>CM066034.1:1008387002-1009081698 GCA_033557465.1 Ichthyophis bannanicus | reverse complement strand
GTGTGCTGGTGTGTGCCTGTTCTCCCTGCAGGTATTAAGAGTGTGTGCTGGTGTATTGCCCTGTTCTCCCTGCAGGTATAAGGAGGCTGGGGTATGCTGTTCTCCTGCAGGTATAAGAGTGTGATGGGGTGTCTGTTCTCCTGCAGGTATAAGAGTGGCTGCTGTAAGCTGTTCTCACCTGCACGGGTATAAGAGTGTGGCTGGTGTGTGCCTGGTGTGTCCTGTTTCTCCCTGCAGGTATTACAGAGTGTGCTTGGTGTGTGTCTCTGTTCTCTCCCTGCCCTTCAGGTATTAAGAGTGTGCCTGTGTGTGTGTCCTGTTCTACCCTGATGTGCGAGGTATAAGAGTTACGTGGCTTGGGTGTTGTGCCTGTTTCTCCTGCCAGGTATAAGAGTGTGCTGGTGTGTGCCTGTTCTGCTGCCTGCAGGTATATATAGTGTGTCTGTGTGTGTGTCCTGTTTTTCTTCCTGGCAGGTATAAGAGTTTGCTGGTGTGTGTCCTGTTCTCTCTGCAGGTATAAGAGTGTGCTGGTGTGTGCCTGTTCTCGCCTGCTCGCCTGCGGTATGAAGTAGTTGTGCCTGGTGTGTGCCTGTTTTCTGCCCTGACAAGGATACAGATTCTTGTGTGTCTCGCTCTCCCTGCGGTATAAGAGGGTGCTGGTGTGTGTCCTGTTCTCCCTGCAGGTATAAGATGTGTTTGCTGGTGTGTTCCTGTTTCTCCCTGGCAGCGTATGCCGTGTGCTGGTGTGTGCCTGTTCTCCCTGCAGGTATTAGAGTGTGCTGGTTGTGTGGCCTGTTGTGCCTGTTCTGCCCTGCCAGGTTATAAGAGTGTTCTGGTGTGTGTCCTGTTCGTCCGCTGCAGGTATAAGAGTGGGCTGTGTGTGCCTGTTCCCTGCAGGTAATAAGAGTGTGCTGGTGTGTGGGTCCTGTCTCTCCTGCAGGTGAAGTAAGAGGTGGTGTTTCTGTGTGTGTTCCTGTTCTCCCTGCATGGTATAAGAGTGTGCTGGTGTGTGTCCTGTTCTCAGGCCTGCCATGTATAAGAGTGTGCTGTGTGTGTGTGCCTTGTTCTCCCTGCCAGGTATAAGAGTGGTGGCTGGTGTGTGCCTGTTCTCCCTCAAGGTATAAGAGTGCTGTGCTGGTGTTTGCCTTGTTCTCCCTCAAGGTATAACAGTTGTGCCTGGTTTGTGTGTCCTGTTTCTCCCTGGCAGTTATAAGAGTTGTGCTGGTAGTGTGGGCCTGTTCTCGCCTGCAGGGGGTGATACAGAGATGTGGCTGGTGTGTGTCCTGTTCTCAGCCTGCAGGTATAAGATGCCGTTGTAAGTGTGGGCTGGTGTGTGCCTGTGTCTCCCCTGCAGGTATAGAGAGTGTGCTGGTGTGTGCCTGTTTTCTCCCTGCAGGTATCAGAGTGTGCTGTGGTGTGTGTCCTGTTCTCCCTGCAGGTATAACTTTTGAGTCTGGTGTGTGCCTGTTTCTCCCTGCAGGTATAAGAGTGTGGTCTGTGTGTGGGTCCTCCTGTTCATCCCTGGCAGGTATAGAGAGGTGCTTGGGTGCTGTGTCCTGTTCTCAACCTGCAGGTATAAGAGTGTGCTGGTGTGTGTCCATGTTCTCCCTGCAGGTATAAAGAGTGTGCTGGTGTGTGCCTGTTCTCCCGTGCAGGTATAGAGAGTGTGCTTGGTGTAGTGGCCTGTCTCCTCCCTGCAGGTATAAGAGATGTGCTGGTGTGATGTCCTGATTCTGCCCTGCAGTTAATAGAGAGTGCTGCTGGTGTGTGTCTGTTCTGTTCTCCCTGTCAATTATAGAGTGGTGCTGGTGTGTGTCCTGTTTCTCTCCTGGGGCAGGTATAAGAGTGGTGCTGGTGTGTGTGCCTTGTTCCAATCCCTGCAGGTATAAGAGTGTGCTGGTGTGGGTCCGGTTCCTCCCTGCAGGTATGAAGAGTGTGCTGGTGTGTGCCTGTTGCTCCCCTGCAGGTATAAGATGTGTGGCTTTGGTGTGTGTCCTGTTCTGCCTGCAGGTATAAGAGTGTGCGGGTGGTGTGGCTGTGTCCTGTTCTCGAGTCCCTGCAGCATATAAGAGTGTGGCTGGTGTTGGTGCCTGTTCTCTTGCCTGCAGGTATAAGAGTGTTTTTGTGTGTGTCCTGTTCCCCCCTGCAGGTAATAAGACTGTGCGGGTGTAAGCCTTTCTCCCCTGGCAGGTTATAACGAGTGTGGCTGGGTGTGTGGCCTGTTCTCCCGACGAACCTGCAGGTAGACAGAGTGTGGGTCTGGTGTGTGGCCTGGTTCTCTCCTGTCAGGGGTATAAGAGTGTGCTGGTGTGTGGTCCTGGTATCTCGCCTGCAGGTCCCTGTGACAACGTCAGGAAGAAGCTGGTGTAGCTGGTGTGTGTACCTGTTCTCCCTGTCAGGTATAAGAAGTGTGGGGCTGGTGGGTTGTGCCTGTTTCTGCCCCTTGCAGGTATAAGAGAGAGTGTGCTGGTCGTGTGTGCCTGTTCTCGCCTGGGGTGCAGGTATAAGAGTGTGCTTGGTGTGTGCCCTGTTCTCGCCTGCAGGTATAAGAGTTGTGCTGGTGTGTGCCTGTTCGTCCCCTGGGCAGGTATAAGAGTGTGGTGGCTGTGTTGCCTGTTCTCCCTGCATGTATAAGAGTGTGTGCTGGTGTGGTTCCTGTTCTCGCGCTGGCAGGTATAAACGAGTGTGTTGGTGTGTGTCCCTGTTTCTCCTCCCTGGCAGGTATATAGAGTGTGCTGGTGTGTGTCCTGTTCTTCCCTGCAGGTATAAGAAGTGTGCTGGTGTGTGTCCCTGTTCTCGCCTGCAGGTGCTATGTGGGTCCTGTTGCTGGTGTGTTGCCTGTATACTCACCTGGCAGGTATAAGAGTGTGCTGGTGTGTGTCCTGTTTCTCCCCTGCAGGTATAAGAGTTGTGCTGGTGTGTGTCCTGTTGCATTCCCTGCAGGTATAATAGTGTGCTGTGTGTGTGCCTGGTGGTGCCTGTTCCATCCCGCTGCAGGTATAAAGAGTGTGCTGGTGTGTGTCCTGTTTCCTCCCCTGCAGGTATAAGAGTGTGCTGGTTGTTGTGTCCTGTTTCTCCCTGCTAGGTATCAGTGTGCTCTGTGTGTGTCCTGTGTCGTCTCTCCTGCATGTTATGCAGGTATAAGAGTGTGCGTGTGCTGTTGTGTGTCCCTGTTTTCTCCCCCTGCAGGTATAAGACAAGTGTTCTGGTTGTGTGGTCCTGTTTCTTCGCCCCTGCATGTATAAGAGTGTGCTGTTGTGGGTCCTGTTTCTCACCTGGCGGTAAAATTAAGAGTGGTTGCTTTTGGTGTGTTGGTCCTGTTCTCCCTGCAGGTATACAAGAGCTTTGCTGGTGTGTGTCGCTGTTTTCTCCCATGGCAGTTTGTATAATAGTGTGCTGGAGTGTGTGCCTTTTCTCCGTGTTCTCCCTGCAGGTAGAGAGTGGACTGGTGTGTGTCCTGTTCCTCTCGCCCTGCAGGTATCAAGCAGTAGTGCGGGGTGTGTGGACTGTTCTTCCTCGCCTGCAGGTATCAAGAGGGTTGTTGTGTGCCTGCTCCCGCCCACCACCCTTCCCTGCCGGTATAAAGAGTGTGACTGTGTGTGTGTCCTTGTTCTCTCCGGCAGGTATAAGAGTGTGCTAGTGTGTGTGTCCTGTTCTGCCCTGCAGGTAATCAAGAGTGTTGCTTGTGTGTGCCCTGTATCTCCCAATGCAGGTATAAGAGTGTGCTGGTGTGTTTGCCTTTTCTCCCTGCCAGTATAGAAGAGTGTGCTGGGTGTATGCGTTTTCTCCCTGCAGGTATAAGAGGGTGCTGGTGTGTGTCCTGTTTCTCCCTGCAGGTATAAGAGTGGTGCTGGTGTATGCCGGTTCTCCCTGCAGAGTATAAGAGTGTGCCTGGTGTGTGTCCCTGGTCTCACCTGCAGGTATAATGAGTGGTGTGCTGGTTGTGGTGTCCGGTTCTCCCTGCCTTGTATAGAGTGTGGCTGGTGTGTGTCCTTTTCTCCCTGCAGGTATAAGAGTGGGTTCTGGTGTGGGGTCCCGGTTCTCCCTGCAGGTATAGGAGTGGTGCGTGGTGTGTGTCCTCCCAGTTCCTCGGCCTTCAGGTATAAGAGTGTTGCCGGTGTGTGTTCCTGTTTCCTCCCTGCAGGTAAGAGTTGTGCTGGGTTTAGTCCTGTCTCCCTGCGGTATAAGATGTGCTTTGTGTGCCTGTTTCTCCTGCAGTATCCGTAGTTGCTGGTGTGTGGTCCGTTCCTCCCTGCATGTATAAGAGTGTGCTGGTGTGTGTCCTGTTCTGCCCTGCAGGTAATAAGATGTGCTTGGTGGGTGCCATTTTCGCCCCTGCAGGTATAAGAGTGTCTGGTGTGTGTCCTGTTCTCCCTGCAGGTATATAGAGTGTGCTGGTGTTTGGCCTGTTCTCCCTGCAATTTATAATATGTGTGCTGTGTGTGTGTCCTGTTCTCTCGCCTGCAGGTATAATATTGTGCTGGTTTGGGTCCCTGTTCTCCCTGCAGGTATAAGAGTGTGCTGGTGCTGGTGTGTCCCTGTTCTCCCTGCCGGTATAAGATTGTGCTGGTGTGTGTCCTGTTCTCCCTTCAGGTATAAGAGTGTGCTGGTGTTGTGCCTGTCTCCCTTGCAGGTATAATAGTGTGCTGGTGTTTGCCTTTTTCTCCACCTGCAGATATGAGTGTGCTGGTTGTGTGTCCTGTTCTCCCTGCAGGTATAGAGTGTGCTCTGGTGTGTGTCCGGTTCTCTCCTGCCGGTATAAGACTGTGCTGGTGTGGTCCCTGTTCTCCCTGCAGGTAGCAAGAGTGTGTGCTGGTGTGTTCCCTGTTCTCCCTGCAGGTATTACAGTGATGCTGGTTTGGTGCCTTTTCTCCCCTAACAGGTTATAAGAGTGTGGTTCTGGTGGGTGTCGCTGTTCTCCCATGCAGGTATAAGAGTGTGCTGGTGTGTTGCCGATTCTCCCTGCAGGTAGAAGAGTGTGCTTTTTGTGATCCTGTTCTCCCTGGCAGGTATAAGCGTGTGTGGTGTGTGACCTGTTCTCCTACAGGTATATAGTGTGCTGGTTGTGTCCGTTTCTCCTGCATGTATAGAGTGTGCTGGTGTGTGCCTTTTCTCCCTGCAGGTATAAGAGTGTTCTGGTGTGTGTCCTGTTCTCCCTGCAGGTATAAGAGTGTGGGTTCTCCCTGCAGGTATAAGGAGTGTGGCTGGGTGTGTTGCCTTTTCTTATCCGTGCAAGGTATCAGAGTTGTGTCCGTGTGTGTCCTTGTTTCTCCCTGCAGTTATAAGAGTGTGCGTGTGTGTGTGCCTGTTTCTCTCCCTGCAGGTATAAGAGTGTGCTGGTGTTTTTGATCCTGTTCCTCCTGCAGGTATACTAGTGTGCAGGTGTGTGGTCCTGTTCTCCCTGCAGGTATACGAGGTTTGCAGGTGTGTGTTCCTGTTCTCGCCTTGGGCAGGTATAAAGTGTGTGCTGGTGTGTTTCCTGTTCTCCCTGGAGGTATAAGAGTGTGTGCTGGTGTGTTTGCCTGTTTATCTCCGGCAGGTCTAAGATTGTGCTGGTTTGTGTCCTGTTCTCCCTGCAGGTATAAGAGTGTGCTGGTGTGTTGCGCTTTTCGCCCTGCCGTATAAGAGTGTGCTGTTGTGTGCCTGTTCTCCCTCAGGTATAAGAGTGTCTTGGTGCGGGGGGGGGGGGTGGGGTTTTTGGTCCTGTTCTCCCTGCAGTTTAAGAGTGTGCGTGTGTGTTGGTCCTGTTCTCCCCTGCAGGTATAAGAGTGTGCTTTTGGTGTGTGTCTGTTGTCCGCTGTCCGGTAATCAGATTGTGCTGGGTGTGTCTGTAAATACAAAATACAAACCACATAAAAAACCAAGACATGTATAAGAGTGTGTTGGTGTGTGGGTCCTGTTCGCCCTGCAGGTATAAGGTATAAGAGTGTGCGGTTGTTGTCCTGTGTCTCGCCCTGCATTATAAGAGTGTGCTGGTGTGTGGGTCCTGTTTCTCCCTGCAGGTATAAGAGTGGTGCTGGGTTGTGTCCTGTTGTCCCTGCAGGTATAAGAGTGTGCTTTCTCGTGTGTGTCCTGTTCTCCCTTGTCAGGTATAAGAGTTGTGCTGGGTGTGTGTGCTGTTCTCCCATGCAGGTATAAGAGTGTGCTGGTGTGGGTCCTGTTCTCCCTGCAGGTCTAAGAGGGGCTGGTGGTGTCCTGTTCGCACTGCAGGTATAAGAGTGTGGGCTGGTGGGGTCCTGTTTCTCCCTGCACGTATAATGTATAAGATTGTGTGTTTCTGCTGGTGTGTTCCTGTTCTCCCTGCAGGTATACAGTGTGCTGGTGTGTTGGTCCCTGTTTCTCCCTGGCAGGTATAAGAGTGTGCTGGTGTGTAGTCCTGTTCTCACCTGCGGTATAAGGTAATAAGAGTTTGCTGGTGTGGGTCCTGTTCTCCCTGCCGGTATAGAGAGTGTGCTGGTGTGTGTGCTGTTCTCCCTGCAGTTATAAGAGTTGGGGTTGCTGGTGTGTGTCCTGTTCCTCCCCTGGCAGGTAATAAGAGTGTGCTGCTGTGGGTCCTGTTCTCCCTGCAGGTATAAGAGTGTGCTGGTGTGTGGGTCCTGTTCTCCCTGCAGGTATAGGTATAAGAGTGTGCTGGTGTGTGTCCTGTTCTCCCTGCAGGTATAAGAGTGTGTTGGTGTGTGTCCTGTTCTCCCTGCAGGTATAAGAGTGTGCTGGTGTGTGTCCTGTTCCTCCCTGCAGGTATAAGAGCTTGCTGGTGTGGTCCTGTTCTCCCCTGCCAGGTATATACAGAGTGTGCTGGTGTGTGTCAGTTCTCCCCTGCAGGTATCAGAGTGTGCTGGTGTGTGTCCTGTTCTCCTTCTGGTGTGTTTGTCCTGTTCTCCCTGCAGGAATAAGAGTGTGCTGGTGTGTGGGTCCTGTTGTCCCTGCAGGTATAAGAGTGTGTTGGTGTGTGTCCTGTTCTCCCTGCAGGTATAAGAGTGTGCTGGTGTGTGTCCTGTTCTCCCTGCAGGTATAAGAGTGTGCTGGTGTGTGCCTGTTCTCCCTGCAGGTATAAGAGTGTGCTGGTGTGTGCCAGTTCTCCCTGCAGGTATAAGAGTGTGCAGTTGTGTGGGTCCTGTTCTCCCTGCAGGTATAAGAGTGTGCTGGTGTGTGGGTCCTCTTCTCCCTGCAGGTATAAGAGTGTGCTGGTGTGTGCCTGTTTCTCCCTGCAGGTATAAGAGTGTGCTGGTGTGTGCCTGTTCTCCCTGCAGGTATTAGAGTGTGCTGGTGTTGGTCCTGTTCTCCCTGCAGGTATAAGAGTGTGCTGGTGTGTGTGCCTGTTTTCCCTGCAGCTATATGAGTGTGCTGGTGTGTGTCCTGTTCTCCCTGCAGGTATAAGAGTGTGCTGGTGTCTGCCTGTTCTCCCTGCAGGTATAAGAGTGTGCTGGTGTGTGTCCTGTTCTCCCTGCAGGTATAAGAGTGTGCTGGTGTGGTCCTGTTCTCCCTGCAGGTATAAGAGTGTGCTGGTGTGTGTCCTGTTCTCCCTGCAGGTATAAGAGTGTGCTGGTGTGTGCCTGTTCTTCCTGCAGGTATAAGAGTGTGCTGGTGTGTGTCCTGTTCTCCCTGCAGGTATAAGAGTGTGCTGGTGTGTGCTGCAGGAGTGCTGGTGTGTGTCCTGTTCTCCCTGCAGGTATAAGAGTGTGCTGGTGTGTGTCCTGTTCTCCTTGCAGGTATAAGAGTTTGCTGGTGTGTGTCCTGTTCTCTCTGCAGGTATAAGAGTGTGCTGGTGTGTGCCTGTCCTCCCTGCAGGTATAAGAGTGTGCTGGTGTGTGCCTGTTCTCCCTGCAGGTATAAGAGTGTGCTGGTGTGTGTCCTGTTCTCCCTGCAGGTATAAGAGTGTGCTGGTGTGTGTCCTGTTCTCCCTGCAGGTATAAGAGTGTGCTGGTGTGTGTCCTGTTCTCCCTGCAGGTATAAGAGTGTGGTGGTGTGTGCCTGTTCTCCCTGCAGGTATAAGAGTGTGCTGGTGTGTGGCCTGTTCTCCCTGCAGGTATAAGAGTGTGCTGGTGTGTGCCTGTTTTCTCCCTGCAGGTAATAAGAGTGTGCTGGTGTGGGTCCTGTTTCTCCCTGCAGGTATAAGAGTGTGCGGTGTGTGGTGTTCTCCCTGCAGGTATAAGAGTGTGCTGGTGTGTGTGCCTGTTCTCCCTGCAGGTTATAAGAGTGTGCTGGTGTGTGTCCTGTTCTCCCTGCAGGTATAAGAGGTGCTGGTGTGTGTCCTGTTCTCCCTGCAGGTATAAGAGTGTGCTGGTGTGTGTCCTGTTCTCCCTGCAGGTAAAGGATGTTGCGGTTGTGTGCCTGTTCTCCCTGCAGGTATAAGAGTGTGGTGGTGTGTGGGTCCTGTTCTCCCTGCAGGTATTAGAGTGTGCTGGTGTGTGGGTCCTGTTCTCCCTGCAGGTATAAGAGTGTGCTGGTATGTGTGCCTGTTCTCCCTGCAGGTATAAGAGTGTGCTGGTGTGTGTCCTGTTCTCCCTGCAGGTATAAGAGTGTGCTGGTGTGTGCCTGTTCTCCCTGCAGGTATAAGAGTGTGCTGGTGTGTGCCTGTTCTCCCTGCAGGTATAAGAGTGTGCTGGTGTGTCCTGTTCTCCCTGCAGGTATAAGAGTGTGCTGGTGTGTGTCCTGTTCTCCCTGCAGGTATAAGAGTGTGCTGGTGTGTGCCTGTTCTCCCTGCAGGTATAAGAGTGTGCTGGTGTGTGTCCTGTTCTCCCTGCAGGTATAAGAGTGTGCTGGTGTGTGTCCTGTTCACCCAGAAGGTATAAGAGTGGGCTGGTGTGTGGTGTGCCTGTTCTCCCTGCAGGTATAAGAGTGTGCTGGTGTGTCCTGTTCTCCCTGCAGGTATAAGAGTGTGCTGGTGTGTGTCCTGTTGTCCCTGCAGGTATAAGAGTGTGCTGGTGTGTGCCTGTTCTCCCTGCAGGTATAAGAGTGTGGAGTGTGCTGGTGTGTTCCAGTTCTCCCTGCAGGTATAAGAGTGTGCTGGTGTGTGTCCTGTTCTCCCTGCAGGTATAAGAGTGTGCTGGTGTGTGTCCTGTTCTCCCTGCAGGTATAAGAGTGTGCTGGTGTGTGTCCTGTTCTCCCTGCAGGTATAAGAGTGTGCTGGTGTGTGCCTGTTCTCCCTGCAGGTATAAGAGTGTGCTGGTGTGTGTCCTGTTCTCCCTGCAGGTATAAGAGTGTGCTGGTGTGTGCCTGTTCTCCCTGCAGGTATAAGAGTGTGCTGGTGTGTGCCTGTTCTCCCTGCAGGTATAAGAGTGTGCTGGTGTGTGTCCTGTTCTCCCTGCAGGTATAAGAGTGTGCTGGTGTGTGTCCTGTTCTCCCTGCAGGTATAAGAGTGTGCTGGTGTGTGTCCTGTTCTCCCTGCAGGTATAAGAGTGTGCTGGTGTGTGTCCTGTTCTCCCTGCAGGTATAAGAGTGTGCTGGTGTGTGTCCTGTTCTCCCTGCAGGTATAAGAGTGTGCTGGTGTGTGTCCTATTCTCCCTGCAGGTATAAGATTGTGCTGGTGTGTGTCCTTTCTCCCTGCAGGTATAAGAGTGTGCTGGGTGTGTCCTGTTCTCTCTGCAGGTATAAGAGTGTGCTGGTGTGTGCCTGTCCTCCCTGCAGGTATAAGAGTGTGCTGGTGTGTGTCCTGTTCTCCCTGCAGGTATAAGAGTGTGCTGGTGTGTGTCCTGTTCTCCCTGCAGGTATAAGAGTGTGCTGGTGTGTGCCTGTTCTCCCTGCAGGTATAAGAGTGTGCTGGTGTGTGTCCTGTTCTCCCTGCAGGTATAAGAGTGTGCTGGTGTGTGCCTGTTCTCCCTGCAGGTATAAGAGTGTGCTGGTGTGTGCCTGTTCTCCCTGCAGGTATAAGAGTGTGCTGGTGTGTGCCTGTTCTCCCTGCAGGTATAAGAGTGTGCTGGTGTGTGCCTGTTCTCCCTGCAGGTATAAGAGTGTGCTGGTGTGTGCCTGTTCTCCCTGCAGGTATAAGAGTGTGCTGGTGTGTTTCCTGTTCTCCCTGCAGGTATAAGAGTGTGCTGGTGTGTGGGCGCTGTTCTCCCTGCAGGAATAAGAGTGTGCTGGTGTGTGTCCTGTTCTCCCTGCAGGTATAAGAGTGTGCTGGTGTGTGTCCTGTTCTCCCTGCAGGTATAAGAGTGTGCTGGTGTGTGCCTGTTCTCCCTGCAGGTATAAGAGTGTGCTGGTGTGTGTCCTGTTCTCCCTGCAGGTATAAGAGTGTGCTGGTGTGTGTCCTGTTCTCCCTGCAGGTATAAGAGTGTGCTGGTGTGTGCCTGTTCTCCCTGCAGGTATAAGAGTGTGCTGGTGTGTGTCCTGTTCTCCCTGCAGGTATAAGAGTGTGCTGGTGTGTGCCTGTTCTCCCTGCAGGTATAAGAGTGTGCTGGTGTGTGTCCTGTTCTCCCTGCAGGTATAAGAGTGTGCTGGTGTGTGTCCTGTTCTCCCTGCAGGTATAAGAGTGTGCTGGTGTGTTTCCTGTTCTCCCTGCAGGTATAAGAGTGTGCTGGTGTGTGCCTGTTCTCCCTGCAGGTATAAGAGTGTGCTGGTGTGTGCCTGTTCTCCCTGCAGGTATAAGAGTGTGCTGGTGTGTGTCCTGTTCTCCCTGCAGGTATAAGAGTGTGCTGGTGTGTGCCTGTTCTCCCTGCAGGTATAAGTGTGCTGGTGTGTGCCTGTTCTCCCTGCAGGTATAAGAGTGTGCTGGTGTGTGTCCTGTTCTCCCTGCAGGTATAAGAGTGTGCTGGTGTGTGTCCTGTTCTCCCTGCAGGTATAAGAGTGTGCTGGTGTGGTTCCTGTTCTCCCTGCAGGTATAAGAGTGTGCTGGTGTGTGTCCTGTTCTCCCTGCAGGTATAAGAGTGTGCTGGTGTGTGTGTTCTCCCTGCATGTATAAGAGTGTGCTGGTGTGTGTCCTGTTCTCCCTGCAGGTATAAGAGTGTGTTGGTGTGTGTCCTGTTCTCCCTGCAGGTATAAGAGTGTGCTGGTGTGTGTCCTGTTCTCCCTGCAGGTATAAGAGTGTGTTGGTGTGTGTCCTGTTCTCCCTGCAGGTATAAGAGTGTGCTGGTGTGTGTCCTGTTCTCCCTGCAGGTATAAGAGTGTGCTGGTGTGTGCCTGTTCTCCCTGCAGGTATAAGAGTGTGCTGGTGTGTGTCCTGTTCTCCCTGCAGGTATAAGAGTGTGCTGGTGTGTGTCCTGTTCTCCCTGCAGGTATAAGAGTGTGCTGGTGTGTGTCCTGTTCTCCCTGCAGGTATAAGAGTGTGCTGGTGTGTGCCTGTTCTCCCTGCAGGTATAAGAGTGTGCTGGTGTGTGCCTGTTCTCCCTGCAGGTATAAGAGTGTGCTGGTGTGGGTCCTGTTCTCCCTGCAGGTATAAGAGTGTGCTGGTGTGTGCCTGTTCTCCCTGCAGGTATAAGAGTGTGCTGGTGTGTGCCTGTTCTCCCTGCAGGTATAAGAGTGTGCTGGTGTGTGCCTGTTCTCCCTGCAGGTATAAGAGTGTGCTGGTGTGTGTCCTGTTCTCCCTGCAGGTATAAGAGTGTGCTGGTGTGTGCCTGTTCTCCCTGCAGGTATAAGAGTGTGCTGGTGTGTGCCTGTTCTCCCTGCAGGTATAAGAGTGTGCTGGTGTGTGCCTGTTCTCCCTGCAGGTATAAGAGTGTGCTGGTGTGTGCCTGTTCTCCCTGCAGGTATAAGAGTGTGCTGGTGTGTGCCTGTTCTCCCTGCAGGTATAAGAGTGTGCTGGTGTGTGCCTGTTCTCCCTGCAGGTATAAGAGTGTGCTGGTGTGTGTCCTGTTCTCCCTGCAGGTATAAGAGTGTGCTGGTGTGTCCTGTTCTCCCTGCAGGTATAAGAGTGTGCTGGTGTGTGTCCTGTTCTCCCTGCAGGTATAAGAGTGTGCTGGTGTGTGCCTGTTCTCCCTGCAGGTATAAGAGTGTGCTGGTGTGTGCCTGTTCTCCCTGCAGGTATAAGAGTGTGCTGGTGTGTGGGTCCTGTTCTCCCTGCAGGTATAAGAGTGTGCTGGTGTGTGCCTGTTCTCCCTGCAGGTATAAGAGTGTGCTGGTGTGTGTCCTGTTCTCCCTGCAGGTATAAGAGTGTGCTGGTGTGTGCCTGTTCTCCCTACAGGTATAAGAGTGTGCTGGTGTGTCCTGTTCTCACTGCAGGTATAAGAGTGTGCTGGTGTGTGTCCTATTCTCCCTGCAGGTATAAGAGTGTGCTGGTGTGTGTCCTGTTCTCCCTGCAGGTATAAGAGTGTGCTGGTGTGTGCCTGTTCTCCCTGCAGGTATAAGAGTGTGCTGGTGTGTGCCTGTTCTCCCTGCAGGTATAAGAGTGTGCTGGTGTGTGTCCTGTTCTCCCTGCAGGTATAAGAGTGTGCTGGTGTGTGCCTGTTCTCCCTGCAGGTATAAGAGTGTGCTGGTGTGTGTCCTGTTCTCCCTGCAGGTATAAGAGTGTGCAGGTGTGTGTCCTGTTCTCCCTGCAGGTATAAGAGTGTGCAGGTGTGGTTCCTGTTCTCCCTGCAGGTATAAGTGTGTGCTGGTGTGTGTCCTGTTCTCCCTGGAGGTATAAGAGTGTGCTGGTGTGTGTCCTGTCCTCTCTGCAGGTATAAGAGTGTGCTGGTGTGTGCCTGTTCTCCCTGCAGGTATAAGAGTGTGCTGGTGTGTGTCCTGTTCTCCCTGCAGGTATAAGAGTGTGCTGGTGTGTGTCCTGTTCTCCCTGCAGGTATAAGAGTGTGCTGGTGTGTGTCCTGTTCTCCCTGCAGGTATAAGAGTGTGCTGGTGTGTGCCTGTTCTCCCTGCAGGTATAAGAGTGTGCTGGTGTGTGTCCTGTTCTCCCTGCAGGTATAAGAGTGTGCTGGTGTGTGCCTGTTCTCCCTGCAGGTATAAGAGTGTGCTGGTGTGTGTCCTGTTCTCCCTGCAGGTATAAGAGTGTGCTGGTGTGTGCCTGTTCTCCCTGCAGGTATAAGAGTGTGCTGGTGTGTGTCCTGTTCTCCCTGCAGGTATAAGAGTGTGCTGGTGTGTGCCTGTTCTCCCTGCAGGTATAAGAGTGTGCTGGTGTGTGCCTGTTCTCCCTGCAGGTATAAGAGTGTGCTGGTGTGTGTCCTGTTCTCCCTGCAGGTATAAGAGTGTGCTGGTGTGTGCCTGTTCTCCCTGCAGGTATAAGAGTGTGCTGGTGTGTGTCCTGTTCTCCCTGCAGGTATAAGAGTGTGCTGGTGTGTGCCTGTTCTCCCTGCAGGTATAAGAGTGTGCTGGTGTGTGCCTGTTCTCCCTGCAGGTATAAGAGTGTGCTGGTGTGTGCCTGTTCTCCCTGCAGGTATAAGAGTGTGCTGGTGTGTGTCCTGTTCTCCCTGCAGGTATAAGAGTGTGCTGGTGTGTGTCCTGTTCTCCCTGCAGGTATAAGAGTGTGCTGGTGTGTGTCCTGTTCTCCCTGCAGGTATAAGAGTGTGCTGGTGTGTGCCTGTTCTCCCTGCAGGTATAAGAGTGTGCTGGTGTGTGTCCTGTTCTCCCTGCAGGTATAAGAGTGTGCTGGTGTGTGTCCTGTTCTCCCTGCAGGTATAAGAGTGTGCTGGTGTGTGCCTGTTCTCCCTGCAGGTATTATTGTGTGGTGGTGTGTGTCCTGTTCTCCCTGCAGGTATAAGAGTGTGCTGGTGTGTGCCTGTTCTCCCTGCAGGTATAAGAGTGTGCTGGTGTGTGTCCTGTTCTCCCTGCAGGTATAAGAGTGTGCTGGTGTGTGTGCCTGTTCTCTCCCTGCAGGTATAAGAGTGTGCTGGTGTGTGCCTGTTCTCCCTGCAGGTATACGAGTGTGCGGGGGTGGTCCTGTTCTCCCTGCAGGTATAAGAGTGTGCTGGTGTGTGCCTGTTCTCCCTGCAGGTATAAGAGTGTGCTGGTGTGTGTGCCTGTTCTCCCTGCAGGTATAAGAGTGTGCTGGTGTGTGCCTGTTCTCCCTGCAGGTATAAGAGTGTGCTGGTGTGTGCCTGTTCTCCCTGCAGGTATAAGAGTGTGCTGGTGTGTGTCCTGTTCTCCCTGCAGGTATAAGAGTGTGCTGGTGTGTGTCCTGTTCTCCCTGCAGGTATAAGAGTGTGCTGGTGTGTCCCTTTTCTCCCTGCAGGTATAAGAGTGTGCTGGTGTGTGCCTGTTCTCCCTGCAGGTATAAGAGTGTGCTGGTGTGTGCCTGTTCTCCCTGCAGGTATAAGAGTGTGCTGGTGTGTGTCCTGTTCTCCCTGCAGGTATAAGAGTGTGCTGGTGTGTGCCTGTTCTCCCTGCAGGTATAAGAGTGTGCTGGTGTGTGCCTGTTCTCCCTGCAGGTATAAGAGTGTGCTGGTGTGTGCCTGTTCTCCCTGCAGGTATAAGAGTGTGCTGGTGTGTGCCTGTTCTCCCTGCAGGTATAAGAGTGTGCTGGTGTGTGCCTGTTCTCCCTGCAGGTATAAGAGTGTGCTGGTGTGTGCCTGTTCTCCCTGCAGGTATAAGAGTGTGCTGGTGTGTGTCCTGTTCTCCCTGCAGGTATAAGAGTGTGCTGGTGTGTGTCCTGTTCTCCCTGCAGGTATAAGAGTGTGCTGGTGTGTGCCTGTTCTCCCTGCAGGTATAAGAGTGTGCTGGTGTGTGCCTGTTCTCCCTGCAGGTATAAGAGTGTGCTGGTGTTTGTCCTGTTCTCCCTGCAGGTATAAGAGTGTGCTGGTGTGTGTCCTGTTCTCCCTGCAGGTATAAGAGTGTGCTGGTGTGTGTCCTGTTCTCCCTGCAGGTATAAGAGTGTGCTGGTGTGTGCCTGTTCTCCCTGCAGGTATAAGAGTGTGCTGGTGTGTGTCCTGTTCTCCCTGCAGGTATAAGAGTGTGCTGGTGTGTGCCTGTTCTCCCTGCAGGTATAAGAGTGTGCTGGTGTGTGTCCTGTTCTCCCTGCAGGTATAAGAGTGTGCTGGTGTGTGCCTGTTCTCCCTGCAGGTATAAGAGTGTGCTGGTGTGTGCCTGTTCTCCCTGCAGGTATAAGAGTGTGCTGGTGTGTGCCTGTTCTCCCTGCAGGTATAAGAGTGTGCTGGTGTGTGTCCTGTTCTCCCTGCAGGTATAAGAGTGTGCTGGTGTGTGCCTGTTCTCCCTGCAGGTATAAGAGTGTGCTGGTGTGTGTCCTGTTCTCCCTGCAGGTATAAGAGTGTGCTGGTGTGTGCCTGTTCTCCCTGCAGGTATAAGAGTGTGCTGGTGTGTGTCCTGTTCTCCCTGCAGGTATAAGAGTGTGCTGGTGTGTGCCTGTTCTCCCTGCAGGTATAAGAGTGTGCTGGTGTGTGTCCTGTTCTCCCTGCAGGTATAAGAGTGTGCTGGTGTGTGCCTGTTCTCCCTGCAGGTATAAGAGTGTGCTGGTGTGTGTCCTGTTCTCCCTGCAGGTATAAGAGTGTGCTGGTGTGTGTCCTGTTCTCCCTGCAGGTATAAGAGTGTGCTGGTGTGTGTCCTGTTCTCCCTGCAGGTATAAGAGTGTGCTGGTGTGTGTCCTGTTCTCCCTGCAGGTATAAGAGTGTGCTGGTGTGTGTCCTGTTCTCCCTGCAGGTATAAGAGTGTGCTGGTGTGTGCCAGTTCTCCCTGCAGGTATAAGAGTGTGCTGGTGTGTGTCCTGTTCTCCCTGCAGGTATAAGAGTGTGCTGGTGTGTGCCTGTTCTCCCTGCAGGTATAAGAGTGTGCTGGTGTGTGAGTCCTGTTCTCCCTGCAGGTATAAGAGTGTGCTGGTGTGTGCCTGTTCTCCCTGCAGGTATAAGAGTGTGCTGGTGTGTGTGCCTGTTCTCCCTGCAGGTATAAGAGTGTGCTGGTGTGTGTCCTGTTCTCCCTGCAGGTATAAGAGTGTGCTGGTGTGTGCCTGTTCTCCCTGCAGGTATAAGAGTGTGGTGGTGTGTGTGCCTGTTCTCCCTGCAGGTATAAGAGTGTGCTGGTGTGTGTCCTGTTCTCCCTGCAGGTATAAGAGTGTGCTGGTGTGTGCCTGTTCTCCCTGCAGGTATAAGAGTGTGCTGGTGTGTGCCTGTTCTCCCTGCAGGTATAAGAGTGTGCTGGTGTGTGTCCTGTTCTCCCTGCAGGTATAAGAGTGTGCTGGTGTGTGCCTGTTCTCCCTGCAGGTATAAGAGTGTGCTGGTGTGTGCCTGTTCTCCCTGCAGGTATAAGAGTGTGCTGGTGTGTGTCCTGTTCTCCCTGCAGGTATAAGAGTGTGCTGGTGTGTGTCCTGTTCTCCCTGCAGGTATAAGAGTGTGCTGGTGTGTGCCTGTTCTCCCTGCAGGTATAAGAGTGTGCTGGTGTGTGTCCTGTTCTCCCTGCAGGTATAAGAGTGTGCTGGTGTGTGCCTGTTCTCCCTGCAGGTATAAGAGTGTGCTGGTGTGTGTCCTGTTCTCCCTGCAGGTATAAGAGTGTGCTGGTGTGTGTCCTGTTCTCCCTGCAGGTATAAGAGTGTGCTGGTGTGTGCCTGTTCTCCCTGCAGGTATAAGAGTGTGCTGGTGTGTGTCCTGTTCTCCCTGCAGGTATAAGAGTGTGCTGGTGTGTGCCTGTTCTCCCTGCAGGTATAAGAGTGTGCTGGTGTGTGTCCTGTTCTCCCTGCAGGTATAAGAGTGTGCTGGTGTGTGCCTGTTCTCCCTGCAGGTATAAGAGTGTGCTGGTGTGTGTGCCTGTTCTCCCTGCAGGTATAAGAGTGTGCTGGTGTGTGTCCTGTTCTCCCTGCAGGTATAAGAGTGTGCTGGTGTGTGTCCTGTTCTCCCTGCAGGTATAAGAGTGTGCTGGTGTGTGCCTGTTCTCCCTGCAGGTATAAGAGTGTGCTGGTGTGTGTCCTGTTCTCCCTGCAGGTATAAGAGTGTGCTGGTGTGTGTCCTGTTCTCCCTGCAGGTAGAAGAGTGTGCTGGTGTGTGTCCTGTTCTCCCTGCAGGTATAAGAGTGTGCTGGTGTGTGCCTGTTCTCCCTGCAGGTATAAGAGTGTGCTGGTGTGTGTCCTGTTCTCCCTGCAGGTATAAGAGTGTGCTGGTGTGTGCCTGTTCTCCCTGCAGGTATAAGAGTGTGGTGGTGTGTGCCTGTTCTCCCTGCAGGTATAAGAGTGTGCTGGTGTGTGCCTGTTCTCCCTGCAGGTATAAGAGTGTGCTGGTGTGTGTGTCCTGTTCTCCCTGCAGGGATAAGAGTGTGCTGGTGTGTGCCTGTTCTCCCTGCAGGTATAAGAGTGTGCTGGTGTGTGTCCTGTTCTCCCTGCAGGTATAAGAGTGTGCTGGTGTGTGCCTGTTCTCCCTGCAGGTATAAGAGTGTGCTGGTGTGTGTCCTGTTCTCCCTGCAGGTATAAGAGTGTGCTGGTGTGTGCCTGTTCTCCCTGCAGGTATAAGAGTGTGCTGGTGTGTGCCTGTTCTCCCTGCAGGTATAAGAGTTTGCAGGTGTGCTACCTGATCTCCCAGCAGGTATAAGAGTGTGCTGGTGTGTGTCCTGTTCTCCCTGCAGGTATAAGAGTGTGCTGGTGTGTGTCCTGTTCTCCCTGCAGGTATAAGAGTGTGCTGGTGTGTGTCCTGTTCTCCCTGCAGGTATAAGAGTGTGCTGGTGTGTGCCTGTTCTCCCTGCAGGTATAAGAGTGTGCTGGTGTGGGTCCTGTTCTCCCTGCAGGTATAAGAGTGTGCTGGTGTGTGTCCTGTTCTCCCTGCAGGTATAAGAGTGTGCTGGTGTGTGCCTGTTCTCCCTGCAGGTATAAGAGTGTGCTGGTGTGTGTCCTGTTCTCCCTGCAGGTATAAGAGTGTGCTGGTTTGTGTGCCTGTTCTCCCTGCAGGTATAAGAGTGTGCTGGTGTGTGTCCTGTTCTCCCTGCAGGTATAAGAGTGTGCTGGTGTGTGTCCTGTTCTCCCTGCAGGTATAAGAGTGTGCTGGTGTGTGCCTGTTCTCCCTGCAGGTATAAGAGTGTGCTGGTGTGTGTCCTGTTCTCCCTGCAGGTATAAGAGTGTGCTGGTGTGTGGGTCCTGTTCTCCCTGCAGGTATAAGAGTGTGCTGGTGTGTGTCCTGTTCTCCCTGCAGGTATAAGAGTGTGCTGGTGTGTGCCTGTTCTCCCTGCAGGTATAAGAGTGTGCTGGTGTGTGTCCTGTTCTCCCTGCAGGTATAAGAGTGTGCTGGTGTGTGCCTGTTCTCCCTGCAGGTATAAGGTGGTGCTGGTGTGTGCCTGTTCTCCCAGCAGGTATCAGACTGTGCTGGTGTGGGTACTGTTCTCCCTGCAGGTATAAGTGTGTGCTGGTGTGTGCCTGTTCTCCCTGCAGGTATAAGAGTGTGCTGGTGTGTGCCTGTTCTCCCTGCAGGTATAAGAGTGTGCTGGTGTGTGCCTGTTCTCCCTGCAGTATAAGAGTGTGCTGGTGTCTGCCTGTTCTCCCTGCAGGTATAAGAGTGTGCTGGTGTGTGTCCTGTTCTCCCTGCAGGTATAAGAGTGTGCTGGTGTGTGTCCTGTTCTCCCTGCAGGTATAAGAGTGTGCTGGTGTGTGTCCTGTTCTCCCTGCAGGTATAAGAGTGTGCTGGTGTATGCCTGTTCTCCCTGCAGGTATAAGAGTGTGCTGGTGTGTGCCTCTTCTCCCTGCAGGTATAAGAGTGTGCTGGTGTGTGCCTGTTCTCCCTGCAGGTATAAGAGTGTGCTGGTGTATGCCTGTTCTCCCTGCAGGTATAAGAGTGTGCTGGTGTGTGTCCTGTTCTCCCTGCAGGTATAAGAGTGTGCTGGTGTGTGTCCTGTTCTCCCTGCAGGTATAAGAGTGTGCTGGTGTGTGCCTGTTTCTCCCTGCAGGTATAAGAGTGTGCTGGTGTGTGTCCTGTTCTCCCTGCCGGTATAAGAGTGTGCTGGTGTGTGCCTGTTCTCTCCCTGCATGTATAAGAGCGTGCTGTTGTGTCCTGTTCTCCCTGCATGTATAAGAGTGTGCTGTTGTGTGCCTGTTCTCCCTGCAGGTATAAGAGTGTGCTGGTGTGTGTCCTGTTCTCCCTGCAGGTATAAGAGTGTGCTGGTGTGTGTCCTGTTCTCCCTGCAGGTATAAGAGTGTGCTGGTGTGTGTCCTGTTCTCCCTGCAGGTATAAGAGTGTGCTGGTGTGTGCCTGTTCTCCCTGCAGGTATAAGAGTGTGCTGGTGTGTGCCTGTTCTCCCTGCAGGTATACGCGTGCTGGTGTGTGCCTGTTCTCCCTGCAGGTATAAGAGTGTGCTGGTGTGTGCCTGTTCTCCCTGCAGGTATAAGAGTGTGCTGGTGTGTGCCTGTTCTCCCTGCAGGTATAAGAGTGTGCTGGTGTGTGTCCTGTTCTCCCTGCAGGTATAAGAGTGTGCTGGTGTGTGCCTGTTCTCTCTGCAGGTATAAGAGTGTCCTGGTGTGTGTCCTGTTCTCCCTGCAGGTATAAGAGTGTGCTGGTGTGTGCCTGTTCTCCCTGCAGGTATAAGAGTGTGCTGGTGTGTGCCTGTTCTCCCTTCAGGTATAAGAGTGTGCTGGTGTGTGTCCTGTTCTCCCTGCAGGTATAAGAGTGTGCTGGTGTGTGCCTGTTCTCCCTGCAGGTATAAGAGTGTGCTGGTGTGTGCCTGTTCTCCCTGCAGGTATAAGAGTGTGCTGGTGTGTGCCTGTTCTCCCTGCAGGTATAAGAGTGTGTGCTGGTGTGTCCTGTTCTCCCTGCAGGTATAAGAGTGTGCTGGTGTGTGCCTGTTCTCCCTGCAGGTATAAGAGTGTGCTGGTGTGTGCCTGTTCTCCCTGCAGGTATAAGAGTGTGCTGGTGTGGGTCCTGTTCTCCCTGCGGGGATACGAGTGTGGGGGTGTGTGTTCCCTGCAGGTATAAGAGTGTGCTGGTGTGTCCTGTTCTCCCTGCAGGTATAAGAGTGTGCTGGTGTGTGCCTGTTCTCCCTGCAGGTATAAGATTGTGCTGGTGTTGGTCCTGTTCTCCCTGCAGGTATAAGAGTGTGCTGGTGTGTGCCTGTTCTCCCTGCAGGTATAAGAGTGTGCTGGTGTGTGCCTGTTCTCCCTGCAGGTATAAGAGTGTGCTGGTGTGTGCCTGTTCTCCCTGCAGGTATAAGAGTGTGCTGGTGTGTGTCCTGTTCTCCCTGCAGGTATAAGAGTGTGCTGGTGTGTGCCTGTTCTCCCTGCAGGTATAAGAGTGTGCTGGTGTGTGCCTGTTCTCCCTGCAGGTATAAGAGTGTGCTGGTGTGTGCCTGTTCTCCCTGCAGGTATAAGAGTGTGCTGGTGTGTGTCCTGTTCTCCCTGCAGGTATAAGAGTGTGCTGGTGTGTGTCCTGTTCTCCCTGCAGGTATAAGAGTGTGCTGGTGTGTGCCTGTTCTCCCTGCAGGTATAAGAGTGTGCTGGTGTGTGCCTGTTCTCCCTGCAGGTATAAGAGTGTGCTGGTGTGTGCCTGTTCTCCCTGCAGGTATAAGAGTGTGCTGGTGTGTGCCTGTTCTCCCTGCAGGTATAAGAGTGTGCTGGTGTGTGTCCTGTTCTCCCTGCAGGTATAAGAGTGTGCTGGTGTGTGTCCTGTTCTCCCTGCAGGTATAAGAGTGTGCTGGTGTGTGTCCTGTTCTCCCTGCAGGTATAAGAGTGTGCTGGTGTGTGTCCTGTTCTCCCTGCAGGTATAAGAGTGTGCTGGTGTGTGCCTGTTCTCCCTGCAGGTATAAGAGTGTGCTGGTGTGTGCCTGTTCTCCCTGCAGGTATAAGAGTGTGCTGGTGTGTGTCCTGTTCTCCCTGCAGGTATAAGAGTGTGCTGGTGTGTGCCTGTTCTCCCTGCAGGTATAAGAGTGTGCTGGTGTGTGTCCTGTTCTCCCTGCAGGTATAAGAGTGTGCTGGTGTGTGTCCTGTTCTCCCTGCAGGTATAAGAGTGTGCTGGTGTGTGTCCTGTTCTCCCTGCAGGTATAAGGGTGTGCTGGTGTGTGCCTGTTCTCCCTGCAGGTATAAGAGTGTGCTGGTGTGTGCCTGTTCTCCCTGCAGGTATAAGAGTGTGCTGGTGTGTGCCTGTTCTCCCTGCAGGTATAAGAGTGTGCTGGTGTGTGCCTGTTCTCCCTGCAGGTATAAGAGTGTGCTGGTGTGTGCCTGTTCTCCCTGCAGGTATAAGAGTGTGCTGGTGTGTGCCTGTTCTCCCTGCAGGTATAAGAGTGTGCTGGTGTGTGCCTGTTCTCCCTGCAGGTATAAGAGTGTGCTGGTGTGTGCCTGTTCTCCCTGCAGGTATAAGAGTGTGCTGGTGTGTGCCTGTTCTCCCTGCAGGTATAAGAGTGTGCTGGTGTGGGTCCTGTTCTCCCTGCAGGTATAAGAGTGTGCTGGTGTGTCCTGTTCTCCCTGCATGTATAAGAGTGTGCTGGTGTGTGCCTGTTCTCCCTGCAGGTATAAGAGTGTGCTGGTGTGTGTCCTGTTCTCCCTGCAGGTATAAGAGTGTGCTGGTGTGTGTCCTGTTCTCCCTGCAGGTATAAGAGTGTGCTGGTGTGTGTCCTGTTCTCCCTGCAGGTATAAGAGTGTGCTGGTGTGTGCCTGTTCTCCCTGCAGGTATAAGAGTGTGCTGGTGTGTGTCCTGTTCTCCCTGCAGGTATAAGAGTGTGCTGGTGTGTGCCTGTTCTCCCTGCAGGTATAAGAGTGTGCTGGTGTGTGCCTGTTCTCCCTGCAGGTATAAGAGTGTGCTGGTGTGTGTCCTGTTCTCCCTGCAGGTATAAGAGTGTGCTGGTGTGTGCCTGTTCTCCCTGCAGGTATAAGAGTGTGCTGGTGTGTGTCCTGTTCTCCCTGCAGGTATAAGAGTGTGCTGGTGTGTGCCTGTTCTCCCTGCAGGTATAAGAGTGTGCTGGTGTGTGCCTGTTCTCCCTGCAGGTATAAGAGTGTGCTGGTGTGTGTCCTGTTCTCCCTGCAGGTATAAGAGTGTGCTGGTGTGTGCCTGTTCTCCCTGCAGGTATAAGAGTGTGCTGGTGTGTGTCCTGTTCTCCCTGCAGGTATAAGAGTGTGCTGGTGTGTGTCCTGTTCTCCCTGCAGGTATAAGAGTGTGCTGGTGTGTGCCTGTTCTCCCTGCAGGTATAAGAGTGTGCTGGTGTGTGTCCTGTTCTCCCTGCAGGTATAAGAGTGTGCTGGTGTGTGCCTGTTCTCCCTGCAGGTATAAGAGTGTGCTGGTGTGTGCCTGTTCTCCCTGCAGGTATAAGAGTGTGCTGGTGTGTGCCTGTTCTCCCTGCAGGTATAAGAGTGTGCTGGTGTGTGCCTGTTCTCCCTGCAGGTATAAGAGTGTGCTGGTGTGTGTCCTGTTCTCCCTGCAGGTATAAGAGTGTGCTGGTGTGTGCCTGTTCTCCCTGCAGGTATAAGAGTGTGCTGGTGTGTGCCTGTTCTCCCTGCAGGTATAAGAGTGTGCTGGTGTGTGCCTGTTCTCCCTGCAGGTATAAGAGTGTGCTGGTGTGTGCCTGTTCTCCCTGCAGGTATAAGAGTGTGCTGGTGTGTGCCTGTTCTCCCTGCAGGTATAAGAGTGTGCTGGTGTGTGCCTGTTCTCCCTGCAGGTATAAGAGTGTGCTGGTGTGTCCTGTTCTCCCTGCAGGTATAAGAGTGTGCTGGTGTGTGCCTGTTCTCCCTGCAGGTATAAGAGTGTGCTGGTGTGTGCCTGTTCTCCCTGCAGGTATAAGAGTGTGCTGGTGTGTGCCTGTTCTCCCTGCAGGTATAAGAGTGTGCTGGTGTGTGCCTGTTCTCCCTGCAGGTATAAGAGTGTGCTGGTGTGGGTCCTGTTCTCCCTGCAGGTATAAGAGTGTGCTGGTGTGGGTCCTGTTCTCCCTGCAGGTATAAGAGTGTGCTGGTGTGTGTCCTGTTCTCCCTGCAGGTATAAGAGTGTGCTGGTGTGTGCCTGTTCTCCCTGCAGGTATAAGAGTGTGCTGGTGTGTGTCCTGTTCTCCCTGCAGGTATAAGAGTGTGCTGGTGTGTGCCTGTTCTCCCTGCAGGTATAAGAGTGTGCTGGTGTGTGTCCTGTTCTCCCTGCAGGTATACGAGTGTGTGGGTGTGTGTCCTGCTCTCCCTGCAGGTATAAGAGTGTGCTGGTGTGTGTCCTGTTCTCCCTGCAGGTATAAGAGTGTGCTGGTGTGTGTCCTGTTCTCCCTGCAGGTATAAGAGTGTGCTGGTGTGTGCCTGTTCTCCCTGCAGGTATAAGAGTGTGCTGGTGTGTGCCTGTTCTCCCTGCAGGTATAAGAGTGTGCTGGTGTGTGCCTGTTCTCCCTGCAGGTATAAGAGTGTGCTGGTGTGTGTCCTGTTCTCCCTGCAGGTATAAGAGTGTGCTGGTGTGTGTCCTGTTCTCCCTGCAGGTATAAGAGTGTGCTGGTGTGTGCCTGTTCTCCCTGCAGGTATAAGAGTGTGCTGGTGTGTGCCTGTTCTCCCTGCAGGTATAAGAGTGTGCTGGTGTGTGCCTGTTCTCCCTGCAGGTATAAGAGTGTGCTGGTGTGTGTCCTGTTCTCCCTGCAGGTATAAGAGTGTGCTGGTGTGTGTCCTGTTCTCCCTGCAGGTATAAGAGTGTGCTGGTGTGTGCCTGTTCTCCCTGCAGGTATAAGAGTGTGCTGGTGTGTGTCCTGTTCTCCCTGCAGGTATAAGAGTGTGCTGGTGTGTGCCTGTTCTCCCTGCAGGTATAAGAGTGTGCTGGTTTGTGTCCTGTTCTCCCTGCAGGTATAAGAGTGTGCTGGTGTGTGCCTGTTCTCCCTGCAGGTATAAGAGTGTGCTGGTGTGGGTGCTGTTCTCCCTGCAGGTATAAGAGTGTGCTGGTGTGTGCCTGTTCTCCCTGCAGGTATAAGAGTGTGCTGGTGTGTGCCTGTTCTCCCTGCAGGTATAAGAGTGTGCTGGTGTGTGCCTGTTCTCCCTGCAGGTATAAGAGTGTGCTGGTGTGTGCCTGTTCTCCCTGCAGGTATAAGAGTGTGCTGGTGTGTGCCTGTTCTCCCTGCAGGTATAAGAGTGTGCTGGTGTGTGCCTGTTCTCCCTGCAGGTATAAGAGTGTGCTGGTGTGTGTCCTGTTCTCCCTGCAGGTATAAGAGTGTGCTGGTGTGTGCCTGTTCTCCCTGCAGGTATAAGAGTGTGCTGGTGTGTGCCTGTTCTCCCTGCAGGTATAAGAGTGTGCTGGTGTGTGCCTGTTCTCCCTGCAGGTATAAGAGTGTGCTGGTGTGTGCCTGTTCTCCCTGCAGGTATAAGAGTGTGCTGGTGTGTGTCCTGTTCTCCCTGCAGGTATAAGAGTGTGCTGGTGTGTGCCTGTTCTCCCTGCAGGTATAAGAGTGTGCTGGTGTGTGCCTGTTCTCCCTGCAGGTATAAGAGTGTGCTGGTGTGTGCCTGTTCTCCCTGCAGGTATAAGAGTGTGCTGGTGTGTGCCTGTTCTCCCTGCAGGTATAAGAGTGTGCTGGTGTGTGTCCTGTTCTCCCTGCAGGTATAAGAGTGTGCTGGTGTGTGCCTGTTCTCCCTGCAGGTATAAGAGTGTGCTGGTGTGTGCCTGTTCTCCCTGCAGGTATAAGAGTGTGCTGGTGTGTGCCTGTTCTCCCTGCAGGTATAAGAGTGTGCTGGTGTGTGTCCTGTTCTCCCTGCAGGTATAAGAGTGTGCTGGTGTGTGCCTGTTCTCCCTGCAGGTATAAGAGTGTGCTGGTGTGTGCCTGTTCTCCCTGCAGGTATAAGAGTGTGCTGGTGTGTGTCCTGTTCTCCCTGCAGGTATAAGAGTGTGCTGGTGTGTGTCCTGTTCTCCCTGCAGGTATAAGAGTGTGCTGGTGTGTGCCTGTTCTCCCTGCAGGTATAAGAGTGTGCTGGTGTGTGTCCTGTTCTCCCTGCAGGTATAAGAGTGTGCTGGTGTGTGTCCTGTTCTCCCTGCAGGTATAAGAGTGTGCTGGTGTGTGCCTGTTCTCCCTGCAGGTATAAGAGTGTGCTGGTGTGTGTCCTGTTCTCCCTGCAGGTATAAGAGTGTGCTGGTGTGTGCCTGTTCTCCCTGCAGGTATAAGAGTGTGCTGGTGTGTGTCCTGTTCTCCCTGCAGGTATAAGAGTGTGCTGGTGTGTGCCTGTTCTCCCTGCAGGTATAAGAGTGTGCTGGTGTGTGTCCTGTTCTCCCTGCAGGTATAAGAGTGTGCTGGTGTGTGTCCTGTTCTCCCTGCAGGTATAAGAGTGTGCTGGTGTGTGCCTGTTCTCCCTGCAGGTATAAGAGTGTGCTGGTGTGTGTCCTGTTCTCCCTGCAGGTATAAGAGTGTGCTGGTATGTGTGCCTGTTCTCCCTGCAGGTATAAGAGTGTGCTGGTGTGTGCCTGTTCTCCCTGCAGGTATAAGAGTGTGCTGGTGTGTGCCTGTTCTCCCTGCAGGTATAAGAGTGTGCTGGTGTGTGTCCTGTTCTCCCTGCAGGTATAAGAGTGTGCTGGTGTGTGCCTGTTCTCCCTGCAGGTATAAGAGTGTGCTGGTGTGTCCTGTTCTCCCTGCAGGTATAAGAGTGTGCTGGTGTGTGTCCTGTTCTCCCTGCAGGTATAAGAGTGTGCTGGTGTGTGCCTGTTCTCCCTGCAGGTATAAGAGTGTGCTGGTGTGTGTCCTGTTCTCCCTGCAGGTATAAGAGTGTGCTGGTGTGTGCCTGTTCTCCCTGCAGGTATAAGAGTGTGCTGGTGTGTGTCCTGTTCTCCCTGCAGGTATAAGAGTGTGCTGGTGTGTGCCTGTTCTCCCTGCAGGTATAAGAGTGTGTGCTGGTGTGTGCCTGTTCTCCCTGCAGGTATAAGAGTGTGCTGGTGTGTGCCTGTTCTCCCTGCAGGTATAAGAGTGTGCTGGTGTGTGCCTGTTCTCCCTGCAGGTATAAGAGTGTGCTGGTGTGTGTCCTGTTCTCCCTGCAGGTATAAGAGTGTGCTGGTGTGTGTCCTGTTCTCCCTGCAGGTATAAGAGTGTGCTGGTGTGTGCCTGTTCTCCCTGCAGGTATAAGAGTGTGCTGGTGTGTGCCTGTTCTCCCTGCAGGTATAAGAGTGTGCTGGTGTGTGCCTGTTCTCCCTGCAGGTATAAGAGTGTGCTGGTGTGTGTCCTGTTCTCCCTGCAGGTATAAGAGTGTGCTGGTGTGTGCCTGTTCTCCCTGCAGGTATAAGAGTGTGCTGGTGTGTGCCTGTTCTCCCTGCAGGTATAAGAGTGTGCTGGTGTGTGCCTGTTCTCCCTGCAGGTATAAGAGTGTGCTGGTGTGTGTCCTGTTCTCCCTGCAGGTATAAGAGTGTGCTGGTGTGTGCCTGTTCTCCCTGCAGGTATAAGAGTGTGCTGGTGTGTGCCTGTTCTCCCTGCAGGTATAAGAGTGTGCTGGTGTGTGTCCTGTTCTCCCTGCAGGTATAAGAGTGTGCTGGTGTGTGCCTGTTCTCCCTGCAGGTATAAGAGTGTGCTGGTGTGTGTCCTGTTCTCCCTGCAGGTATAAGAGTGTGCTGGTGTGTGCCTGTTCTCCCTGCAGGTATAAGAGTGTGCTGGTGTGTGCCTGTTCTCCCTGCAGGTATAAGAGTGTGCTGGTGTGTGTCCTGTTCTCCCTGCAGGTATAAGAGTGTGCTGGTGTGTGCCTGTTCTCCCTGCAGGTATAAGAGTGTGCTGGTGTGTGCCTGTTCTCCCTGCAGGTATAAGAGTGTGCTGGTGTGTGCCTGTTCTCCCTGCAGGTATAAGAGTGTGCTGGTGTGTGTCCTGTTCTCCCTGCAGGTATAAGAGTGTGCTGGTGTGTGTCCTGTTCTCCCTGCAGGTATAAGAGTGTGCTGGTGTGTGCCTGTTCTCCCTGCAGGTATAAGAGTGTGCTGGTGTGGGTCCTGTTCTCCCTGCAGGTATAAGAGTGTGCTGGTGTGTGTCCTGTTCTCCCTGCAGGTATAAGAGTGTGCTGGTGTGTGTCCTGTTCTCCCTGCAGGTATAAGAGTGTGCTGGTGTGTGTCCTGTTCTCCCTGCAGGTATAAGAGTGTGCTGGTGTGTGTCCTGTTCTCCCTGCAGGTATAAGAGTGTGCTGGTGTGTGCCTGTTCTCCCTGCAGGTATAAGAGTGTGCTGGTGTGTGTCCTGTTCTCCCTGCAGGTATAAGAGTGTGCTGGTGTGTGCCTGTTCTCCCTGCAGGTATAAGAGTGTGCTGGTGTGTGTCCTGTTCTCCCTGCAGGTATAAGAGTGTGCTGGTGTGTGTCCTGTTCTCCCTGCAGGTATAAGAGTGTGCTGGTGTGTGTCCTGTTCTCCCTGCAGGTATAAGAGTGTGCTGGTGTGTGTCCTGTTCTCCCTGCAGGTATAAGAGTGTGCTGGTGTGTGGGTCCTGTTCTCCCTGCAGGTATAAGAGTGTGCTGGTGTGTGTCCTGTTCTCCCTGCAGGTATAAGAGTGTGCTGGTGTGTGTCCTGTTCTCCCTGCAGGTATAAGAGTGTGCTGGTGTGTGTCCTGTTCTCCCTGCAGGTATAAGAGTGTGCTGGTGTGTGTCCTGTTCTCCCTGCAGGTATAAGAGTGTGCTGGTGTGTGTCCTGTTCTCCCTGCAGGTATAAGAGTGTGCTGGTGTGTGTCCTGTTCTCCCTGCAGGTATAAGAGTGTGCTGGTGTGTGTCCTGTTCTCCCTGCAGGTATAAGAGTGTGCTGGTGTGTGCCTGTTCTCCCTGCAGGTATAAGAGTGTGCTGGTGTGTGTCCTGTTCTCCCTGCAGGTATAAGAGTGTGCTGGTGTGTGTCCTGTTCTCCCTGCAGGTATAAGAGTGTGCTGGTGTGTGTCCTGTTCTCCCTGCAGGTATAAGAGTGTGCTGGTGTGTGCCTGTTCTCCCTGCAGGTATAAGAGTGTGCTGGTGTGTGTCCTGTTCTCCCTGCAGGTATAAGAGTGTGCTGGTGTGTGTCCTGTTCTCCCTGCAGGTATAAGAGTGTGCTGGTGTGTGCCTGTTCTCCCTGCAGGTATAAGAGTGTGCTGGTGTGTGCCTGTTCTCCCTGCAGGTATAAGAGTGTGCTGGTGTGTGTCCTGTTCTCCCTGCAGGTATAAGAGTGTGCTGGTGTGTGCCTGTTCTCCCTGCAGGTATAAGAGTGTGCTGGTGTGTGTCCTGTTCTCCCTGCAGGTATAAGAGTGTGCTGGTGTGTGCCTGTTCTCCCTGCAGGTATAAGAGTGTGCTGGTGTGTGTCCTGTTCTCCCTGCAGGTATAAGAGTGTGCTGGTGTGTGTCCTGTTCTCCCTGCAGGTATAAGAGTGTGCTGGTGTGTGCCTGTTCTCCCTGCAGGTATAAGAGTGTGCTGGTGTGTGCCTGTTCTCCCTGCAGGTATAAGAGTGTGCTGGTGTGTGTCCTGTTCTCCCTGCAGGTATAAGAGTGTGCTGGTGTGTGTCCTGTTCTCCCTGCAGGTATAAGAGTGTGCTGGTGTGTGTCCTGTTCTCCCTGCAGGTATAAGAGTGTGCTGGTGTGTGCCTGTTCTCCCTGCAGGTATAAGAGTGTGCTGGTGTGTGCCTGTTCTCCCTGCAGGTATAAGAGTGTGCTGGTGTGTGTCCTGTTCTCCCTGCAGGTATAAGAGTGTGCTGGTGTGTGCCTGTTCTCCCTGCAGGTATAAGAGTGTGCTGGTGTGTGCCTGTTCTCCCTGCAGGTATAAGAGTGTGCTGGTGTGTGTCCTGTTCTCCCTGCAGGTATAAGAGTGTGCTGGTGTGTGCCTGTTCTCCCTGCAGGTATAAGAGTGTGCTGGTGTGTGCCTGTTCTCCCTGCAGGTATAAGAGTGTGCTGGTGTGTGTCCTGTTCTCCCTGCAGGTATAAGAGTGTGGGTGTGTGTGTCCTGTTCTCCCTGCAGGTATAAGAGTGTGCTGGTGTGTGCCTGTTCTCCCTGCAGGTATAAGAGTGTGCTGGTGTGTGTCCTGTTCTCCCTGCAGGTATAAGAGTGTGCTGGTGTGTGTGCCTGTTCTCCCTGCAGGTATAAGAGTGTGCTGGTGTGTGTCCTGTTCTCCCTGCAGGTATAAGAGTGTGCTGGTGTGTGCCTGTTCTCCCTGCAGGTATAAGAGTGTGCTGGTGTGTGTCCTGTTCTCCCTGCAGGTATAAGAGTGTGCTGGTGTGTGCCTGTTCTCCCTGCAGGTATAAGAGTGTGCTGGTGTGTGTCCTGTTCTCCCTGCAGGTATAAGAGTGTGCTGGTGTGTGCCTGTTCTCCCTGCAGGTATAAGAGTGTGCTGGTGTGTGCCTGTTCTCCCTGCAGGTATAAGAGTGTGCTGGTGTGTGTCCTGTTCTCCCTGCAGGTATAAGAGTGTGCTGGTGTGTGCCTGTTCTCCCTGCAGGTATAAGAGTGTGCTGGTGTGTGCCTGTTCTCCCTGCAGGTATAAGAGTGTGCTGGTGTGTGTCCTGTTCTCCCTGCAGGTATAAGAGTGTGCTGGTGTGTGTCCTGTTCTCCCTGCAGGTATAAGAGTGTGCTGGTGTGTGTCCTGTTCTCCCTGCAGGTATAAGAGTGTGCTGGTGTGTGCCTGTTCTCCCTGCAGGTATAAGAGTGTGCTGGTGTGTCCTGTTCTCCCTGCAGGTATAAGAGTGTGCTGGTGTGTGCCTGTTCTCCCTGCAGGTATAAGAGTGTGCTGGTGTGTGCCTGTTCTCCCTGCAGGTATAAGAGTGTGCTGGTGTGTGTCCTGTTCTCCCTGCAGGTATAAGAGTGTGCTGGTGTGTGCCTGTTCTCCCTGCAGGTATAAGAGTGTGCTGGTGTGTGCCTGTTCTCCCTGCAGGTATAAGAGTGTGCTGGTGTGTGCCTGTTCTCCCTGCAGGTATAAGAGTGTGCTGGTGTGTGCCTGTTCTCCCTGCAGGTATAAGAGTGTGCTGGTGTGTGCCTGTTCTCCCTGCAGGTATAAGAGTGTGCTGGTGTGTGCCTGTTCTCCCTGCAGGTATAAGAGTGTGCTGGTGTGTGCCTGTTCTCCCTGCAGGTATAAGAGTGTGCTGGTGTGTGCCTGTTCTCCCTGCAGGTATAAGAGTGTGCTGGTGTGTGTCCTGTTCTCCCTGCAGGTATAAGAGTGTGCTGGTGTGTGTCCTGTTCTCCCTGCAGGTATAAGAGTGTGCTGGTGTGTGTCCTGTTCTCCCTGCAGGTATAAGAGTGTGCTGGTGTGTGCCTGTTCTCCCTGCAGGTATAAGAGTGTGCTGGTGTGTGCCTGTTCTCCCTGCAGGTATAAGAGTGTGCTGGTGTGTGCCTGTTCTCCCTGCATGTATAAGAGTGTGCTGGTGTGTCCTGTTCTCCCTGCAGGTATAAGAGTGTGCTGGTGTGTGTCCTGTTCTCCCTGCAGGTATAAGAGTGTGCTGGTGTGTGCCTGTTCTCCCTGCAGGTATAAGAGTGTGCTGGTGTGTGCCTGTTCTCCCTGCAGGTATAAGAGTGTGCTGGTGTGTGCCTGTTCTCCCTGCAGGTATAAGAGTGTGCTGGTGTGTGTCCTGTTCTCCCTGCAGGTATAAGAGTGTGCTGGTGTGTGCCTGTTCTCCCTGCAGGTATAAGAGTGTGCTGGTGTGTGTCCTGTTCTCCCTGCAGGTATAAGAGTGTGCTGGTGTGTGCCTGTTCTCCCTGCAGGTATAAGAGTGTGCTGGTGTGTGCCTGTTCTCCCTGCAGGTATAAGAGTGTGCTGGTGTGTGTCCTGTTCTCCCTGCAGGTATAAGAGTGTGCTGGTGTGTGCCTGTTCTCCCTGCAGGTATAAGAGTGTGCTGGTGTGTGTCCTGTTCTCCCTGCAGGTATAAGAGTGTGCTGGTGTGTGTGTCCTGTTCTCCCTGCAGGTATAAGAGTGTGCTGGTGTGTGTCCTGTTCTCCCTGCAGGTATAAGAGTGTGCTGGTGTGTGCCTGTTCTCCCTGCAGGTATAAGAGTGTGCTGGTGTGTGTCCTGTTCTCCCTGCAGGTATAAGAGTGTGCTGGTGTGTGTCCTGTTCTCCCTGCAGGTATAAGAGTGTGCTGGTGTGTGCCTGTTCTCCCTGCAGGTATAAGAGTGTGCTGGTGTGTGTCCTGTTCTCCCTGCAGGTATAAGAGTGTGCTGGTGTGTGCCTGTTCTCCCTGCAGGTATAAGAGTGTGCTGGTGTGTGTCCTGTTCTCCCTGCAGGTATAAGAGTGTGCTGGTGTGTGCTGTTCTCCCTGCAGGTATAAGAGTGTGCTGGTGTGTGTCCTGTTCTCCCTGCAGGTATAAGAGTGTGCTGGTGTGTGCCTGTTCTCCCTGCAGGTATAAGAGTGTGCTGGTGTGTGTCCTGTTCTCCCTGCAGGTATAAGAGTGTGCTGGTGTGTGCCTGTTCTCCCTGCAGGTATAAGAGTGTGCTGGTGTGTGTCCTGTTCTCCCTGCAGGTATAAGAGTGTGCTGGTGTGTGTCCTGTTCTCCCTGCAGGTATAAGAGTGTGCTGGTGTGGTTCCTGTTCTCCCTGCAGGTATAAGAGTGTGCTGGTGTGTGCCTGTTCTCCCTGCAGGTATAAGAGTGTGCTGGTGTGTGCCTGTTCTCCCTGCAGGTATAAGAGTGTGCTGGTGTGTGTCCTGTTCTCCCTGCAGGTATAAGAGTGTGCTGGTGTGTGCCTGTTCTCCCTGCAGGTATAAGAGTGTGCTGGTGTGTGTCCTGTTCTCCCTGCAGGTATAAGAGTGTGGTGGTGTGTGCCTGTTCTCCCTGCAGGTATAAGAGTGTGCTGTTGTGTTTCCTGTTCTCCCTGCAGGTATAAGAGTGTGCTGGTGTGTGGGTGCTGTTCTCCCTGCAGGAATAAGAGTGTGGTGGTGTGTGTCCTGTTCTCCCTGCAGGTATAAGAGTGTGCTGGTGTGTGCCTGTTCTCCCTGCAGGTATAAGAGTGTGCTGTTGTGTGCCTGTTCTCCCTGCAGGTATAAGAGTGTGCTGGTGTGTCCTGTTCTCCCTGCAGGTATAAGAGTGTGCTGGTGTGTGTCCTGTTCTCCCTGCAGGTATAAGAGTGTGCTGGTGTGTGCCTGTTCTCCCTGCAGGTATAAGAGTGTGCTGGTGTGTGTCCTGTTCTCCCTGCAGGTATAAGAGTGTGCTGGTGTGTGTCCTGTTCTCCCTGCAGGTATAAGAGTGTGCTGGTGTGTGCCTGTTCTCCCTGCAGGTATAAGAGTGTGCTGGTGTGTGCCTGTTCTCCCTGCAGGTATAAGAGTGTGCTGGTGTGTGTCCTGTTCTCCCTGCAGGTATAAGAGTGTGCTGGTGTGTGTCCTGTTCTCCCTGCAGGTATAAGAGTGTGCTGGTGTGTGCCTGTTCTCCCTGCAGGTATAAGAGTGTGCTGGTGTGTGTCCTGTTCTCCCTGCAGGTATAAGAGTGTGCTGGTGTGTGCCTGTTCTCCCTGCAGGTATAAGAGTGTGCTGGTGTGTGGCCTGTTCTCCCTGCAGGTATAAGAGTGTGCTGGTGTGTGTCCTGTTCTCCCTGCAGGTATAAGAGTGTGCTGGTGTGTGTCCTGTTCTCCCTGCAGGTATAAGAGTGTGCTGGTGTGTGTCCTGTTCTCCCTGCAGGTATAAGAGTGTGCTGGTGTGTGTCCTGTTCTCCCTGCAGGTATAAGAGTGTGCTGGTGTGTGTCCTGTTCTCCCTGCAGGTATAAGAGTGTGCTGGTGTGTGCCAGTTCTCCCTGCAGGAATAAGAGTGTGCTGGTGTGTGGGTCCTGTTCTCCCTGCAGGTATAAGAGTGTGCTGGTGTGTGGGTCCTGTTCTCCCTGCAGGTATAAGAGTGTGCTGGTGTGTGTCCTGTTCTCCCTGCAGGTATAAGAGTGTGCTGGTGTGTCCTGTTCGACCTGCAGGTATAAGAGTGTGCTGGTGTGTCCTGTTGTCCCTGCAGGTATAAGAGTGTGCTGGTGTGTGTCCTGTTCTCCCTGCAGGTATAAGAGTGTGCTGGTGTGTGTCCTGTTCTCCCTGCAGGTATAAGAGTGTGCTGGTGTGTGGGTCCTGTTCTCCCTGCAGGTATAAGAGTGTGCTGGTGTGTCCTGTTCTCCCTGCATGTATAAGAGTGTGCTGGTGTGTGCCTGTTCTCCCTGCAGGTATAAGAGTGTGCTGGTGTGTGTCCTGTTCTCCCTGCAGGTATAAGAGTGTGCTGGTGTGTGTCCTGTTCTCCCTGCAGGTATAAGAGTGTGCTGGTGTGTGTCCTGTTCTCCCTGCAGGTATAAGAGTGTGCTGGTGTGTGTCCTGTTCTCCCTGCAGGTATAAGAGTGTGCTGGTGTGTGTCCTGTTCTCCCTGCAGGTATAAGAGTGTGCTGGTGTGTGTCCTGTTCTCCCTGCAGGTATAAGAGTGTGCTGGTGTGTGTCCTGTTCTCCCTGCAGGTATAAGAGTGTGCTGGTGTGTCCTGTTCTCCCTGCAGGTATAAGAGTGTGCTGGTGTGTGTCCTGTTCTCCCTGCAGGTATAAGAGTGTGCTGGTGTGTGTCCTGTTCTCCCTGCAGGTATAAGAGTGTGCTGGTGTGTGCCTGTTCTCCCTGCAGGTATAAGAGTGTGCTGGTGTGTGTCCTGTTCTCCCTGCAGGTATAAGAGTGTGCTGGTGTGTGTCCTGTTCTCCCTGCAGGTATAAGAGTGTGCTGGTGTGTGCCTGTTCTCCCTGCAGGTATAAGAGTGTGCTGGTGTGTGCCTGTTCTCCCTGCAGGTATAAGAGTGTGCTGGTGTGGGCCTGTTCTCCCTGCAGGTATAAGAGTGTGCTGTTGTGTGCCTGTTCTCCCTGCAGGTATAAGAGTGTGCTGGTGTGTGTCCTGTTCTCCCTGCAGGTATAAGAGTGTGCTGGTGTGTGTCCTGTTCTCCCTGCAGGTATAAGAGTGTGCTGGTGTGTGCCTGTTCTCCCTGCAGGTATAAGAGTGTGCTGGTGTGTGCCTGTTCTCCCTGCAGGTATAAGAGTGTGCTGGTGTGTGGGTGCTGTTCTCCCTGCAGGTATAAGAGTGTGCTGGTGTGTGTCCTGTTCTCCCTGCAGGTATAAGAGTGTGCTGGTGTGTGTCCTGTTCTCCCTGCAGGTATAAGAGTGTGCTGGTGTGTGCCTGTTCTCCCTGCAGGTATAAGAGTGTGCTGGTGTGTGCCTGTTCTCCCTGCAGGTATAAGAGTGTGCTGGTGTGTGTCCTGTTCTCCCTGCAGGTATAAGAGTGTGCTGGTGTGTGCCTGTTCTCCCTGCAGGTATAAGAGTGTGCTGGTGTGTGTCCTGTTCTCCCTGCAGGTATAAGAGTGTGCTGGTGTGTGCCTGTTCTCCCTGCAGGTATAAGAGTGTGCTGGTGTGTGCCTGTTCTCCCTGCAGGTATAAGAGTGTGCTGGTGTGTGTCCTGTTCTCCCTGCAGGTATAAGAGTGTGCTGGTGTGTGTCCTGTTCTCCCTGCAGGAATAAGAGTGTGCTGGTGTGTGTCCTGTTCTCCCTGCAGGTATAAGAGTGTGCTGGTGTGTGTCCTGTTCTCCCTGCAGGTATAAGAGTGTGCTGGTGTGTGTCCTGTTCTCCCTGCAGGTATAAGAGTGTGCTGGTGTGTGTCCTGTTCTCCCTGCAGTTATAAGAGTGTGCTGGTGTGTGTCCTGTTGTGCCTGCAGGTATAAGAGTGTGCTGGTGTGTGAGTCCTGTTCTCCCTGCAGGTATAAGAGTGTGCTGGTGTGTGTCCTGTTGTCCCTGCAGGTATAAGAGTGTGTTGGTGTGTGTCCTGTTCTCCCTGCAGTTATAAGAGTGTGCTGGTGTGTGTCCTGTTCTCCCTGCAGTTTTAGTTTGTTGTGTGTCCTGTTCTCCCTGCAGGTATAAGAGTGTGCTGGTGTGTGAGTCCTGTTCTCCCTGCAGGTATAAGAGTGTGCTGGTGTGTGTCCTGTTGTCCCTGCAGGTATAAGAGTGTGTTGGTGTGTGTCCTGTTCTCCCTGCAGTTATAAGAGTGTGCTGGTGTGTGTCCTGTTCTCCCTGCAGGTATAAGAGTGTGCTGGTGTGTGTCCTGTTCTCCCTGCAGTTATAAGAGTGTGCTGGTGTGTGTCCTGTTGTCCCTGCAGGTATAAGAGTGTGTTGGTGTGTGTCCTGTTCTCCCTGCAGTTATAAGAGTGTGCTGGTGTGTGTCCTGTTCTCCCTGCAGTTATAAGAGTGTGCTGGTGTGTGTCCTGTTCTCCCTGCAGGAATAAGAGTGTGCTGGTGTGTGTCCTGTTCTCCCTGCAGGTATAAGAGTGTGCTGGTGTGTGCCTGTTCTTCCTGCAGGTATAAGAGTGTGCCGGTGTGTGTCCTGTTCTCCCTGCAGGAATAAGAGTGTGCTGGTGTGTGTCCTGTTCTCCCTGCAGGTATAAGAGTGTGCTGGTGTGTGCCTGTTCTCCCTGCAGGTATAAGAGTGTGCCGGTGTGTGTCCTGTTCTCCCTGCAGGTATAAGAGTGTGCCGGTGTGTGTCCTGTTCTCCCTGCAGGTATAAGAGTGTTCTGGTTGCTCTTTGAGGTTGTGGGATTGTCAGACCCTATCGTTTGACTATTGCTGCTGTTTGCTGCTGCTCAGAAGCTGCTGCCGTAGGCTCCTGCCTAGACTTGTTCGGGGGGGGGTGGGTAGCACATGGGGATGGGGGTCACAAATGGTGCAATGCATTGCTCCATGGCACTGCCCTTTTGGCTCAATCGGATGCCTGCTGTAGGAGCCCCTCTCTGGTGGCCCTCCCTCAAGGACAGATGGTGCACAGTTCCTCTTACATGGACCGGAGACTGCAGAGCTGAGGGTGCAAGTAGAGAAAATGCAACATGACAAAAAGGCAGAAGAACGAGGCGAAAGCAGCAGCTGTCAGAGATAGTAAAAGCAGATAAAAAGTGGGTGAAATAGCAGCTTAACTCGCTGTCTTCCCTGAGCTCATATTCTAGTGGCTGATGATCTGTCTCTAATAGCGACACCCGGGGCAGCAGCCTTGTTTCAGCTCGCTGATAGATGGCAAGGCAATGCCGGCTGCTGTGTTGCAAATCAAATTACTTTGTTCAGAAACTTGTCGGTAACTAAAAGGCCTCTGACAATTCATTTTTTCCTGATTCCCTGGAGGTTAGAGGAATCCAGTCTTTGTGCTCTAAATTGGGTTTCTATTGATTGTTTACATTTTTGCTGGAATTGGCAATCAAGGACATCAGAGAGGGTTCTGTGTCTGCAGGTGCTCTGCCGCGGAAGACGCACGGTTATGAGGTTATCAGCTCACACAACGACAGGGTGAGGCTTTGCCTTTCATACTCCCACGGCTCTGATTTTACCACCCAAACCCCAAAAGGTGGTACTCAATCTAAAAAAAAGTGCAGCCCGCATTTTTGGAAGAAAGGTGTCCTTTGCACAGAATTGGATGGTCATGTGGCAATCTCCATAATGGGCAAAGAACTTGCCATTGAAGGTGTTTCTAAACTCAGGATATGGCCACACTGTTTGGGCTCTTTTCTCTACCTTGATTAAGGTGACTTGGATTGCTTTTACATTTCTCATTGGTTAAAGTGTAAGCAGTGTATCATTGGGAGGGCTGATGGTAGTGGTGTGGGGGGGAGGGGGGGTGGCGGGGGTGATCAGGCAGTTGCTTTCTGCTTCTTTGATCCAGGGCTGGCATCCGGTATCATAAACCTTATCTTATATTCCTTCCCAGCTTCCTTTAGTTCAGCCAATGTAAGGCCAATCCTCAAGCAGAACTGGCTCCACGTGCATCAGGGCAATTTCCGCACCATGGTAATTATGAACCCTAAATTCAGTCACTATGGGGGTCATTCTAAACAGTGAATAGCGGGGGTGTATGTCTGGTTTGGATGTACAACCCCTGCTATTTACTGGGAGCGTATTCTGCACAGGGAGCTCCCCTCACGTATAGGGCCTCTGTGCGGGGAGCTCCAGATGGGGGCAGGAGGGAACGGAGACAGGGTGGAGAGTGGGCGATGCGCACAACCTGGATGTACAGGGCCTATTCTGGTGATGGCCCTGTACATCTGGCTGGGGGCAAATGGACGTGGGACTTATTTCACTTCAGAGATGGAATAAGTCCCATAGCCAGCATCGACCGGGCAGGGAAGGACACCAGCAGTAAGGCGCAGCATCCGGTGAGGCCACTCTGCCTGGCCCCTGACCTGGAGAAACCTGCTGCGGGTCGGGCGGCAAGGCTGGAACACATTTGTCACTGTTAGAGCTTGCCACGCTCCTGCATGGCGTCCCGGTGACAGGATGCCATGGCACAAGGGCTATAGCAGGAGCATAGGCTGGGCTAGTCGGGGATCTTGCTGGACATACAGCACGGCTGAATCGGGACCCGTCTGGCCCCCTAATGCCCCAATTCTGCACCTGCGGGAACATCTAGCTCCCGTGGCTGCAGAATCGAGTGCAAATCCGGCCCATCCAGATGGGCCAGATGTCCCCTGATCGGGAATGGCCTCCACATGTCACCACTGCACAACAACTATGCTTCTACTCCTGGGGAAGGGGGGCTGTCAACACTGTCAATGCAGTACGTCCTCCCTGGATGATCCTGGGAGCAGTTCGGAAGCAGGAATTGAACCCAGTTCCCTCCACATTCAGTACAGAGTGATGCCGCTGCATCATCAAGCTGGCCAAGGGCATGCCTTTCGTCACTTTTCATTTTCCTGTACTCTTCTTCCAGGTTTACACTTTCTGGATTTAAGCTTTCACTTCCCCAAGCGGATGACCACAGACAACTCCTGGAAATGCTGACGATGTGTGATTCTCTGCAGGAACACAAATCATTATCAGTTTTCACTAATTAATCTTATTCTATGTGGCGCTTTCTGCATCTCTTTATATAAGGTGCTTCAAGGCAGCAGTTATATCTGTTGGCAATCGTGGAGATGAACATCTCTTGTGCACCCTCATGCAAACATGTTCTCCTGTGACATGAATGCTGCCACATGTCCCCTTTGCTGAGACGCATCCCTGCATAGACCCTGATTTACCTACTAGCTAGCACTGGACAGAGGAAATAAGTGGCAGACTGAAAAGAGAGACGGTGCGGGGGTCAGTTAGGAAGAAAAGAGTGCCAGAGTCAGGCTGGCAAGGTTGTATGCAATGAGCTGAGTCTAGGGAGAGAAGGATAGTTGGGAAAGCCAATAGTTGCCCAAGAGTGCCTGGTTCAGAAGGATACATCTTTGAAGGATACAAGCAAACGAGGGAAGTTAGGGCATCCAGATAGAGAAGTTCCAATAAAAATTAAAGTAACCAGATGCCTTAACATACAGAGCAGACACAGCCAAGATTCCAAATTACCCTTGCAACTGATAAAAGGATTGTTAATATGAATAAGATGCAACATTAAAATGCCTTTATGCAAATGCTAGAAGTCTAAAAAATAAGATGGGAGAGTTAGAATATATAGCACTAAATGAGAAGTTAGATATTATTGGCCTCTCAGAGACCTGGTGGCAGAAAGACAACCAATGAGACATTGTGATACCTGGGTACAAACTATATCGCAATGATAGAGTAGATCAAATTGGTGGAGGGGTTGTGCTCTATGTTAGAGGGGGCATTGAGTCATATAGGATTAAAGTTTTGCAGGAAACAAAATATACTGTAGAATCTCTATGGATTGAAATTTCATGTGAAAAGGGGAAGGTGATGGCAGTGGGGTGTACTACCGACCGCCTGGCCAGAATGAACAGATGGATGATGAAATGCTCAAAGAAATCAGGGAAGCTAACAAAAGTTACAACATAGTAATATGGGTTATTTCCATTACTCCGGTATTGACTGAATCAATGTCACAGCAGGACATGCTAGGGAGTTAAAGTTTCTAGATGAAATAAATGACTGCTTCTTGGAGCAGCTGGTTCATGAACTGACAAGAGGCAAAGCTATTTTGGACCTAGTCCTTCATGGAACACCAGATCTGGTGCAAGAGATAAGGGTGTTGGGGCCACTTGGCATAGCATGATCACAGTTGATTTAATAAATGGAGGGAGGATGGCAAGGAAATTCACAGTACTACCTTTTAACTTTCAAAAGGGGGTCTATGATAAAATGAGGAAAATACTTAGGAAAAAAAACTAAAAGGAGCATCTGCAAAGGTTAAAGGTTTACATCAAGCATGGGCATTGTTTAAAAATACCATCTTGGAAGCCCAGACCAGATTATTCCATGCTTTAAGAAAAGTGGAAGGAAGTCCAAAAAACTGCCAGCATGGTTGAAAGGTGAGGTCAGAGAGGCTGTTATAGCCAAAAAAAGCATCTTTCAGGTAATGAAAAAGGAGACAAATGACGAAAACGGGAAATAACATAAGCACTGGCAGTTTAGATGTAAGGCATTGTTAAGGCACGCAAAGAGAGAATTTCAACAAAAAGCTTGCCATGGAAGCAAAAATGCATAATAAAAACTTTTTTCAAGTACATTCTTAGCAATCTGTGAGAGAGTCAGTTGGACCATTAGAGGGTTAAAAGGAGTGCTAAGTAAGGACAAGGCCATAGCAGAGAGACTGAATGAATTCTTTGCTTCAGTCTTTATTGAAGAAGATGTAGGGAATGTACCCATGCCTGAAATGGTATTTGAAGGTGATGTATGAGAAGAATTTAAACATTTCGATAAATCGGGAAGATGTATTACAACTATTTGATAAAGAGTAGCAAATCACCTGGAACAGATGGTATATAGCTGAGAGTGCTGAAAGAACTGAAATATGAGATTGCAGACCTACTAATAGTAATCTGTGAACTATCATTAAAACCATCTGTAGTACCTAAAGATTGGAGAATGGTCAATGTAACGCCAATTTTTAAAAAGGGTTCTGTGGTGATCTGGGAAACTACAGACTGGTGAGCCTGATGTCGGTACCAGGCAAATGGTAGAAACGATTTTAAAGAAGAAATTATTGAACATATAGATAGTCATGGTTTAATGGGAGAAAGCTAACATGAATTTAGCCAAGGAAGATCTTGTTTTACTAATATTTTTTGAAGGTGTGAATAAATAGGTAGATAAAGATGAGCCGATTGATGTAGGAGGTCATTCTGATCCCCGAATAGTGGGGCTGTATGCAATGTTCCCTCTAATTTTCTGTAGGCTGTGTGCGCATAAAATATCAGCTGTACAGCTTTTGAATGAAGGTTAAATTTTTTGTGCGCCACATAACGACACTTGGGGGTATGTTTACTAAACCTCCTTAACGTGCGCGGCACGCATGAGCACGCGCTAAGGTACCTTAGCGCACGCTAATGACTCTTTATGGGGCAAAAATGCGCTTTAGTGCATGCTCATGCGCGCAGCGGCGCACACGAGCGCTGAAGGCAGGGAAAGGCTCCCGGAGGGCGGAGGAAGGCTCCCCAGGGGCGAAGAGAAGGGGTCAGTGGGTGGAGAGTGGGAGGGGAGAGGCTCCCCGCACACTAGCGAGGTGAAATTTGAGGCCAAAAATAACGCAAGTGAAAACCTCGCGTTAGAGCCGATTTAAAGGGAAGAGAAACCATTTCTGTCAGCAATGTACAGCAAAACCAGGTAAACCTACAAAAAAAGTGATAAGTGTGATACATGTGCACAGAACAAAAGTACAAATAAACATTGAAAAGGACCCCAACAAAATTTAAAAAAATCATATGAAGCTGGGCAATAGTGATAGTAATGGGAAACATCAAAAAACACTCCCAAGAAAGCCCCAAAAAATAAATATGAATTTTGGAAGGGTCTACGCTCCGTCCCCATACAAGGTGAATGATCCCACAGTGAAATAGCACTGATCAGGGTTTCCCTCTCCATTGGACAGGTTACCTATGGCATGCACATGTTCCACAACAGCAGGGCGGGCATTTCAGAATGGGCAACTGAACAGATGCTGGGAAAGGGGATACAGAGGGCTACAGGCGGCACATGCTGTGGTGCAGCTGGGGCACAGTGCGGACTAGGCAGATGCCTAGGTGGCACTTAGGAATGCTGAAACTGAACAGCAGCCAGACAGCAACTGATGAGGGCCCAACATGGGCACGAGAGTGTTTATCACAGTGTCACAGGGGATAGTACCCAGCAGGTACCCCCAAGGGCACAGAACATTGGCAGGCACCCCTACCCCAGAACACGCACCATAGGCAGCCGCCTACCTGCACACTGGATGGCTTGAGACTGCACACCACCAGCACCACCAGCAGAAAGGCATGTCAGCATGGTGGCAGAGGGGTACTGGTGGTGGAGGGGGGCAGTGGCAGCTGCCCAGAGCCGACCATGGCCTAGCCCTGTGTAGGTGGGTGCCATGCACTGCAACAGAGAGGCTCTGTCTGACAAACAACCATGGTATCTCCAGGGACTGCACTGTCTCTGTGAGCACAGTGTGGTGCGGTGAACACAGCCAGTGTGTTCAGGAGCAGAAGGTCACATGTTCAAGTCCGAGCTGGGGCTACTGCCAATCCAGTCCCCATATTTTACTTGCTACTAAACCGTGATAGTAAGGACAAACCTTTATTGCAGAGAACATATGCATGGTCCAAACGCCTATATTTTACCCCACCGAGCACAGAGTCCCCAAAATGCAGTCCTGGAGGGCCACAAATCATTCAGGTTTTATGCTTTCTCCAATATAAGGCCATGTCCGCATGGTGTCGGAGGGGTACTGGTGGTGGAGGGGGCAGTGGCAGCTGCCCAGAGCAGACCATGGCCTAGCCCTGTGTAGGTGGGTGCCATGCACTGCAACAGACAGGCCCTGCCGGACAAACAGTCATGGTATCACCAGGGAATACACTGTCTCTGTGGCAACACGGTGGTGCAGTGCACACAACCAGTGTGTTTGGAGGCAGAAAGTCACAGGTTCAAGTCCCAGCTATGGTGCCTGCCAACCCAGTCCCCATATTTTACCCACAACTGAAACGTGCTACTACAGACAGACAGAACGTTTATTGCAGATGACGTAAACATGCCCAAAACACCTACATTTTACCCTACAGAGCAAAGACACCATAAATAGGCGCATTACCTAGAGCAGAGTCTCCCAAATGCAGTCCTGGAGGGCCAAACACCATTCAGGTTCCATGCTGCCTCTGATAAAGATGCCTGTGCTGCATATCTATGCACCACCCCCATGGTATGCAGATGTATCTCATGCATATTCATGAGGGACAGCATGAAAACCCAAACAGTGTTTGGCACACCAGGACTGGAGTTGGGAACCTCTGCCGTAAAGCAGCAGCCAACAGGGGCAGACACAACCACACCCACAGGCTCCATTAGCCAATGCCTCCTGGAGAGGCGGGACATTGGGCCCTGCGTGCATCTCCCAATACTAGCACTTGCATACCTTAGCAATGCCACCCTACACCTGGGAATACGGTACACAGCTATTAAAAGTTTGCTATGATTACTGGCAGATAGCAATTCCTGTGTTAAGCACAGTTTGCTGATTGAGCTCCATCATAGCAACCTTTCTGATGTCTGTAGAGTGTGCTTCAGGTCTGGTCTCTGACAGTGTTTACCACCCTGGGGAGTGACCCCCAACAGTATTGCGTACCATATCCATGCCTGCACTGTGCCCAGGACTGGTGTGGTGTCCAGGGCTGCTAAACTCCTCTATAGTAGCACAATGCTGGCATAGGTGTGGGAGTGTGTGTCTGTCTATCCAGTGTGTGGTGGCTGCAAACACCCTCCACAGCCCACACTGACAGCACTGTTGCCAGTATTGGCCTGCCAATGTGCATAATGAGGAGCAAGGTACCATGGGTATAGCCCGGACAAGGTGCCCTGGCCAGGATGCATCTGCACAGGGCATAGGGCACTGGCTGGGACATTGTAGTGCCCGGCCACCACCTGCACAGACAGGATGGCCACAGCATGTCCTGCTGGGAGATCACTCTCACCCTGACTGTGCAGTGACCACAGCATGGCTAGGCACCTCCAAAGTGCTGTATAGTATTTCTTTCATGTAATATTTATGGGTTTCCTTTTGGGGTCCAGTCACTGACTTATCTGCTTGTTGTGTATGCTGAGATCCCAGTTCTGGGTGCACGCATTTTCACCAGGAACATGCACTATGGACTAGCTAGCAGACTGTCTGCAGCTGGTATGTGTCTTGATGGAGCGCCTTGCAGGGTGCAGTGGCTGAAGGCTTTCTGCAGGAGAATATCAGATAGTGGTGGGGTGCAGCTTAGCATATCCGGGCCTAATGTCTGTCTGCTATTGCATTATGGAAGTGTACAGAGCTGCATTGACTGCTCTGTAGGGTGTCTGTTCCCCAGCAGGACTGGGGTTGATGGTCCCCTCTACTGCCACCATTGCAGGGTGGTAGAATGTGGATCTGTTGGTGGGAGACCCTGTTTACCACCCTCAGCCCAGGAGGAGTGTGGTGGTACATAATCCTCCTAGGGGTCCATAAGGGCTATATCCAAGGTGTGTCTGCAGAAACTACCTAGCTCACACATTAGCACTGCTGGGGACCTGCAGCATGGCCTATCTCTGCTGTGGACCTGGTGCTGGGCGCCCAGGGTGAGTGCAGTACCTGCACAATGTGACGGTCTGTAGCTACTCTGTGCCAGTACCACACACGGTCAGTTCCCCCTATCAGGCCGAGGTGCTGTGGGGGTGCATACCCCATCTTGTGATCATCTGTAGACTGCTGATTTGCATGTGCAGTGCATCATGGGTATGGGTGGGTTAACCCTATCCTGGTGACCACAGCAGACTGTTTGTGTGGTGACTTGCAGTCCTTCTGCAGCCAGCCAGGGGTTTGCTAGCAGCTATAGAGCTGTAGCCCACTGGTTACTTCACTGCCAGTGGAACCAGAGGTCATGGGTTCAAACCCACAGTGGGGTTATTTGATAGGGCTGTCCAAAGCATTATCTATTTTTAATGTACACTAGTGCTGCCAGCAAAAACACCCTCAGTGTACTGTACCCATAAGGTGCCTCAGAGGGTGCTTTATAGGGTGCCCTATAGGGCACCTTATGGTTACCATCCATATAAGGTGCACTATACGTTATCCTGTGGAGCGACTGATAGGGTGCCCTATAGGGGACATTATAGGGTGCCGTGGCAGATAGTGCACTTTATAATGTGCCCTATGGAGTGCCTTATAGGGTGCCTTATGCGGCACCTTAGGTTACGGCACATGAGGGTGTGTTTGCTGGCAGCAATTAATAAAATACAAATAAAGTGCGGCAGGAAACAATGCTTACATGTCCAAGCTGATGCCTCAGCCAGCCTTACGTATTAGGCACACTGGGGATCAAACTCATGACCCCTGTATTATCAGTCAGTGCCTTAACCATTGTGCTACACTGCTGTTCCTTCTTGCATGTCAGCGCACCTACTTAAGATTTCCATGCGTTTAAATGCACAGTGCTGCCATCAAAAACAGTGCTATGACCTTGCTGTGCCTCATAGGGCACCCTATATGGCACCCTATACGCCACCCTTTCAGCAACATTGATAAATTGGAAGACTGGGCATCAAAATGGCAGATGAAATTTAATGTGGACAAGTGCAAGGTTATGCACCTAGGGAAGAACAACCCAAACTATGGTTACACGATGCAAGGTTCCACATTAGGAACCACCACCCAGGAAAAAGATTTAGGCGTCATTGTGGATAACATGTTAAAACCCTCGGCCCAGTGTGCAGCGGCAGCCAAGAGAGCAAATAGAATGCTAGGTATCATAAGGAAAGGAATGGAAAATAAAACAAAAGATATTATAATGCCTCTATATCGTTCCATGGTGAGACCACACCTTGAATATTGTGTGCAATTCTGGTCGCCGTATCTTAAAAAGGATATAGCGATTTTAGGAAAGGTACAGAGAAGAGCCACCAAAATGGTAAAGGGGATGGAAGGATACTCCTATGAAGAAAGGCTAAAAAGGTTAGGGCTCTTTAACCTGGAAAAGAGACGGCTGAGGGGAGATATGATAGAAGTCTATAAATTAATGAACGGAGTGGAACAGGTAAACATAGATCGATTGTTCACCTTATCAGAATATAGAAAGACTAGGGGACATGCAATGAAGCTACAGGGTAAACTATTTAAGACTAATAAAAGAAAATATTTTTTCACTCAACGTGTAATCAAACTCTGGAATTTGTTACCGGAGGATGTAGTAAAGGCTGTTAGTGTAGCTGGGTTTAAAAAAGGTTTGGACAAGTTCCTGGAGGAAAGGTTCATAAACCATTATTAAGAAGTGACCGAAGATATCAATGCTTTACCCAGTACAAGCATTGTGGAACTTGTGTCTCTTGGGGAAACTGCTAGGTACATATGACCTAGATTGGCCACTGTTGGAAACAGAATACTGGGCTTGATGGACCTTGGTCTGACCCAGTATGGCATATCTTATGTTCTTATGTTCTTATATTGTAGGGTGCCGTGGCGGACAGTACACTTTAAAATGTGCCCTCTGGGGTACCTTATGGGTTGCCTTATGCAGCACCTTATGTTACAGTGCTTTGAGAGTGCGTTTGCTAGCAGCAGTAATTAAAATAAAATTAAAAAGCCTCATAATGCAATATTACACATAAATGGTAGTGCCTCAGCCAGCCCTATTCATTGGGCACAGTGGGGGATTGATCCCATGACCCCCGCACTATCTGTCAGTGTCTTCACCATTGTACTGCAGCCCTGTTCCTCTGTTTGCACATCAGCGCGCCTGCTTATGCTACCCGCACGTGTTACTCGTGCGCTAATGTGCGCGGCGCACAAGAGCGTGCGGTGCACAAGAGCGCGCTCGCTAATCCCGTTTTGCTATTTTTGACCGGACCGCCCACTCCTTATATGGCATCCTGCAGACTAACGCGGCGCGCACGTTAGGAAACTTAGTAAACATACCCCTTGGAGTTATATACTTTAAAATTTGACTACACATCAGAATAAAGTATGTACACCACATTGATTTTAATCAAATTAAATGAAAATAGACAATTACTAAATGAAGCAGAAAATTTCTAGTAATTACAATCACAAATGCGGTATTATTTCAGTTAATTTTTATTGAAAGTCAATGTTATTTCATGTAAATAATTTATGTATGGAAGAAGCGTTCATTCTCAAAATCTTTCTCTTCGATTTTTCAAATTTACCCCCTCTGAATAAATTTTATCAAGGTCTACTGATCCACCATCTTGAAGATGACTCTTAACATGCATCAGCATTTCCAAATGTCCTAACTGTAAGCGATTCTTTATTTTGGTTTTTAAACTGTTCATCAAGCTGAAACCACGCCAACAATATGCACTAGAAGCCAAAAATGTTCCACCAATATCCATCAATTTCGCTAAATCTGCAAAGTGAGCATTCTGAAACACCAAAGTCACCATATCCGGAAAACTGTTTATCAGTTTGCTTTTGATTTTTTCTGCGACTAAGAACTTGAAGACATTGTACTGCTAAATAACAATATGTTCCTCCATAAGAAATTGTACTTTAAGCAGAGTGATTGGACGTTTTCAATTCCAAATTCATAATCACACTGTGCTATTGCTCTCAAGTCAAAAGCAGACCATTCCTCAATTTCATTTTCAGGAAATCTTTCCCCTAAATGCAGACACAGCATATTAATGAAAGTAAGTGTGGAACCAGTATCCACTGAAGCATCTCCAGGTATCTTGTCGAGAAGATTTTTAACATTATCAGTCCATCTTACTGTGTCACCCAAGTATTGCTTTCAGATTTTGTTCAGCTTACCCTGTGCAAGACGATATGCTTCCAGTGGTGTTAGCCCACGTTTCTGAAATGCCATTGTTAATGAAGCTAGTTCAGATAAAACATCATTCAAAATTTGCAGTGTTATATGGAATTAATGGCTGTTTAGCTTTTTATAACAATACTTTGCAATGGGATCATTATCCTTCTCGTCTTCAAAGTATTTTAATAGGATCATAATTTAGAATAATTGCTTGAAGAGCAAAATGTCTAGATAACCACCACACTTCGTTCAGAGGTCTAAAAGCAATTGACTCGCATTCAGAAGCATCAGCTAATTCTTTAAATTGTGACCTTTTAGTAGAAGATCGACAAAAGGCTGTGTAAACAGTTCTCATGAAAGTTTCAACTTCTTTCATCAACTTTACTTCCTTCCATGATTCAGAGATCCCCAAATCTTCACGATGGGCAACACAATGCTGCTGCACTAAATGCAAAATGTTTTTTTTTAGCTGCGCAGCAACACCATTTATTCTGCCTGACATGAAAGAGGCACCATCCGAAGTAAACATGAACATTTTGTTAAGGTCAAGCTTGTATTTCCCATAGAATTCCCGGAGTGCACTGACTATTGATGCAGCATCACATGCTTCCAACTGTAGCATCCCACCAAATGAAGTTTTATACAGACATGAATGTACTGGGTGATATTTGAAGTACAGTATTAAGTATTTGTTGACAGAAATGTCGGTGCTTTCATCAATAGTTAATGTATGATACGCTGCTGATGCAACATCTGCTATGAGCTTATCTTGGACATTGATGTTTATAATTTCAAGAAATTCAAATGAACAGTTTTTGCTTCTCCATCTTTCAGGTATGGTTATGTACTTGGACATGTGTTCACTAATATCTTGAACAGAGAGCATGGAAATATTCATCCGAACAGCCAGCAAAACACTATCAATTAGAATTTTCATTTCTTCTGGTGTAGAACGCTTCCGTTCATTACAAATTTGCCTTTTCTCTTTTTCAGCGGTGCTCTCAAGCAACAAGATAAATAATCCTCCTCTTAAATTTGGATTTTTAGCTTTACATTTCTTAACACTTTCAGTATGAGTCTTACTAGACAGATGTCGTTTCAAAAAGTCCAGTTTCCACACATCATCCCAAAATTTGCCACTCGAAAACTCTCCAATGGTTTTTGCATCTCAGCAGTATAAACAGACTATTCCGTCATCCTCTTCGTAAGTGAATATTTCACGCAGTTGAACGCACGTTTTATCCCGAGATTTCGGTGTCTCCGTTTCAACAATTTCTTCAAGCCATTCAGGCTTAAAAGCTATGACCATTCTACGTTTTGTACCTCTCTTCGCTATCGGTTTCGACACTTCAAAAATTGCCTAAATACAGAAATAGTAAGAATAATAAATAATAACAATAAAACATAAAATAATAAATAAATCTAAAAGGCTGGATGAGATTAATTAAAATATTAATAAAAGCTCATAAATGAAAATGTGTATTGATCAACACCCATTAAAAGAACCATAAAACAAACAATAAAACCACATAGTGGACAGGTAAAACACAAATCATCAAATATTAAATGTAACAACCACAGAAAACGCAGGACAGTGGGTGTAAACTAATAGCTTTCGGCCCTGTTCCTGCACCACAGAGCAACTGTTTGACCTTTGCTGGCGCACACGGAACACCTTGTGCATCAAGAGATCAAATTCAGAAGAGAAAAAAAGAGGTGATAATGCCTCTGTATAAGTCTTTGGTGCGGCCTCATTTGGAGTATTGTGTGCAATTCTGGAGACCGCACCTTCAAAAGGATATAATCAGGTTGGAATTGGTGCAAAGGTGGCTACTAAAATGATTAGTAGTCTTTGTTATAAAGCATATGAGGACAGACATAAAGATCCTAATATGTATATGTTAGAGGAAAGGTAGGATAGAGGAGATATGATAGAGACGTTTAAATACCTCCATGCACTAAATACACTAGAGGAGAACCTCTTTTGATTGAAAGCAAGTTCTGCTACGAGGGGGACATGGGATGAGGGTGAAAGGGGATAGATTCAGGAGTGATACGCAGAAATATTTCTTTACGGAAAGAATGGTGGATCTGTGGAATAGTCTCCCAGTGGAGGTGGTAGAGATGAGGTCAGTATCTGAATTCAAAAAAGCATGGGACAAACACTAAAGGAAAAAAGGGGACTCTTGTAGTTGTTGATATGGATGGACAGACTAGATAGGCCATGTGGTCTTTTTCTGTCTTCATTTTTCTATGTTTCTATGTTTTAAGTCAAGGTTGTTGTTGTTTTTCTTCTTGCTGTTTTTGTTAAGTATCATCGAATCAATATCGACTCATGGCAGCTCTTTAGATAGTTGTCTTAAACTGCGTTCTGTCTTAAGTCAAGCAACTAATATTGATAGAGTAGCATCCATAGCTGATGTTATTGTATCAATCCATTGCATTGTTGGCCTCCCTCTTTTGCATATAGCTTAGGCTTTGCCAAGCATGATGTCTTTCTGAGATGATCTTTCTTGTCACTTAATGTGGCTGAAGTTTGAAAGTAAAAGTCTTTCTAAAGAAAGCTTAGTCCTCTAGTACACATTGATTTGTTCTCCAAGTCTGCTACTGAAAGTTCCCCTCTCCGAGCTCCATAAATCAGGCTCTGCGGTCTCACGGGCATGGTCTATGGGCTCCTTGCCAGCGTGACCTGGAAAGACACGGGATCAGAAGACAGCAACTGCCCCCGCCAAAAAGAGGGTGGGGGGGGGGGGGAATTAACCCCTTAAGGCTAATGCAAGAGAATTGAAACTCAAACTACCAAAAAAACCCTGCTACTTTCTCTCTTTAAACTACTCCTTTTTCATTCCTCCCCCCTGATAAAAACGAACTTACCCTAATCAAACTAAGTAAACTAAGCAAATGAAGGTTCTCATCAGCAATCCTGAAAAGGCCGTGAAGGAGAGTCCCCCCCTCGAGCCCGCTTCCTGCTCAGTACCGAAGTCTTCAGGAAGCAGCCACGAATCTCCCACACAGCTGCCAGGCCTTCCTCAACCATGTAGCCCGCAGCCATGCGCTCAAAAACACCTACAGAGGCCTTCTGCCTAACACGGCGTCTCCCAGCTCCCGAAATTAGTGATCTAGACCGGCAACCCTACCTGCACAGTCTTTGCCATTGCCTCCGTTCTGTGAAAGGGGCTCCGATGCTGCCTGTCTGCCCTGCGCTCAGCCGTGCTCCCAGCTTCGGCGACAAGGAGAGGGCTGGAATCGCTGCCTCCGGCTCTTGCAGACCACGTGGACCCCTCACCCTCTTTGTGTGCTCTGTTGTAATTTATGTGCGCTTGTTCGGAGAGGTGTATGCGTGCGCACATGCGCACAGCTTAGAGGGAACAGTGGCTGTATGTCTGGATTTGACGTGCAATCCCCGCTATACGCAGGGGCCATATTCAGCTTACCAGGCTCCCTGCATGTAAAGGGCTGCTGTGTGGGGCGTGCTTGATGGGGGCGGGAGGTGGTGCGACAGAGCTGGTGCGAGGGAGTGGTTATGTGGCTAGATGTACAGGGCCTATTTAGGTCAGGACCCTGTACACCCATTGCAGTCCCCCCACCAGATTTGCGCCGCCATGGGAGGTGTCCCGCCAGCCGATCCCAGCCCTGACAGACCCAGCTGAGCGAATGTGAAACAGAGGGTGATATTGTGACGTGCATGAGAATGGCAGAATCTGGTTTAGATTGCAGACCCAGGGAAATAAAACTACTTATCTAAGGTCACCGAGAGGGCTAGTGAGAGAGAAAAAGAGAGAGAGAAGTATACCTGACACACATGGAGATAAAGTGGCTGACAGAGAATAACAGAGCAGATTACTGTAGAACTCAGAATAAAAGGACTCCAAGCATTAAGCTACACTGCTCCCTGGAGCTGGGTGTCTCGCACTGGTAATGTGTGTGATGGGGCAGGAGCTGGGTGGCACAGGGCAGAACAAAGGCATTAGTGGTGCATCGTGGCTCACATGGTCAGTAGCCCACACTAACCACACTTGCTGCCCTTAGCCTGGCTGCCCTTAAAGCCACCTCAGCGGGGCACGTTAAGTGCGCCTGTGTCCCTTCTTGCACAGTGTGACATCTTGGGCACATTCTAATTGCAGAGGGCAGCCATACACCCTGAAATTAGTGAGGGCTACCAACGATCGGAACGTAGTTCACACGCACGTTACCAGAGGCAGGGCATGCAAGTCTCTCTCATGCATATTCATTGTAGTTCTTTTGAAAGCCTGACTGGCTAGATGTGTCCCGAGGACTGGGTTGTGAACCACTGATTTAAACTATACAGGATCTCGGCTTGTTCTCGGCTATAGAGAGCAGAAAATTGTGCTTCCTAAACACTGAATCTGCCATTTAATGAACTTGGAGGCTGTTGAAAGGTTCTGGTTAACCGGTTCCTTCTTCCTATCATCATCCTTTCAGGTTTTCTTTGAATCCTTTCATGACTCAGAATAAGACATTTAGACACTAGATAAACTTCCTTTGCCTGGTGTTAGAGGGAACCACACCTAGGGGTATGTTTACTAAAGGGCGCTGTTTGCGCTGCTGTCACATTATCGCACGATAAGGCGCCTTATCGCGCGATAATGGTGCTTTACCGGGTGATAAGGCGCCTTATCACGCGTTAACGCATGCAGCGGCGCAAACGAGCGCTGAAGGCGGAGAAAGGCTCCTGGAGGGCGGAGGAAGGCTCCCCAGGCGCAGAGAGAGAGGGTCAATGGGAGGAGAGTGGGAGGGGAGAGGCTCCCTGCACACAGGGGCGGCCCAAGGGGGGTGCGGGGCCATGTGCAGAGACTCAGTGCGGGGCTCCATTTGCATAAGGTACCTCATTTGCATAAATATTTGCATAATGTTACCATAAACTAACTTTTAGTAAACATGTCTCTTAATGAGTGTATGGATAAAGAAAGACTAAAAGATTTCTACATTACTATAATCCAGTGCCAACCGCCAGGCACATTAGGAACTACTACAAACACTGCCCATTTAGAACCCATAGCAAACCCGCCGTATCCTAACAGCACTACCAGGACTCACAAAGCACCAAACCCTACCTATCAAAAGGCAACACTGCAAATATTAAACCAATACATTTCAGAGAATAACAATACATGACCTACTGGGGAAAGAGAACAAGTGGCATTGTCAAATAGGAATTACATAAACAGGATACCTCAGCTCAGTTACACATGCAGAACATAGACTATCACCAAACAAGGAATCACAATTTAGAAACAGGAAGACAATAATTAAACTGGGAACCCCAAAAGCCAAACTTGGAATGTACAACACTGTAGAAATAAAACTATAAATTAATTTCCTCTTGTACTAAACAATGCGCAGACGTTAATGATGCACATTTCCTAGAGCTGACATATTCCAGTTAATAAATTCAAAATAAAGAGATATTTTTCTAACTTTTGTGCATTTTTTTTCAGTTGCAATTGCTCCAGCTACTTTCTTCTGGTTTCTTCGTGTCTTCTGCTAACTCTCCATCGTCTGTTGTCCATTTGTCCTTTCTTCTCTCTTCTAGTTTTTTTCCATCCTCTCTCTACATCTGCTTTAACATACTAATCTTTCTCCTTTTGCTCTTTCCTCATTCCTATTTCATCCACTCAAATTTTACCCCTCCATCCTCAAGCCCCACTTACTCTCCCAATATCTGGCCAACTGTAGATTTGTCTTCCCTCCCACACAATATATTTTTTCCCTCTCCATTTCAATCTCCCAGCTCCATCCCATTCTAATCCTCCCCCAACATCAGCTCCCTTCTAGTTCCAGCCCCACCCAGCATCCGCTCCCTTCTAGTCCCTGCATCAGCCCATTTCCAGTCCTAGCCCCCCATCAGCCCATTTCCAATCCTATCCTAGCCCCACCATCAGCCCATTTCCAGTCCTAGCTCCCCCATCCATTTCCAGTCCTATCCGAGTCCCTCCATCAGCTCATTTCCAATCCCAGCCCCCCCATCAGCCCATTTCTAGTCCTTTCCTAGCCCCACCATCAGCCCATATCAAATCCTAGCTCCCCACTCAGCCCATTTCCAACCCAAGCCCCCCATGAGCCTACTTCCAGTTCTAGCCCCTCCATGAGTCCATTTCAATTCAAGCCCCCACTACAGCCCATTTCCAATCTTAGCAGCCCCCAACAGCCCATTTCCAAACCTATCCTAGCCTCTCCATCAGCCCATTTCCTGTCCTAGCCCCCCCACTCAGCTCATTTCCAGTCCTAGCTCCCTCCCCTCACAGCCCATTTCCATTCCAAGCCCCCGTCCCCATCAGCTATTTGCAGTTCAAGCCCCCCTTCCACTCAGCCCATTTCCAGTCCTAGCAACCCCCCAGCACATTACCAGTCTTAACCCCCCACAACCCATTACAAGTCCTAACCCCCCATCACCCCATTTCAGTCTTACCCCCCCCCCACAGCCCATTACCAGTCCTACCCCCATAAGCTCATTACCAGTCCTAACCCCCCATCAGCCCATTTCCAGTCCTAGCCCCCCCACATAGCCCATTACCAGTCTTAACGCCCTCATCAGCCCATTTCCAGTCCAAATCCCCCCATCAGCCCACTTCCAGTCCTAACCCCCATCACCCCATTTTCAGTCTTAGCCCCACCATAGCCCATTACCAATCCTAACCCCCTATCAGCCCATGTCCAGTCCTAGCCCCCCCCTAACCCCATGTCCAGTCCTAACCCCCCCATAGCCCATTACCTGTCCTAACCCCCCCATAGCCCATTACCAGTCCTAACCCCCCCATCAGCCCACTTCCAGTCTTAGCCCCCCCCCATAGCCCATTACCAGTCTTAACCCCCCTCCCCCCCATCAGCCCAGCTAGATAATAAAAAAACACAGACCGGCTGCTGCTGTTGCTGCCGCCGTGGCAGCGGCAGAATCAAGCACCCCGTGGGGCCCCCCCTGCCCTGCAGAGTCCTCCTTTCAGCCTCAGCTCCCAAAGTGCGGGCTTTTCAGAGAAGCGAAGGGAGAGCTTCTCCTCTCGCGGCTCTGTTAATCCCGCCGCGGGGTTGATGGGATTTCCCTGAAACGTGGGGATTTCCCTGAAACGTGAGGCCCTGTGCAAAAAACATTCTTGCTCAATGGATGGGCTGGCCCTGCCTGCACACTAACGCTGTGGATACCTGGGCTGAAAACTAACGTGAGTGAAACCCTTGCGTTAGAGCAGATTTAAAGGGAAGAGAAACCATTTCCATCAGCAACGTACAGCAAAGCCAGGGAAACCTACATAAAAGTGATAAGTGTGATACATGTGCACGGAACAAAAGGGCAAATAAACATTGAAAATGACCTGAACAAACTGGAAAAAAAACATAACCAAGCTGGGCAATAGTGATATTAATGGGAAACATCAAAAAACACTACCGGGAAAGCTCCACAAAAAAGATATCAATTTTGGAAGGGGCTATGCTCTGTCTCCATACAAGGTGAATGATCCCACAGTGAAATAGCGCTGATCAGGGTTTTCCCTTTCTATTGGACGGGTTTCCTATAGCGTGCACATGTCCTGCAACAGCAGGGTGGGCATGTCGGAATGGGCAACTGGACAGATGCTGGAAAAGGGGATACAGAGGGCTGCAGGAGGCACATGCTGGGGTGCAGCTGGGCCACAGTGCGGACTAGGGTGATGCCTAGGTGGTCCATAGGAATGCTGAAACAGTAGAGCCGCCAGATAGCAACTGATGAGGGCCCAACATGGTCACAAGTGTGTTTCCCACAGTGTCACAGGGGATAGTACCCAGCAGGTACCCCCAAGGGCACAGAACATTGGCAGGGGGTGCTGGGGGGAAGCGTGGATGTCTATGCAGGCACCCCTACCCCAGAACCCACACCATAGGCAGCTGCCTACCGGAACACTGGATGACCTGAGACTGCGCACCACCAGCACCACCAGCAGAAGAGCATGTCAGCATGGCGACAGAGGGGTACTGGTGGTGGAGGGGGCAGTGGCAGCTGCCCACAGCAGACCCTGGCCTAGCCCTGTTTAGGTGGGTGCCATCACTGCATCAGACAGGCCCTGTCTGACGAACAGTCATGGTATCCCCAGGGAATGAACTGTCCCTATGGCAACAGTGTGGTGCAGTACGCACAGCCAGTATGTTCAGGAGCAGAAAGTCACAGGTTCAAGTCCCAGCTGTGGCTCCCACCAACCCAGTCCCCATATTTTACCCAGTACTAAACCGTGGTAATAAAGAGGGAACGTTTATTGCAGATAACATAAACATGCCTGAAATGCCTATATTTTACCCTACAGAGCACAGACACCATAGACATGTGCAATACCTAGAGCAGAGTTTCCCAAATGCAGTCCTGGAGGAACAAACTCCATTCAGGCATCATGCTGTCCCTAATAAAGATGCCTGTGCTGCATTTCTATGCGCCGCCCCCATGGTATGCAGATGTATCCATGCATATTCATTAGGGACAGCATGAAAACCCGAACAGTGTTTGGCCCACCAGGACTGGAGTTGGGAACTTCTGCCTTAGAGCAGCGACCAACAGGGGCAGAAACACCCACACCCACAGGCGCCATTATCCACAGTTCCTTTTTTGAAGTTAAGTTAAAAGTTGATCAATAAGCAACAATAGGGGTCATTGATGCAAATTAGAGCATTAGGTCGAAGTCATATGAAGACCACAGCTCTTTGAAGTCTGAGACCCGTTGCTTTTAATAATAAGATTTAAATTACTTACTTAAGTACTGGGAACGTGTAATGGATTAGAGTTCTGGAGATTTTATTGGAGCAATAGTTTTCATTTATAGCACCTTAGGTTACGGCACTGTGAGGGTGTGTTTGCTGGCAGCACTAATTTAAATTATAAAAGAAAATACCTCAGACAGCACTGATTTAAAGTAAAGGGTAATGTCTCAGACATCCTTAGTCATCAAGCCCACTGGGGGATTGAACTCATGACCCCTGTTTCATCAGTCAATGTATTAACCATTGTGCTACACCTCTGTTGCTGCATTTGCAAGTCAGCGCACCTAATTAAGGCTAACGCGCATTAACGTGCCACGGCTCCCTCTATCGCATGAAGAGTACCTTATCGCACGATAACCCTAAATGCTACCTTAAGACCGGAATGCCCACTACCTTATATGGCATCCTGCACACTAACGCCGGCTGCATGTTAAGACTGCTTAGTAAACATACCTCCTAGGTCTTACGTTATGGAGCTGTTCCTCAGTGTGGTTCTGAACTCTGCTCTGCTCTGAGCGGTTCTCACCTTGGCCAGGAGAGCTTTGCCTGGCTGAGTTTCCCTATCAACTCCAATTGGACTATGTACTTCTTGCCTATAGGCTGTCTCCTCTCTGTGAAGCTTGTTTCCAGTTTCTTCCCACTTGCTCCCGGCTCACCCTTCTTCTTCTTCTTCTTCGCATCTTTTCCTGATTCCTGCTTGTTTCTGCTCCCATTCATTGACTACAGCTTGGTTCTCACCTCTGTGTCTGTCTGTCCTGAGCAATTGAACTTCCAGGTATCAAGCTCAGCTTATGTGACCGCTGACAGACCTATGTGCCTCGGTGCTGCCTGCCGCTGAAGCAACACAGGTTCACCTTGGACTCCGGAGATGCACTGGCTACACTTTCTCCATTAAGTACGGACAATCCTCCCATCTCACCACGATCTCTTCACAACACTTTAAAGCAGTCCAATGTCTTGCCAGCTTGGAGTTACTTTTGCCCCAGATCAATGACTTATACCAAAAATGTTGAACTAAGGTTAGGAGAAGACTGAGATACTGCTCAGGCAACTCAAAGTGCCAAATTATTTTTTAAAGGATTTCAGCCACAATAGGGAAAAGTTGCAGTGTGCTTGGAAACTCTGACCCACATTGCACCCAACCCATTCCAGGGGGAAGGGGAGGACGACCAGATGACTCCATGTCCTGGAGCACAAGCCAAGCAAAGCCAGCTTCTGTTTCACTGTGCTGAGGACTTGGACGTCCAACCTAAGGAAATATTGTTTCGTTTTTGGGCCATTCCTGATTTGTAGTTTCTGTTTCCTTAGGTTAGACGTCCAAGTCCCAAGCTTACAGTGGAACAAAACCTGGCTTTGCTTAGTTTGAACTTGGGGGTCACCTGGGTGCCCTCCTCTGATCAGGATAACACACATTTTCACACTAGGTGTCTCAGTGTTTAGGTGGTGACTGCTTTTCTTGCTTTTATTCCCATGTCTCCTGTCTTGTCCATTGTTATTTCGTTTCTCTTTTATCCATTTAGATTTCTTTGAGTAGAGCATGGGTTCTTTGTACCTTTCCTATTGCTGATGCTTTTCATGTTGTCCTTGTACATCAGACAGGTTATGAGGGTGCTGCTACAGGTTTATAATGATAAACAGGACAGCAACATCTTCATTCAATTAACTCCAGAATGATGTCTATAGGAGGAGTAGCCTAGTGGTTAGAGCAAGAGACCAGGGTTTGATTCCAACTAGCACTCCCTGTGGCCTTGAGCAAGCCACTTAACCCTCCAGTGTCTCAGAAAAAAGACCTGGCAATCTACTTCCAGTTACACAGCCAAGAAATCCCAGGAGTCGGCACTGACTCAAAGGCATTTTGATGTATAGTTGAATATTATATCTGAAACCTTAAAATATTCCATCTTACTCAGGGATGGTGTTAATATCATGGGGCTCTATCTCCTTTCTTTTCTTTTCTTTGCTGAGTGACCTGTTAAAAAGTCTTTGCTGAAGCTGCAGTTTCCCTGTGGATATTAACCTGCTGCTACACTGTGCACATCTGTGCATTGTCTAGCCTTTGGCAAGTTTTTATATACGCATATAACTGTAATTTCTTAAAGCAGAACACTTTTGGTGGGTTTATTGTAGCCAGATATATCTTCCACTGCTCTACTCTTCAACTGTGGAGCCAGCTGACTGGCAATTAAAGGCAAAGAGTAGGCACAAATATGATTTTCTGATTATCAGGGACACGTCTCCTGTGTCTGTGCTGCTAAATGTCTCAGAGCTGCTCAGAAGGGTCTTGGCAGGATGCTCAGTGCTACACTGAGCCTGGCACGTAGGCCCCTCACATGCCGCTTCCGGGCTTTCATGTGCTATTACCCAGACTGTTTCATGTCAGGCTGGGCAACAGCAGAGTGACATTGAGCTCATTGTCTTGCATAACAAACAATCCTCATCTGGCTGCCTTAGGATGGAAGTGCATTTGTAAAATTGCATCAAACCCATTTCCTACTGACTGCACAGTGGGGCTAGATCTGAGGTGAAGATGTTTTCGGAGACCTTCAGGATAACATCCCTTTGTTACTTTGCCTTTGGAGTATGTTTATTAAACCACTTTAGGCTTTTAGCAGCTAATGCTCTGCAGATGTGTAAATAGTAGTATGTTAGGTGCAACTGCGATGAGCTATCTCTTCGGGGCCTGCACAGCATTTCCCTGGAAGATACCACACCTGGCGGTATCCTGGATGCAGCTAATGCAACCCATTGAGGTGTCAATAGTTGTAATCGCGCTGTCTACAAATCTGACAGTAACATCACGCCGTTGATGCTATGGGAACCACATGTGCAGACAATCCTACTCTCAATCCAAATCTCGCTCATTCTGGCAGCTAATGCGGTTTCTATAGATACCGCAATACATTGCTATAATATCTACATTTGCTAAGCATTATTTGTTAGGGCACAATGTTGGGCTGCATTATCTCCCATGTTAACAAGTCGGGCACTTTAGCAAACATCCCCCTTAGAGTTCATTGCAGTCCTGCTGCTGCCTGCCACATGCCCAGAGCAATGAACTCATCATCACTTTTGTCTTCCACCTTACAAATACTGTCCCACTGCTGTATCACTTCTTCCTCTTTTGAATGGGCTGTTTTAGGAGTTAGGGATGCTCTGGTTCTGTGGCACTCCCTGACCTGATAATTTGACCAATAGGAGAACTCTTCCAGATGCCAGTGCAGCCTCCGAACTTCCTCTGACCAATACGGGAACTCTTCCAGATGCCAGTGCAGCCTTCACACTTCCTCTGACCAATATGAAACTCTTCCAGATGCCAGTGCAGCCTTCACACTTCCTCTGACCAATAGGAGAACTCTTCCAGATGCCAGTACAGCCTTGCACTTCCTCTGACCAATAGGAGAACTCTTCCAGATGCCAGTGCAGCCTTGCATATCCTTTGACTAATAGAAAACTCTTCCAGATGCCAGTGCGGCCTTCATGCTTCCTCTGACCAACAGGAGAACACTTCCAGATGCCAGTGCAGCCTTCAAACTTCCTCCAACCAACATGAGAACTCTTCCAGATGCCAGTACAGCCCTCACACTTCCTCTGACCAATATGAAACTCTTCCAGATGACAGGGCAGCCTTCACACTTCCTCTGACAAATATGAAACTCTTCCAGATGCAAGTGCAGCCTTCACACTTCCTCTGACCAATAGGAGAACTCTTCCAGATGCCAATACAGCCTTGCACTTCCTCTGACCAATAGGAGAACTCTTCCAGATGCCACTACAGCCTTCACACTTCCTCTGACCAATACGAAAACTCTTCCAAATGCCAGTGCAGCCTTCACACTTCCGCCGACCAATAGGAGAACTCCTCCAGATGTCGGTGCAGCCTTCACACTTCCTCTGACTAATATGAAACTCTTCCAGATGCCAGTGCCACCCTCACACTTCCTATGACCAATATGAAACTCTTCCAGATGACAGTACAGCCTTGCACTTTTCTGACCAAGAGGAGAACAATACCAGATGCCAGTATAGCTTGCACTTCCTCTGACCAATAAGAGAACACTTTCAGAGGGTATACCAGCCGTTCACTTCCTCTGACCAATAGGAGAACTCTTCCAGATGCCAGTACAGCCTTGCACTTCTTCTGACCAAGAGGAGAACAATACCAGATGCCAGTATAGCCTTGCACTTCCTCTGACCAATACGAGAACTCTTTCAGAGGGTAGAACAGCCGTTCACTTTCTCTGACCAATAGGAGAACTCTTCCAGATGCCAGTGTAGCCTCACATATCCTTTGACTAATAGGAAAACTCTTTCAGATGCCAGTGCAGCCTTCACGCTTCCTCTGAACAATACGAGAACTATTCCAGGTGCCACTACAGCCTCAAACTTCCTCTGACCAATAGGAGAACTCTTCCAGATGCCAGTGTAGCCTCACACTTCCTCTGACCAATAGGAGAACTCTTCCAGATACAAGTGCAGCATCGCATATCCTCTGACTAATAGGAAACCTCTTCCAGATGCCAGTGCAACCTTTACACTTCCTCTGACCAATACGAGAACTCTTCCAGGTGCCAGTACAGCCTCACACTTCCTCTAACCAATATGCGAACTCTTCCAGATGCCAGTGCAGCCTTTGCACTTCCTCTGACCAATACGAAAACTCTTCCAGATGCGAGTACAGCCTAGCATATCCTCTGACTAATAGGAAACCTCTTCCAGATGCCAGTGCAACCTTTACACTTCCTCTGACCAATACGAGAACTCTTCCAGGTGCCAGTACAGCCTCACACTTCCTCTAACCAATATGCGAACTCTTCCAGATGCCAGTGCAGCCTTTGCACGTCCTCTGACCAATATGAAAACTCTTCCAGATGCGAGTACAGCCTAGCATATCCTCTGACTAATAGGAAAACTATTCCAGGTGCCAGTACAGCCTTACACTTCCTCTGACCAATAGGAGAACTCTTTTCAATGCCAGTGCAGCCTTAACACTTCCTCTGACCAATATGAGAACTCTTCCAGATGACAGTGCAGCCTTCATACTTCTCTGATCAATAGGAGAACCCTTACAGATGCCAGTGCAGCCTTCGCACTTCCTCTAACAAATACGAGAACTCTTACAGATGCTGGTGCAGCCTTCACACTACTTCTGACTAATACGAGAACTCTTCCAGGTGTCACTACAGCCTCACACTTCCTCTAAGCAATAGAAGAACTCTTCCAGATGCCAGTGCATCTTTCACACTTCCTCTGACGAATAGGAGAACTCTTCCAGATGCTAGTGCAGCCTTCACACTTTCTCCGACCAATTGGAGAAATCTTCCAGATGCCAGTGCAAACTTCGCACTTCCACGGACCAATATGAAACTCTTCCAGTTTCCAGTGCAGCCTTCACACTTCCTCTGACCAATAGGAGACCTCTTCCAGATGCCAGTACAGCCTTGCACTTCCTCTGACCAATAGGAGAACTCTTCCAGATGCCAGTACAGCCTTACACTTCCTCTCACCAATAGGAGAACTCTTCCAGATGCCACTACAGCCTTCACACTTCCTCTGACCAATACGAAAACTCTTCCAAATGCCAGTGCAACCTTCACACTTCCACCGACCAATAGGAGAACTCTTCCAGTTGCCAGTACAGCCTTCAAACTTCCTCTGACCAATAGGAGAACTCTTCCAAATGTCAGTGCAGCCTTCACACTTCCGCTAACCAATAGGAGAACTCTTCCAGATTCCAGTGCAGCCTTCATCCTTCCTCTGACCAATAGGAGAACTCTTCCAGATGCCAGTGCCGCCCTCACACTTCCTATGACCAGTATGAAACTCTTCCAGATGACAGTGCAGTCTTCACACTTCCTCTGACCAATAGGAGAACTCTTCCAAATGCCAGTACAGCCTCACACTTATTCTGCCAAGAGAAGAACTCTACCAGATGCCAGTACAGCCTTGCAGTTCCTCTGACCAATACGAGAACTCTTTCAGATGGAAGAACAGCTGTTCACTTTCTCTGACCAATAGGAGAACTCTTCCAGATGCCAGTGCAGCCTCGCATATACTCTGACTAATAGTAAAACTCTTCCAGATGCCAGTGCAGCCTTCAGGCTTCCTCTGAACAATACGAGAACTATTCCAGGTGCCACTACAGCCTCACACTTCCTTTGACAAATACGAGAACTATTCCAGGTGGCAGTACAGCCTTGCACTTCCACTGAACAATAGTAGAACTCTTCCAGATGCCAGTGCAGACTTCGCACTTCCTCTGACCAATATGAGAACTCTTCCAGATCCCAATGCAGCCTCACACTTCCTCTGACCAATAGGAGAACTCTTCCAGATGCCAGTGCAGCCTTGCATTTACTCCGATTATTAGGAAAACTCTTCCAGATGCCAGGGCAGCCTTCACGCTTCCTCTGACCAATAAGAGAATTATTCCAAGTGCCACTACAGTCTTCACACTTCCTCTTACCAATACGAGAACTCTTCCAAATGCCAGTGCATCCTTCGCACTTCCTCCAACCAACAGGAGAACTCTTCCAGATGCCAGTACAGCCCTCACACTTCCTCTGACCAATATGAAACTCTTCCAGATTTCAGGGCAGCCTTCACACTTCCTCTGACCAATATGAAACTCTTCCATATGCCAGTGCAGCCCTCGCAAGTCCTCTGACCAATACGAAAACTCTTCCAAATGCCAGTGCACCCTCACACTTCCTATGACCAATAGGAGAACTCTTCCAGATACCAGCAAAGCATCACACTTCCTCTAATAGGAGAACTCTTCCAAATGCCAGTGCAGACTCACATATCCTCTGACTAATAGGAAAAATCTTCCAGATACCAGTACAGCCTTCACACTTCCTCTGACCAATAGGAGAACTCTTCCAAATGACAGTGCAGCCTTCACACTTCCTATGACCAGTATGAAACTCTTTCAAGATGACAGTGCAGTCTTCACACTTCCTCTGACCAATAGGAGAACTCTTCCAAATGCCAGTACAACCTCACACTTATTCTGCCAAGAGAAGAACTCTACCAGATGCCAGTACAGCCTTGCAGTTCCTCTGACCAATACGAGAACTCTTTCAGATGGCAGAACAGCTGTTCACTTTCTCTGACCAATAGGAGAACTCTTCCAGATGCCAGTGCAGCCTCGCATATACTCTGACTAATAGTAAAACTCTTCCAGATGCCAGTGCAGCCTTCAGGCTTCCTATGAACAATACGAGAACTATTCCAGGTGCCACTACAGCCTCACACTTCCTTTGACAAATACGAGAACTATTCCAGGTGGCAGTACAGCCTTGCACTTCCACTGAACAATAGTAGATCTCTTCCAGATGCCAGTGCAGACTTCGCACTTCCTCTGACCAAAATGAGAACTCTTCCAGATCCCAGTGCAGCCTCACACTTCCTCTGACCAATAGGAGAACTCTTCCAGATGCCAGTGCAGCCTTGCATTTACTCTGACTATTAGGAAAACTCTTCCAGATGCCAGGGCAGCCTTCACGCTTCCTCTGACCAATAAGAGAATTATTCCAAGTGCCACTACAGTCTTCACAATTCCTCTTACCAATATGAGAACTCTTCCAAATGCCAGTTCAGCGTTCACACTTCCTCCAACCAACAGGAGAACTCTTCCAGATGCCAGTACAGCCCTCACACTTCCTCTGACCAATATGAAACTCTTCCAGATTTCAGGGCAGCCTTCACACTTCCTCTGACCAATATGAAACTCTTCCAGATGCCAGTGCAGCCCTCGCAAGTCCTCTGACCAATATGAAACTCTTCCAGATGACAGTGCAGCCTTCACACTTCCTCTGACCAATAGAAGAACTCTTCCAGATGCAAGTGCAGCCTTGCATATCCTCTGACTAATAGGAAACCTCTTCCAGATGCCAGTGCAACCTTTACACTTCCTCTGACCAATACGAGAACTCTTCCAGGTACCAGTACAGCCTTACACTTCCTCTAACCAATAGGAGAACTCTTCCAGATGCCAGTACAGCCTTCACATTTCCTCCATCCAATATGACAAATATGAGAACTCCTCCAGGTGCCAGTGCAGCCTCACACTAACATTATCCAATAGGAGAACTCTTCCAGATGCCAGTGCAGCCTTCACCCTTCCTCTGACCAATTATAGAACTCTTTGAGATGCCTCTGCAGACTCGCATATCATCTGACTAATAGGAAAACTCTTCCAGATGCCAGTGCAGCCTTCACACTACCTCTGATCAATAGGAGAACTCTTCCAGGTGCCAAAACAGCCTCACACTTCCTCTGACCAATAGGAGAACTCTTCCAGATGCCAGTGTAGCCTCGCATATCCTCTGACTAATAGGAAACCTCTTCCAGATGCCAGTGCAACCTTTACACTTCCTCTGACCAATACGAGAACTCTTCCAGGTACCAGTACAGCCTTACACTTCCTCTAACCAATAGGAGAACTCTTCCAGATGCCAGTGCAGCCTTTGCACTTCCTCTAACCAATACGAAAACTCTTCCAGGTACCAGTACAGCCTTACACTTCCTCTAACCAATAGGAGAACTCTTCCAGATGACAGTGCAGCCTTTGCACTTCCTCTAACCAATACAAAAACTCTTCCAGATGCCAGTACAGCCTAGCATATCCTCTGACTAATAGGAAAACTCTTCCAGATGCCAGTGCAGCCTTCACACTTCTTCTGACCAACACAAGAACTACTGCAGCTGTCAGTACAGCCTTACACTTCCTCTGACCAATAGGAGAACTCTTTCCGATGCCAGTGCAGCCTTAACACTTCCTCTGACCAATATGAGAACTCTTCCAGATGCCAGTGCAGCCTTCATACTTCCACTGACCAATAGTAGAACTCTTCCAGATGCCAGTGCAGCCTTCATACTTCCTCTGACCAATCGGAGAACCCTTACAGATGCCAGTGCAGCCTTCGCACTTCCTCTGACCAATACGAGAACTCTTCCAGGTGGCAAAACAGCTTTGCACTTCGTATGACCAATAGGAGAACTCTTCCAGATGCCAGTGCAGCCTTCACTCTTTCCCTGACCAATACGGGAACTTTTGCAGGTGCCACTACAGCCCCACACTTCCTCTGACCAATAGGAGAACTCATCCAGAAGCCAAAGCAGCCTTCGCACTTCCTCAGATCAATACGACAACTCTTCCAGATACCAGTGCAGCCTCGCACTTCCTCTGACCAATAGGAAAACTATTCCAGATGCCAGTGCAGCCTCGTATATACTCTGACTAATAGGAAATCTTTTTCAGATGCCAGTGAAGCCTCACACTTCTTCTGACCAATAGGAGAACTCTTCCAGATGCAAGTGCAGCCTCACATATCCTCTGACCATTAGGAAAACTCTTCCAGATGCCAGTGTAACCTTCACACTTCCTCCGACCAATAGGAGAACTCTTCCAGATGCCAGTGCAGCCTTCACACTTCCTCTGACCAATATCAGAACTCTTCCAGATGCCAGTGCAGCCTTCATACTTCCTCTGACCAATCGGAGAACCCTTACAGATGCCAGTGCAGCCTTCGCAGTTCCTCTGACTAATACGAGAACTGTTCCAGTTGACAGTGCAGCCTTCACACTTCCTCTGACAAATAATGGAACTCATCCAGATGCCAGTGCAGCCTTCACACTTCCTCTGACCAATATGAGAACTCTTCCGAATGACAGTACAGCCTTCAAACTTCCTCTGACCAGTAGGAGAACTCTTCCAGATGCCAGGGAAGCCTTCACACGTCCTCAGACTAATACGAGAACTCTTCCAGATGCCAGTGCAGCCTTCACACTTCTTCCGACCAATAGGAGAACTATTCCTAATGCTAATGCAGCCTTCGCACTTCCTCTGACCAATATGAGAACTCTTCCAGATGCCAGTGCAGCCTTCACACTTCCTCCGACCAATAAGAGAACTCTTCCAGATGCCAGTGCAACATTCACATTTCCTCTGACCAATACGAGAACTCTTCCATATGCAAGTGCAGTCTTCACACTTCCTCTGATCAATAACAGAACTCTTCCAGATGCCAGTGCAGCCTTCACATTTCCTCCAACCAATGGGAGAACTCTTCCAAATGCCAGTGCAGCCTCACATATCCTCTGACTAATAGGAAAAAACTTCCAGATGCCAGTGCAGCCTTCAAACGTCCTCTGACAAATATGAGAAGTCTTCCAGGTGCCAGTATAGCCTCACACGTCCTCTTACCAATACTAGAACTGTTCCAGATGCCAGTGCAGCCTCTCATATCCTTTGACTAATAGGAAAACTCTTCCAAATGCCAGTGCAGCCTTCACACTTCGTCTGACAAATATGAGAACTCCTCCAGGTGCCAGTGCAGCCTCACACTAACACTATCCAATAGGAGAACTCTTTCAGATGCCAGTGCAGCCTTCGCCCTTCCTCTGACCAATTATAGAACTCTTCGAGATGCCTCTGCAGACTCGCATATCATCTGACTAATAGGAAAACTCTTCCAGATGCCAGTGCAGCCTTCACACTACCTCTGATCAATAGGAGAACTCTTCCAGGTGCCAAAACAGCCTCACACTTCCTCTGACCAATAGGAGAACTCTTCCAGATGCCAGTGTAGCCTCGCATATCCTCTGACTAATAGGAAAACTCTTCCAGATGCCAGTGCAGCTTTCATACCTCTGCTGACCAATATGAGAACTCTTCCAGGTACCAGTGCAGCATCACACTTCCTCCAACCAATAGGAGAACTCTTCCAGATGCCAGTGCAGCCTTCATACTTCCTCTGACCAATATGAAACTCTTCCAGATTCCAGTGCAGCTTTCATACTTTCTCTGACCAAAAGGAGAACTCTTCCAGATGCCAGTACAGCCTTGCACTTCCTATGACTAATAGGAGAATTCTTCCAGATGACAGTGCAGCCTTCATACTTCCTCTGACCAATATGAAACTCTTCCAGATTCCAGTGCAGCTTTCATACTTTCTCTGACCAAAAGGAGAACTCTACCAAATGCCAGTACAGCCTTGCACTTCCTGTGACCAACAGGAGAACTCTTCCAGTTGGCAATACTGCCTTGCACTTCGTATGACCAATAGAAGAACTCTTCCAGATGCCAGTGCAGCCTTCACTCTTCTTCTGACCAATACGGGAACTCTTCCAGGTGCATCTACAGCCTCACACATCTAACCAATAGGAGAACTCTTCCAGATGCAAGTGCATACTTCGCACTTCCTCTGACGAATACGAGAACTCTTCCAGATGCCAGTGCAGCCTCACACCTCTTCTGACCAATAGGAGAACTCTTCCAGATGCCAGTGCAGCCTTCATACTTCCTCTGACCAATCGGAGAACCTTTACAGATGCCAGTGCAGCCTTCGCACTTCCTCTGACCAATACGAGAACTCTTCCAGGTGGCAAAACAGCTTTGCACTTCGTATGACCAATAGGAGAACTCTTCCAGATGCCAGTGCAGCCTTCACTCTTTCCCTGACCAATACGGGAACTCTTGCAGGTGCCACTACAGCCTCACACTTCCTCTGACCAATAGGAGAACTCCTCCAGAAGCCAATGCAGCCTTCGCACTTCCTCAGATCAATACGAGAACTCTTCCAGATACCAGTGCAGCCTCGCACTTCCTCTGACCAATAGGAAAACTATTCCAGATGCCAGTGCAGCCTCGTATATACTCTGACTAATAGTAAATCTTTTTCAGATGCCAGTGAAGCCTCACACTTCTTTTGACCATTAGGAGAACTCTTCCAGATGCAAGTGCAGCCTCACATATCCTCTGACCATTAGGAAAACTCTTCCAGATGCCAGTGTAACCTTCACACTTCCTCCGACCAATAGAAGAACTCTTCCAGATGCCAGTGCAGCCTTCATACTTCCTCTGACCAATCAGAGAACCCTTACAGATGCCAGTGCAGCCTTCGCACTTCCTCTGACTAATACGAGAACTGTTCCAGTTGACAGTGCAGCCTTCACACTTCCTCTGACAAATAATGGAACTCATCCAGATGCCAGTGCAGCCTTCACACTTCCTCTGACCAATATGAGAACTCTTCCGAATGACAGTACAGCCTTCAAACTTCCTCTGACCAGTAGGAGAACTCTTCCAGATGCCAGGGAAGCCTTCACACGTCCTCAGACTAATACGAGAACTCTTCCAGATGCCAGTGCAGCCTTCACACTTCTTCCGACCAATAGGAGAACTATTCCTAATGCTAATGCAGCCTTCGCACTTCCTCTGACCAATATGAGAACTCTTCCAGATGCCAGTGCAGCCTTCACACTTCCTCTGACCAATACGAAAACTCTTCCAGGTACCAGTACAGCCTTCACACTTCCTCTGACCAATACGAGAACTCTTCCATATGCAAGTGCAGCCTTCACACTTCCTCTGATCAATAAGAGAACTCTTCCAAATGCCAGTGCAGCCTTCACATTTCCTCCAACCAATTGGAGAACTCTTCCAAATGCCAGTGCAGCCTCACATATCCTCTGACTAATAGGAAAAAACTTCCAGATGCCAGTGCAGCCCTCAAACGTCCTCTGGCAAATATGAGAAGTCTTCCAGGTGCCAGTATAGCCTCACACTTCCTCTTACCAATACTAGAACTGTTCCAGATGCCAGTGCAGCCTCTCATATCCTTTGACTAATAGGAAAACTCTTCCAAATGCCCGTGCAGCTTTCACACTTTGTCTGACAAATATGAGAACTCCTCCAGGTGCCAATGCAGCCTCACACTAACACTATCCAATAGGAGAACTCTTCCAGATGCCAGTGCAGCCTTCGCCCTTCCTCTGACCAATTATAGAACTCTTTGAGATGCCTCTGCAGACTCGCATATCATCTGACTAATAGGAAAACTCCTCCAGATGCCAGTGCAGCCTTCACACTACCTCTGATCAATAGGAGAACTCTTCCAGGTGCCAGTGTAGCCTCGCATATCCTCTGACTAATAGGAAAACTCTTCCAGATGCCAGTGCAACCTTTACACTTCCTCTGACCAATACGAGAACTCTTCCAGGTACCAGTACAGCCTTACACTTCCTCTAACCAATAGGAGAACTCTTCCTGATGCCAGTGCAGCCTTTGCACTTCCTCTAACAAATACGAAAACTCTTCCAGATGCCAGTACAGCCTAGCATATCCTCTGACTAATAGGAAAACTCTTCCAGATGCCAGTGCAGCCTTCACACTTCTTCTGACCAACACAAGAACTACTGCAGCTGTCAGTACAGCCTTACACTTCCTCTGACCAATAGGAGAACTCTTTCCAATGCCAGTGCAGCCTTAACACTTCCTCTGACCAATATGAGAACTCTTCCAGATGCCAGTGCAGCCTTCATACTTCCACTGACCAATAGTAGAACTCTTCCAGATGCCAGTGCAGCCTTCATACTTCCTCTGACCAATCGGAGAACCCTTACAGATGCCAGTGCAGCCTTCGCACTTCCTCTGACCAATACGAGAACTCTTCCAGGTGGCAAAACAGCTTTGCACTTCATATGACCAATAGGAGAACTCTTCCAGAAGCCAGTGCAGCCTTCACTCTTTCCCTGACCAATACGGGAACTCTTTCAGGTGCCACTACAGCCTCACACTTCCTCTGACCAATAGGAGAACTCCTCCAGAAGCCAATGCAGCCTTCGCACTTCCTCAGATTAATACGAGAACTCTTCCAGATACCAGTGCAGCCTCGCACTTCCTCTGACCAATAGGAAAACTATTCCAGATGCCAGTGCAGCCTTGTATATACTCTGACTAATAGGAAATCTTTTTCAGATGCCAGTGAAGCCTCACACTTCTTCTGACCAATAGGAGAACTCTTCCAGATGCAAGTGCAGCCTCACATATCCTCTGACCATTAGGAAAACTCTTCCAGATGCCAGTGTAACCTTCACACTTCCTCCGACCAATAGGAGAACTCTTCCAGATGCCAGTGCAGCCTTCACACTTCCTCTGACCAATATCAGAACTCTTCCAGATGCCAGTGCAGCCTTCATACTTCCTCTGACCAATTGGAGAACCCTTACAGATGCCAGTGCAGCCTTCGCACTTCCTCTGACTAATACGAGAACTGTTCCAGTTGACAGTGCAGCCTTCACACTTCCTCTGACAAATAATGGAACTCATCCAGATGCCAGTGCAGCCTTCACACTTCCTCTGACCAATATGAGAACTCTTCCGAATGACAGTACAGCCTTCAAACTTCCTCTGACCAGTAGGAGAACTCTTCCAGATGCCAGGGAAGCCTTCACACGTCCTCAGACTAATACGAAAACTCTTCCAGATGCCAGTGCAGCCTTCACACTTCTTCCGACCAATAGGAGAACTATTCCTAATGCTAATGCAGCCTTCGCACTTCCTCTGACCAATATGAGAACTCTTCCAGATGCCAGTGCAGCCTTCACACTTCCTCCGACCAATAAGAGAACTCTTCCAGATGCCAGTGCAACATTCACATTTCCTCTGACCAATACGAGAACTCTTCCATATGCAAGTGCAGCCTTCACACTTCCTCTGATCAATAAGAGAACTCTTCCAGATGCCAGTGCAGCCTTCACATTTCCTCCAACCAATAGGAGAACTCTTCCAAATGCCAGTGCAGCCTCACATATCCTCTGACTAATAGGGAAAAACTTCCAGATGCCAGTGCAGCCTTCAAACGTCCTCTTACAAATATGAGAAGTCTTCCAGGTGCCAGTATAGCCTCACACTTCCTCTTAGCAATACTAGAACTGTTCCAGATGCCAGTGCAGCCTCTCATATCCTTTGACTAATAGGAAAACTCTTCCAAATGCCAGTGCAGCCTTCACACTTCGTCTGACAAATATGAGAACTCCTCCAGGTGCCAGTGCAGCCTCACACTAACACTATCCAATAGGAGAACTCTTCCAGATGCCAGTGCAGCCTTCGCCCTTCCTCTGACCAATTATAGAACTCTTTGAGATGCCTCTGCAGACTCGCATATCATCTGACTAATAGGAAAACTCTTCCAGATGCCAGTGCAGCCTTCACACTACTTCTGATCAATAGGAGAACTCTTCCAGGTGCCAAAACAGCCACACACTTCCTCTGACCAATAGGAGAACTCTTACAGATGCCAGTGTAGCCTCTCATATCCTCTGACTAATAGGAAAACTCTTCCAGGTGCCAGTGCAGCTTTCATACCTCTGCTGACCAATATGAGAACTCTTCCAGGTACCAGTGCAGCATCACACTTCCTCCAACCAATAGGAGAACTCTTCCAGATGCCAGTGCAGCCTTCATACTTCCTCTGACCAATATGAAACTCTTCCAGATGCCAGTGCAGCTTTCACACTTTCTCTGACCAAAAGGAGAACTCTTCCAGATGCCAGTACAGCCTTGCACTTCCTATGACCAATAGGAGAACTCTTCCAGATGACAGTACAACCTCACACTTCTTCTGTACAAGAGGAGAACTCTACCAAATGCCAGTACAGCCTTGCACTTCCTCTGACCAATAGGAGAACTCTTCCAGTTGGCAATACTGCCTTGCACTTCGTATGACCAATAGAAGAACTCTTCCAGATGCCAGTGCAGCCTTCACTCTTCTTCTGACCAATACGGGAACTCTTCCAGGTGCATCTACAGCCTCACACATCTAACCAATAGGAGAACTCTTCCAGATGCAAGTGCATACTTCGCACTTCCTCTGACGAATACGAGAACTCTTCCAGATGCCAGTGCAGCCTCACACCTCTTCTGACCAATAGGAGAACTCTTCCAGATGCCAGTGCAGCTTTCATACCTCTGCTGACCAATATGAGAACTCTTCCAGGTACCAGTGCCGCATCACACTTTCTCCAACCAATAGGAGAACTCTTCCAGATGCCAGTGCAGCCTTCATACTTCCTCTGACCAATATGAAACTTTTCCAGATGCCAGTGCAGCTTTCACACTTTCTCTGACCAAAAGGAGAACTCTTCCAGATGCCAGTACAGCCTTGCACTTCCTATGACCAATAGGAGAACTCTTCCAGATGACAGTACAACCTCACACTTCTTCTGTACAAGAGGAGAACTCTACCAAATGCCAGTACAGCCTTGCACTTCCTCTGACCAATAGGAGAACTCTTCCAGTTGGCAATACTGCCTTGCACTTCGTATGACCAATAGAAGAACTCTTCCAGATGCCAGTGCAGCCTTCACTCTTCTTCTGACCAATACGGGAACTCTTCCAGGTGCATCTACAGCCTCACACGTCTAACCAATGGGAGAACTCTTCCAGATGCAAGTGCATACTTCGCACTTCCTCTGACGAATACGAGAACTCTTCCAGATGCCAGTGCAGCCTCACACCTCTTCTGACCAATAGGAGAACTCTTACAGATGCAAGTGCAGCCTTGCATATCCTCTGACTAACAGGAAAACTCTTCCAGGTGCCAGTGTAACCTTCACACTTCCTCTGACCAATACGAGAACCCTTACAAATGCCAGTGCAGCCTTGGCACTTCCTCTGACCAATACAAGAACTCTTCCAGATGCCAGTACAGCCTTCACACTTCCTCTGACCAATATTAGAACTCTTCTAAATCCCAGTACAGCCTTCACACTTCCTCCGACCAGTAGGAGAGCTCTTCCAGATGCTAGTGCAGCCTTCACACTTCTTCTTACCAATACAAGAACTCTTCCAAATGCCATTGCAGCCTTCACACTTCCTCCGACTAATAGGAGAACTCTTCCAGATGCCAGTGCAGCCTTCACACTTCCTCTGACCAATAGTAGAACTATTCCAAATGCCAGTGCAGCCTTCACACTTCCTCTGACCAAAATGAGAGCTCTTCCAGATGCCAGTGCCGCCTTCAAACTTCCTCCGACCAATAAGAGAACTCTTCCAGATCCAGTGCAGCCTTCACATTTCCTCCAACCAATAGGAAAACTCTTCCAAATGCCAGTGCAGCCTCACATATCCTCTGACTAATAGGAAAAATCTTCCAGGTGCCAGTACAGCCTCACACTTCCTCTGATCAATACTAGAACTCTTCCAGATGCCAGTGCAGCCTCGCATATCCTTTGGCTAATAGGAAAACTCTTCCAGATGCCAGTGCAGCCTTCACACTTCCTCTGACAAATATCAGAGCTCTTCCATGTGCCCGTGCTGCCTCACACTAACTCTAACGAATAGGAGAACTATTCCAGATGCCAGTGCAGCCTTCATACTTCCACTGACCAATAGTAGAACTCTTCCAGATGCCAGTGCAGCCTTCATACTTCCTCTGACCAATTGGAGAACCCTTACAGATGCCAGTGCAGCCTTCGCACTTCCTCTGACCAATACGAGAACTCTTCCAGGTGGCAAAACAGCTTTGCACTTCATATGACCAATAGGAGAACTCTTCCAGAAGCCAGTGCAGCCTTCACTCTTTCCCTGACCAATACTGGAACTCTTGCAGGTGCCACTACAGCCTCACACTTCCTCTGACCAATAGGAGAACTCCTCCAGAAGCCAATGCAGCCTTCGCACTTCCTCAGATTAATACGAGAACTCTTCCAGATACCAGTGCAGCCTCGCACTTCCTCTGACCAATAGGAAAACTATTCCAGATGCCAGTGCAGCCTCGTATATACTCTGACTAATAGGAAATCTTTTTCAGATGCCAGTGAAGCCTCACACTTCTTCTGACCAATAGGAGAACTCTTCCAGATGCAAGTGCAGCCTCACATATCCTCTGACCATTAGGAAAACTCTTCCAGATGCCAGTGTAACCTTCACACTTCCTCCGACCAATAGGAGAACTCTTCCAGATGCCAGTGCAGCCTTCACACTTCCTCTGACCAATATCAGAACTCTTCCAGATGCCAGTGCAGCCTTCATACTTCCTCTGACCAATCGGAGAACCCTTACAGATGCCAGTGCAGCCTTCGCACTTCCTCTGACTAATATGAGAACTGTTCCAGTTGACAGTGCAGCCTTCACACTTCCTCTGACAAATAATGGAACTCATCCAGATGCCAGTGCAGCCTTCACACTTCCTCTGACCAATATGACAACTCTTCCAAATGCCAGTACAGCCTTCAAACTTCCTCTGACCAGTAGGAGAACTCTTCCAGATGCCAGGGAAGCCTTCACACGTCCTCAGACTAATACGAGAACTCTTCCAGATTCCAGTGCAGCCTTCACACTTCTTCTGACCAATAGGAGAACTATTCCTAATGCTAATGCAGCCTTCGCACTTCCTCTGACCAATATGAGAACTCTTCCAGATGCCAGTGCAGCCTTCACACTTCCTCCGACCAATAAGAGAACTCTTCCAGATGCCAGTGCAACATTCACACTTCCTCTGACCAATATGAGAACTCTTCCAGATGCCAGTGCAGCCTTCACATTTCCTCCAACCAATAGGAGAACTCTTCCAAATGCCAGTGCGGCCTCACTTATTTTCTCACTAATAGGAAAAAACTTCCAGATGCCAGTGCAGCCTTCAAACGTCCTCTGACAAATATGAGAAGTCTTCCAGGTGCCAGTATAGCCTCACACTTCCTCTTACCAATGCTAGAACTGTTCCAGATGCCAGGGCAGCCTCGCATATCCTTTGACTAATAGGAAAACACTTCCAAATGCCAGTGCAGCCTTCACACTTCGTCTGACAAATATGAGAACTCCTCCAGGTGCCAGTGCAGACTCACACTAACTCTATCCAATAGGAGAACTCTTCCAGATGCCAGTGCAGCCTTCGCCCTTCCTCTGACCAATTATAGAACTCTTCGAGATGCCTCTGCAGACTCGCATATCATCTGACTAATAGGAAAACTCTTCCAGATGCCAGTGCAGCCTTCACACTACTTCTGATCAATAGGAGAACTCTTCCAGGTGCCAAAACAGCCTCACACTTCCTCTGACCAATAGGAGAACTCTTCCAGATGCCAGTGCAGCCTTCATACTTCCTCTGACCAATATGAAACTCTTCCAGATGCCAGTGCAGCTTTCACACTTTCTCTGACCAAAAGGAGAACTCTTCCAGATGCCAGTACAGCCTTGCACTTCCTCTGACCAATAGGAGAACTCTTCCAGTTGGCAATACTGCCTTGCACTTCGTATGACCAATAGGAGAACTCTTCCAGATGCCAGTGCAGCCTTCACTCTTCTTCTGACCAATACGGGAACTCTTCCAGGTGCATCTACAGCCTCACACTTCTAATCAATAGGAGAACTCTTCCAGATGCAAGTGCATACTTCGCACTTCCTCTGACCAATACGAGAACTCTTCCAGATGCCAGTGCAGCCTCACACCTCTTCTGACCAATAGGAGAACTCTTACAGATGCAAGTGCAGCCTTGCATATCCTCTGACTAATAGGAAAACTCTTCCAGATGCCAGTGTAACCTTCACACTTCCTCTGACCAATACGAGAACCCTTACAAATGCCAGTGCAGCCTTAGCACGTCCTCTGAACAATACAAGAACTCTTCCAGATGCCAGTGCAGCCTTCACACTTCCTCTGACCAATATTAGAACTCTTCTAAATGCCAGTACAACCTTCACACTTCCTCCGACCAGTAGGAGAACTCTTCCAGATGCCAGTGCAGCTTTCACAGTTCTTCTTACCAATAGGAGAACTCTTCCAAATACCAGTGCAGCCTTCACACTTCCTCCGACTAATAGGAGAACTCTTCCAGATTCCAGTGCAGCCTTCACACTTCCTCTGACCAATAGTAGAACTATTCCAAATGCCAGTGCAGCCTTCATACTTCCTCTGACCAAAATGAGAGCTCTTCCAGATGCAAGTGCAACATTACCACTTCCTCTGACCAATACGAGAACTCTTCCAGATGCATGTGCAGCCTTCACACTTCCGCTGATCAATAGGAGAACTCTTCCAGATCCAGTGCAGCCTTCACATTTCCTCCAACCAATAGGAAAACTCTTCCAAATGCCAGTGCAGCCTCACATATCCTCTGACTAATAGGAAAGATCTTCCAGGTGCCAGTACAGCCTCACACTTCCTCTGATCAATACTAGAACTCTTCCAGATGCCAGTGCAGCCTCGCATATCCTTTGGCTAATAGGAAAACTCTTCCAGATACCAGTGCAGCCTTCACACTTCCTCTGAGAAATATGAGAGCTCTTCCAGGTGCCAGTGCAGCCTCACACTAACTCTAACGAATAGGAGAACTATTCCAGATGCCAGGGCAGCCTTTGCCCATCCTCTGACCAAATAGAGAACTCTTCGAGATGCCAGTGCAGGCTCGAATATCATCTGAGTAATAGGAATTCTCCTAGGACAAGCAGGATGAGTCAGCCACACGTGGTGTCGTCATCCGACGGCACCGAGATGGAAGTACTCTCCATAGCTCAGAAGGTTTTTCGCCCTTCTGAGCATGAGCCAACTGCCCCCACCCCCCGGCTCGCCCCTAGCTAGCCAGTTTCAGTTCTTCCACCTTGCCAGCAAGACGGACCTCTCTACTCTCCAACTGAAATTACACAATTCTGAAGAAAAAGAGGATTCCCCCTCTTTGCTTAATTCTTTCAAAAATTCTAACACTGTCTCTGACAATTTCTTTCTAGATCGCTACAAAGGTATATATATATATCTGAATTCCTGAATTAAAGAAGAGATCCAGGATGAGCAACGATACAAGAAATACCTGAAAAAGAAGCCCGGCAGCCCAGGTCGTGCCTAATAAGGCCTCCGTCCCCGGCCAGCCTTCTGATCGAACTCCTACCTCTTTCTCCAGTGGCAGAAACAAAGGATTCTGGAGGAATGGGCTTTCAAAAGAGGATCCCAGTCAGGCAGTAGCCTTGTGGCAGCCCGGGACGTGCCTAGGAAGGCCTCCATCCCCGGCCAGCCTTCCTCTGCTCCTCCGTTGATCCGTGAACCTTCCTTGCACATGTGGCCTGTTGGAAAGAAGCTCCCAGTAAGGCAGTAGCCTGTGGCAATCCAGGACGTGCCCAAGAAGGCCGCCGTCCCTGGCCTGACTTCCTCTTCTTCCTCCATCTATCCGGTAAGCCATCCTTACACGTGCTGACTATGGGGGCGGCCATCTTGCCCAGCCGTGCTGCCCATATCCTGGAGGTGAGGTCAGCAACTCTACTCCACCCCGCCCGCCCCACAACGCCATTGGCAGATGTCAAACTCCGCCCCGCGACGCCATTGGTGGATGCCAATCTCCGCCCTGTGATGCCATTGGCTGACATCATTTACTGTGTTGCCCTCCCTACAGGCCCCCCTGCTGAAGCCTGCAACCTGTTTCTGCCCTCTTGCTGAATGGTCTGGCCTCTGCTGCTTCTTCGGCGCCGACAGGGAGGGCCTCCATGACCTGCTGGACACATTAAGCCAGTGCATTGGTGCTACCCGTACCTCGGCGCAGAGGCACCTTCTTGGATTGTGCCAGATGAGCGAGGTGTCACTTCCTGAGGATGGCGGTGTGCACAACAGGAACAGCGTTGCAACTCCCTCAGAAGCGGCCTCTGCTCTTCTCCGAGAGGGGGATCGCGTTGATGTAAGTCCAGCTACTCCTCACAGCGCCGGGCCGGCCACTCAGACCGAATACAGCTTTCAGCGCCATTGGTTAAATCCTCTTGCCTGGACCTGTCCTGCACCTTCGATGCCAACGCTGCTTCTCCTCACAGCGCCGGGCTGGCCGCACATCTAGGATCCGCCAGGATCTGTGTCGGTCGGAGCGATGGAATGATTGACAGTGGCACGGAGGGGAAGCCTGCCAACCAAGGAGGAGCCTACCGGCCGAAGATAAGGCTGCCCGGGCGAAAATAAACCTGTTGGTGCACAGTGGCACTCTGATGAGGATTCCCTCCACCCCTCCTCATAGCGCCGGGACCTCCGGAGGCTGCTCAATGCTCACAACAGTAACAGCAGCGCCATTGGGCCATTGCTCCAAGCACGAGTGCAGAGGTGAACTCCACCCCGTGGTGCCATTGGCCGAGGACAAACTCCGCCCACCAGAGCAGTGCTGGAGGCAAAAGCAAAGACTCCCCGATCATCTTCTCCGATGGTGGTAGTGTCTACACAGGTGTCAGGCAGCTGTGTCTTCTGTCGTGCGTCCTCCGGTTACACGGGACCGACAGCCTCTCCTGACTCTGACGCGAGGCACGGCTTCGGCAACCCCACTGTGTGGACGGGGAAGCAGCATAAAGGTCACTGACACGATTCAGCTCCCCGGGTCACAGCTTTTCTCCAAAATGCCGTCAGTGCTCCATGCAGTCATCACCTCCTAAGGAAGCTTCAGCCTGGGGCTGCTAGAATGGGTCAGCCACCATGCACAAATTTGGTCAGGCACTGTCCTTTTGCGCAGCTGGTTCCTTCCTTGCTAATATGCCATCATATACTACATTATGTCCTGGACGACAGCCTTGTTCACTTCAAGGGCACGATGGCCTCCGTGTAAGCGTGTCATCTCCTGGCTTATGGCTCCAGCCAGTAAGGTTCCTTACTACCTCTGCACTCGCAAGGAAGTAAGAAGAGCTATGACCTCTGCGCTTTTGCAGAGAAGTAAGAAGAGCTAAGGGCGGTTAAAATATCACACATGGGCTATTCGCCTACCCAGTCAAGCTTCTGTGGGCTATTCGTCTACCCAGTCAAGCTTCTCTGTCCTCCAAGACTTGGCAATCTACACCCATTTTCGGGGCAACAGCTGCTCCTCAAGCTTGGCTATCCAGCTGCATCCGGGAATGTGAAACATATCGTTCTCATCTGCTAGGACGCAGAGGTAGTTCTCATATCCTAATAGTCAATACATTGATATACAGAGGAAAATAGCCCTCTGGTTAGTGTATGAGCTTCAGGAACCAGGGAATAAATCAATTTCCCTTGCAGGTCAATAGTCAACAAGGCAGCCCAGGGACACCCGCCGGTTGCACAAATGCACGGGGCAAGGGTTGGGGTTGCTCGCTTGTCCCCCAGACAGGTGCATACACCGTGCACCTACACTCGCAGGTAATGAGAGGCTGTCCAAGGAACAGGTGACCACTCCAAAAAAAAATAAAATTAAGTTCATGGACGGTCAGAGGGTCTATGCCGCATACCTGCCCAGTGACAGCTGAGAACTCCGTTAAAAGATATGGGATATCGGTGCCTCACCACATCTCGAGAATGAGCCTACCTCTGCCTGGCCTTCATGGATGGCCAGGGCAACTCTGCCTGGCCATCGTGGGTGGCCATGGCAGCAACCCGGTAAACCTACCTGTCCCCCTGGGCTCCCTGGTAAACCTCTAGAGGCCTCCCTGATAAACCACCAGAGGCCTCACAACGGCTAGGGGATGGCTGCAGTGAACATCAGCACCACCGCATGAGGTAATCCTCCCGCAACACTGGAGGAACACCATTCATTGTCATCATCATGACACGGGCCCCTTCCCGACCCTGTCACATCCACAGGTCCGGATCCCTATTGCGAATCTCAGAAAACATGTCCCATCATTACCTAAATATCAAGTACCATCATGTGAACCTGCATCTTGGCTAAACTCATCATGCCAATTACAGAACAATGCCAGTGGCAGACCCAAGATCCGCAGCTCCCAGCTGCGCTCCGTCTTACAGAACAGGAGAAACAGGCTTCACCTGCCCTCCAGAAACAGGGGCAACAAGCTACCACCAGGATATCCCCGCAGAGAGAAAGGCCCTCGCAGAGAGAACCCTGCACATGACAGTCCCTGAGGTCTGTGACACTAATTCTATATGACTGTGGCACTGAAAGCTAACTTACTATGGACATGAGTGCAAGGGGTCATATTCTAGTCCAATCGGGGATCAACAACTGGGGCCCTTCCTTGGGTCAACCCAGAAGCAGCACCCAGAAGCAGTTCTCACACAGCAGAGAGGCCATAGGAACAAGTTCACAAATTCATACCTGGCTGTGTCACAGGGCCTACCTTGGCAGCGTACTGGACTGAGGTAGGTGGGACATAAAAACATTTAAGGTTGGGTTTGGCCAATAACTTACAGGGCCCAGGGACTTTCAGCCCTGGTAGCGTCCTTTGTTACCAAAATCCCACAGAAAACAAAAGGTCCGAGTGGAGGGAAAACAAAAGGCATTTATTTCCCCTTTCATGCAAAAAGGTTCATATGCTTGGACACAGAACATCAAACACAAATTCCTTGCTTCAGGTAAAAGAAAAAGAAATCATTAAAGGAAAACTGTTATCTTCACAGTAAATGGTATAGCAGGCAAACAAACAGTCTCAACTCCCAAGACCTAGCTTAGTTGCTTAGTAAGGACTCCAAGCTTCCTGTCTTACAGAAGCTACAGTCCATCTCAGTGTCTGATGCAAATTCCACCTGCATCGGTTCCCCTTCTGAAGCCTCTGAGCCTAAGTCAGTATTTGTGGGTAAGTTGTAATAAGGCTTTTTAAATATCTTCTGCACAACCTCCCAATGCTCAGGGTTGAATACAGGGCGTCGGTCCTGCGCCCACAGATACTGGGAACTGTCTTCCTTTTGCAAGTGTTTTGTCTTAGCTTTCTGTAAAGCTTGGTCACTAACAAGTCTCTTAGTTGGTGCGTGTTTCTTGCACCTTATCTCATAAGCATTCTCACAAGGATAATATTCCTGTGCTCCCTGTACTCCCCATACATCAGCAGTTTGTACCCTGCTTTTAGTTAAATATGGGTTACCTTTTCTTCTCGGCTTGTCTGCTCCAGGTGAGGTTTGAGGCCTGCTCCAGTTGGAATCCTGCCTGGCCTGAGCAACAGGTCTTGTGCTCTCCAACCGTCTTGCTGTTGGCTTTAGACCACAGTCACAGCCACGCCTTTGCCTCTCTGTACAACAAACACTCACTCTGGCTGGAGTTGTCCCACCTACTCCACGGGATCTCCTTTCTCCAAGCCAATGCGGCTGCTGCTGCCTCCTGCGGAACCGTGGTTCAGGGATTACTGCTCCTGCTGGATATCTAGCCCATTCACTCGGATGTCCTGCCCAACCTGCTGGTTCTGCTGGTTCTCCTGGCAGTCCTCCTTTCCCAGGCCGTCCTGCCTGTGCCTTTCTCCAGGGCTGTCCTGTCTCCTCAGGATATCCTCCTCTCCAGAGCTGTACCACTTTCCCAGCCTGTTCTCCTTTCCCAGGCTGTTCTGATTCCGCCTCCACCTGTTCCGGTTCTCCTTGTTCTGAATCTCCTTGTTCTAGTTCTGCCTTCCAACCTTCCAAACTCCCTTTAAGAGGCACTCCTCTCTTTCTTGATTGGAGGCTGGCTGGCCTTACCTCCTGACCTAGGAGGTGTGGTTCCTCAGTTCCTCGGAGGTCCCTCCTGCTCCCCCTATGTGGTTCCTCGCGATATTGCAGGTTGTGCTTGACTTTTCCTGCATTTAAAACATTTTCTTCCCCTCTCAGAGGGTCTGCAGCATCACAGCTGCTGGTCCGGTTAAGGTTTCCAGCGCACAGCCAAAGCGCCACAACAGCTCTGCACTCTAGATCCATAGTCAACAAGACATCCATTGTCCCGTTGCCCGCACACGAAGGGGAACAGGTCCCCGCTTCCCTGCAAGAGGACTCAAGACCCTGACTTATCGGACTTCTCACTTGACCCCCAGACTTACCTCTGGAAAGTCATACACACACCCATCAACAGGCCCACGACATGGTGCCCTCCCAAGGGGATTCATGGAGAGCTGCCATGCATACTCAGCTGCCAGACAAACCTGCAGGCACGAACTCTCAAACCTTCAGTGCCCTTTCCCCATTGCCGGGCCAACTGCATATCGACTGTGGTGTGTGTGAAGGGCAATGTTTTATGTTTTATGTTTATGTTTTATTTCACTTGATAAAAACCGCCTTTCAGTGGCAAGCAAAGCGGTGTACAATAAAATCCAATTTTTTTTTAAAAAAGGCCGAAGCCAATGAAATAGAAAGGAAATACAATTCCTGGACAGAAAAGCAATAAAAGCAGGAAAGACAAGGCCAGAACATAAATAGAGACAAATCACAAGGAAAGCAGAGGGTAGAACAAATGGGATTCACACAAAAGGGGAGGGGATATCAAACGCCAGGGAGAAGAGGTGGGTTTTCAGGTTTTGTTTAAATGTGGGGTGGTGAGGATCCAGGCGGAGTGAAGAGGGGAGGGAATTCCAAAGGGCGGGGCCAGCAAAAAAGAAAGCAGAGGAACGAGTAGATTGTAAGTGGGCGCGGGAGGGGGAGGGAAGAGTGAGGCAGTTAAGATGGAAGGAGCGAGGGGTGTACCTAGGGGAATGAAAGGAGAGAAGGTCTGTTAAATATTGAGGGGTGCCTGTATGAAGAGCTTTATGAACCAGGATGAGCAGCTTGAAATGAGCACGGTGGGGAAAAGGCAACCAGTGAAGACGAAACAGTAGGGGTGTTATGTGATCACGGGGGAGGAATTGGTAACCAGACGGGCGGCAGTATTCTGAATACGTTGTAACCGGGACTGTTGCGACTTGGAAAGGCCGACGAAAAGTGAGTTTGCGAAATCCACCCGTGACATGACCAGGGATAGCAACAGAGTGGTGAGAGCAGACGGGGATAAGAAGGGACGGACTGCACGGATTTGTCGGAGGAAGAAGAAGGATGACTTGGTGACATGAGATATATGAGCGTGAAAAGATAGATCAGAATCGAAGTGAACCCCAAGGTAGCGAAAGGAAGAGACTAAAGGAACAGGAGAGCCAGAGAAGGAGGGGGCCAATGTGGGGGATGGGTTGTTGTGAGAAAACCAGATAGCAACAGTCTTGGTGAGATTAAGGTGGAGGCAATTACGAGTCAACCAATCAGCCACAGTGGAAAGACAAGAATTAAGCGTGGAGAGATCAGGACAGGATGGGGAAGTGTGGTGGAGTAATAAAGGTCGTCGGCATAGAGAAAGGCAGATATTCCAGACTGTTGAATTAAGAGGGCCAAGGGGGCTAAGAAAAGGTTGAAGAGGAGGGGAGCCAAGACAGAACCCTGAGGTACCCCACAGGAAAGAGGAAAGGAGTCAGAAGGGGGGGGTAGAGGAAGGGGAAGGTGACAGGACTGCACATGAACGGGAGGAGAGAAAGGAGTGGAACCAGCGGTGAACAGTACTGCAAAGACCCGCTTCCCGTAGATGAAGAAGAAGGAGGGAGTGATCAACTAGATCAAACGCAGCTGAAAGATCAAGTGCAACCGCCACCGAGATATCACCGCGATCATGAGCTACATGCAGTGCATTAGTAAAGGCAAGAAGAATAGTTTCAACACTGTGACCCTGACGGAAACCTGATTGACGAGGGTGAAGGAAGTTAGTGGAATCAAGGTGATGTGAAAGTTGTGCAAAGACGAATTTCTCCAAGAGCTTTGACAGAAAAGGAAGGTTAGATACAGGACGGTAGTGGGCGGGAACCAGGGGATCAAGTGAAGGATTTTTAAGGAGAGGACGAATTAAGGCATGCTTCCAAGAGTGGGGGAAGGACCCTGAAGAAAGACTGGAATTAAACATAATGAGAATATAGGGAAGGAGACCCAGTGAGGATTCAAGGAGCCAAGAAGAAGGAATGGGGTCAAGAGAGCAGGAAGTCTTTATTGAGGAGGAAATAAGATGGTGAAGTTTCAGAGGGAGAGATCGGTGAGAAGGACGCCCAACAGTGGGAAGTTTGAGAAATGGGTGGGGGTGAGGCAGTGGGGGGAGGAGAAAGAATTGGAGCGGGACATGAAGGTAAAGAAGCTCGCAGTGAAGAGATCTTATTACTGAAGCAGGTAGCTAGAAGGGAAGGCTGAGGAGAAGGAAGAGCCAGAGGAGCTGAGGCTGGGGAGTGAAGGGAGGTAAGAGACCGAAGGGTGGAATAAAGGTGCCAGGTCTGATTCGGGGCATTGAGAATAGCATTAGAGAAGAAGGTACGTTTGGCAAGATGGACGGACGAACGGTAGTGGAAATAGGTGGACTTAAAGAATGCAAGTGAGGTGGGTGAAGGTTTCTTACGCCACAGTCGCTCCGCTCTGCGGAGCTGTGTGCGCAAGAGCCGTAGACCCCCATGGTACCACGGATGCATGGGATGGCGGTGGCGTGGTTGAGGACGGAGTGGGGCGATATGGTCAAGCGCCGTTGAAAGAGCTGATGACCAGAGGGTAGCTTGAGAGTTGGGAGAGAGAAGGGAGAAGTCAGGGGGAAAGAGCTCGGCTGCTGTGGGAAATTGGTGAATAGTGCGGGATGAAAGGGCACGGGAGAGCCGTGGAGGAGGGGGGGTAGAGGGAGGCGAGGGAGAGGAGGAGGGGAAGGAGGAATGAGAGCATGAAACAGAGAGGCAGACATGGTCTGTCCAAGGGAGAGTCAATGAGGAAAGATTGGAGAGAGTAAGAGAGGAAGAGGAGGAAGTTAGAAAAAGATCAAGAGTGTGGCCAGCCTGATGTGTAGGAAAAGGCACGTGCTGCGTGAGGGATAAATCCTGTAAGAGAGAGATAAAGGAGAGATCTCTGGTCGAAGTAGGTGAGTCCAGATGTAAGTTAAAGTCCCCAGCGATAAGCAGATGAGGGAAAGCGAGAGAAAGATCAGTAATAGTCAAGAGAAGGGAATCCCATAGCTCAGAGCGAAGAGCAGGGGGGAATAGACAAGAAGCACGTGCATAGGGGGAAGAGTGTGTAGATGGAGCAGAAGGGCTTCTGGGTAGTGGAGCGATGGAGGGAAGAGCTGAGTAAAGGAAAGGGTGGGCTGTATCAGAGCAGCCACACCACCACCAGGTTTACCTTGACGTGAAGTGGAAACCGCAGAGAAGCCGGGGGAAGACAGCGGGCAAGGAGAGCATCCTCCCCGTCCCTGAGCCACGTCTCAGTTAGAAGAAGTAGATCGAAAGAGGAGCTAAGGGCAAGATCCTGGATGAGGAGAGTCTTGCTACGCAGAGACCGACAGTTGACTAGACCAATAGAGAGGGGAAACTTAGAGGAGGGGGGTGGTGGAGAGGACAAGAGAGGAGTAGGAAGTCTTAGGCATGGACGGAGGTTAGAGAGGCAGCGACAGCGTGTTTGAGGGAGCTTGTCAGGGCGTCTGCCCCAGAATACAGGGATAGCATCCATAAAATAGAGAGGGAGGAAAGGAAAAGGAACAAAGGGACAGGACAGTGAGGCTACCGGAAATGAATAGGAAGAGACTCCGGGGGATAGTCCAGACAAGGTAAGAGAAGAGACCTCCCCAGATAGTGTGGGAGCAAAGAGACAAAGTAACAGCAGAACCTGAAGTAGTGCTGCACATATGCGGCCTTCGGAGCGGCCCCAGGGAGCGCACCTAAGGAGCACGTCGTGCTCCTTAGGTGCGCTCCTTCGGCGCGCGCCGCGGTGACGAGCGCCGCAGGCGCTCTCCTTAAGTAGCAGGAAGGCAGTGTACCTCTCAGGACGCGGCCGCATGAACGCGGCCGTGGTGCTTCCGGAAAGGGAGGGCTTAGGCTTGACAACTGGTGGGTGATGTCCCAATGAGAGGGGCAGACACTGGGGAAACACAGCATACAGGTAAATCAGTAGACTAACACAACAAGGAGCAAAAAATAAGCAAAGGGACTACCAGAGTCACGCCCTGGCCAGGAGCAGTGCCATTTCCCTGAACATATGGTAATGGGTCTAGAACAGGTGGCTACAGGTCCCCTGTATGCCCTTCCCCCAGACGATGAGTTGGGGGTGCACAATGAGTAACCCGAGAGCAAGCTCTCGTGGACAAGGTATAGCTCGAAAGCCTAACCCGTTTGACAGGTGGCAATTCACACCTGACCTCATCGCCCTTTTCTTGTCGTCCCCTTTTGACCATGCGGTACGAGAAATGAATCTAAGCCATGCATGTCCTACAATGCCTAGTAGCAACCAGCGAGGCGGTCGCAGCCTTGTTCGCAGCTTCCTACAACCGCATTCAGCAGCCTCGCTGCTACCCTACTCGGTTGCTGATATGGTGAACACCTCGAGGACGCCCCAGATGACAACCACGCTGAGTCACTGCAGGCAGAACTGGGGTAGCCGACCCACTGCGGGCGGCACTTGGGTAGACCTGGGATAATCACAGCTTTATAGGTACTTGCACAACTTAAAAGACAGGAGGTGCTCTCAGGTGAAGCTCATTACCCAAATCAGTCATACACTAAGGACCTAAGATTAATTAAGCTTCAGGTGAACAAGGTATATTAAACTTCTTAGGTACAGTTTTAGTGGTATAAATATCCATAGCACCCTTTAGTACATAAAGAACTTAAAGATCTAAACACAAACTTAAAACTAAGATGCAGACAGCAGTCCAGCAGCGGGATGTGGGCTTTCCAGTCTTTTGCATTGAGTGTCACATGTATGATTTTCTCCCAGCTGGTGAGAGGTCTTATGTGTGCACTAGGTGCAAGGAGCTCTCTGCTCTCAGGGAACGAGTCCATTCTCTAGAGGCTAGAGTAGCAGACTTGGAAAACATAAGACAGACAGAGAGGTACATAGACGAGACCTACAGGGATATAGTCCTGAAGTCCCACCTCCAGTCTGGCAGCATCCCTGTTGCCATGGAGGAGAGAGGTCACGTGACAGGAGAGCATCACCCTGGTGTGGCAGGAAGTGATCCTGTAACTAGGACCTGTCCTCCAGGTGATGTAAACCCCTCTCGCACCGAGGAGGTTTCTCCAGGGCCAAGTGCCCATGAGGGAGGGGTTAGGACAGCAGTTATAGTTGGTGATTCGATCATTAGGCATGTAGATAGCTGGGTGGCTGGTGGACGTGAGGATCGCCTGGTAACATGCCTGCCTGGTGCGAAAGTAGCGGACCTCACACGCCACCTAGATAAGGTCTTAGATAGTGCTGGGGAGGAGTCTGCTGTCTTGGTACATGTCGGTACCAATGACATAGGAAAATCTGGAAGGGAGGTTCTGGAAGCTAAATTTAGGCTTTTAGGTAGGAAGTTGAAATCCAGAACTTCCAGGGTAGCGTTCTCCGAAATGCTTCCCGTTCCACGTGCAGGACCCAAAAGGCAGGCAGAGCTCCGGAGTCTCAATGCGTGGATGAGACAATGGTGCAGAGATGAGGGGTTCGGATTTGTTAGGAACTGGGGAACATTCTGGGGAAAGGAGGGGTTCTTCCGAAGGGATGGGCTTCACCTTAACCGGGATGGAACCAGGCTGCTGGCATTAACCTTTAAAAAGGAGATAGAGCAGCTTTTAAACTAGATAATAGGGGAAAGCCGACAGTCGCCCAAGAGCGCATGGTTCGGAAGAATGTATCCTTGAAGGATACTACAAAAAACAGAGAGGTTCCAAAAAAGAGTAAAGTAGCCCAAATGCCCTCGAGTATGGAGCAGACAGAGCTTAAAGATCCCAAATTACCCATGTCTACCAATAGCCAAATTAATCTGAATAAAATACAGTCTCTAAAATGCTTGTATGCAAATGCTAGAAGTCTACAAAACAAGATGGGAGAGTTAGAATATATAGCACTAAACGAGAGGTTAGATATGATTGGAATATCAGAGACATGGTGGAAGGAAGACAACCAGTGGGACACTGTGATACCTGGGTACAAACTATATCGTAATGATAGAGCTGATCAAATTGGTGGAGGGGTTGCGCTCTATGTTAGAGAGGGCATTGAGTCAGAAAGGATTAAAGTTTTGCAAGAAACAAAATTTGCTGTAGAATCTCTATGGATTGAAATTCCATGTAAAAAGGGGAAGGCGATGGCAGTGGGGGTGTACTATCGTCCGCCTGGCCAGAATGAACAAATGGATGATGAAATGCTCAAAGAAATCAAGGAAGCTAGCAAAAGTTACAGTGCAGTAATAATAATGGGTGATTTCAATTACCCCGGCATCGACTGGGTCAGTGTCACAACAGGACATGCTAGGGAGATAAAGTTCCTAGATGAAATAAATGACTGCTTCTTGGAGCAGCTGGTTCATGAACCGACCAGAGGGGAAGCAATATTAGACCTAGTCCTTAGTGGAATACCAGATGTAGTGCAAGAGATAAGGGTGTTGGGGCCACTTGGCAATAGTGATCATAGCATGATCACCTTTGATTTAATTAGTGGAGGAGGGATAGTAAGGAAATCCACAGTACTACCCTTTAACTTTCGAAAGGGAGACTATGATAAAATGAGGAAAACAGTTAAGAAAAAACTAAAAGGAGCAGTTGCGAAGGTTAAAGACGTACATCAAGCTTGGGTGTTGTTGAAAAATACTATCTTGGAAGCCCAGACCAGCTGTATTCCACGCTTTAAGAAAAGTGGAAGGAAGTCCAAAAAACTGCCAGCATGGTTTAAAGGTGAGGTCAGAGAGGCTGTTGTTGCCAAAAAAGCATCTTTCAGGAAATGGAAAAAAGAGCCAAACGATGAAACCTGGAAAGAGCACAAGCACTGGCAAGTCAAATGCAAGGCATTGATAAGGCAGGCAAAGAGAGAATTTGAGAAGAAGCTTGCTGCGGAAGCAAAAACGCGAAATAAAGACCTTTTCAAGTACATTCGTAGCACAAAACCTGTGAGAGAGTCAGTTGGTCCATTAGATGATAAAGGGGTTAAAGGAGCACTAAGAGGCGACAAGGCGATAGCGGAGAGACTCAATGAATTCTTTGCTTTGGTCTTTACTGAGGAAGATGTAGGCATGTTACCCATGACTGAAGTGGTATTTAAAGATGTGGAAGAATTGAAGGAAATATCGATACATCGGGAAGATGTCTTACAACTATTAGATAAACTGAAGAGTAGCAAATCACCTGGGCTGGATGGTATACATCCAAGGGTGTTGAAAGAACTGAAATTTGAGATTGCAGACCTGCTATCAGTAATCTGTGAACTATCATTAAAATCATCTCTAATACCTGAGGATTGGAGGATCGCCAATGTAACACCAATTTTTAAAAAGGGTTCGAGGGGTGATCCGGGAAACTACAGACCAGAGAGCCTGACATCAGTACCGGGAAAAAAGTTAGAAACCATCATAAAGAATAAAATTACTCAGCATGTAGATAGTCACGACCTAATGGGAGACAGCCAACATGGCTTTAGACAAGGAAGATCTTGTCTTACTAATCTGTTATGTTTTTTTGAAGGAGTGAATAAACAGGTGGACAAAGGTGAGTCGGTTGATATTGTGTATCTGGACTTTCAGAAAGCCTTGGACAAGGTCCTTCATGAGAGACTTTTGGAAAAACTAAAGAGTCATGGGATAGGAGGCAGTGTACTATTGTGGATCAGGAACTGGTTAAAAGATAGAATGCAGAGGGTAGGGCTAAATGGCCAATTTTCCCAATGGTGTACCCCAGGGATCTGTGCTGGGTCCGCTGCTTTTTGACATATTCATAAATGACCTGGAAAGTGGAATAACGAGTGAGGTTATCAAATTTGCAGATGACACAAAACTATTTAAAGTTGTTAAAACCCAGGAGGATTGTGGAAAATTGCAAGAGGATCTTGATAAATTGGAAGACTGGGCATCAAAATGGCAGATGAAATTTAATGTGGAGAAGTGCAAGGTTATGCACCTAGCTAAGAACAACCCAAACTATGGTTACACGATGCAAGGTTCCACATTAGGAACCACCACCCAGGAAAAAGATTTAGGCGCCATTGTGGATACCATGTTAAAACCCTCGGCCCAGTGTGCAGCGGCAGCCAAGAGAGCAAATAGAATGCTAGGTATCATAAGGAAAGGAATGGAAAATAAAACAAAAGATATTATAATGCCTCTATATCGTTCCATGGTGAGACCGCACCTTGAATATTGTGTGCAATTCTGGTCGCCGTATCTTAAAAAGGATATAGCGATTTTAGAAAAGGTTCAGAGAAGAGCCACCAAAATGGTAAAAGGGGATGGAAGGCTACTCCTATGAAGAAAGGCTAAAAAGGTTGGGGCTCTTTAACCTGGAAAAGAGACGGCTGAGGGGAGATATGATAGAAGTCTATAAATTAAAGAACGGAGTGGAACGGGTAAACGTAGATCGATTGTTTACCTTATCAGAATATAGAAAGAGTAGGGGACATGCAATGAAGCTACAGGGTAAACTATTTAAGACTAATAAAAGAAAATATTTTTTCACTCAACGTGTAATCAAACTCTGGAATTTGTTACCGGAGGATGTAGTAAGGGCTGTTAGTGTAGCTGGGTTTAAAAAAGGTTTGGACAAGTTCCTGGAGGAAAGGTCCATAAACCATTATTAAGAAGGGACCCAGGATATCAATGCTTGAATCAATACAAGCATTGTGGAACCTGTGTCCCTTGGGGAAACTGCTAGGTACGTATGACCTAGATTGGCCACTGTTGGAAACAGAATACTGGGCTTGATGGACCTTGGTCTGACCCAGTATGGCATATCTTATGTTCTTATGTTCTTATGTCCTATGGCACCTTGGATAGCACTCCAAACTGCCAGCCCTGATGACACACCTGCCATGCACACTACGCTACTACGCCCAAGCCGCCCTCCCTGGGCAGTGGCTCCATACTCGGGATATCTTCACAGCCCAAGCGGAATATCTTCACAGCCCAACGCAGCTGCAGGTCCAGAACACGCACGTAACAGTGCACCAACAACAAGGGACACAACCCTTCATCAGAGGTCACCCCAGTAGGCCTGACCACCTGGTCTCCTTCAGATCCCGCATGCTTCTCCATCCCTCTAGGGGTCCCCAAGGGCTTCTCCGCCAGCCAGAGTCTGCCAAGGGCGCAAGCAAGGGCTCAAGCCATGCCAAGGGCAAACAAACTATGGCCCGTACTCATAGCAGGGCCCCTGCTAATGCTGCAGGCAACACGGACAAACGCATCGCCTAGCAGTCTCAAGATCTAGCAAGCCATGCCAAGGGCAAACAAACGGTGGCTCGTGCTTATAGCAGGGCCCCTGGTAACGCTGCAGGCAACACGGACAAACGCATCGCCTAGCAGTCTCAAGATCTAGACTACTACCGCCTGTCTGGTTACACTGGACCAGCCCAGCCATTGCGGATCGATGCTTGATTGCATCACCAAAACATGGATGCTGGGGCTACCCTTGCTCACAATGACTACCTCAGCACTATGGCTCGTGGGACTCCATCTCTACTGCTGCATCTCTGCGGTGCATCGAGATCACACACCCTCACAGTCACGCGGCGACACATGCACGCATTGGGTCTGCAAGCTGCACGTTCACTATTACCACGTGCACACACCTTCGCAATCATGTGGCGACACTGCTTGCATTAGGGCTGCAAGCTGCACGTTCACTATCACCACGCGCTACATCTTCATGCACTGCATCCCATGGGCACACACCATCATCACGGCACGCTGCACGTGGTAGGTTGGCACCCGGTGGAATTCCAACACTACGGGTTGCTCTACACCTACAGCACTTCCAGCCCTGGTAATGTGTCAACGGACCTGACAAAGGGTCACGGACCTGACCTGGCCACCGGCCTCCCCCCTTCCACCGCATCACTTGTCAGCTTGGGAGGCACCACGTGTGGCTGACTCATCCTGCTTGTCCTAGGAGAAAGCGGAGTTACTTACCTGTAACAGGGGTTCTCCGAGGACAGCAGGATAAGCCAGCCACACATACCCGCCCACCTCCCCTGGAAGGGGGTCAGCCTACAACCTCTGCCCGCCTCCTAGTGGCTAAGGCTCATCTAGGGACGAACTGGATAGCTAGGGGCAGGCCGGGGGGTGGGGCCAGTTGGCTCATGCTCAGAAGGGCGAAAGCCCTTCTGAGCTATGGAGAGTACTTCCATCTCGGCGCCATCGGATGACGACACCACGTGTGGCTAACTTATCCTGCTGTCCTCGGAGAACCCCTGTTACAGGTAAGTAACTCCGCTAACTCTTCCAGATGCAAATGCAGTCTTCACACTTCCTCTGATCAATAGGAGAACTCTTCCAGGTGCAAAAACAGACTCACACTTCCTCTGACCAATAGGAGAACCCTTCCATATGCCAGTGCAGCCTCGCATATCCTCTGACTAATAGAAAAACTCTTCCAGATTTAATTTAATTTAATTTAATTAACAGATTATTTTATATACCGCTCCTTCCATTGATCAGGTGCGGTTTCCATATAACAACAATAAACAGTGTGGTCTGTTTTTACATATAACATTTGTAGCTAGGTAAATACAGTTAACAATTAATAATTAACAATTAACAATTAGTAAACTATGTACAGTTGAACATAATTAAACTATATACATTGTTTTGTTTTTCATTTACTTATTCGCTTTGTTTTAGGGTGTATCACTTCATTCTTTTGATTAGTTGTGTATTACTCGGGGTGGGATTATCCTTTATCCAGTTGGGGGGTGTGTGGTGTGCTGGTCAGAGATCCATAATGCTTTGTGAATAAGTGTGTTTTGAGTTTTATTCTGAACTCCATAATGTCGGGTAAATGTCTTAGTTCTATTGGGATTGTGTTCCACAAGATAGGTGCTGCATGGGAGAAGGCGGTTTGGTTAGTGGATTTCTTGGCCCTAGTTAATTCTATTGGAGTGGTTAGTTAATTAAGCTGGTCTCTCCTTTGTAGAATGTGTGTAGGGTCTATTTGATTCAGGTTATTTATGGGCAGGGGTGCAGTTTTTGTTATGGCTTTGTAGGTGGTTAATATAGTTTTATATTCTATGCGGCTTTGAATCGGGAGCCAGTGTAGATATTCTAAGATTGGGGTTATATGTTGGAAAGGTGGGGCTTTCGTTATGGTCCTTGCTGCTGCGTTTTGTGCTAATTGAAGTTTTTTTATGGCTTCCTTGCTTACGCCAAGTAAGGTTAGGTTTGCGAAGTCGAAATGTGGGGTTATGATTGCTTGTATGACGCGTTGGAAGTCCTGTAAGTGCATTAGTGGGCGGAGTTGCTTTAATATTTTTAGTTTAAAGTAAACTTTTTTTGCTATGTTTCTTACATGTGTGTCCATGCTGAGATGTTTATCCAGTATCACACCTAAGTAGCGTATTTCAGTTTTCAGTATGATATTATTATTTTGCAATGTTATATGCGAGGGGGGAATAAATGTTGTGCATTTAGTTACTATTAGGGCTTCTGTTTTTGAGTGATTGATGTGCAGATTGTTTTCATTTAGCCAGGTGTTGATTTCAGTGAGGCAGTCGTTAATGAGTTGTGTAGGGATATTTGGGATTTTGAATGGGACATACATCATTATGTCGTCCGCATATAGGTGATAGAGGACATTGAATTTTTTAAATATTGTACAGATGTGTTTTAGGTATATGTTAAAAAGCAACGCTGATAGAGCTGAGCCTTGTGGGAGGCCTAGTTCTTGTTTGTATGTTTTTGATGAGAGATTACCGATTTGTACCGTTTGTGATCGTTCTGTTAGATAAGAAGTAAACCACTTTAGGACAGTGGATTTAATACCTATTTGTTTAAGTTTATTGATCATTATTGAGTGGTGAACACTGTCGAAGGCTGCAGACACGTCTATGAATATGAGTAAGAATGCTTGTTTAGGTTTGTCTATTCCTCTCACAAGTGTATTGATTAGCACTGTTAGTAGTGATTCTACTCCGTGTCTGGGGCGAAACCCATATTGCTGGTCGTCAAGTGGGGCTGAGCTATCAATGAATTCTTGTGTTTGAATTTGTACAGTTTTTTCGATTAATTTGGCCATGAATGGAATACTCGATATGGGTCTGTAAGAATTAGGTGATGATTTGTCAAGGGTAGTATTTTTAGAATTGGGCGGATCTGTGCCTGTTTTAGAGTAGCGGGTAGGTATCCACTTTTTAGGGAGAGGTTTATTATTGGGAGGATGAACTGAGAGAGTACAGGTAGGGAGTTCTTTATCCAGGTTACTGGACAGGGGTCAAGTAGAGATGTAGTAGTATTAATGTTTGTGATGATGGATTTGAGTTCAACTTTGGTTAAGGGTTGAAATACAGACCATTCATCTGTGTTAAGTATTTGTGAAGTGTCTACTGGCTTAGGTGGTATGGGATGGTACTTTGTCTTGTTCATGTAGTAATTTGCCAGTGTTTGTGGGGTAATGTCTGTGATTTCATTACTGGAGTTGTGATTATTATTAGTCAGCTTTTGGACAATTGAGAAAAGTTCTCTAGGTCTATTTATTGCGTTGTTTAAGATAGAGGCGTGGTAGTTTTTCTTGGCATTGTTTATTGCGTCTTTATATTTGTTGAGTTGCGTGAGGTATGAGTCTTTTGTAATTGTGTTTTTATTTTTCCGCCATTTATATTCGGCTTTTCTTAAGTTCTTTTTCATTAGCTTTAAATCTTTATTGTACCAGTGGGTTTGATCTTTTTTAGGGTGTGTGTTTTTCTTAGTTATTTGTTTATTAGCTGCAGCATTTTTGATGGTTTTGTGCCAGTTCGTTACTGCTGCATCTAGGTTTATTGGTGATGTAGATAAATTAGGGATTATTATGTCGAGGAATTCTTCTTCATTGTATTTTTTAAATCTTGATGTATGTGCATTAGTTGTTGTTCGTTTAACTGATGTGTTTATTGTGATCTTAAAGTTGATAAGGTAGTGATCTGACCATGGGGTCCGTGTGCAATTGAGGGATGTTGGGTTATAGAGTTGGTAGAGTTCGTTTGGTAGGAATACCATGTCAAGGATACCACCTTTTTCATGTGTGCTAGTGTTTATTATTTGGTGAAAATCCATGTCTATTGTTGATTCCATAAAGAGGGAGGCATATGATGCTGGTAGTGATGGGGTGTTGAAGTCTCCAAGCATAATAATTGGATTTTGTTCAGTGGAGGAACTTAAAAAGTCAATTAGTGGGTCTAGTTTTTCTGATTGTTTGTCTGGTGGCCTGTAAATTAGGCAGATTGTTATGTTGCCAATTTTCACAATGAGGGTATCTATGTTGGTGTGTAGGTTCGATGTTAGTTTTTTGGCTTTTAGTTCTTTTATTGACATTATTAGTACTCCACCACCTTTTTTGTGAGTTCTATGTGTGTAGAATGTGTCGTAGTTATTGTTGCTTAGTTGATTTAGGTAAACGTTGTCTGTGTCTGATAGCCATGTCTCGGTTATACATAGTATATCTGGTTTTTGGTTGTCTAGAATGTCTGTGAATATAGGTAGCTTATTTTTCATTGACCTGACATTGATTAATATTGTTGATAATGATTCTAAGTTTTTACATATCATAGTGCAATGTTATATGCAGATATCGTTGAAAATACTGACAACAGTACTATATTACTAGCAATGTTATATGCAGATATCGTTGAAAATACTGACAACAGTACTATATTACTAGCAATGTTATATGCAGGTACAGTTTTAAAATATTAACATTATAGGTTACGTTTTTAATTTCAATGCAGGTACTGATGAGATAGTGCACACAGTGATAGGAGATTTTGTTATGACCCCTCAAAGTTAATTTGCTAGTGCAACCTTCACACTTCCTCTTACCAATACGAGAACTCTTCCAGGTGCAAGTACAGCCTGACACTTCCTCTGACCAATATGAGGACTCTTCCAGATGCCAGTGCATCCTTAACAATTCTGCTGACCAATACAAGAACTCTTCCAGATGCCAGTACAGCCCTGTTCTTCCTCTTACCAATATGAGAACTCTTCCAAATGCCAGTGCAGCCTTCGCACTTCCTCCGACTAATAGGAACACTATTCCAAATGCCAGTGCAGTCTTTGCACTTCCTCTGACCAATAGGAGAACTCTTGCAGATGGCAGTGCAATCTTCACACTGCCTCTGACCAATAAGAAAACTCTTCCAGATGCCAGTGCAATTTAACATATCCTCTGACTAATAGGAAAAATCTTCCAGATGCCAGTGCATCCTTCACACTTCCTCTGACAAATATGAGAGCTCTTCCAGATGCCATTACAGCCTCACACTTCCTCTGACCAATACTAGAACTCTTCCAGATGCCAGTGCAGCCTCACACATCATTTGACTAATAGGAAAAATCTTCCAGATGCCAGTGCAGCCTTCACACTTCCTCTGACAAATATGAGAACTCTTCCAGGTGCCAATGCAGCCTCACACTAACACTGACCAATTGGAGAACTCTTCCAGATGCCAGTGCAGCCTTCGCCCTTCCTCTGACCAATTAGAGAACTGTTTGAGATGCCAGTGCAGACTCGCATATTATCTAACTAATAGGAAAACTGTTCCAGATACCAGTACAGTCTTAACACTTACTCTGAACAATAGTAGAACTCTTCCAGGTGCCAAAACAGCCTCACATTTCCTCTGATCAATAGGAGAACCTTTCCAGATGCCAGTGCAGCCTCACATATCCTCTGACTAATAGGAAAACTCTTCCAGATGGTAGTGCAACCTTCACACTTCCTCTTACCAATACGAGAACTCTTCCAGGTGCCAGTACAGCCTGACACTTTCCTCTGACCAATAGGAGAACTCTTCCAGGTGCCAGTACAGCCTCACACTTTCTCTGAACAATAGGAGGACTCTTACAGATGCCAGTGCAGCCTTAAGAATTCCGCTGACCTATAGGAAAACTCTTCCAGATGCCAGTACAGCCTCACACTTCCTCTCACTAATAGGAGAACTCTTCCAGATGACAGTACAGCCTCACACTTCCTCTGACCAATAGGAGAACTATTCCAGATGCCAGTGCAGCTCTTGAACTTCCTCTGACCAATTCGAGAACTCTTCCAGATGCCAGTGCAGCCTCACGTATCCAATAAGAAAACTCTTTCATATGCTAGTGCAGCCTTCAAACCTCCTCTGACTAATACAAGAACTCTTCCAGCTGCCAGTACAGCCTCACATTTCCTCTAAGCAATAGGAGAACTCTTCCAGATGCCAGTGCAACCTACACCATTCCTCTGACCAATGCGAGAATTCTTCCAGATGATAGTGCAGCCTTCGCACTTCCTCTGACCAATAGGAGAACTCTTCCAGATGAAAGGACAGCCTTGCACTTCCTCTGACCAATAGGAGAACTCTTTCAGATGCCAGTACAGCTTCGCACTTCTTCTGACCAAGAGGAGAACTCTACCAGATGCCAGTACAGCCTTGCACTTCCTCTGACCAATAGGAGAACTATTCCAGGTGGCAGTACAGCCTTCCACTTCGTCTGACCAAAAGGAGAACTCTTCCAGATGCCAGTTCAGCCTCGCATATCCTCTGACTAATAGGAAAACTCTTCCAGATGGCAGTGCAGCCTTCCGCTTCCTCTGACCAATAGGTGAACTCTTCCAGGTGCCAGTGCAGCCTTCACACTTCCTCCGACCAATAAGAGAACTCTTCCAGATGCCAGTGCAGCATTCACACTTCCTCTGACCAATACGAGAACTTTCCAGATGACAGTGCAGCCTCGTTCTTCCTCTTACCAATAGGAGAACTCTTCCAGATGCCAGTACAGCCTCACACTTCCTCTCACTAATAGGAGAACTCTTGCAGATGCCAGTACGGCCTCGCACTTCTTCTGACCAAGAGGAGAACTCTACCAGATGCCAGTAGAGCCTTGCATTTCCTCTGACCATTAGGAGAACTCTTCCAGGTGGCAGTAAAGACTTGCACTTCCTCTGACCAATAGGAGAACTCTTCCAGATGCCAGTGCAGCCTCGCATATCCTCTGACTAATAGGAAAACTCTTCCAGATGCCAGTGCAGCTGCACACATACTCTGACCAATAGGAGAACCCTTACAGTTGCAAGTGGAGCCTCGCATATCCTCTGAGTAATAGGAAAACTCTTCCAGATGCCAGTGTAACATTCATACTTCCTCTGACCAATACGAGAACTCTTCCAGGTGCCAGTACAGCCTCACACTTCCTCTGACCAATAGAACTCTTCCAGATGCCGGTGTGGTATTCACAATTCCTCTGACCAATACGAAAACTCTTCCAGATGCCAGTGCAGCCTTGCATATCCTCTGACTGATAGGAAAACTATTACACGTCCCAGTACAGCCTCACACTTCCTCTGACAAATAGGAGACCTCTTCCAGATGCCAGTGCAGCCTTCACACTTCCTCTGACAAGTACGAGAACTCTTCCAAGTGCCAGTGCAGCCTTCACACTCCCTCTGACCAATAGGAGAACTCTTCCAGATACCAGTGCTGCCTTCACACTTTCTCTGACCAATAGGAGAATTCTTCCAAATGCCAGTGCAGCCTTCACACTTCCTCTGACAAATATGAGAACTCTTCCAGATGCCTGTGCAGATTTCACACTTCCTATGACCATTAAGAGAACTCTTCCAGATGCCAGTGCAGCATTCACCCTTCCTCTGACCAATGCAAGAACTCTTCCAAATGCCAATGCAGCCTTCACACTTCCTCCGACCAATAGGGGAACTGTTCCAGATGCCAGTTCAGCCTTCACATTTCCTCCGACCAATAGGAGAACTCTTCCAAATGCCAGTGCAGCCTCACATATACTCTGACTAATAGGAAAAATCTTCCAGATGCCAGTGCAGCCATCACGCTTCCTCTGACCAATAGGAGAACTCTTCGAGATGCCAGTGCAGCCTTCACACTTACTATGACCAATAGGAGCACTCTTCCAGATGCCAGTGCAGCCTCAGATATCCTCTGACTAATAGGAAATCTGTTCCATATGCCGGTGCAGCCTCACACTTACTCTGACCAATAAGAGAACTATTCCAAATGCCAGTGCAGCCTTCGCACTTTCTCTGACCAATAAGAGAACTCTTTCAGATTCCAATGCAGCCTCGCAAATCCTCTGAGTAATAGGAAAACCCTTCAGATGCCAGTGCAGCCTTCACGCTTCCTCTGACCAATACGAGAACTCTTCCAGGTGCCACTACAGGCTCACACTTCCTCTGACCAATAGGAGAACTCTTCCAGATGACAGTACCGCCTTGCACTTCCTCGACCAATAGGAGAACTATTAGAGATGCCAGTACAGCCTCGCACTTCTTCTGACCAAGAGAAGAACTCTACCAGGAAAACCCTTCAGATGCCGGTGCAGCCTTCACGCTTCCTCTGACCAATACAAGAACTATTCCAGGTGCCACCACAGTCTCATACTTGCTCTGACCAATAGGAAAACTGTTCCAGGTGCCAGTGCGGCCCTCACACTTGCTCAGAGCAATACGAGAACTCTTCCATGTGGCAGTACAGCCTTGCACTTCGTATGACTAATAGGAGAGCTCTTCCAGATGCCAGTGCAGCCCTCATGCTTCCTCTGAGCAATACAAGAACTCTGCCAGGTGCCACTACAGCCTCACACTTCCTCTGTCCAATAGGAGAACTCTTCTAGGTGCCAATAAAGCCTCACACTAACTCTGACCAATAGGAGAACTATTCCAAATGCCAGTGCAGCCTTCGCAATTTCTCTGACCAATAAGAGAACTCTTTCAGATTCCAGTGCAGCCTCGCATATCCTCTGACTAATAGGAAAACCCTTCAGATGCCAGTGCAGCCTTCACGCTTCCTCTGACCAATACAAGAACTATTCCAGGTGACACTACAGTCTCATACTTGCTCTGACCAATAGGAGAACTCTTCCAGATGCCAGTGCAGCCCTCACACTTACTCAGAGCAATACGAGAACTCTTCCAGATGTCAGTGCAGCCTCGCACTTCCTCTGACCAATAGGAGAACTATTCCAGATGCCAATGCAGCCTCGCATATCCTCTGACTAATAGGAAATCTTTTACAGATGCCAGTACAGCCTCACACTTCCTCTGACTAATAGGAGACCTCTAACAGTTGCAAGTACAGCCTCACACTTCCTCTGACCAATAGGAGAACTCTTCCAGATGCCAGTGCAGCCTTCTCACTTCCTCTGACCAATACAAGAACTCTTCCAGATACCAGTGCAGCCTTCGCACTTCCTCTGACCAATAAGAGAGCTCTTCCAGATGCCGGTACAGCCTTGCACTTCCTCTGACCAATAGGAGAACTATTTCAGATGCCAGTACAGCCTCGCACTTCTTCTGACCAAGAGGAGAACTCTACCAGATGCCAGTACAGCCTTGCACTTCGTCTGACCAATAGGAGAACTCTTCCAGGTGGCAGTAGAGCCTTGCACTTTGTATGACCAATAGGAGAACTCTTCCAGATGCCAGTGCAGCCTTTGCCCTTCCTCTGACCAATAGGAGAACTCTTCCAGATGCCAGTGCAGCCTCGCATATCCTCTGACTAATAGGAAATCTTTTCCCGATGCCAGTGCAGCCTCACACTTCCTCTGACCAATAGGAGCACTCTTCCAGATGCAAGTGCAGCCTCACATTTCCTCTGACCAATAGGAGAACTATTCCAGATGGCAGTGCAGCCTCGCATATCCTCTGACTAATAGGAAATCTTTTCCCGATGCCAGTGCAGTCTCACGCTTCCTCTGACCAATAGGAGCACTTTTCCAGATGCAAGTGCAGCCTCACATTTCCTCTGACCAATAGGAGAACCCTTCCAGATGGCAGTGCAGCCTCACACTTCCTCTGACCAATAGGAGAACTCTTCCAGATGCCAGTGCAGCCTTCACACTCCCTCTGACCAATAGGAGAACTCTTCCAGATGCCAGTGCAGCCTTGCACTTCCTCTGACCAATAGGAGAACTATTCCAGATGCCAGTGCAGCCTCGCATATCCTCTGACTAATAGGAAATCTTTTCCCGATGCCAGTGCAGCCTCACACTTCCTCTGACCAATAGGAGCACTCTTCCAGATGCAAGTGCAGCCTCACATTTCCTCTGACCAATAGGAGAACCCTTCCAGATGGCAGTGCAGCCTCACACCTCCTCTGACTAATAGGAGAACTCTTCCAGATGCCAGTATAGTCTCGCTCTTCCTCTGACTAATAGTTGAAATCCTCCAGATACCAGTACAGCCTCGCACTTCCTCTGACCAATAGGAGAACTCTTCTAGATGACAGTACAGCTTTGCACTTCTTCTGAACAATAGGAAAACTCTCCCATATGCCAGTGTAGCCTTCGCACTTCCTCTGACCAATACGAGGACTCTTACAGATGCCAGTGCAGTCTTCGCACTTCCTCTGACCATTAGGAGAACTCTTTGAGATGCCAGTACAGACTCACACTTCCTCTGACCAGTTGAAGAACTCTTCCAGATGCCAGTACAGATGTGCACTTCTTCTGACCAATAGGAGAACTCTTCCAGATGCCAGTGCAGTGTCCCACATCCTACAGCTAATAGGAGAACTCTTCCAGATGCCAGTGCAGCCTTCGCACTTCCTCTGACCAATACGAGAACTCTTCCAGATGCCATTGCAACCTTTGCACTTCCTCTGACCAATACAAGAACTCTTCCATATGCCAGTACAGCCTCGTGCTTCCTCTGACCAATAGAAGAACTCTTCCAGATGCCAGTACAACATTGAACTTCCTCTGACCAATAGGAGAACGCTTCCAGATGCCAATGCATCCTCACTCTTACTCTGACCAATAGAAGAACTCTTCCATATGTCAATAGAGCCTCGCTCTTCCTCTGACTAATAGGAGATCTCTTCCAAATGCCAGTACAGCATCACACTTCCTCTGACTTATAGGAGAACTCTTCCAGATGCCAGTGCAGCCTTCGCACTTCCTCTGACCAATACAAGAACTCTTCCAGATGCCAGTGCTGCCTTCGCACTTCCTCTGACCAATAGTAGAAATCTTCATGATACCAGTACAGCCTCATGCTTCCTCTGACCAATAGGAGAACTCTTCCAGATGCCAGTACAGCCTCACACTTCCTCTGACCAATAGGACAGCTCTTCCAGATGCCAGTAAAGCCTTGCAATTCCTCTTACCTATAGGAGAACTCTTACAGATGCCTTTGCAGCCTTCACACTTCCTCTGACCAATACAATTACTCTTCCAGATGCCAGTGCAGCCTCGCATATACTCTGACTAATAGGAAAACTCTTGCAGATGCCAGTCTAGCCTTCACACTTCCTCTGGCCAATACGAGAACTTTTCCAGGTGCCAATACAGACTCACATTTCCTCTGACCAATAGAAGAACTCTTTGAGATGCCAGTGCAGCCTTCACACTTTCTCTGACCAATAAGAGAACTCTTTCAGATTCCAGTGTAGCCTAGGAAAACCCTTCAGATGCCAGTGCAGCCTTCACGCTTCCTCTGACCAATACAAGAACTATTCCAGGTGCCACTACAGTCTCATACTTGGTCTGACCAATAGGAAAACTATTCCAGATGCCAGTGCAGCCCTCACACTTACTCAGAGCAATACGAGAACTCTTCCAGGTGTAAGTGCAGCCTCGCACTTCCTCTGACCAATAGGAGACCTCTAACAGTTGCAAGTACAGCCTCACACTTCCTCTGACCAATAGGAGAACTCTTCCAGATGCCAGTGCAGCCTTCTCACTTCCTCTGACCAATACGAGAACTCTTCCAGATGCCAGTGCAGCCTTCGCACTTCCTCTGACCAATAGGAGAACTCTTCCAGATGCCAGTACAGCCTTGCACTTCCTCTGACCAATAGGAGAACTCTTCCAGATGCCAGTACAGCCTTGCACTTCGTCTGACCAATAGGAGAACTCTTCCAGGTGGCAGTAGAGCCTTGCACTTTGTATGACCAATAGGAGAACTCTTCCAGATTCCAGTGCAGCCTTCACGCTTCCTCTGACCAATACGAGAACTCTTTCAGGTGTCACTACAGCCTCACACTTCCTCTGACCAATAGGAGAACTCTTCCAGATGCCAGTGCAGCCTTTGCACTTCCTCTGACCAATAGGAGAACTCTTCCAGATGCCAGTGCAGCCTCGCATATCCTCTGACTAATAGGAAATCTTTTCCCGATGCCAGTGCAGCCTCACACTTCCTCTGACCAATAGGAGCACTCTTCCAGATGCAAGTGCAGCCTCACATTTCCTCTGACCAATAGGAGAACCCTTCCAGATGGCAGTGCAGCCTCACACTTCCTCTGACCAATAGGAGAACTCTTCCAGATGCCAGTGCAGCCTTTGCACTTCCTCTGACCAATAGGAGAACTATTCCAGATGCCAGTGCAGCCTCGCATATCCTCTGACTAATAGGAAATCTTTTCCCGATGCCAGTGCAGCCTCACACTTCCTCTGACCAATAGGAGCACTCTTCCAGATGCAAGTGCAGCCTCACATTTCCTCTGACCAATAGGAGACCCCTTCCAGATGGCAGTGCAGCCTCACACTTCCTCTGACTAATAGGAGAACTCTTCCAGATGCCAGTATAGTCTCGCTCTTCCTCTGACTAATAGTTGAAATCTTCCAGATACCAGTACAGCCTCGCACTTCCTCTGACCAATAGGAGAACTCTTCTAGATGACAGTACAGCTTTGCACTTCTTCTGAACAATAGGAAAACTCTTCCGTATGCCAGTGTAGCCTTCGCACTTCCTCTGACCAATACGAGGACTCTTCCAGATGCCAGTGCAGCCTTCGCACTTCCTCTGACCATTAGGAGAACTCTTCGAGATGCCAGTACAGACTCACACTTCCTCTGACCAGTAGAAGAACTCTTCCAGATGCCAGTACAGCTGTGCACTTCTTCTGACCAATAGGAGAACTCTTCCAGATGCCAGTGCAGTGTCACATATCCTACAGCTAATAGAACTCTTCCAGATGCCAGTGCAGCCTTCGCACTTCCTCTGACCAATACGAGAACACTTCCAGATGCCATTGCAACCTTTACACTTCCTCTGACCAATACAAGAACTCTTCCATATGCCAGTACAGCCTCGTGCTTCCTCTGACCAATAGAAGAACTCTTCCATATGCCAGTACAGCCTCACACTTCTTCTGACCAGTATGAGAACTCTTCCAGATGCCAGTACAACCTTGCACTTCCGCTGACCAATAGGAGAACGCCTCCAGATGCCAATGCATCCTCACTCTTACTCTGACCAATAGAACTCTTCCAGATGTCAATAGAGCCTCGCTCTTCCTCTGACTAATAGGAGATTTCTTCCAAATGCCAGTACAGCATCACACTTCCTCTGACCAATAGGAGAACTCTTCCTGATGCCAGTACAGCCTTGCTCTTTCTCGGATGAATAGGAGAGCTCTTCCAGATGCCAGTTATGCCTTGCAATTTCTCTGACTTATAGGAGAACTCTTCCAGATGCCAGTGCAGCCTTCGCACTTCCTCTGACCAATACAAGAACTCTTCCAGATGCCAGTGCTGCCTTCGCACTTCCTCTGACCAATAGTAGAAGTCTTCATGATGCCAGTACAGCCTCGTGCTTCCTCTGACCAATAGGAGAACTCTTCCAGATGCCAGTACAGCCTCACACTTCCTCTGACCAATAGGACAGCTCTTCCAGATGCCAGTAAAGCCTTGCAATTCCTTTTACCTATAGGAGAACTCTTACAGATGCCTTTGCAGCCTTCACACTTCCTCTGACCAATACAATTACTCTTCCAGATGCCAATGCAGCCTCGCATATACTCTGACTAATAGGAAAACTCTTGCAGATGCCAGTCTAGCCTTCACACTTCCTCTGGCCAATACGAGAACTTTTCCAGGTGCCAATTCAGACTCACATTTCCTCTGACCAATAGAAGAACTCTTTGAGATGCCAGTGCAGCCTTCACACTTCCTCTGTCCAATACGAGAACTCTTCCAGATGCCAGTGCAGCCTCACACTTCCTCTGTTCAATAGGAAAACTCTTCCAGATGCCAGTAAAGCCTCACACTTCCTCTGACCAATTGGAGAACTCTTCCAGATGCCAGAGCAGCCTTGCAATTCCTCTGACTGATAGTAGAGCTCTTTCAGATGCCAGTACAGCGTCCCACTTCCTCTGACCTATACGAGAACTCTTCCATATGCCAGTACAGCTTCCCACTTCCTCTGACCTATACGAGAACTCTTCCATATGCCTGTACACCCTCACACTTCCTCTGACCAATAGGAGAACTCTTATAGATGCTAGCAAAGCATCACACTTCCTCTGACTAATAGGAGAACTCTCTCAGATGCCAGTATAGCCTCGCACTTCCTCTAACCAATGGAATTCTTCCAGATGCCAGTACAGCCTCACACTTCTTCTGACCAATTGGAGAACTCTTCCAAATGCAACTATAGCCTTGGACTTCCTCTGACAAATAGGAGAACTCTTCAAGATGCTAGTACAGCCTTGCACTTCCTCTGACCAATAGGAGAAGTCTTCCAGATGCCAGTGCAGCCTCGCATATTCTCTGACTAATACGAAAACTCTTCTAGATGCCACTGCAGCCTTCACACTTCCTCTGACCAATACGAGAACTCTTCTGTGTGCCAATACAGTCTCACACTTCCTCTGACCAATATGAGAACTCTTCCAAATGCCAGTGCAATCTTGCATATCCTCTGACTAATCGAAAAACTCTTCCAGATGCCAGTGCAGCCTTCACACTTCTTCTGACCAATAGGAGAACTCTTCCAGGTGCCAGTGCAGCCTCGCATATCTTCTGACCAATACGAGAAGTCTTCCAGATTCCAGTGCAGCGTCACACTTCCTCTGACCAATAGTAGAACTCTTCCACATTCCAGTGCAGCTTCACACTTCCTCTGACCAATAAGAGAACTCTTCCAGATGCCAGTGCAGCCTCACACTTCCTCTGACCAATAGGAGAACTCTTCCAGATGCCAGTGCAGCCTCACACTTCCTCTGACCAATAGGAGAACTCTTCCAGATGCCAGTGCAGCCTCACACTTCCTCTGACCAATAGGAGAACTCTTCCAGATGCCAGTGCAGCCTCACACTTCCTCTGACCAATATGAGAACTCTTCCAGATGCCAGTGCAGCCTCACACTTCCTCTGACCAATAGGAGAACTCTTCCAGATGCCAGTGCAGCCTCACACTTCCTCTGACCAATAGGAGAGCTCTTCCAGATTCCAGCACAGAACTCCCTCTTGGAACTGGGTAACTTGGCAGCTCTGTAGAGTGGTCAGTGCTTTGATTATGTAGAGACGTTTGGGGGGTTTTCAATGGCCAAGCAGGGCTCAGAAGGGTCAGAATGGAACAGAGGGGCTGAGGAGCTGAGACTAGACAGAGGGTTTAGGGCTCTGTGGGCAAGATAAACCACTGCTTGTACAGTAGAATTAATAATTATAACAGGATGCAGCGAGTGTCATATGGAAGGAAACGGGTTTGATTCCCAGCTCAGGTCTATTCTCTAGGTCAGCCTAGAGTATGAGAGGTTGTTAGAGGCACTTCTCACAGTCTGGGTGTCATTGCACAGTAGAGACATGCACGGGACTTTAGAGAAAGGAGAAGAATGACCGCTTGTGTCTGATTCTGAAGCCAAGCAGGGGTCAGGCTTTGTTAGTACTTGGATGGGAGACCACATTGGAACACCAGGTGCTGTAGGTCTATGGTGCAGAAGAAAAGCCTGGCAATCTACTTCCTGTTGCACCTTGCTAAGAAAAGCCAGGGCATAGGGACAACTATCCCCAGGGTCACCAGGAGTTGGCATCAACTCAATAGCAGACAACAACATAGGGAAAAAAAGTGGCCAAGTCATTAGGACAATGGGCTGAGAACCAGGAAAGTCAGGATTCAAATTCCACTTCTGCTGCTGACAGTTTATCTCAGACACCCACTAAGGTTATAAAGCTCTTTGGAGTAGGGACATACCGTACCCGAATACATATCACCACAGTACAATATTGCACTCAAAAACAAAGACAGGAAGCGGCAGATTCACACCCAATAACTTTATTAAACCAAAAGAGTGGCCAAAACCCAACACAGGCCGTGTTTCGTAAATCACTCCATCAGGGGCTATCAGGACACACTGTGGGTGTGATGTGCATAGACTTCACCAAGCTCAAAAGAGACAATGGAAGTCACTAATATCAGAAAAGCTTCTTTAAAACGTCCAATGAACACCTTTGAGAAACTTCAAACGGCTTTCCACAGATGGCCTTTTGGTTTCACGGACATTGTGTCTGAATCTCGGAGTGGATAACGTGGTACAAGGTGTTCATTGGACGTTTTAAAGAAGCTTTTCTGATATTAGTGACTTCCATTGTCTCTTTTGAGCTTGGTGAAGTCTATGCACATCACACCCACAGTGTGTCCTGATAGCCCCTGATGAAGTGATTTACGAAACACGGCCTGTGTTGGGTTTTGGCCACTCTTTTGGTTTAATAAAGTTATTGGGTGTGAATCTGCCGCTTCCTGTCTTTGTTTTTGCTCGTTTGAGTGGCTAGCGCTGTTCTTTTTGTGGACCCCAATATTGCACTCATCCATTACCACTGTTAGGAGAAGCATAATTATAGGAAAGCTTTCTTTACATGTAAAACCACATTTTATACAGAGAACTAGGTGCTTCTAAAATTTTGCAGTGGCAAAAGCAGGTGGAAACATGCAGTACTAAGCCATACATGTAGCAGTTTGATGGAGCAGAATTTCAAGATATGTAGATATGATTTGCACTATGCAGAGGCTAAGGGACTGGTGTAAATGGATGGAGGAAGTTTCTTAAGGACCACTGGCATCTTCTTCCCTTTATTAAATAAGCATGACATATGCTCCTGGGTGCCCTCACAGCCTCAGCACCCTGATATAAAATTACTCTTATGACTGCCGGATTTAAGGTTCATGATTGCAGGGAAAGTAGTTTGGGAGAAGGGTTGTCCAAGGTGGTTGCAAATGAAGATTGATGGTGCCAAATCCCAGCCTTGGACCTGTTTGAGCTGGAACAGGAAGCATCTGCTGGGTCTAGAAAAAGGAACTGTAAATAATACCGATTGAAATTAAGTAAAAAAATTAACAAAACAGACATGTGCTTGGGGTCTTATATGAGCTAAACCTGTCTCCAGCCTTCTTGATGGGAGCACAGATTTTAAAAAAATGAATTATTTGTATGGTGGCCATGGTCACCCAGCACACCGAATAATTAGCAGGGGATCTCGAATCAGTATCATTGCTCTCTGGTCTGTTTAATTGTAGAGCTCGTATTTTCACACTTCCGGAGAGCGATTTGGTAGTTGAAGCTGCCATTCACTCATCATTTCTGTGTAATGGCGCCACCAGGTGGTAACTTTTATTGCCAAGTGAGCAGGTCCGTCGGCAACACTTAGTGGCAGCTGTGCGGTAAGAGATGAGGTTGATGCAACATTAAACTGGGAATATAGATGGGAAGAATCGATGCTCCTCAGTGATAAATTCTGTTTATGGTTTAGAGCAGTTAGGAGATCTGTGCTTAAGCCAAAAATGAGATTGTGTACTTAACAGTCTTTGCTAGATCTTTAAATACACTATTCTCTCATGTTTCAGGACCAGAACGTCTTTTCCCATCTCTTACTGGAAATGGCTTCTTGCTAGATTTCTTCTTAGGACTCCTTTTCTGCTTTCACCTTTCTGTTATACCACCGTGGTCACTGCTCGGTTCTCCGGGCTGTAAATTGCATTATTTCCACGGGTCACTATTGTGATGTTCTAAAACTTGTCTGGTATCTGCACATAAAGTTACTGTACTGAAGATCTCTAACCACTGCAGTTTCCCCATTCCCTCAAGAGCTTAGTGTACCATGTGAATAGAATCAGTGGAGGAGCAGCCTATTGCTTAGACTAGTGGCCCGCAAGCCAGGGAAGCAAGAGTTAAAATCTCATTGATGTTCCTTGTGACCTTGGGCAAGTCACTTAGTCCTGTTGTCCTCCAGGGATAGAGGAAATACCTGCTGTGACTGAATGTAACTCACCTTGAAGTGAATCCAAATCTTCCCCCTTCTCCAATTATGTGCTGGTTAACCTTTTGATGGGGGCTGAGCTTCCTTTGAGTGGCACTAGGCAGTACAGATGTTGACATTGTTTCTCATTTGTCTCTCACTAGCCTGTGCTGTAGATGCTGAATGGAGGTGCCTGACTCCAAAATGGAGGGGCCATGGCCCACACGTGATATCCTCAAACTGAGCATAAAGTTTCAGATCAAAGAGAGCCCTCCAGTTGCTTCTACAGGAGCAATATATTAGCCCAAAAGTGTGCCTGACAATGGGGTAAAGAGATTCTGTTCCAGATGGCAACATGCCAGGAATAAACAGCATTCACAAGCCAGGGCATGCTGGCCACAGGCACGAGCTCTTACATTTACAGCTAGCCCTCTGTTTAATTCTTGTCTTGCATTCCAGTTCTGAGATTATTGCATACAAATAGCAGCACTTTATCTTAAAGGGTTCACTTGAATGCATTGTGTCTTCCTAATGTTTTAATTTGCTGCACTAATCTTCCTCATGTTGCAGAGGGTCTAAGAACAAATTCACCAAAGCATCTAACTACATTAATGTTCCCATGGAGCTGCACAGGAGTCCTCCATCCTCACTGCTGCCTGTAGGGGGAGCTGCTGAGATATAACTGCATTAATGTTCCCACAGAGATGCACAGAAGTCCACAATCCTCAGGGCTGCCAGTAGGGGGAGGTGCTGTGATATTACTGCATTAATGTTCCCTCAGAGCTGCCAAGGAGTCCTCCGTCCTCACTGCTGCCAGTAGGGGGAGGTGCTGTGATATAACTGCATTAATGTTCCCACAGAGCTGCACAGGAGTCCTCCGTCCGCACTGCTGCTAGAAGGGGGAGGTGCTGTGATATAACTACATTAACGTTCCCATGGAGCTTCCCAGGAGTCCTCCATCCTCACTGCTGCCAGTAGGGGGAGGTGCTGTGATATGACTACATTAACGTTCCCATTGAGCTTCCCAGGAGTCCTGTGTCCTCACTGCTGCCAGTAGGGGGAGGTGCTGTGATATAACTGCATTAATGTTCCTATGGAGATTCACAGGAGTCCTCCATCCTCACTGCTGCCAGTAGGGGGAGGTGCTGTGATATAACTGCATTAATGTGCCCACAGAGCTGCCCAGGAGTCCTGTGTCCTCACTGCTGCCAGTAGGGGGAGGTGCTGTGATATAACTGCATTAATGTTCCCACGGAGCTGCCCAGGAGTCCTGTGTCCTCACTGCTGCCAGTAGGGGGAGGTGCTGTGATATAACTGCATTAATGTTCCGACGGAGCTGCCCAGGAGTCCTGTGTCCTCACTGCTGCCAGTAGGGGGAGGTGCTGTGATATAACTGCATTAATGTCCCCACGGAGCTGCCCAGGAGTCCTGTGTCCTCACTGCTGCCAGTAGGGGGAGGTGCTGTGATATAACTGCATTAATGTTCCCACGGAGCTGCCCAGGAGTCCTGTGTCCTCACTGCTGCCAGTAGGGGGAGGTGCTGTGATATAACTGCATTAATGTTCCCACGGAGCTGCCCAGGAGTCCTGTGTCCTCACTGCTGCCAGTAGGGGGAGGTGCTGTGATATAACTGCATTAATGTTCCCACGGAGCTGCCCAGGAGTCCTGTGTCCTCACTGCTGCCAGTAGGGGGAGGTGCTGTGATATAACTGCATTAATGTTCCCACAGAGCTGCCCAGGAGTCCTGTGTCCTCACTGCTGCCAGTAGGGGGAGGTGCTGTGATATAACTGCATTAATGTTCCCACGGAGCTGCCCAGGAGTCCTGTGTCCTCACTGCTGCCAGTAGGGGGAGGGGCTCTGATATAACTGCATTAATGTTCCCACAAAGCTGCACAGGAGTACTGTGTTCTCACTGCTGTCAGTAGGGGGAGGTGCTGTGATATAACTGCATTAATGTTCCCATGAAGCTGCCCAGGAGTCCTGTGTCCTCACTGCTGTCAGTAGGGGGAGGTGCTGTGATATAACTGCATTAATGTTCCCACAGTGCTGCCCAGGAGTCCTCCGTCCTCACTGGTGCCAGTAGGGGGAGGTGCTGTGATATAACTGCATTAATGTTCCCACAGAGCTGCCCAGGAGTCCTGTGTCCTCACTGCTGCCAGTAGGGGGAGGTGCTGTGATATAACTGCATTACTGTTCCCATGGAGCTGCCCAGGAGTCCTCCATCCTCACGGATGCCAGTAGGGGTAGGTGCTGTGATATAACTGCATTAATGATCCCACAGAGCTGCCCAGGAGTTCTCCATCCTGACTGCTACAAATAGGGGGAGGTGCTGTGATATAACTGCATTAATGTTCCCATGGAGCTGCCCAGGAGTCCTGTGTCTTCACTGCTGCCAGTAGGGGGAGGTGTTGTGATATAACTGCATTAATTTTCCCTCAGAGCTGCCCAGGAGTCCTGTGTCCTCACTGCTGCCAGTAGGGGGAGGTGCTGTGATATAACTGCATTAATGTTCCCACAGAGCTGCCCAGGAGTCCTCCATTCTCACTGCTGCCAGTAGGGGGAGGTGCTGTGATATAACTGCATTAATGTCCCCACAGAGCTGCCCAGGAGTCATGTGTCCTCACTGCTGCCAGCAGGGGGAGGTGTTGTGATATAACTGCATTAAAGTTCCCACAGTGCTGCCCAGGAGTCTTGTGTCCTCACTGCTGCCAGTAGCGGGAGGTGCAGTGATATAACTGCATTAATGTTCCCACAGAGCTGACCAGGAGTCCTGTGTCCTCACTGCTGCCAGTAGGGGGAGGTGCTGTGATATAACTGCATTAATGTTCCCACAGAGCTGACCAGGAGTCCTGTGTCCTCACTGCTGCCAGTAGGGGGAGGTGCTGTGATATAACTGCATTAATGTTCCCACAGAGCTGCCCAGGAGTCCTGTGTCCTCACTGCTGCCAGTAGGGGGAGGTGCTGTGATATAACTGCATTAATGTTCCCACAGAGCTGCCCAGGAGTCCTGTGTCCTCACTGCTGCCAGTAGGGGGAGGTGCTGTGATATAACTCCATTAATGTTACCACAGTGCTGCCTAGGAGTCCTGTGTCCTCACTGCTGCCAGTAGGGGGGAGGTGCTGTGATATAGCTGAATTAATGTTGCCACAGAGCTGCCCAGGAGTCCTCCGTCCTCACTGTTGCCAGTAGGGGGTGGTGCTGTGATATAACTGCATTAATGTTCCCACAGAGCTGCACAGGAGTCCTGTGTCCTCATCGATACCAGTAGGGGAAGGTGCTGTGATATAATGACATTAGTGTTCCCACAGAGCTGCACAGGAGTCCTCCGTCCTCCCTCCTGCCAGTAGCGGGTGGTGCTGTGATTTAACTGCATTAATGTTCCCACAGAGCTGCCCAGGAGTCCTGCGTCCTCACTGCTGCCAGTAGGGGGAGGTGCTGTGATATAACTGCATTAATGTTCCCACGGAGCTGCCCAGGAGTCCTGTGTCCTCACTGCTGCCAGTAGGGGGAGGTGCTGTGATATAACTGCATTAATGTTCCCACAGAGCTGCCCAGGAGTCCTCCGTCCTCACTGCTGCCAGTAGGGGGAGGTGCTGTGATATAACTGCATTAATGTTCCCACGGAGCTGCGCAGGAGTCCTGTGTTCTCATTGCTGACAATAGGGGGAGGTGCTGGGATATAACTAAATTAATGTTCCCACAGAGCTGTACAGGAGTCCTGTGTCCTCAGTGCTGCCAGTAGGGGGAGGTGCTGTGATATAACTGCATTAATGTTTCCTCAGAGCTGCCCAGGAGTCCTGTGTCCTCACTGCTGTCAGTAGGGGGAGGTGCTGTGATATAACTGAATTAATGTTCCCACAGAGCTGCCCAGGAGTCCTGTGTCCTCACTGCTGCCAGTAGGGGGAGGTGCTGTGATATAACTGCATTAATGTTCCCACAGAGCTGCCCAGGAGTCCTCCGTCCTCACTGCTGCCAGTAGGGGGAGGTGCTGTGATATAACTGCATTAATGTTCCCACAGAGCTGCACAGGAGTCCTCCATCCTCACTGCTGCCAGTAGGGGGAGGTGCTGTGATATAACTGCATTAATGTTCCCACAGAGCTGCCCAGGAGTCCTGTGTCCTCACTGCTGCCAGTAGGGGGAGGTGCTGTGATATAACTGCATTAATGTTCCCACGGAGCTGCCCAGGAGTCCTGTGTCCTCACTGCTGCCAGTAGGGGGAGGTGCTGTGATATAACTGCATTAATGTTCCCACAGAGCTGCCCAGGAGTCCTGTGTCCTCACTGCTGCCAGTAGGGGGAGGTGCTGTGATATAACTGCATTAATGTTCCCACAGAGCTGCCCAGGAGTCCTGTGTCCTCACTGCTGCCAGTAGGGGGAGGTGCTGTGATATAACTGCATTAATGTCCCCACGGAGCTGCCCAGGAGTCCTGTGTCCTCACTGCTGCCCGTAGGGGGAGGGGCTGTGATATAACTGCATTAATGTTCCCACAGAGCTGCCCAGGAGTCCTCCGTCCTCACTGCTGCCAGTAGGGGGAGGTGCTGTGATATAACTGCATTAATGTTCCCACAGAGCTGCCCAGGAGTCCTGTGTCCTCACTGCTGCCAGTAGGGGGAGGTGCTGTGATATAACTGCATTAATGTTCCCACGGAGCTGCCCAGGAGTCCTCCATCCTCACTGCTGCCAGTAGGGGGAGGTGCTGTGATATAACTGCATTAATGTTCCCACAGAGCTGCCCAGGAGTCCTCCATCCTCACTGCTGCCAGTAGGGGGAGGTGCTGTGATATAACTGCATTAATGTTCCCACAGAGCTGCCCAGGAGTCCTGTGTCCTCACTGCTGCCAGTAGGGGGAGGTGCTGTGATATAACTGCATTAATGTTCCCACAGAGCTGCCCAGGAGTCCTCCGTCCTCACTGCTGCCAGTAGGGGGAGGTGCTGTGATATAACTGCATTAATGTTCCCACGGAGCTGCCCAGGAGTCCTGTGTCCTCACTGCTGCCAGTAGGGGGAGGTGCTGTGATATAACTGCATTAATGTTCCCACAGAGCTGCCCAGGAGTCCTCTGTCCTCACTGCTGCCAGTAGGGGGAGGTGCTGTCATATAACTGCATTAACATTCCCACAGAGCTGCCCAGGAGTCCTCCATCCTCACTGCTGCCAGTAGGGGTAGGTGCTGTGATAGAACTGCATTAATGTCCCCACGAAGCTGCCCAGGAGTCCTGTGTCTTCACTGCTGCCAGTAGGGGTAGGGGCTGTGATATAACTGCATTTAGGTTCCCTCAGAGCTACCCAGGAGTCCTGCGTCCTCACTGCTGCCAGTAGGGGGAGGTGCTGTGATATAACTGCATTAATGTTCCCACGGAGCTGCCCAGGAGTCCTGTGTCCTCACTGCTGCCAGTAGGGGGAGGTGCTGTGATATAACTGCATTAATGTTCCCACAGAGCTGCCCAGGAGTCCTGTGTCCTCACTGCTGCCAGTAGGGGGAGGTGCTGTGATATAACTGCATTAATGTTCCCACAGAGCTGCCCAGGAGTCCTGTGTCCTCACTGCTGCCAGTAGGGGGAGGTGCTGTGATATAACTGCATTAATGTTCCCACAGAGCTGCCCAGGAGTCCTGTGTCCTCACTGCTGCCAGTAGGGGGAGGTGCTGTGATATAACTGCATTAATGTTCCCACAGAGCTGCCCAGGAGTCCTGTGTCCTCACTGCTGCCAGTAGGGGGAGGTGCTGTGATATAACTGCATTAATGTTCCCACAGAGCTGCCCAGGAGTCCTCCGTCCTCACTGCTGCCAGTAGGGGGAGGTGCTGTGATATAACTGCATTAATGTTCCCACAGAGCTGCCCAGGAGTCCTGTGTCCTCACTGCTGCCAGTAGGGGGAGGTGCTGTGATATAACTGCATTAATGTTCCCACGGAGCTGCCCAGGAGTCCTGTGTCCTCACTGCTGCCAGTAGGGGGAGGTGCTGTGATATAACTGCATTAATGTTCCCACAGAGCTGCCCAGGAGTCCTCCATCCTCACTGCTGCCAGTAGGGGGAGGTGCTGTGATATAACTGCATTAATGTTCCCACGGAGCTGCCCAGGAGTCCTGTGTCCTCACTGCTGCCAGTAGGGGGAGGTGCTGTGATATAACTGCATTAATGTTCCCACAGAGCTGCCCAGGAGTCCTGTGTCCTCACTGCTGCCAGTAGGGGGAGGTGCTGTGATATAACTGCATTAATGTTCCCACAGAGCTGCCCAGGAGTCCTCCATCCTCACTGCTGCCAGTAGGGGGAGGTGCTGTGATATAACTGCATTAATGTTCCCACAGAGCTGCCCAGGAGTCCTGTGTCCTCACTGCTGCCAGTAGGGGGAGGTGCTGTGATATAACTGCATTAATGTTCCCACAGAGCTGCCCAGGAGTCCTGTGTCCTCACTGCTGCCAGTAGGGGGAGGTGCTGTGATATAACTGCATTAATGTTCCCACAGAGCTGCCCAGGAGTCCTGTGTCCTCACTGCTGCCAGTAGGGGGAGGTGCTGTGATATAACTGCATTAATGTTCCCACAGAGCTGCCCAGGAGTCCTGTGTCCTCACTGCTGCCAGTAGGGGGAGGTGCTGTGATATAACTGCATTAATGTTCCCACAGAGCTGCCCAGGAGTCCTGTGTCCTCACTGCTGCCAGTAGGGGGAGTTGCTGTGATATAACTGCATTAACGTTCTCACAGAGCTGCACGAGAGTTCTCCGTCCTCACTGCTGCCAGTAGGGGGAGGTGCCGTGATATAACAGCATTAATGTTCCCATGGAGCTGCACAGGATTCCTTTGTCCTCACTGCTGCCAGTAGGGGGAGGGGCTGTGATATAACTGCATTCATATTCCCACAGAGCTGCCCAGGAGTCCTGCGTCCTCCCTGCTGCCAGTAAGGGGAGGTGCTGTGATATAACTGCATTAATGTTCCCGCTGAGCTGCCCAGGAGTCCTCTGTCCTCACTGCTGTCAGTAAGCGGAGGTGCTGGGATATAACTAAATTAATGTTCCCACAGAGCTGTACAGGAGTCCTGTGTCCTCAGTGCTGCCAGTAGGGGGAGGTGCTGTGATATAACTGCATTAATGTACCCACAAAGCTGCCCAGGAGTCCTGTGTCCTCACTGCTGCCAGTAGGGGGAGGTGCTGTGATATAACTGCATTAATGTTCCCACGGAGCTGCCCAGGAGTCCTGTGTCCTCACTGCTGCCAGTAGGGGGAGGTGCTGTGATATAACTGCATTAATGTTCCCACAGAGCTGCCCAGGAGTCCTGTGTCCTCACTGCTGCCAGTAGGGGGAGGTGCTGTGATATAACTGCATTAATGTTCCCACCGAGCTGCCCAGGAGTCCTGTGTCCTCACTGCTGCCAGTAGGGGGAGGTGCTGTGATATAACTGCATTAATGTTCCCACAGAGCTGCACAGGAGTCCTGTGTCCTCACTGCTGCCAGTAGGGGGAGGTGCTGTGATATAACTGCATTAATGTTCCCACAGAGCTGCCCAGGAGTCCTGTGTCCTCACTGCTGCCAGTAGGGGGAGGTGCTGTGATATAACTGCATTAATGTTCCCACAGAGCTGCCCAGGAGTCCTGTGTCCTCACTGCTGCCAGTAGGGGGAGGTGCTGTGATATAACTGCATTAATGTTCCCACAGAGCTGCCCAGGAGTCCTGTGTCCTCACTGCTGCCAGTAGGGGGAGGTGCTGTGATATAACTGCATTAATGTTCCCACAGAGCTGCCCAGGAGTCCTCCATCCTCACTGCTGCCAGTAGGGGGAGGTGCTGTGATATAACTGCATTAATGTTCCCACAGAGCTGCCCAGGAGTCCTGTGTCCTCACTGCTGCCAGTAGGGGGAGGTGCTGTGATATAACTGCACTAATGTTCCCACGGAGCTGCCCAGGAGTCCTGTGTCCTCACTGCTGCCAGTAGGGGGAGGTACTGTGATATAACTGCATTAATGTTCCAACAGAGCTGCCCAGAGGTCCTGTGTCCTCACTGGTGCCAGTAGGGGGAGGTGTTGTGATCTAACTGCATTAATGTACCCACCGAGCTGCCCAGAAGTCCTCCATCCTCACTGCTGACAGTAGGGGGAGGTGCTGTGATATAACTGCATTAATGTACCCACAGAGCTGCACAGGAGTCCTGTGTCCTCACTGCTGCCAGTAGGTGGAGGTGCTGTTATATAACTGCATTAATGTTCCCACAGAGCTGCCCAGGAGTCCTGTGTCCTCACTGGAGCCAGTAGGGGGAGGTGCTGTGATATAACTGCATTAATGTTCCCACAGAGCTGCCCAGGAGTCCTGTGTCCTCACTGCTGCCAGTAGGGGGAGGTGCTGTGATATAACTGCATTAATGTTCCCACGGAGCTGCCCAGGAGTCCTGTGTCCTCACTGCTGCCAGTAGGGGGAGGTGCTGTGATATAACTGCATTAATGTTCCCACAGAGCTGCCCAGGAGTCCTCCGCCCTCACTGCTGCCAGTAGGGGGAGGTGCTGTGATATAACTGCATTAATGTTCCCACAGAGCTGCCCAGGAGTCCTGTGTCCTCACTGCTGCCAGTACGGGGAGGTGCTGTGATATAACTGCATTAATGTTCCCACAGAGCTGCCCAGGAGTCCTGTGTCCTCACTGCTGCCAGTAGGGGGAGGTGCTGTGATATAACTGCATTAATGTTCCCACAGAGCTGCCCAGGAGTCCTGTGTCCTCACTGCTGCCAGTAGGGGGAGGTGCTGTGATATAACTGCATTAATGTTCCCACAGAGCTGCCCAGGAGTCCTGTGTCCTCACTGCTGCCAGTAGGGGGAGGTGCTGTGATATAACTGCATTAATGTTCCCACAGAGCTGCCCAGGAGTCCTGTGTCCTCACTGCTGCCAGTAGGGGGAGGTGCTGTGATATAACTGCATTAATGTTCCCACGGAGCTGCCCAGGAGTCCTGTGTCCTCACTGCTGCCAGTAGGGGGAGGTGCTGTGATATAACTGCATTAATGTTCCCACGGAGCTGCCCAGGAGTCCTGTGTTCTCACTGCTGCCTGTAGGGGATGGTGCTGCGATTTAACTGCATTAACATTCCCACAGAGCTGCCCAGGAGTCCTGTGTTCTCACTGCTGCCAGTAGGGGGAGGTGCTGTGATATAACTGCATTAATGTTCCCACAGAGCTGCCCAGGAGTCCTGTGTCCTCACTGCTGCCAGTAGGGGGAGGTGCTGTGATATAACTGCATTAATGTTCCCACAGAGCTGCCCAGGAGTCCTCCATCCTCACTGCTGCCAGTAGGGGGAGGTGCTGTGATATAACTGCATTAATGTTCCCACAGAGCTGCCCAGGAGTCCTGTGTCCTCACTGCTGCCAGTAGGGGGAGGTGCTGTGATATAACTGCATTAATGTTCCCACAGAGCTGCCCAGGAGTCCTGTGTCCTCACTGCTGCCAGTAGGGGGAGGTGCTGTGATATAACTGCATTAATGTTCCCACAGAGCTGCCCAGGAGTCCTGTGTCCTCACTGCTGCCAGTAGGGGGAGGTGCTGTGATATAACTGCATTAATGTTCCCACAGAGCTGCCCAGGAGTCCTGTGTCCTCACTGCTGCCAGTAGGGGGAGGTGCTGTGATATAACTGCATTAATGTTCCCACAGAGCTGCCCAGGAGTCCTGTGTCCTCACTGCTGCCAGTAGGGGGAGGTGCTGTGATATAACTGCATTAATGTTCCCACAGAGCTGCCCAGGAGTCCTGTGTCCTCACTGCTGCCAGTAGGGGGAGGTGCTGTGATATAACTGCATTAATGTTCCCACGGAGCTGCCCAGAAGTCCTGTGTCCTCACTGGTACCAGTAGGGGGAGGTGCTGTGATATAACTACATTAATGTTCCCACAGAGCTGCCAGGAGTCCTCCATCCTCACTGCTGCCAGTAGGGGGAGGTGCTGTGATATAACTGCATTAATGCTTCCACAGAGCTGCCCAGGAGTCCTGTGTCCTCACTGCTGCCAGTAGGGGGAGGTGCTGTGATATAACTGCATTAATGTTCCCACAGAGCTGCCCAGGAGTCCTGTGTCCTCACTGCTGCCAGTAGGGGGAGGTGCTGTGATATAACTGCATTAATGTTCCCACAGAGCTGCCCAGGAGTCCTCCATCCTCACTGCTGCCAGTAGGGGGAGGTGCTGTGATATAACTGCATTAATGTTCCCACAGAGCTGCCCAGGAGTCCTGTGTCCTCACTGCTGCCAGTAGGGGGAGGTGCTGTGATATAACTGCATTAATGTTCCCACAGAGCTGCCCAGGAGTCCTGTGTCCTCACTGCTGCCAGTAGGGGGAGGTGCTGTGATATAACTGCATTAATGTTCCCACAGAGCTGCCCAGGAGTCCTGTGTCCTCACTGCTGCCAGTAGGGGGAGGTGCTGTGATATAACTGCATTAATGTTCCCACAGAGCTACCCAGGAGTCCTCCATCCTCGCTGCTGCCAGTAGGGGGAGGTGCTGTGATATAACTGCATTAATGTTCCCACAGAGCCGCCCAGGAGTCCTGTGTCCTGTGTTCACACTGTTGCCAGTAGGGGGCGGTGCTGTGATATAACTGCATTAATGTTCCCACAGAGCTGCACAGGAATCCTCAGTCCTCACTCGTGCCAGTAGGGGGAGGTGCTGTGATATAACTGCATTAATGTTCCCATGAAGCTGCCCAGGAGTCCTGTGTCCTCACTGCTGTCAGTAGGGGGAGGTGCTGTGATATAACTGCATTAATGTTCCCACAGAGCTGCCCAGGAGTCCTGTGTCCTCACTGCTGCCAGTAGGGGGAGGTGCTGTGATATAACTGCATTAATGTTCCCACAGAGCTGCCCAGGAGTCCTGTGTCCTCACTGCTGCCAGTAGGGGGAGGTGCTGTGATATAACTGCATTAATGTTCCCACAGAGCTGCCCAGGAGTCCTCCGTCCTCACTGCTGCCAGTAGGGGGAGGTGCTGTGATATAACTGCATTAATGTTCCCACAGAGCTGCCCAGGAGTCCTGTGTCCTCACTGCTGCCAGTAGGGGGAGGTGCTGTGATATAACTGCATTAATGTTCCCACAGAGCTGCACAGGAGTCCTGTGTCCTCACTGCTGCCAGTAGGGGGAGGTGCTGTGATATAACTGCATTAATGTTCCCACAGAGCTGCCCAGGAGTCCTCTGTCCTCACTGCTGCCAGTAGGGGGAGGTGCTGTGATATAACTGCATTAATGTTCCCACAGAGCTGCCCAGGAGTCCTGTGTCCTCACTGCTGCCAGTAGGGGGAGGTGCTGTGATATAACTGCATTAATGTTCCCACAGAGCTGCCCAGGAGTCCTGTGTCCTCACTGCTGCCAGTAGGGGGAGGTGCTGTGATATAACTGCATTAATGTTCCCACAGAGCTGCCCAGGAGTCCTGTGTCCTCACTGCTGCCAGTAGGGGGAGGTGCTGTGATATAACTGCATTAATGTTCCCACGGAGCTGCCCAGGAGTCCTGTGTCCTCACTGCTGCCAGTAGGGGGAGGTGCTGTGATATAACTGCATTAATGTTCCCACAGAGCTGCCCAGGAGTCCTGTGTCCTCACTGCTGCCAGTAGGGGGAGGTGCTGTGATATAACTGCATTAATGTTCCCACAGAGCTGCCCAGGAGTCCTGTGTCCTCACTGCTGCCAGTAGGGGGAGGTGCTGTGATATAACTGCATTAATGTTCCCACAGAGCTGCCCAGGAGTCCTGTGTCCTCACTGCTGCCAGTAGGGGGAGGTGCTGTGATATAACTGCATTAATGTTCCCACAGAGCTGCCCAGGAGTCCTGTGTCCTCACTGCTGCCAGTAGGGGGAGGTGCTGTGATATAACTGCATTAATGTTCCCACGGAGCTGCCCAGGAGTCCTGTGTCCTCACTGCTGCCAGTAGGGGGAGGTGCTGTGATATAACTGCATTAATGTTCCCACAGAGCTGCCCAGGAGTCCTGTGTCCTCACTGCTGCCAGTAGGGGGAGGTGCTGTGATATAACTGCATTAATGTTCCCACAGAGCTGCCCAGGAGTCCTCCATCCTCACTGCTGCCAGTAGGGGGAGGTGCTGTGATATAACTGCATTAATGTTCCCACGGAGCTGCCCAGGAGTCCTGTGTCCTCACTGCTGCCAGTAGGGGGAGGTGCTGTGATATAACTGCATTAATGTTCCCACAGAGCTGCCCAGGAGTCCTGTGTCCTCACTGCTGCCAGTAGGGGGAGGTGCTGTGATATAACTGCATTAATGTTCCCACGGAGCTGCCCAGGAGTCCTGTGTCCTCACTGCTGCCAGTAGGGGGAGGTGCTGTGATATAACTGCATTAATGTTCCCACAGAGCTGCCCAGGAGTCCTGTGTCCTCACTGCTGCCAGTAGGGGGAGGTGCTGTGATATAACTGCATTAATGTTCCCACAGAGCTGCCCAGGAGTCCTGTGTCCTCACTGCTGCCAGTAGGGGGAGGTGCTGTGATATAACTGCATTAATGTTCCCACAGAGCTGCCCAGGAGTCCTGTGTCCTCACTGCTGCCAGTAGGGGGAGGTGCTGTGATATAACTGCATTAATGTTCCCACAGAGCTGCCCAGGAGTCCTGTGTCCTCACTGCTGCCAGTAGGGGGAGGTGCTGTGATATAACTGCATTAATGTTCCCACAGAGCTGCCCAGGAGTCCTGTGTCCTCACTGCTGCCAGTAGGGGGAGGTGCTGTGATATAACTGCATTAATGTTCCCACAGAGCTGCCCAGGAGTCCTGTGTCCTCACTGCTGCCAGTAGGGGGAGGTGCTGTGATATAACTGCATTAATGTTCCCACAGAGCTGCCCAGGAGTCCTGTGTCCTCACTGCTGCCAGTAGGGGGAGGTGCTGTGATATAACTGCATTAATGTTCCCACAGAGCTGCCCAGGAGTCCTGTGTCCTCACTGCTGCCAGTAGGGGGAGGTGCTGTGATATAACTGCATTAATGTTCCCACAGAGCTGCCCAGGAGTCCTGTGTCCTCACTGCTGCCAGTAGGGGGAGGTGCTGTGATATAACTGCATTAATGTTCCCACAGAGCTGCCCAGGAGTCCTGTGTCCTCACTGCTGCCAGTAGGGGGAGGTGCTGTGATATAACTGCATTAATGTTCCCACGGAGCTGCCCAGGAGTCCTGTGTCCTCACTGCTGCCAGTAGGGGGAGGTGCTGTGATATAACTGCATTAATGTTCCCACAGAGCTGCCCAGGAGTCCTGTGTCCTCACTGCTGCCAGTAGGGGGAGGTGCTGTGATATAACTGCATTAATGTTCCCACAGAGCTGCCCAGGAGTCCTGTGTCCTCACTGCTGCCAGTAGGGGGAGGTGCTGTGATATAACTGCATTAATGTTCCCACGGAGCTGCCCAGGAGTCCTGTGTCCTCACTGCTGCCAGTAGGGGGAGGTGCTGTGATATAACTGCATTAATGTTCCCACAGAGCTGCCCAGGAGTCCTGTGTCCTCACTGCTGCCAGTAGGGGGAGGTGCTGTGATATAACTGCATTAATGTTCCCACGGAGCTGCCCAGGAGTCCTGTGTCCTCACTGCTGCCAGTAGGGGGAGGTGCTGTGATATAACTGCATTAATGTTCCCACAGAGCTGCCCAGGAGTCCTGTGTCCTCACTGCTGCCAGTAGGGGGAGGTGCTGTGATATAACTGCATTAATGTTCCCACAGAGCTGCCCAGGAGTCCTGTGTCCTCACTGCTGCCAGTAGGGGGAGGTGCTGTGATATAACTGCATTAATGTTCCCACAGAGCTGCAAGGAGTCCTTTGTCCTCATTGCTGCCAGTAGGGTGAGGTGCTGTGATATAACTGCATTAATGTTCCCACGGAGCTGCCCAGGAGTCCTCCGTCCTCCCTGCTGTCAGTAGGGGGCGGTGCTGTGATATAACTGCATTAATGTCCCCACGGAGCTGCCCAGGAATCCTGTGTCCTCACTGCAGCCAGTAGGGGGAGGTGCTGTGATATAACTGCATTAATGTTACCACGGAGCTGCACAGGAGTCCTGTGTTCTCACTGCTGCCAGTAGGAGGAGGTGCTGTGATATAACTGCATTAATGTTCCCACGGAGCTGCCCAGGAGTCCTGCGTCCTCACTGCTGCCAGGAGGGGGCGGTGCTGTGATATAACTGCATTAATGTTCCCACAGAGCTGCACTTGAGTCCTGTGTGCTCACTGCTGCCAGTAGGGGGAGTTGCTGTGATATAAGTGCCTTAATGTTCCCACGGAGCTGATCAGGAGTCCTGTATCCTCACTGCTGCCAGTAGGGGGAGGTGCTGTGATATAACTGCATTAATGTTCCCACGGAGCTGCCCAGGAGTCCTGTGTCCTCACTGCTGCCAGTAGGGGGAGGTGCTGTGATATAACTGCATTAATGTTCCCACAGAGCTGCCCAGGAGTCCTGTGTCCTCACTGCTGCCAGTAGGGGGAGGTGCTGTGATATAACTGCATTAATGTTCCCACGGAGCTGCCCAGGAGTCCTGTGTCCTCACTGCTGCCAGTAGGGGGAGGTGCTGTGATATAACTGCATTAATGTTCCCACGGAGCTGCCCAGGAGTCCTGTGTCCTCACTGCTGCCAGTAGGGGGAGGTGCTGTGATATAACTGCATTAATGTTCCCACGGAGCTGCCCAGGAGTCCTGTGTCCTCACTGCTGCCAGTAGGGGGAGGTGCTGTGATATAACTGCATTAATGTTCCCACGGAGCTTCCCAGGAGTCCTGTGTCCTCACTGCTGCCAGTAGGGGGAGGTGCTGTGATATAACTGCATTAATGTTCCCACGGAGCTGCCCAGGAGTCCTCCGTCCTCCCTGCTGTCAGTAGGGGGCGGTGCTGTGATATATCTGCATTAATGTTCCCATGGAGCTGCCCAGGAGTCCTGCGTCCTCACTGCTGCCAGTAGGGGGCGGTGCTGTGATATAACTGCATTAATGTTCCCACGGAGCTGCCCAGGAGTCCTGTGTCCTCACTGCTGCCAGTAGGGGGAGGTGCTGTGATATAACTGCATTAATGTTCCCACGGAGCTGCCCAGGAGTCCTGTGTCCTCACTGCTGCCAGTAGGGGGAGGTGCTGTGATATAACTGCATTAATGTTCCCACAGAGCTGCCCAGGAGTCCTGTGTCCTCACTGCTGCCAGTAGGGGGAGGTGCTGTGATATAACTGCATTAATGTTCCCACAGAGCTGCCCAGGAGTCCTGTGTCCTCACTGCTGCCAGTAGGGGGAGGTGCTGTGATATAACTGCATTAATGTTCCCACGGAGCTGCCCAGGAGTCCTGTGTCCTCACTGCTGCCAGTAGGGGGAGGTGCTGTGATATAACTGCATTAATGTTCCCACGGAGCTGCCCAGGAGTCCTGTGTCCTCACTGCTGCCAGTAGGGGGAGGTGCTGTGATATAACTGCATTAATGTTCCCACGGAGCTGCCCAGGAGTCCTGTGTCCTCACTGCTGCCAGTAGGGGGAGGTGCTGTGATATAACTGCATTAATGTTCCCACGGAGCTGCCCAGGAGTCCTGTGTCCTCACTGCTGCCAGTAGGGGGAGGTGCTGTGATATAACTGCATTAATGTTCCCACGGAGCTGCCCAGGAGTCCTGTGTCCTCACTGCTGCCAGTAGGGGGAGGTGCTGTGATATAACTGCATTAATGTTCCCACGGAGCTGCCCAGGAGTCCTGTGTCCTCACTGCTGCCAGTAGGGGGAGGTGCTGTGATATAACTGCATTAATGTTCCCACAGAGCTGCCCAGGAGTCCTGTGTCCTCACTGCTGCCAGTAGGGGGAGGTGCTGTGATATAACTGCATTAATGTTCCCACGGAGCTGCCCAGGAGTCCTGCGTGCTCACTGCTGCCTGTAGGGGGCGGTGCTGTGACATAACTGCATTAATGTTCCCACGCAGCTGCCCAGGATTCCTGTGTCCTCACTGGTGCCAGTAGGGGGAGGTGCTGTGATATAGCTGCATTAATGTTCCCACAGAGCTGCCCAGGAGTCCTCCATCCTCACTGCTGCCAGTAGGGGGAGGTGCTGTGATATAACTACATTAATGTTCCCACAGAGCTGCCCAGGAGTCCTCCATCCTCACTGCTGCCAGTAGGGGGAGGGGATGTGATATAACTGCATTAATGTTCCCACAGAGCTGCATAGGAGTCCTGCGTCCTCACTGCTGCCAGTAGGGGGCGGTACAGTGACATAACTGCATTAATGTTCCCACGCAGCTGCCCAGTAGTCCTGTGTCCTCACTGGTGCCAGTAGGGGGAGGTGCTGTGATATAGCTGCATTAATGTTCCCACAGAGCTGCCCAGGAGTCCTGTGTTCTCACTGCTGCCAGTAGGGGGAGGTGCTGTGATATAACTGCATTAACATTCGGACTGAGCTGCCCAGGAGTCCTGTGTCCTCAGTGCTGCCAGTAGGGGGAGGTGCTGTGATATAACAGCATTAATGTTCCCACAGAGCTGCCCAGGAGTCCTCTATCCTCACTGCTGCCAGTAGGGGGAGGGGCTGTGATATAACTTGTCAGACGGCTGCCTGGGTGAGAATCTTCACACTCTTGGAAAGTGCATATTTCTATATGATTTGCAAGGTATTGTGGGCAATGTAGTTCATTCACACCAGACACAGCTGCTGACAATAATTTAGTTGTGCTCTTGGGTAAAGCCAATAAGATATTTATTTATGGGGTTATTTCTCCCAACACAAATATGCTTGGTAGCACATAAATTAGGTTACTTGCTTTCAGTGTTATCTTGGAAAAACAAAGTTAAAATCAGGAAAACAACAAATGAAAAGCCACAAAGCAAGAAACAAACTGTTCTTTTTAGGTTAACTTCTGATTACTTCCCACATAGATACAGAAGTGATTCTCTCCTAGCTCACAAGCAATTAGGTAAGGCTTAATTGCTAGCAGTTACCAGCTGAAACCCCTTAGCTGGCTTGCCTTCCACTGTGTGGGTCAAATCCTGCTTCAGGAGCTTTTCTGAGTAGATTAAAGAACAAATTTGTATTTCTTTGTGATGGTTGATGTACTTTATAACAGAAAGTTACCAACGGAGTTTAGATAGAGAGCAGTCCATATAAACAGGATCCTCATCTGCTATTATTCCCCCTTGTTCAACAAGCATGGGTTCAATATCATGGATTGGCACAGATGAATCTCTCAATGGAGCATTTTCAAAAGAATACTTGTTTCCCTGCTGTCTTTCAAGGTTATAGCTAGGGCATAGATCAGTGTTCATACCTGAGCTTCCATTGCTGCTAGAGTTCCTCTCTATATAGCCTGGCCAGTATGTAGTCCAGTTCTTATGTCCAGCCTTCCATTCCAGATCCCTGGACACTGGATCTCTCTTCACATACCTTCTGGCACAGGTCTTAGGGTCCCTTCCATGTGCAGCCGTCTCCCTCACAGGTAGCCTCTGGTGATTCCTAGCTCTGCAGCACCATTCCTCTGGCTTTCCCCAGTCCAATGGTGTAGGCTGGCCCTTGGAATACCTCCCAGTATACGTACTGCTTTGGACTCTTCTAGACCTCTCAAAGGCTTTTCTCCTCTTTCTTCCAGAGGGTCTCTTTCCCTCTCTGTCCGTCTGGTTTGGCTTCTGCTTCTGATGATCCTTCAGATGAAACTGATGATCAAACTCAAGCTGATTCTCTGGATACTGGACAATTCTCTGGATATCCAAGGTGATCATGAAGATGGTCATCTGTAGAATAAACTCTACTCTTATTCTGCTTAGATGAGTGCTCCTCCCTAACACAGCGCAGCTGTGCTGAATCAGGCCCTGCCCTTTGAGATGAGTGCTTAGGGATTACCTCATAGCCCTCCTGATTGAACACACGTTTCCCCACTTCAGCTCCTCTAATGGCTGTTGGAAACCTGGTGCATTCTGGGACTGGTAGTCTTTTATGGGAAAATTCTGTTTTCTTATTTCTACCAGAACTGACAGGTTGCTTGTTCAGAGTCACTTCACCTTTTCTATAGCTCCTTCCTGAGCTATGATAAGCTTTCTTATCACATACCCCCCTGCTTAAGTTATTACAGACTGGTGTAACTGGTGAAACTTCTTGTCTACAGTCCGTAATCCGGGAAAGGGCATCCGCATTCTTGTGTAACTTCCCAGCACGATGTTCAACTTGAAAATCAAATGCCTGTAAGGCCATGTACCAGCGTGTCAACCTGGCATTGTGGTTCTTCATTTGCTGCAACCACTTAAGTGGGGTATGGTCCGTGACCAACTGGAACTTTCTCCCTGTAAGGTAAAACCTTAACGCCTCCACTGACCACTGGATAGCTAAACATTCTTTTTCTATTGTGGAATACTTTTGTTCAGCCGGTGACAACTTCCTGCTCAGGTACATCACAGGATGCTCCTCCCCATCATGACACTGGGATAGAACCGCTCCTAGCCCTACATCCGATGCATCGGTTTGAACCAGAAAGGTTTTCTTGAAGTCCACCCCTTTCAGTACCGGTCCTGTACACAATTTTCCTTTTAAGACTGAAAATGCTTTTTCAGCTTCAGGTGTCCACTTTAGCTGGTTTGGAGAATTCTTCCGCAGCATATCCGTGAAAATTGCACTTTTCTCTGCGAATTGCGGTATAAACCTGCGGTAGTATCCAATAAGTCCTAAGAAACTTCTTAGTTGTTTCTTTGTTGTTGGAGGAAAATTCCTGATGCTATCTACTTTACTCATTAGAGGTTTAATTTTTCCTCTTCCCACTAGGTGGCCCAGGTATTTTACCTCCCTATTTGCAAAGGCACACTTCTTCGGGTTTAAAGTGATTCCCGCTTGCTTCATGGAGCACAAGACTGCCCTGATCCTCTTTAGGTGCTCCGCCCAGGTGTTACTATGGATTATGACATCATCCATATATGCAAAAGCATAATTTTGGTGGGGTCGAAGTACCTGATCCACTAACCTTTGGCAGGTAGCCGCTGCTCCATGCAGTCCGAAAGGCATCCTTTTGAACTGGAAAAGGCCAACGGGGGTGCTGAACGCAGTCTTCGGCTTCGACTCCCTGGTGAGAGGGATTTGCCAATATCCTTTTGTCATATCAAGGGTGGTTAAGTATTGAGCCTGTCCCAGCTGGTCCAACAGCTCTTCAATTCTTGGCATTGGATATGCATCAAAAACTGATATGGCGTTTACCTGCCGGAAGTCAATACAAAATCTTAAAGATCCATCAGGCTTCGGCACCAGGACTATGGGGCTATTCCAGGGACTCTTTGACTCCTCTATTACTCCCATGTCCAACATCTCCTGGACTTGTGCCACTACTTCCTGTCTTTTGGCTTCAGGCAAGCGGTATGGCCTTTGACGAACTAATTTCCCAGGTGGAGTTATTATTTAATGGGCAACCAAATGTGTCTCCCCAGGTATGGGTGTCAACACATCTGGAAACTCTTTGAGCAATTTCCTAATTTCTTCCTGTTGTACCACTGTCAGGTCCTCACCTATTTGGGGCTCTGATTTTTCTTTACAATCAGATACCTGGGGTCCCAAATCTTCCTCTTCATTCACCTCCCTCTCTCGGGCACAGGTGGCAGCTAGGCTTTTAACCCCTTTGACATCAGTAGAACCAAAGCCTTTGGTTCCACGTTCAGAATTCTCCAGGGATGTGACCTCCTCCACAGGTGGAAAAACCCAGTCTCTCACAGATCAATTGGGCAATTCTGTCTCCTGTCTTCACGTGATAATCATTCTGTCCAAAATTAAACAACAGAACTTTAATATTGCCCCTGTAATCGGGATCAATTACTCCCGCACCCACATCGATGAAATATTTAAGGGCTAATCCGGACCTTGGGGCTACTCTCCCATAGCATCCAATAGGTATTTCCACTTGGAGACCAATGTCCACCAGGGCTCTCCCTTGGCTAGGTACAGTCACATTTTCTATGCTGCACAGGTCAGACCCAGCAGCTTGAAGGGTTGCCCGCTTAGGAGCTTGGGCCTTCTCTGTGACCCTATGGTACTTTAGGACGAATGTCTGCTTTGGGGTAGCTTGGTCTTCTGGACGCTTAACCATCTTTTTAGCTGGGGTCTGAGGACTTCCAAATAAAGGCCCGGGAGCTATTACCATTAAACCTTCTCCCTCCTTCTTTCCTAGTCCTTCCACTAGACCCTGCTTAAATCTTGGCCAGTCTCTTCCTAGAACCAAATCAAAGGGTAGCCTAGGCACCACTGCTAACAGGACTTCCACTTGTCCCCCCAGGCACTTAACCTTTAGCCTATAGGTGGGATATGATGTTGCAGCACCATGAATGCATCTGATGTGAGCTTGGCTTTCAGGGGTTCTAGGCACAAATCCTTCTTGGGCCTCTATCCTCTTCCAAAGCCTTTTTGACATCATACTCTGGTCTGCCCCAGAGTCTAACAAAGCATTTGTGGTAATTCCTTGCACATCAACCATCAAAAGAAATCCTTCTTTGGGCTGTTTTAAATCCACACCCACTAAGCTAGTGTGTGTCTGACATCCTTTTTTTAAATGTCCCCATTTTCCACACTTGAAACATTTCTTTCTATTCCACTGTGTCATCTGGTTTGATACAGTACATTCATTTTCAGAAACATTTTTAATTATTTTCTTTTCTGATACAGCACATCTAGCCTCAGCACCAATCTTCAGAGGGCCACCCATTCTATGGCAAGCCTGCGTGGCTTCCAGGAATCTCTCTGCTAGCATGGTTGCCTCTCCAAGATTTTGGCAATTTTGCTGTATAAGGAAAGTGTGCAAATCTTTAGACACCCCAGACATAAATTGTTCAAGCATTATAATATCTAATAACATTTCTACCGTCTTTTGCTCAGGCCCCAACCATTTTACAGCTAAACCTCTGATTCTCTGACTCAGAGCCCTGGGTGTTTCACCCACTCTCAATGTATTAGCTCTAAACATTCGCCTATACTCTGAAATAGACAACCCTAGGCGATCTCTAATAGCAGCCTTTACATCCTTATAATTCAAAGCCTGGGCTGCTGGCATTGCTCTATAAGCTGCAAGCGCCTCTCCAGTTAATGAGGCTGGCAGCCTTACTGCCCACTGGGTCTCTGGCCACGCTAATGCTTGTGCCACTCTTTCAAAAGACTCTAGAAAATCATCAACATTATCATCTAGAGTTAGCTTCCCAAAACTAAATGCCCCAATCCCTTGATTGAGTCCCACACTGTCCACATGCGGTGTACCAGTATTCACCGCTGGTCCTGCATCTGTTCCACTTTGGTTCTGCAGCTGAACTAGGGCTTGCACCAGATCAAGCACTGGCTTCTGCTGGTCCATTATGGCTTTCATAGCAGTGTCCTGTGCCTGCTGCGATAGCTCCTGCTGCCTGCTAAATTGGGCTGCCATCCAGCTAGCCATCTCCCTTGGATCCATCTTGATCCCTGCAAGAAACAAAGAGAAAAAAAAAAAAACAAAGTGCACCACCTTCCAAACAGGTGTGTTTTTTTCTATTTTTTTTTCAATTACCCCTGTGCTTACTCCCATCCACCACTAGACATGCCCAGGTACTTATTACCTTGTCTCAGTGATGAATCCAGCTCTGCACAGGGTCTTTTCCTCCTGGGACAGCTTCCTCTCCTCCAAAGTGCAGTTGAAGGAAAATCTTTTTTTCCAGCTTTACACTTGAACTGTAGTTGTAATCCTCAGCAAGTAAATCCCCTTTTGTGCAAAAGCAATCCTGCCAACTACACCATTTGTCAGACGGCTGCCTGGGTGAGAATCTCCACACTCTTGGCAAGTGCATATTTCTATATGATTTGCAAGGTATTGTGGGCAATGTAGTTCATTCACACCAGACACAGCTGCTGACAATAATTTAGTTGTGCTCTTGGGTAAAGCCAATAAGATATTTATTTATGGGGTTATTTCTCCCAACACAGATATGCTTGGTAGCACATAAATTAGGTTACTTGCTTTCAGTGTTAACTTGGAAAAACAAAGTTAAAATCAGGAAAACAACAAATGAAAAGCCACAAAGCAAGAAACAAACTGTTCTTTTCAGGTTAACTTCTGATTACTTCCCACATAGATACAGAAGTGATTCTCTCCTAGCTCACAAGCAATTAGGTAAGGCTTAATTGCTAGCAGTTACCAGCTGAAACCCCTTAGCTGGCTTGCCTTCCACTGTGTGGGTCAAATCCTGCTTCAGGAGCTTTTCTGAGTAGATTAAAGAACAAATTTGTATTTCTTTGTGATGGTTGCTGTACTTTATAACAGAAAGTTACCAACGGAGTTTAGATAGAGAGCAGTCCATATAAACAGGATCCTCATCTGCTATTATTCCCCCTTGTTCAACAAGCATGGGTTCAATATCATGGATTGGCACAGATGAATCTCTCAATGGAGCATTTTCAGGAGAATACTTGTTTCCCTGCTGTCTTTCAAGGTTATAGCTAGGGCATAGATCAGTGTTCATACCTGAGCTTCCATTGCTGCTAGAGTTCCTCTCTATATAGCCTGGCCAGTATGTAGTCCAGTTCTTATGTCCAGCCTTCCAATCCAGATCCCTGGACACTGGATCTCTCTTCACATACCTTCTGGCACAGGTCTTAGGGTCCCTTCCATGTGCAGCCGTCTCCCTCACAGGTAGCCTCTTGTGATTCCTAGCTCTGCAGCACCATTCCTCTGGCTTTCCCCAGTCCAATGGTGTAGGCTGGCCCTTGGAATACCTCCCAGTATAAGTACTGCTTTGGACTCTTCTAGACCTCTCAAAGGCTTTTCTCCTCTTTCTTCCAGAGGGTCTCTTTCCCTCTCTGTCCGTCCGGTTTGGCTTCTGCTTCTGATGATCCTTCAGATGAAACTGATGATCAAACTCAAGCTGATTCTCTGGATACTGAGGACAATTCACTGGATATCCAAGGTGATCATGAAGATGGTCATCTGTAGAATAAACTCTACTCTTATTCTGCTTAGATGAGTGCTCCTCCCTAACACAGCGCAGCTGTGCTGAATCAGGCCCTGCCCTTTGAGATGAGTGCTTAGGGATTACCTCATAGCCCTCCTGATTGAACACACGTTTCCCCACTTCAGCTCCTCTAATGGCTGTTGGAAACCTGGTGCTTTCTGGGACTGGTAGTCTTTTATGGGAAAATTCTGTTTTCTTATTTCTACCAGAACTGACAGGTTGCTTGTTCAGAGTCACTTCACCTTTTCTATAGCTCCTTCCTGAGCTATGATAAGCTTCCTTATCACAAACTGCATTAATGTTCCCACAGAGCTGCATAGGAGTCCTGGGTCCTCACTGCTGCCAGTAGGGGGAGGTGCTGTGATATAACTGCATTAATGTTCCCACAGAGCTGCAAGGAGTCCTGTGTCCTCATTGCTGCCAGTAGGGGGAGGTGCTGTGATATAACTGTATTAATGTTCCCGCTGAGCTGCCCAGGAGTCCTCTGTCCTCACTGCTGCCAGTAGGGGGAGTTGCTGTGATATAACTGCATTAACGTTCTCACAGAGCTGCACGAGAGTTCTCCGTCCTCACTGCTGCCAGTAGGGGGAGGTGCCGTGATATAACAGCATTAATGTTCCCACGGAGCTGCCCAGGAGTGCTCCATCCTCACTGTTGGTAGTAGGGGGAGGTTCTGTGATATAACTGCACAAATGTTCCCACAGACCTGCACAGGAGTCCTCCATCCTCACTGCTGCCAGTAAGGGGCGGTGCTGTGATATAAGTGCATTAATGTTCCCACGGAGATTCACAGGATTCCTGCATCCTCACTACTGGTAGAGGGGAAGGTACTCTGATATTGCTTTCTTTGTCGTGACGAGCAGGCAAAGGCTGGTGTTGCAGCACCTTCCACCTTCAGGAGCTGTGCGGGCAGAGAACTCCTATGTAGTTTTGTAGGAATGTTGAATTTCAGCAGGGGTGCTGTCTTCACCCATGATCCTGCAGTGTCTTTACCAGGCGTAGTTTTGCAAAAGCTTTCTCTGCAAACTTCACTGGCATATATAAGTAGTTAAGTAGGTATAGCTGGGGGTGGAGCTGGGTGGCGTTTGAGTGGTTGCCTGTGTAAGTATCTGTGTTGAACCTGGCTGCAGGGAAAGCCTCAGAGTTGGTTCAAGGTGTTGGCACCTTAGACAAATCTTAATCCTTATCCCCCCCCACCGCCCCTGCCCCGGCTGTCTAAATCTGTTGTTTAGCGTTGAATGCTCTGCTCTTTCCAGCCCCCAGATTCTTCCTCCCGAGGTGACTGCCTAGGTTGCCTAATGGTTGAGCCGGCCCTGCTTGGCAGACATACCTATGTGTATTTATGGTTGACTCAGAGCGCGTATAAATATACCCCTTTGCTGGCTGCTGCTGGTTGCATTTGTAAGCAAAGATTTTAGAAGGGAACGTACTGTATAGGTTTGCTTTCACTTTCTAAGGTGCACTGTCCCTTTCTAAAACTGCTGTTTCTAATATGTGTACTGACCACATCCACTTCTGCCACTGGCTCTAAAATCACTGCCAGCAACATGGTTTGCCCTGATGCTGAGGGTAAAAGGCAGTGTTTTTCTAGTATGGATTTTGCCTCCTTCCATACTTCAGTAGTGGTTACTTTGCTGAGGTCCGCTTCAGATGTCACAGAATGAGGTCGCCACGTGAAGGCGCTCAGCAAGCCTTGGGGAGAGATTTCGCTTTCTTTAATTATTTGCTGCCACTCAGCTCTCAGGGGGTGGGGTTGGTACGGACAGGAAGTTAGTGCAGTGGTTCTCTCCTGGTCAGACCATGTCTTACTGCTGTGTAGGACATGGGTCCTCCCTCTCAGACTTATTTCTGCTCTGAGACATGGATTGATTAAGTTCATTGTACAGTAGTTGGGCAGCCAGATTCCATGAACAGGAAAGAAGTACTGAGATGACTCTTTGTTAGAGAAGGACCTTGAGGGACCAAGTTAACCAAAGCCATTCCCTAAAAATCAAGGAGACACAATACTACTTCTCATTTCCTTACAGCTACTAGTGTATGCAGCGCTGAACAAACACCTGAAAGAGATAGTTCCTTCTCTGTAGAGCTTACCGTTTCATCAAGATAAACATACAGGCCAAAAAGAGACAGGACATTTTATTTATTAAGACAATAGTCAAGCAGGAGTTAAGCTTTAAAAGCAACTTCAAAATGGTGCTTGTTTAAACTGGATTTGTACCAGACCAGAGGGAACATGACTTACCAGCTCAGAAAGTCCATTCCAGGCTTATAGCACAGCAAAGCAGAAACCAGAGTTTGGAGGAGGTAGTAGAGGAGAAGGGCCCGGGTAAGAGCGACTTGCCTGATGAGCAGAGTTCCTGCGTCAGGGTTTGGGGAGAGGAGAGGTAATGAGGAGCTGCAGAGTGAATGTGCTCGGGAAAGGCAGTAGGGAGCCGATGAACTGATCTCAGAAGTTGGGGCTCTGAAGTGAATTTGTTAACATGATGTCCAGGCTTTCAAGCCACACAGCCATTATAAAAACATTTATCTGAAAGCTTCCAAAGCAGGAGTAAGCTTGTGCATGTATCTGTAGGAATCTGCACATATGTGCATAAAAACAATCCTGTCCCTGCTCCGTTCATTTCCCAGCCCTGGAAACACCTGCCGTGCCTGATAAAAATAGGCACTAAGAACCCGAAATTCAGAGGAGGTTATGTATTCACTAGCTGCCAGTGAAAGTCTAAAGGGCATATTTACTAGCATGTGCTGTTAGCACAGTGTGTGAGACCCAATGCTAACTGGGTGGTGCACAACTGAGCAAGGGGTAGAATATGGGCATTGATGGCACATCGTGGCTAGTATGGGAGCTTTGGGTGCACACTAACCACAAATGTTGCTGGTTGCATGGGCGCACAATGCATAAAGCCACCTCGATGGCTAGCATTAAGTGCACCCACAAGCCGTTTAGCACGGTGCTGTGTGTTGCCAACATGCTATTGGCAGGGGACAGATGCACACACCTGCTAATGTTTGCATGGGTCTCTGCGTTTGTTTGGCAGCTCAAGCACATACTACCAGCATGCACCTTAGTAAACATGATGCTAACTTCCTTATCTGTGGACTTTTGGCCACTATGGGAGTAATTTAATAAAGTTATATGCGCGCATATGACCACTGTAACAGTGCATGTGTTGATAGTAAGGCACATACCATGCTGATAGGCTTAGTTGGAGCCACGGTATGGGCACATTGTGAGGGGAGTTAGCTAGTGTGTAAGTATTGTCACTGATACATGAACTTGCATACTTAATGTGACCTGCTTTTAAGGTGTGATCCCTGCTACTTATGCTAGTATTTTATAAAGACAAATAGGCATCAGTTTACTTTCTGATCCTAGGCACCCTGTTATAAATGGATAGTGCTGGGTTGAAGAGTTCTCTAACTGGGCCCACACTGTCCATATAGTGAAGAGACGGAAGGAGAGTAGAGTCTAAGAGGTGCCAAGAAATTACACTGATAGCAGCAACATTCAGCTGCTGTCTGGATAAGCTACATACTCCTTGGACAAGCAGGATGTCCTCACATATGGGTGATGTCTCTGGCGGATCCCGCTCAGGAATGCTCTCCAGCTTCTATTGGAAGATCTGGGAGGCTCCACTGCGCCTGCGTGCCTCCCTTCCCACCTGCCGCCATGGCATCATCTTCTTCAGTCTTCATTTTTCTGCAGAGCCCCATGGATGTTATTTTGGTCCTCTGCCAGTAAACGTTCTTTTTTTCCCTTCAGGAGCCTTCCTGAACAAGTATCATGTTGGTGCCTGCCATCAGTAGCATTGGTTCCATTGGTCGCGGTTCCTTCTTCGGTTCTGGTGCCTTTTGGTACATTCTAATTTTCTTGGATTTCTTTCCTGTGGTCAACTGGGCCCATGGTCACCATTGAGCTGTTTGATCTAGCCATGGCCATCTTCCTGGACATATGCCAGAAACCGGCCAGTGGGTTCAAGAAGTGCAACAAGTGTGCCAAGACCATCTCTGTTACTGACAGGCACAACTGGTGTCTCCAGTGTCTGAGTCACGATCACCAGCCCTCTTCTTGCAATTTGTGTTTGCAGATGACAAGGAGAGGCCTGAGGGGTCAGGAGAAACCAAGAGAATCCCTCTTTGGACAGATGCCATTGGTCGGTCTCCACCTGGTGTTGAGGAAGAATTCGGTCCCAGCTCCATCAGTGATGAAGGGAGATGCTTCCAAGCAGCAGGCAAAGATCCAGGTGCATTGTTATCGGAGTACTTCCAAGCACAATGTTGAGCTCCTCAAGATGCCTTGGAGAGAGGACTGCTTCTCCTCCAGAGTTTTGGAGGGGCATTGACCATTGCATTGGATGCCGGGAACATTGGTCGAAGTTGCTCAGTCCCCAAGGCCTTCAGAATTGGCAGCCATGGAGAAGCATCTCCTTCAGGCACTCAAAGTCCGCATTGCTTTGATGGTAGAGAAGCAGCTGGCTGGGATCTCTGTGCCTACTGCATCATCGAGCAACATGCAGCCAATCCTTGAGACTGATGCTCTGCCTCTGGAAGCGTCAATGTCCGGGCATTGAAGAAATCTGATGCCAATTACCGGAGGAGTCATAGCCCTCTTGAGTGTCTCAGGTTCTGATGCCCTGGTGAAGTCTCGGAAGCTCTCGATGCATCATTGATCCTGCAGAAGCTCACTCTTCCCTCGAGGCAGAAAGCAGCTTCGGACCGACTCTCAGAGGTATTTCGACTTCCTTTCAGAATCTGACTCTGTTGGCTGAGTGACCAATGTGGAATCAGAGATCTTGTCGGAGGGCAGGTCTCCTGAGCTCCTATCAGATCCCACTCATCCACACAAATGGCAGAAGTCTGCTCCGGAGGACATGTCCTTCCAAGGCCATCACATTTTCACTGGAGATGGAGAATGAGCCCAGGGCGGAGGAGTTGGAGATCCTCCAATATTCCTCGGCCCCTAAGGAAGCAGTGATGGTGCCAGTGCATTGCATCCTACAGCAGCTACAAATGAGAATGTGGGAGAACCCCCTCACTATGCCACCAATCAGTAGGCAGCTGGACTGAATGTACAGGGTTCAAAAAGCTCCTGGGTTTGAGAAACCTCAGCTTCTGCACCACTCCTTAGTGGTAGTGTCTGCCCTCAAGATTAAGAGTGGATCAGCTCAAAATTACTATTTTCACCCTCAATTATTTGTAAATAAGTTCCTTAATTATTACATTGTAAAGCGACATTGTTACATTATAAAATTTTCTGATAAGTTTATTGTATATAAGTTTATGAACGTTATAATAAAAACCTCATTGAGTTCATTGTAAACCACCACTGATCTATGGAAGTGGCTGTATATAAAAGCTTATAAATAAAATAAATAAATAAAAGAGCACCAAGACTCATTCCTTGAGGCCCTCGGATAGGGAGGCTCGGACGTTGGACTCCTTCGGAAGAAGGTGCTTTCAGAGTCCCATGCTCGTGGCTCTTACTAGCTCTAGATGAGCATGTTCTTGAAGAACATTATGTGTGATCTTGCCAATCTGTGCCAGTTCCTTCCCTTGGAGAAACTAGAGCACTACCATGTCCTGGTGGGCCACAGCAAGGACTGCTCAAAGTTCCTGGTTTAGTCAACCTACGATGCCTTCGAGACAGTGTTCAGAATGGTGGCAGAGAGCATTGGAGCCCTTCAGTCTTCTACATAAGAACATAAGATATTCCATACTGGGTCAGACCAAGGTCCATCAAGCCCAGTATCCTGTTTCCAACAGTGGCCATTCTAGGTCATACGTACCTAGCAGGTTCCCCAAAAGACACAGGTTCCGCAATGCTTGTACTGGGTCAAGCATTGATATCCTGGGTCCCTTCTTAATAATGGTTTATGGACCTTTCCTCCAGGAACTTGTCCAAACCTTTTTTAAACCCAGCTACACGAACAGCCTTTACTACATCCTCCGGTAACAAATTCCAGAGTTTGATTACACGTTGAGTGAAAAAATATTTTCTTTTATTAGTCTTAAATAGTTTACCCTGTAGCTTCATTGCATGTCCCCTAGTCTTTCTATATTCTGATAACATAAACAATCGATCTACGTTTACCCGTTCCACTCCGTTCATTAATTTATAGACTTCTATCATATCTCCCCTCAGCCGTCTCTTTTCCAGGTTAAAGAGCCCTAAACCTTTTAGCCTTTCTTCATAGGAGTATCCTTCCATCCCCTTTACCATTTTGGTGGCTCTTCTCTGAACCTTTTCTAATAACTCTATATCCTTTTTAAGATACGGCGACCAGAATTGCACACAACTGACTCATCTTTGTCTACCTGTTTATTCACACCTTAAAAAAGGCATAACAGATTAGTAAGACAAGATCTTCCTTGTCTAAAGCCACGTTGGCTGTCTCCCATTAAGCCATGACTATCTACATGTTCAGTAATTTTGTTCTTTATGATGGTTTCTACCATTTTTCCCGGTACTGACATCATGCTCACCAGTCTGTAGTTTCCCGGATCATCCTTGGAACCCTTATTAAAAATTGGCGTTATATTGGCCATCCTCCAGTCTTCAAGTATTACAGATGAATTTAATGATAGTTCACAGATTACTAATAGCAGATCTGCAATCTCATATTTCTGTTCTTTCAACACCCTTGGATGTATACCATCCAGTCCAGGTGATTTGCTACTCTTCAGTTTATCAAACAGCTGTAATACATCTTCCGGTGTATCAATAATTCTTTCAATTCTTCCACAATATCACCTTTAAATACCACTTCAGTCATGGGTAACATCCCTACATTTACCATTCCCCTAGATCAGTGATGGCTAACCTTTTTGAGCCCGAGTGCCCAAACTGCCGCACAAAACCAAAGAATTTCCTCAAAGTGCCAGCACGTCCATTAAAGCCTCATTTGCATAAGGTGCCTCATTTGCATAAATATTTGCATAATGTTACCATACACTAACTTTTAGTAAACATGCCTCGTAATGAGTATATGGATAAAGAAAGACTAAAAGGTTTCTACATTCTATAATCCAGTACCAACCGCCAGGCACATTAGGAACTACTACAAACGCTGCCCATTTAGAACCCATAGCAAACCCGCCGTATCCTAACAGTACTACCAGGACTCACAAAGCACCATAACCCTAAACTATCAGAAAAGGCAACACTGCAAATATTAAACCAATTACATTTCAGAGAACAACAATACAGGACCTACTGGGGAAAGAACAAGTGGCAATGTCAAATAGGAATTTTATATAAACAGAATACCTCAGCTCAGTTACACATGGCAGAAACAGACCATCACCAAACAAGGAATCACAATTTAAAAACAGGAAGACAATAATTAAACTGGGAACCCCAAAAGCCAAACTTGGAATATACACAACACTGTAGAAATAAAACTCTAAATTAATTTCCTCTTGTACTAAACAAAGCGCAAAAATTAATGATGCACATTTCCCAGAGACGACATATTCCAGTTAATAAATTCAAAATAAAGAGATATTTTTCTACCTTTTGTGCATTTTTTTTCAGTTGCAATTGCTCCAGCCACTTTCTTCTGGTTTCTTCGTGTCTTCTCCTAACTCTCCATCTGCTGTCCATTTGTCCTTTCTTCTGTCTTCTTGGTTTTTTTTTTTTTTCCAATTCTCTCTCTACATCTGCTTTAACATACTAATCTTTCTCCTTTTGCTCTTTCCCAAATTCCTATTTCATCTACTCAAAATTTACCCCTCATCCTCAATCCCCACTTATTCTCCCAATACCCGGCCAATTGTAGATTTTTTATTTATCCCTCCACACCAAAATATTTTTCCCCTCTCCATTTTACTCTCCCAGCCCCATCCCATTTCTAATCCTCCCCCAACACCAGCTCCCTTCTAGTTCCATCCAGCCTCACCCAGCATCCATTCCCTTCTAGTCCCTGCATCAGCCCATTCCAGTCCTAGCAGCGCCCCCAACCCCATTCCAGCGTTCCTAGCAACCTCCCCAACCCAATACCAGTCCTAGCCCCCCCTCATCAACCCACTTCCAGTCCTAAACCCCCCATAAGCCCATTTCCAGTCCTAGCTCCCCCATCTATTTGCAGTCCCATCCGAGTCCCTCCCATCAGCGCTCATTTCCAAACCCAGCCCCCATGAGCCCATTTCTAGTCCTTTCCTAGCCCCACCATCAGCCCATGTCAAATCCTAGCTCCCCTCCACTTCAAGCCCATTTCCAATCCAAGCCCCCCATGAGCCTACTTCCAGTTCTAGCCCCTTCATGAGTCCATTCAATCCAAACCCCACCACAGCCATTTCCAATCTTAGCACCCCCCCAACAGCCAATTTCCAGTCCTATTCTAGCCCCTCCATCAGCCCATTTCCTGTCCTAGCCCCCCCTCACCCATTTCCAGTCCTAGCTCCCTCCCCCTCACAAACCCATTTCCATTCCAAGCCCCCAATCCCATCAGCTATTTGCAGTTCAAGCCCTCCTTCCACTCAGCCCATTTCCAGTCTTAGCCCCCCCCATAGCCCATTACCAGTCCTAACCCCCCCATCAGCCCCTTACCAGTTCCGAACCCCCCCATCAGCCCCTTTCCCGGCTCAGCCCCCCCCCATAGCCCATTACTAGTCCTACCCCCCCCCAAATCACCATCACCATCACCATCACCAGCCCCATTCCAGCCTTAGCACCCCCCATGGCCCATTACTAGTCCTAACCCCCCCCCCCCCATCAGCCCATTTCCAGTCTTAGCCACCCCCCATGGCCAATTACCAGTCCTAACCCCCTGCCATTACCAGTCTAACCCCCCCCTGGCCAATTACCAGTCCTAACCCCCCCCCGCCAATTACCAGTCATCCTACCCCCCCCCGGCCAATTAACCCAGTCCTACCCCCCCCCCTGGCCAATTACCAGTCCTAACCCCCCCCCATCAGCCCTTTCCAGTCTTAGCCCCCCCATGGCCCAATTACCAGTCCTACCCCCCCCCCCCATCAGCCCATTTCCATCTTAGCCTCCCCACCATAGCCCATTAACCAGTCCTAAACCCCCCCTTCCCCCCTATCATCCCAAATTAACCCAAAAAAAAAAACCCAAACAAAGCGGCTGCTTCTGCCGCGGCAGCCTCAAGAGCTCTGCCGCGGGGCCCCCCCCCCCACCCGGCAGAGCCTCCCTGCATCATCGACCTTCAAGTCGCAAAACGCGGGCTTCTTTCAGAGCCGCGAGGAGTTTCCTTTCTCGCGGGAGGAGAGCGCGAGAAAGGAAACTCTCGCGGCTCTGAAAGAAGCCCGCGTTTTGCGACTTGAAGGTAGATGATGCAGGGAGGCTCTGCCGGGCAGGGGGGGGGGGCCCCCGCGGCAGAGCTCTTGAGGCTGCCGCGGCAGAAGCAGCCGGTTTGTTTGGTTTTTGTTTTTTTTAAATTTGGGACCTTTTAAATGCGGACCTTCCCGCGTGCCAGCTGCAAGGCCTTCGCGTGCCACAGCTGGCACGCGTGCCATAGGTTCGCCATCGCTGCCCTAGATGTATCCTTGTCCCTCAGCTGTTGTGTTGTCTGTCTTGACTAGATTATAAGCTCTGATGAACAGGGACCATCTTTTACATGTGTCTGTACAGCGCTGCATATTGTCATGAGGTAGACAGCACTGAGCCTGAAATAATAAAGGGAAATGTAAAAGAAGAGCTTACCTCACAGCCACATGGGCAGTTGATACATTCACAATGCAGGGAAGCAGGGAATGGAGAAACAAACTTTCCTCATGGCATTAGTGATGCAGTAGAAATTCAGAGTCCCAATCAGGCTCACCTGGGGGGAGAGTCACGTTCTACGTCTAACAAGCAGGGAAATAAACCAGGTGGGAAATCCCACAAGGGCAGATTAGGCAAGGGAGTCAGTCTCAGAGGAGAGTAGAGACCAGGACTCTGGAGCAAACACAGAGAGACACGCTGTCTTGGAGAACCAGGGCTGAAGAGAAGCAGGCTGTTGAACCCGAGAGGGCTAGGAAGAGCAGTGCCAAAGACTTCCAAGCCAGAGGGGTCCTCGTGCAGAGGAAAACAGCCAAGCAGGCAGAGAGCAAAGGTCACGTCCAGGAAAGCTCACTGAGAAAAGGAAGTGAATTCTGCTCAGCAAAACCCAGTGACCGGTACTCACGGAGAAAGGCAGTTTGCACTTCAGAGAGGAAGCCTTGGCTGGAGGAGGAAGGGCTGGAAACAATCTTCACCAAGAAGAAAGATAAGTACCCTGTCTTCTATAAAGGGAAAGAAGTGGGTCCTTGTATAAAAAGCCAAGCTTACAGAGAGCTAGAAAACCCCTATTGGCATAGGTGGTGGGAAGAAATCCCCAGCACAGCCCGTGGTATCTCTGACGGCACAAAGCAGTCTCCTCTCCCAGAAGCTAAGGTCTCCCGAGGGCAAGGTTCTGAAAGCAGTGACACAGAAACTTGGTGCCCGTATACAGGACCAGGTCCTGAGGTTATGCAGTGGGAAAGTTCAGCCCCCTAGGACGTTCCAGAACCGATGGAGTGTGCTTTATGCATTTCAGATGAGATAGTATCTCTTTGTTAAAAAGAAGCAAGAAGAAGCATAAGTATTGTTTGGAAGAAACTTTTATTTATCTGTGAAGCAACAGTTAATTTATGTTATCCTTGTTTGAAGTATTCTAAAGGCAATCCTCAAGGGAAGGGGAATAAAGCCCAGCTTTAATTTACACTTTGGACACGACTACAGAGTATTTCTTTCACAATCCAGGCTATACCCTATGTCTAGGCGAGTGCCTAAGACTGGCATAGTCTCACAAATGGCGTAGTTCTTTGGATTCCTGAAAAGAAGGATACCGTGGGAGCAGAGTGGAGTCACCAGCACCAGAGGACAGGACCGGGACTACGGTGGACCACGCCCCAGACGACTCCAGGATCTGGAAAAGCAAAGAACCTTCTCAAGGCCAGAATCACCACCTGACTCAGGTAACGGTATCTGGGTACAGCCAGGGTGGGATTCTGTGAGGAGGTATAAGGGGGGACTGAAAACCCCGGCTTAACCGCATTTAAGAAAAGGAAAGAAAAGTGAAAAAAAAAAAAAAGTGCCGCACTTGGTGTGTTTTTTTTCTTGGTTTATTGCAGGCTGCCATCATGGAGACTCCACAAGACACGCTGAGATGGATTGGGCTCCAATTTGAAAAACAGAGAGAGCTGGCCCAGCAGTGTCAGGAGCATTAGTAGCTATGCAGGCGCAGCAGAAGCCGCTGACGGACTTGCTACAGGCTGTGCTACAGGAGCGGCTGACTGACAAAAGGACTGAAGGACACTTTTGTGTGGTAGGCCCACAAACATGTGGGATTTTATCCTTTGGACAATGGTCAGGAAAAGACAATATAGATGACTTTCTCGAGGCCTTTGAGCGGGTAGCACGAGGTGCAGGCTGGCCCGAGCAGCAGTGGGCTGTCCGGTTAGCCACCTCCCTGACGGGAGAAGCCTTGGCGGCTTATAAGGCTATGCCCGCCGCCCAGGCAACTGAGTACAAAAATGTGAAAGCAGCCATACGGGACAGGCTAGGCCTGTCGCCTATGGTATATCGCAGAATGTTAAGGGCAACGAAAATCCAGCCAGGTGAAACTCCGAAGGCACTAGGCCAACGGATACGTAGCCTGGTGTGGAAGTGGCTTATGCCAGAAGGGAAGACGATAGAGAGCCTTTTAGATATGCTCGTGTTGGAGCAGTTTTCTGAAGCTGTGCTAGCTGAGGTAAGGGCATTCCTCACTCTCCAGAATTGCCAGACGTCAGGCGAGGCTGCTCACTTAACCGAAAGGTTCATGGAGGCTCAGGTAGCCTATAAACCGCACGGAGGAGCTAGCGACTCGTATGGGGTGGCAAATTTCAGCAGAGTAATGAAAGACCCAATGTCATGTATACCAGGTACAAAGAAATGTATGGATAAAGGTATGGGGAATGACTCTCGCATGAAATGTTTTAAATGTGGGAAGAGGGGTCACAAGAGGGATGAATGCATGTCACGCACAGCACTGATGAGTGAAAAGGGAAAATATAGGCAGGAAGGCTTTCGCCTTGATGTAGAGGTACAGGGCGTGTTGGCCAAGGCCCTACTTGATTCAGGAGCAGACCAAACTATGGTGTCGAAAAAATTCTGGCGCCTCCTACAGGATAGTGGGGCATTTCCCCTGAATCAACCAGAGGGCAGAACTAAGATCCGTTGTATACACGGGTCATCCACTTCCTATCCTCTGTATAGAGTAGTAGTAAAAGCTTTAGGCACTCGAAGGAAGGTCCTAGTAGCGGTAATTCCCCGGTTGCCCTATGATATAGTTTTAGGCCGAGACTGGCCGCCCTTCTGTAGGAGCATTGGGGAAAGCATGCAAGGGAAAAGGGGGCTGGTATCCACCAGGTCACAGGCCCAAAGTTCGAGGGAGAGCCTTGAACCCTCGGAGGACTTTGGCCCTCCTTCAGAGGAAGAAGCAAAACCCCAGGTGGAGGAGGATAGGCCCCTAGAGGACCTGCTAGGAGAACTACCCAAACACGAGGATTTAATCAACCTTCCTAAAAAGGCTAGTAAGAAAAGCAAGGGTGATAAGCGGCGAGAGCGCCACAATAGGGCCCAACTAAGGGCAGAAGCAGGAGATGGGATAGGTTTTCCCTGGGTACCGGCTGAGCTAGTGCAGAAGTTTCCCTCATTTGCGAAAGAACAAAAAGCGGATCCCGCGTTAAAACGCGCTTTTGAGTATGCCCAGTCTGATAAAAACTCTCTTCCCAGGTTTTTCTTGGAAGAGGAGTTACTATATCGGGAGAGTAACGATCCCCAGACTGGCGCTGTTAGGAAACAGCTAGTGGTACCCACTTCTTTTAAGGCAACTGTAATGAGATTGGCCCATGACCACCCGGTGGGAGGGTATAAAGGGGTTGTAGGTACCCTGGACCAGGTACTGGCCCGTTTCTATTGGCCGGGGGTGTTCCAAGAGACTAAGCGTTTTTGCGAGGCATGCCCTTCGTGTCAGAGGGTCTCTGCCGCAAAACCTAGAGGGGTTCCCATGATACCAATGCCTACCATATCTGAACCAGTACGCCGGATGGCGATGGACATAGTAGGTCCCTTAGTAAAAACCCCTAGGGGGTTCCAATATATCCTAGTCATAATAGATCAGGCCACCCGGTTCCCCTGGGCCATACCGCTGAGGAACATTTCAGCAAAAACAATAGCGGGGGAATTAATTAAAATATTCTGTGAAGTAGGATTCCCGAAGGAGATGTTAACGGATAGGGGAAGCAATTTCCTATCATGATATCTGACACAAGTCTGGGACGCCTTCGGGATATGTCACCTAAAAACATCAGCATACCATCCCCAGTCCAACGGAATGGTAGAGCAGTTTAATCAGACCCTCAAACAAATGTTGAGGCGGGGACTAGACGGGAAGATGGCTGATTGGGACATTATGCTCCCATTTGCTTTATATGCCAGCAGGGAGCGCACACAGGCCTCGTTAGGAGCTTCCCCATATGAATTAATGTTCGGCCGGGCTCCAAGGGGTGTCCTTGACATTTTAAGGGAGCAGTGGGCAGAGCCAAAAGGGGAGGAAGTAGGGGTACCGCAGTTCCTCCAGGAACTCTGATCGCGGTTACAGAGGGCCTCACAAGCTGCTGAACATCTGCAGGGTAGTCAACAGCAGCAGAAAAAATATTATGACCGGGGGAAAAACCCCGTCAACTCACGATAGGTGAGAGCGTAGTCGTAATGGTAGCAGACCCTGGATCAAAATTTGAAGCTCAGTGGAGAGGGCCCTACACTGTAGTAGCTTGCAAGGGACCAGTCTCCTATGTCGTGGAGACCGACAAGGGACGCCGTCAGGTGTACCATGTCAATGTCCTGAAAACCTGGCAGGAGCGGACGGCAGCTGTTGGGCAGTCACAGGTACAGCTTCAATTCAATACGGATGCAGTATCATGTATTCTGTGCTGTAAGGACATATGTCCCTCAGCCTGAAATAGCTTAAGGGGGGGGGGGGGGAATATGTCATGAGGTAGACAGCACTGAGCCTGAAATAATAAAGGAAAATGTAAAAGAAGAGCTTACCTCACAGCCACATGGGCAGTTGATACATTCACAATGCAGGGAAGCAGGGAATGGAGAAACAAACTTTCCTCATGGCATTAGTGACGCAGTAGAAATTCAGAGTCCCAATCAGGCTCACCTGGGGGGAGAGTCACGTTCTACGTCTAACAAGCAGGGAAATAAAACCAGGTGGGAAATCCCACAAGGGCAGATTAGGCAAGGGAGTCAGTCTCAGAGGAGAGTAGAGACCAGGACTCCGGAGCAAACACAGAGAGACACGCTGTCTTGGAGAACCAGGGCTGAAGAGAAGCAGGCTGTTGAACCCGAGAGGGCTAGGAAGAGCAGTGCCAAAGACTTCCAAGCCAGAGGGGTCCTCGTGCAGAGGAAAACAGCCAAGCAGGCAGAGAGCAAAGGTCATGTCCAGGAAAGCTCACTGAGAACAGGAAGTGAATTCTGTTCAGCAAAACCCAGTGACCGGTACTCATGGAGAAAGGCAGTTTGCACTTCAGAGAGGAAGCCTTGGCTGGAGGAGGAAGGGCTGGAAACAATCTTCACCAAGAAGAAAGATAAGTACCCTGTCTTCTATAAAGGGAAAGAAGTGGGTCCTTGTATAAAAAGCCAAGCTTCAGAGAGCTAGAAAACCCCTATTGGCATAGGTGGTGGGAAGAAATCCCCAGCACAGCCCCTGGTATCTCTGACGGCACAAAGCAGTCTCCTCTCCCAGAAGCTGAGGTCTCCCGAGGGCAAGGTTCTGAAAGCAGTGACACAGAAACTTGGTGCCCGTATACAGGACCAGGTCCTGAGGTTATGCAGTGGGAAAGTTCAGCCCCAGAGGACGTTCCAGAACCGATGGAGTGTGCTTTATGCATTTCAGATGAGATAGTATCTCTTTGTTAAAAAGAAGCAAGAAGAAGCATAAGTATTGTTTGGAAGAAACTTTTATTTATCTGTGAAGCAACAGTTAATTTATGTTATCCTTGTTTGAAGTATTCTAAAGGCAATCCTCAAGGGAAGGGGAATAAAGCCCAGCTTTAATTTACACTTTGGACATGACTACAGAGTATTTCTTTCACAACCCAGGCTATACCCTATGTCTAGGCGAGTGCCTAAGACGGGCATAGTCTCACAATATGCTTTGTAGCGCTATACTAATGATCAGTAGTAATAGTAATTGCGCAGATGTTGAAGCATAGAAACATAGAAATATGACGACAGAAAAAGACCACATGGCCTATCTAGTCTGCCCTTCCATATCAACAACTACAACAGTCCCATTTTTTTCTTTAGAGATCCTCTGTGTTTATCCCATGCTTTTTTGAATTCAGATACTGTCCTCATCTCTACCACCTCTACTGGGAGACTATTCCACGGATCCACCACTCTTTCCGTAAAGAAATATTTCCACATATCACTCCTGAATCTATCCCTCTTCACCCTCATCCCATGTCCCCTTGTTTTCAATTGAAAGAGGCTCTCCCCCTGTACATTTATGCCACAGAGGTATTTAAACATCTCAATCATATCATCTCTATCCCGCCTTTCCATAGAAACATGAAAGCAGAAAAAGATCATATGGCCTATCTAGTCTGCCCTTCCATATCAACTATTATAGTCCCTTTTCTTCCTTTAGAGATCTTCTGTATTTGTCCCAAGCTTTCTTGAATTCAGATACTGTCCTCGTCTCTACTACCTTTACTGAGAGACTATTCCACACATCTACTACTTTTTCTGTAAAGAAATATTTCCGCATATTACTCCTGAGTCTATCCCATTCACTCTCATCCTATGTCCCCTCATTGTAGAGCTTACTTTCAATTGAAAGAGACTCTCCTCTTGTGCATTTATTCCACAGAGATATTTAAACGTCTCTATCATATCTCCTCTATCCCTCCTTTCCTCTAACATATACTGCACATATTAAGTCTGTCCCCATATGGTTTATAATGAAAACCATTGACCATTTTAGTAACTACCCTTTGCACTGACTCCATCCTGTTTATATCCTTTTGAAGGTATGGTCTCTAAAATTGCACATAATACTCCAAATGAGGTTGCACCAGAGACTTATACAGAGGCACTATCACTGTCTTTTTTCTGCTGACTATTCCTCTCCCTATACACCCAAACATCCTTCTGGCTTTCGTTGTCACCTTTTCTACCTGTTTAGCCACTTTATGATAATCAGAAACTCCAAAGCTAGTCCTGTTGGAGCTTAACCTGCCAGACAGAGACCTGTTGGTCTCTAGAAGGGCGTCAATGAGAAGGTCTTATGCATTCAAATGCAAGAGATTTGTTTTCTGGTACGTGGAACCGATGCTAGATCCCTTTAATTGCTCCATTGACAGACAACTCAAATACCTCCTACACTTCTTGGAGTCGGGTCTCAAATCCAACTCTGTCAGGGTTCACCTCAGTGCGATTGGGGCATACCATCGTGGAACAGAAGGAAAGTCCATCACGGTTCAGCCTTTAATAGCTCATTTCATGTAGGGTTTGCTTCTCTCAAAGCTTCCCTTCAAGCCCTTGGTAGTGGCTTGGGACCTCAATGTGGTTCTGGCACAGCTCATGTAAACCCCATTTGAGCTGCTCGATTTCTGTCCTATGAAGTTCTTGACCTGCAAAGTCTTGTTTCTGTTGGCGGTTATGTCAGCATGCCAGCTAAGTGAGCTTCAGGTTCTAGTAGCTCATCCACTGTACACCAGGTTCCATCATAATAGCGTGGTCCTGCACACTCATCCTCGATTCCTTTCAAAGGTGGTATCAGCTTTCCATCTTAATCAGTCAGTCATTCTGCTGACTTTCTTCCCGAGGCCTCATGCCCACAGAGGAGAAGCAGCACTGCACATGGACTGCAAACGAGCCTTGGCCTTCTACTTAGAATGGATGAACGCCCACTGAAAGTCCATCCAGCTGCTTGTTTCTTTTGACCCCAGTAAGCTAGGGGCTGCTGTTTTCAAATGCACTCTTTCAATTTGGCTGGCAGACTGCAACTCTTTCGCTTATGCCCAGTCTGGCCTGAGCCTTGATGGTCATGTTACAGCTCACAATGTTGGAGCCATGGCTTCATCGGTGGCCTACTTGTGCTCGGTCTCCATGGAGGAGACCTGCAGTGCTGCAATGTGGTCTTCTGTCCATACATTCACATATCACTATTGTCTGGATGGGGATTCCTAACACAACAGCAATTTCGGCCAGCCTGTACTCTGGCATCTTTTTGGGGATTAGAATCCAAATACCCTTCTGTAAAGAAATGCTGAAGAAGCTGAATCAGATGAATTCCTCACAACCCTCCCCCCTCCCTGAGGAATTGTATTCTGTTACAGCTTTGTTATCAGACTGGAGAAGATGGCACCATGGTGGCACATGGGAAGGGAGGCACACAAGCAGGGTGGAGCCTCCCACATATGGTAGATGTCTTCAAAGGAGCCCTGCATGGGAATTCTCCCCGTTTTTTCACTTCCAAACCAAGTCAGATTGAAATGTAGAGAGTTGATAGACAATGTTTAGTAGATCAGTATCAAATGGAAGTCACGAGGGCTCTGTAATTTTCCAGAAACCATAGAGGAAGGGTAGAAGTGGAGCTCATTAGTTTCTGCTGTGGATAACCTGAGGAGAGGTGTCTTGGAGGCGCTTTTTGAGCTTGTTCTGGTGCATGGCCCTTGGTGCTGACCTGTGATCAGCTGTCGCTGTGAATAACTGTTTTACACTGTGAATCCAGAAGTTGGGTATGGGGCTGACAGGAAGATGCTGTGGAGATAGGGGCATGAGGGAGGCACATGGAAGGTGTTGGCTTCTAGGCTCTGACTACAGAGATCTTAAGGGATCAGAGAGCGAGAAGTTAAAAAAGAAGTGAAACACTCGATATCCATTAAGTATTGAAGAAATAGTATGGTTTTGTAGTCTACACAATTGAGTTTGGATTCGAGTGATATTCATAGTTTTACATGCTCTCATATGTGAAGTTTCCAGTCTTGGCTATAAGTAGGAGGTCACTGATGTGATTAGACACTATTGTTGGGCATACCAGAAGTCCAAAAAAAGGTGTCAAAAAAGTCTGAGACCTCTGATAACAATGAAAACAATTGAATGAGTAACCAGAAAAGATAGCGTTGGTTGTAGAGGGAGTAGTTTGTAAAAATTTCTTTTGGTTCTATACTGCTAAGAAATTGAGCGGTTTTCATAAGTGAATTTGTATGTTACAGAAATCTTAAAGCATTGCAGGCCAAAACAACTCTGGTGTGACAACATTAGCAAAGTATTAGTTGCACAGCTGAATTTTGGATAGATTATAGCGCAGAGAGATGATTCACTGGGAGATCTGCAGTTGCTATAGTGCCTTAACCAAGCTGGCATCAGAAGGCAGCAGACTGTGTGGCTCCCAAAGGAGATCTCGGCGAGCCTTCTCTTGCACTTCTTCCCCTCATCCTCTCCATTTTCAATTCCAGTCTTTCCTCTAGCTTCTTTCCTGCCCCTTGGAAGCACGCTATAATTCGCCTCATCCTCAAGAAACCCTCCCTGGACCCCTCCATTCCTGCTAATTGGCGCCCTGTTTCTAACCTCTCTTTCTTGTATAAGCTTTTGGAAAAGCTCGTCTTCGCCCAACTCTCCTCTCGCTTGGACTCTGCACTAATCCTTCACCCCCGTCAGTCTGGTTTCCATATGGGACACAGCACTGAAACTATCCTCACCTCCCTCCTCAATGAACTCCGCTCTTCCCATGATCAGGGCTTGCTTTCTATTGCGGTTTTCCTCGATCTGTCCTCTGCCTTTGATCTTGTGGACCACCGCACACTCCTCACTCGTCTTTCTGATGCCGGCTTGGGGGGGGGGGGGGATACTCAATTGTTTTTGTTCTTTTCCGTCTTCCAGATATTTTTCAGTTTTTTCCTCCTCACCTAGCACTCCACTTCCCTGTAGTGTCCCCCAGGGCTCCATTTTCGCCTCTCTCATCTTTAATGTCCTTCTGGCCTCCCTCACCACCTTTATTCTACAGTACTGCAACTCGGCATACTACTACTCCGATGACATCATACTCCTGCACCATACTGACCCCTCCACTCCTGACATCACTCCCCTTAATGATTGCCTCTCTTCAGTTAGTACCTGGCTGGCCTCCAACTTTCTCCATCTTAACCTGACCAAAACCCAACCTATCTGGTTTACATTCAGCAGCCCTGACCCTACCCTCTCACCTTCACTCTCCTCCACTCATACCTCTCTGGTCCCCATTTTGCATTACCTTGGTGTCACTCTGGACTCTGCTTTGTCATTCCACGATCACCTGTCCTCTGTGATTCATCGTTCATTCTATTCCCTCCACCAGATCCATGCTGTCCGTCCCTTCCTCGCCACTCCCTTCCTGGTTACCCTTCTCCTCTCCCTAGTTGTGAGCAGACTTGATTATTGAAGAAAACTCCATGATCTGGTCACCATACCACGGCTCTTTAGGTCTCTGGTCCTCAAGCAGTGAGAAACAGGCAGAGAGTAATACAGAACACAATCACACACAAGTGTTACTTTCTTTGAGCTCAGAGGGAAGACAATAAACGGGTCTATGGACATGCATAATTCCACGCTTATTGAATTCAAATTCTTCCTCCTAAAAAGCTCCTTTTATTACAGAAAAAGGGGAAGTAACAGTCATTTATTATAACCATGAAATAACACAAGGTGTCGCCAAAGTTCTTTTTACAGAGCAAGATATGATTACAGTGCATTAGATGAAATTCACTTGATTATGACAAAATTATTTATAATTGCAAAGTTGCAAACATTATGTTGTGTCAGCAGGGACTTCCAGTTGACTGTACAATGAACTATGGTTGCACAGTTCATAGCCTATGTTTACTTTTTATGCTTGCGTTAACAGTGTTCCAGACTATTTTAGAAACGGTTACACAGAACTCATGATCATGACATCCTATTCTATTTAAGAGGAAGTAGGTGAAAAGTCAAACTTCTAAACACATTCTGTATCAAGAAATTCATCCATCTTCAGTTACCGGTACATATTGGGGATTCTGGTATCCCTTTATCTGTCCATGTCTACAGTCCTCCCTGTGATTTGTGGCCTGGTTCCCACAATCAGTTGCCCAAATATCACCAATCAAAGAATTACTTAGACGGCAGTTGCTTTAGCTACAAAGACTTTTATTTTAGCATAGCAAAATAATAGTGTCATGCAGAACAGCAAAGCCTGCCTAGAGATGACGGACAGCACCTTCTCTCTGTAAAGGGAGAAAGCACTGCCCACTATTCTTTAAAATGGCTGATTTATATACATTTCTCCTTGTCTCAAATGTCTGCTTCAAATTAGTTTCAGTGAATTCATCATAAGTTCTTAAGTGTCTGCAAGGCCCCAGGCGTCCTGTAACACTTTTCCCCAGGGGAGGATCCCTTTACATTTATACATCTGGATCTGCTTTTAGGTCTGCTTATCTATGCATGGCCTGCGACCTCTGCCCCTTCCTGTGTTTTTCCTTCTCCTGGCACTAATTGAAACCGTCAGGGCAAGAGAGAGTGCTTTTGCTCATTAGTTTGAAATCGTTGAATTCCTAGCTTGGCCTGTACTTTCTTGCTAGGCCCCAATATTCTGCATACTTCTATCCAGAATATGGTTACCCAATAGCAGGCCGCATCTATTATCTTATTGCAAGCATATACTCTCATATAGCTCATATGTATTGTCTTCTTGTCTTCTGTGCCATCCATATGCTGTGTAGTTTCACCAGGCAAGGGTGCAGTCATATAAAGCCAACATATACAGCAGACCTAAGTCCAATTTAAGCCAAATTTCCCAACATTCTCCACTTTTTCTTTTCCTTTTTTTTTTTTTTTGTTTGGGGGGGTAGCAAAAGTAATCCCACTAAGGGGCATGAATAACAACCATTTGAGACAAAGATAGATCATCCAAAGGCAATCACTGGTACTGTTCCCTTGATACAATATACATGGTTTTAGTGCTTTGCGATATCATTCGTTTACAACAGGCAAGTAAAATGGATAAGGCACAACAGGCAATGATTGCAAAACAAGCTATACTTAAAAGCGTAATAAAGAAGGCTTTAAGTCCTACACCTAAACTAGCAAACCATGAAGCAATACTACCCCAGATATTATCAAGTTGAAGCCCCCCCTTAAAATCATCAATATGCAACTCAGAGAGGTGCTTTATCTTATTCATAGCATCAAGGACAAAAGTGGTATGGTTAGCGATGACAGTACAACAGTTTGTAGCATTAATGAAAGTGCATGTGCCGCCTTCAGCAGCCAAAAGTAAATCCAAAGCTTGCCTATTCTGCAGAGTCATTTGTGTATTTTGCTCAAGGGACTCAGCTAGGCGTGAGATAGATTCGGTAACAGCTTTCATTTGAATATGCAACAAACATTGCAAACGTCGTACAGCCATACCAAGCTCAACAGTAAGGGTGGGGGTGGCAAAGGGAATCCAGGCCGTTGCGCTAAGGGCATCCAAACGAGTTTTAGTCATGGGATAAGTGGAATTGATATACTCGAATGAGGCCTGAATGGTATCATCCTCGGCTATAGAGGAATCCCAGAGGCTAGCATAAGCTGAGGAGCTACGTTTTAATCTATGCAGGGTGGAGCGAGAAGCAGAATGATGGGTAACATTAAGAGGTATCAAGACAGAAAAAGAAGAAACTTTGACCAAAGCACAGGGTAATAGGGAGAGGTTAACTACCTGATACAGAGTTTCCCCACACAACCAATAATGACCCACTACAGCAAAGAGGTTTGTAGCAGGTGTCCATATGCGACTCATATGATGCCCATCAAACCACTTAACAGAAGATTTTCCCATGGTAGATGAGGTAAGATCCCTCCTGAAACTGGACATTGGGAGATAGCATGAAGTATATGGAGATTCATTCTGAGAACCCGTTGTCAGCACAGCTGAACCATCGTGGTAAATGGGACCAACCCCCACATACCAGCGGAAGTCACTTCCATTAAACACTACCGGGCTCCTTGTAATATTTCTCCAATCATATTTCATATTGGAGGGGTCCATATTACCGGATTGATTATACCACTTTATCATGACAGAATTACTAGCAAAATGAAAGGATCCATTAATCACATTATACAACAGGTTACACCTGTCTGAAAAAGCAATGGATACATTTGTTATTAAACATAGATTAAATATCATATTCGGGTCAACATATACACGCAAAGGGTCATGTATCATATTCATTGCATGCCACGTCTGGGAACAATTAAAAGCTTCATAACAACTGGCAGAAAAATTATTATTATCTACACAAGCAAGCTGTCCTGCATATTCATTTAAGGGAACCTTTGAAACATGTACTGGAGCATATGATACACCCTTTGGTAAAGGGGTACAAATAATGCAGTCTGCAATGTTCATCAGGGAAACAATGTGTAATACTGATTGCTTCCACAAGTTCAGAGAGCCTCCAGGTAAAGCTCGGGGTACTCGAGATATCGTCTGGTTAGTCTGGTTCCATCCCTGGAGAAACAAAGCTAGCTGTCCATCTGGATGTAAACACTCAATAAGGAGGACGATTATGACAGAGATTCCCAGAAGAAGGCACAAGGATGCCCACGGAGTAGGCTTGACAGCGATAATCTTTGGTACTAATAACATAGCACTGTGGTGAGAACACGTGAGTTCTGTAGGGAAATAAAACTGATTAATCAGATGGGAAAGCTGGAGAAGTTTTTAGATGGCTGACATGCACCCAAGTATCAGTATCATTCAGTCTGGCAGCAAAAGGGGAAGCAGCAGTGACAACGTGGGGTCCTGAAAAGGTTGGGCAGTCCCAGGATGCACGAACACAATTTCTTTTATAGACAGTGGACCCTACAGGGAAGCAAGGTAATAAGGATGGACTGGACACAGACTGTGTGTCTGCTACACGGTCAGCAATTTCTTGGAGCGCAATCCGAAGTCCTGCAAGGTAAGCAGAGAGACTATCATGAATCGGAACCTGGGACTGTGATAAATTAGTCGTGCACATACGCTGGCCAGTGACCATTTCATGAGGTGTCAGATGTAATCGCTTGATCGGGCTATTACGCAGCTGAAACAAGCACATTGGTAATGCTTGTAGCCAGGTCATGTGACCAGAAGCGCAAATCTTTCTGAGTTGAGTTTTCAAAATGCCATTACATCGTTCAACAAGACCATTGGAAGTAGGTTTATACACAGAAACATACTTCCACTGAACAGGAATATGCTGGGTGAGTGCAGTCACAAGAGCATTACGAAAGTGAGAGCCATTGTCAGAATATATGACTTTAGGAATGCCAAATCGGGGAATTATTTGTGTTAGCAAAACCTCTACTACTTCTTCAGCAGTCTCTTTATTGCAGGGGAAAGCCTCAATCCATTTAGACCAAGGGCAAACCCACACTAAAAGGTACCGCTTCTGAGCACATCTATGAATCATGTCAGTGAAATCTACATACCAGGATTCAAAAGGACCACTTAGAACCGGGAGGTGATCTTTGACTATGGCCTTTCCCCCTGGCTGAGAGTTCAGAATACACACGGGACATTTAGCTACTAGTTCCTGAATGCGATTTTTCATGTGTGGACACCAAAAAGTGTCCTCTAGCATGCTGTAAACATTTGCAGCACTAGAATGATAGATATCATGAATGAGATCTGTGAGGCATTTCAGTGCTACATCACAGATACAGAGTTTTCCTGATGGATGTACCCACATTTTCTTAATTTGGGAACAACCTAGTCTCTCCCAATTTCCTATCTCATGAGAAACAGCATCTTTCTGATAATCAGCAAGGTCAGGTACTAAATAGATCTGTGATATGGTGACAGGTAAAGTCAGGGAAGCATTACTAGTTACTTCTTTGGCTAACTGATCTGCCAGGGCATTGCCCATCTGGCGGAAAGAGTCTCCCTGTGTATGTCCAGGAACCCATTCACAGCACAGAAACAGATTGTTGATTCTGCGTTTCTCTAAACACTCATAAATTTGATGTATCTCATCAAGATGTGAGATTGAGCTGGCTGAAGAGGTAATAAAACCTCTTTGTGACCATTTCTGATGAAGCGCTGTCAGCACTTGTGCTGCATAATGGGAGTCAGTGAATATGATAATGTTCTGTTTCTCCTGATGCAGTAAGACTGCCAAAATTGCACAGAGTTCAGCACCTTGGGCGCTGTAAGTACTCGGCAACTGATATTGCAGAACATCCAGGATGTCACCAGAGGGAGATATCTGTACTGCACTGAAACCAGAACATAGTGATGTCTCAGAACCGTCAGTGAACCAGACTTCAGAATTGACAGGCATTTCGTGAAGAGACAAAATATTATCTGCGAAAGAAAAAATGGGGACCTTATCCCCTTCCTCACCAACAATAACAGAAACTAAATTTTGTAGGTAGCCAAAAGGGTGACTTGCAGGGAATGGCTTAATGAGGATATGACTCCGTAGCAGGATAGCACACAGCTGGTGTACCCGATGTGGGGTAAAGTGGAGAGTATTACTGCATAACAATGCCTCTACATCACCGGAACAATACACAGTGAGTCGCAAGGGATGAAAGGTGTTGTAGGTCTTCCTGACTGCCTCACTGGTGGCTACTAACCCTCTCTCAACGTCAGGCAGAACTATTTCTGTAACAGAAAAAGACCCTGACAAGTAGGACACAATTTTACCATCATCCTGGTAAATCACAGCTGCCCACGTGTGATGTCCGTGAAAGCTAATGAGAAACATTTCCTTTGAATAGTCAGGGAGACAGAGACTTGGTGTGTGCGAGACATCAGACAAAAGAGACTGAAGCAAAATCTGGTCAGGGGCTGACAGACTGATAGCAATCGACCCCTTGACCCCTCCTTTTAAATATTTGCGAAAGGGATGTGTGCGTTGACTGTGACCTGGGATCCAATTACGGCAGAAGTTTATCATGCCGAGCAGAGATCACAATTGCTTTACAGTGGAGGGCATCTGTAATTGCAGGCAGTGTTGTTTAGTTTTCTCTGTCAGAGACAGCATTCCATCTCCTACTAGGAAACCCAGAAAAGTGACTTCAGTTTGGCAGATCTGTGCCTTGGCCATATTAATCTGGTAACCACTTTCCAAAAGATAACAAACAAGTTTATCTGTGAGGGCCAGGTTTGTTGCAGCCTCAGCTGTGGAAAGCAGTAAGTCATCTACATACTGTAACAAAGACACATTGCTGGGCAGCTCTGCCCTGAATGATTGCAAATCAGCAACTAGTGCTTGAGAGAATATTGAGGGACTTTCCACGTATCCTTGGGGTAACCTGGTCCACTGATAATGCTGACCCTCAAAAATAAATGCCAGAAACTGCCTGGATGTGGGTTCGACCTCTATCCCAAAAAAGGCATGGGAAAGGTCCAGAACAGTATGATACTTGTACAGAGTAGTCGTTGTCAGCAATGTGGCAGGGTTTGAGACTACTGGAAACTGTGGTTCAATAACACTGTTAAGTGCACGTAGGTCATGAACTATTCGCCACTTCCCATTAGGCTTTTTCACAGGAAATAGTGGGGTGTTGTATGGGGAGTTACTGAGTTCAATGATTCCGTGCTGTAACAGCTCCTGAATCTCCTGGCGAGATCCCTGCAGGGCCTCCGGTTGGAGAGGATACTGTGGAATCTTTGGTGGTTTACAGCCAGGCTTAATATGAATGGTAACAGGCAGATGTGATTTAACTCGGCCATAAGGGCTGAGGAGCAGTGACCGCTCAGGGCCTTTTTCTCCCAGCGGACCATAGGTGAATTCAACCTGTAATTTCACCAATAAGTCCCTACCCATCAAATTTACTGGGCAATGTGGGGCAAACAGAAAAGAATGAGAAATCTGCTGATCTTCTATTCTTAAACAAATAGGTGTAGTTAGGTAAGATATAAGGGGTCTACCATCAAAACCAGTGGTAGTCATTTTCTTTCTACTAAGCTGGCATCTCTGTGGTAAAGCAGTTAATACAGAGGAAGTGGCTCCTGTATCAAGTAACATTTCTGTGGGCTCATCATTAAGATATACTGTGATCAGAGGTTCCTGATATGTGAGCCTCGCCTGTAAGATATAGATTCCCAGTCACTGTTGGGGTGGGGTCCAGAATCCCGGGGAGGTGTCCACAAGGGAAAACGCCTCCTGTCAAAGTTCTCATTTCTGCGCTGAGCACGGCATGAGCGCTGAAAATGACCGTAACCACCACAGTTCCAACACTGTGGGGCAGGAGTACGGTTATTTTGTTGGTAAGAGGGACCTCGACGCTGTGGCTGAGGATAATGGGGTTGTTGGGCTCCGTTATAGTAAATGCGCTCCTTATCTCTATCCCATACCTCATCACAGGGGTCTGGAACATCATCCTCATAGAGATCCAGATATTCCATGTCATCAATTTTCTCCTGCTGTTCCCTAATTTTCTGTTTTAGTTGTCTAATAAGTTCATTATTAGATTTATCAAGATGTAATTTGGTGGTGGATTGGGGATCTTTAATTTCTTGTAACCCTTTATGTTGAAGGTGTAACAAGCATGCTTGGGCCTGTTTCAAATCCTTCTCAGGTTTCAAAGTGTCCTCCTCTAAAGATCGAATATAATGCAAAATAGTGGCCTGTTGTTTAGGCCACGGCTCAGACTCCAAGGCTACTATAGACTTTAATTTTGCATTCACGGGTGGGGGTAATGTATTACACAAGGTCTGGAAAAATACGGGTCTCATACAAACATCATTGTATGGTACCCCCATTTGTGCTTCCCATAAATCTTGAAATCGTACGAGGTATGCACTGATATCCTCACCTATTTGGAATCTCATGGTAGTGAGAGGAGCCAAACTGCGCTGAGTAGGGTACATCTCCCTGAGGGCGTCCCAAATACGAGGACGATACTCGTTGAAGGAAGCACCATCATAAGTGTTAACTGTGACCTTCACCTGGTCTAAGTCGGCATTGGCGAACACTTGATTTGTCGCACTGTTTCCCAGAATTTTGGCCAATAAAGCTTTGATATCTCCCAAAGCCAAATTATATCCAGCCGTAATTCTTTCAAATTTTTGAATCCATGTCTCTCCCCCTCTACTGAGAGGAGGTAGACTACTGGCTATATTAGTCCTAAATACAAATCCATCCTACTTACCCACAAAGCCATTCACCAAACACAAAACACCCAGCTTCGCACCCTACTATCTCGTCCAGCCCACGGCAAAACAACCAGACATGCCTCCAGTAATTCCCTCACCATCCCCCAAATGTTCTCAACGGACATGCAACCGAGCCTTTGAACTGTATGCTCCATCCTTATGGAACTCTCTACCGACCCATCTCAGAAACAATGCTGATCTACTGTCCTTCAGAAAGCAGCTGAAAACCATCTTATTCCAGCAATACTTCGATACGACTCCCACCAAAAAACGCATCAACCTCTGACCGCCCACCATGAACCTCTGATCCAAAACTGCCCTAACCTCTGATCCAAAGCTAATCTACCATGTCCAATGTCCAATGTCTGTCTCATGTCACAATCATCAATGTTGTCTCCCCGGTGATGGCTCCACCCTAATGCTTAATTTCCCCCCCCTTATATGTAACGCCGCTTTGACCTGGTGAAAAGCGGGATATAAATACAGTTAAATAAATAAATAAATAAATATCAGTAAAACTCCATGGTATATATTTAGATTTTCCTTCATTTGTGTAGATTACTGGGAACAGAAGCTGTTTATTAGCGTCCTGATTCTCATACTTCTCCCAAACCCTAAGACCTGCCTCCATATAGGCAGAATCCCAGTTAGGATCTCCCACTCCTCCGCGAATGCAGAGTCGGGCGGTGTTAAGGTGTACAGTTTCCAGTGATCCATTAGGGGGCCACTGTGACATCTGGGGCTGGTTGACTCTTGTCCAACTGTACATGTTGGAGGACCATCGGTAAACATAATAACCATTTCCATCCTCCTGCTCTGTAATAAAAGTAAGAATACAAGGGGAGATCACGTGATGTGGTGAGCTTGGGTGGACGCTCTCTGCTTGAGCTCCGGGCTCCCGATTCCATACCGGTCAATTGAGCCGTTTTTCGGAGGTGTTGAACCTGCGGAATTGCCCCCCAAAATACAGATTTCATCAGCAGCTCTACCTCGACAGTGCTGGAGTATGGCAGCGGCGGCTAAAACTAGTCGGAGGGACAAAGAGCGGGGCCTGGGGCAGCAGAAAATGGCTGACTCACCCCCGAAGAACTGCCCGTCATCCTCAGCGGCCTCAGGGGTATCATCGGAGGAGATTTCGGCGGCGGTTTCTGCAGCGCTTGCCGCACAGTTTGAGGTGCTGCGGGGAAAGCTGGATGCAGTGCAGAGCTCAGTCGATTCTATTGGAGCCCGCATGCAACAGGCGGAGGAGCGGATCGCACAGACGGAGGAGGAGGTGGTGAGCTTAAAGCAGGAGCTGGCCCAGGCAAAGACCATGCTTAAGGCCCAGGATGGCAAGATCGATGATCTCGAAAATCGCTCGAGACGAAGTAATCTTCGGCTGCTGGGGCTTCCGGAATCAGTAGGAGATAAAGATTTATTGTCTTATGTGTCGGCCCTGTGTACTAAGCTGCTTGGGGAGGAAGGAGAGAGGACCCGGGTCGTCCTTGAAAGAGCACACAGAGTGGGCCCCAAGAACACGAGGGACATGAGACCCAGGACTGTTTTGTGATGCAACGACAGGTTGCTGATCCCACTGGGAGATTTCTGCTGTTGCATGGCTCACTGGAAGACCGGGAGATAATTCTGGGAGACTTGTATGGTCCCAATTTGCTGGATCAGGATTTTTTAAATCGTATTGCAGCTAAAGTGGAGCAACTGCCAGATGTGCCATTGCTCTTAGGCGGGGATTTTAATGGGGTCTTTGAGGTGGGTCTCGACACCTCTAGTGGCAGTGGAACTCGGGAAAGAACGCTTACATCTCAGGTGCTGCAAAGATTTCGAGCCAGATTAGGCTTGGTGGATCCCTGGAGATTACTACATCCTTCCGAGAAGGAATTCACCCATGTATCGAGGGCACATGGAACTAGTGCAAGAATCGACTACCTCTTGCTTTCCATGACCCTTTTTGCATATATTGGAGAAGCGCAGATAGGTCCCCTAGAGATCTCGGACCATGCAATGGTATGGATAGAGTTGCAATGGGGGGGAGGAGCCGGGCAATCCCATATATGGCGGTTCCCCATCGAACTGTATACAGACAACCAGTTCCAGCAATTCTTGTGTCAACGTTGGCGGGACTTTGAACTAAACCATCAGGTGCACGGGGATGACCCGGAGCTGGTTTGGGAAACCGCTAAAGTGGTGTTGAGAGGTGATATAATTGGGTTTGTGGCCAGGAAGAGGAGATTCTAGCGGAGCAAATTATTCGGCTGGAGCAGCAAGTGACTCAGGCGCGGGTGTTTAGTGGATGTGCCCCTACAGTGTCCAATAGGAAGCGGTTGTGGGAGCTACAGGTAGCCTTAAACGAATTACTACACCAGTGAGCCAAGAAATCCATAATGTACTATAAATATCAGCTATATTGTTTTGGCAACAAACCGGGAAAACTGCTGGGGAGATGTCTGAAGGGTCAGAGGGGACCGAGGCTAGTAGCGGCTCTTCGCGATGAGCAAGGGAAACTCCAACAAAATAGGGAGGCGATAAGTGCAGTATTTAAAGGCTTTTCTCAAAAACTGTATGCGGCGCAGGAGAATGCCCCATCTAATATGGAGAAATATTTGCAAGGTCTGAATATACCGAAGGTGACTGCGGAGCAACGGGTCCAATTGGGACAACCGATAACCTTGCGAGAGGTACAGCATGTAATCTCGAATGCTAGCTGTTATAAAACTCCAGGACCGGACGGGTATGGGGCTGAATTTTACAAACTTTTGTCGAACTGGGTGAGCCCTCTTTTAGTGGATACCTACCATCAAAGAATAGAGAGAGGTGGTAGGTGCCGGGGAGACAATCAGGCATATATTACGCTAATACCTAAGCCGGGTAAGGACCCGTTACAGGCAGCTTCTTATAGGCCGATTTCCCTACTGAACTTTGATATGAAGCTGTTGGCGAAAATCTTGGCAGACCGACTGGCGGGAATCTTAGGTGATGTAGTACATGAGTCACAGGTGGGATATGTGCGTGGGCGCTATGCGGTGCATAACCTACGTAGAATATTAGCGTCTCTGGAGTGGGTGCATAACCAACAGTTGCAGTCACTTTTGGTGAGTTTTGACGCTGAAAAAGCGTTCAATAGGGTAAATTGGGAATATTTACAATATTTGTTACCATTATACGGCCTGGGACAATCTTTTTGTGATATGGTGCAGAGTCTTTATGTTACTCCGACGGCTAGAGTGCTTTGTAATGGGGTCTTATCGGATCCCTTTTCTTTGCATAGGGGTACTAGACAGGGCTGTCCACTGTCCCCCTTACTGTTTGTTTTGTCTTTGGATCCTTTAATACGGCGCATAGAAGCGGATAGGAAGATTTGTGGGGTGGAAGTTGGTAAACAGGGGTTTAAGGTGGCGGCTTTTGCAGATGACATGTTGGTGCACCTGCTAGATCCTAGGGAGTCCCTTCCCCGATTGATGGAAGAGTTTCGGGTGTTTGGTAGTTTTGCAGGCCTTCGGATAAATGAAGACAAATCGGAGGCTTTAGATGTATCGGGGCAGCTGCGGGGACGATGGGGGGGGGGGGGGATTTTCCTTTGAAATGGATCGAACAAAAGTTTAAATATCTGGGTATTGTATCGACGAGACTACCACAAGATTTGTACCATGCTAATTTTGAGAAAGTTTTGTCTGGGTTGCGGACTCAGCTGAGAGCTTGGAACCCTTTACCACTGTCACTTCTGGGGAGAGTGGCAGCAGTCAAGATGGTGGTCCTGTCGCGAATCCTCTACTGGATGCAGACCTTACCAGTGTGGTTGCTATGCCGGGATCTGCACAGCTTAGAAAAGGAGATTCAGGGGTTTCTGTGGAAGGGGGCCAGGGCGCGTATTCCTATGTCCCGTATGATTTGTAAATGGAGTAGCGGAGGCCTTGGACTTCCTGATTTAGGGATTTATGCTTTGGCATGTCAAGCGCGGCATGTTGGAGACTGGTTGGGGGTGACAGATACCTATACGCCTTGGAACTTGGAGGCGGCATTAGTGGCCCCGTTTTCGCTGTTGGGGGTTTTACATGGGGAGAGTGCTCAATTGCCAAATTGGATTACGCGCAGTGGTATGTTAAATTCTATGAGACGCACATGGCGACAGTTGAATAGATTTTGGCAATGGAATTGGCAGGTGTCGAGCTGGCTGCCCCTTCGAGGCAATGTGCATTTCTTACCGGGTTCTGAATCCCGGGCGTTTCCGTTTTGGCAAGTGCAGGGCCTGAGGTATTTGGGACATGCGGTGGACCTTACTGGTAAATGCAAACCGTTTTCAGAGCTGTGTGAGGAGTTCAACTTGCATCCTTCCCAGTATTTTGCGTACATAGAAACATAGAAACATAGAAATATGACGACAGAAAAAGACCACATGGCCTATCTAGTCTGTACATGCAGCTTTCGCACCAGGTGGCTACATTGCCCAGAGAGGAGCTTGGTGTGGATAGGTCGGCGCAGATTCTTGAATTTTTCGAGCTTGGGGGCGACACTCCCCCGATGATAGCGGGGTTGAAGGTTAGGCTGGAGTGCTTTGGAGTCAGGCCGGACTATGGCAGGGCTGAGATGGCCTGGGCGGAGGAACTGGGACGAGCGGTACCGCCGAGCACTATTTGAAAGGCATTGGGGCGAATAGTGGAACTGGCGGAGGGAGCCCGATGGAGGGAAATACAATATAAAGCTTTAACTCGAGTGCATTTCTCACCTCGACGAGCTTTGAGGAGTCATATTACGCAAGATGGGTCTTGCCCTCGATGTTCTGAACCATTGGCCACTCTAACTCATATGTGGTGGCAGTGCAGGCGCATCCTCCCTTACTGGTCTCATATCAGTAGATGCATTATGGGGATGTTACAGCAGAGGTTTCCTTGGACCGGAGCTCTGGTCATACTTGATCAGTTGCATCGGGCTCTTCCCATTGGGAGGTGGGAGCGGTTACTGGTGCATAAGGCATGTCTGGTGGGGAAAGGTCCGATTCTACTTAAATGGAGAGATTGGTGAAGAGGCTAGGGGTGAGGAGTTACTCACTGAAACCAAAAACTCCAAGCTGCGATCTTCCACCACATGACGAATCACATGCTTATCCAACGGGCCCTCGGTCTTTGAAGCCTTCATAGCAGCAGCAGCCGGCACACACTTCTTCCTTCTTTTTCCCATATCAGAAGAACTACACACACCCACTCCTCAAAACTCCTCACAAACGCCGAAGGGGCTCCAAAGGGGCGTATCCTGCCCCTTTGGCCACGCCCCGTCGGACACGCAACCGAGGGACATGCCCGCGGCCGCGATCCCGCGGTGCAGCCCGGTTTAAATAGGCTGATCAGACCGGCAAGCAGCGTCCACACCCGCAGGTGATGTAAGGCAGCTGGGCAGGGTCAGACTCTACTCCTCAGTGATCCCGTGGTGCAGCCCGGTTTAAATAGGCTGATCAGACAGCGGCAAGCAGCGTCCACACCCGAAGGTGATGTAAGGCAGCTGGGCAGGGTCAGACTCCACTCCTCAGCGATCCCGCGGTGCAGCCTCTTCACCTATTGGGGGTCTAACCCTTCCCCTCTCATCATCGGATCAAGTTGCGGTTCGGGAGGAGGTTTTGGGAGTTCCATCTCTCCTTTCTGATACCGCTGGGGTTCCTGTTGGAGCGTCGGTTCGGGTCTGCTCAGGTGTTAGTCAGTTGCCATTACCTAAAGTGATTCATATCCCGTCGGCGCTGGGAAGTGCGGTTGCCTCTTCTTCGCCCCTTCAGGAAGTGACTTTGAAGGATATATGGGCAGTTGTTACCCGTACTGAGTCTGCTCTAACAGGTACATTGTGTCAAATTGAAGAATTCACCCGTGACTCAGTTGCAAAATTTGCTGAATATGACGTTTAATATGTGGTACAGGATAAACGCTTGTTGAAGGTGGAGGAAGCAATAGATTCTGTGCAAGCAGTTTCGGCTGCGTCAGTAAAGGATAGTTTGTATGTTCATCGACAGCTTGAGGTATTAGGAAATGCATCTCGGTCTAAAAACTTGAGGTGCTTAAATTTTCCTGTTACACACTATCTTTCCCTCCTTATTTTATTTCATAAGTATTTGAAAGAAGTGTTGAAGTTTGATCAACCCGATCTTCTTAGGGTTGCGAATTTGTATTATATTCCTAGATTTAAAAAGAAAATGGAGGGAAATGTGGTGGGGGATGAACCTGTTCAATTGCTTTCACCTGTTAGTTTAGATATCTCAGAGTTTCTTGAGTCCTCTTCTGATAATATCTTAGCTCGTGCAACTTTAGTTGTGACGTTTGCTACAGAACTGGACAAGAACTCTGTATTGAAAGCATATTTTTCACAAAAAGATGTGTGTTTTTGTGGGCAGAAGATTACCATCTTCCTTGATGTTTCTCGTATAACCCAGAATCACCGTAAAGCTTTTCTAGAGCTGAAAGAACGTACCATTGCATTGGGGGCTACTTTTTTTTTTGAAGTTCCCATGCAAGTGTGTAGTAGAACATCGTGGGAAACGTTATGGTTTCCTGGAATCTGCTCACTTGGAAGTTTTTCTAAAGAATCATGAGTATGATATGGGATGATGGGTTTGTGAAATTAAGGGTTCTATATTTGTTCTTGTAAGGCATCTGGGTTTATTTTTTTTTCTCTTTTAATGATTTCTTTAATGATTTCTTCCACTCCTTCATAATGTGGACTTTTATTTAATATATGAGCTGTTTTCCAGAATTCATGACTATGGAATGTTTTTCTGGGTATATTTTATTTTGTTAGTTTTTGTTTCTTATATAATTCCTGTTTTGCTTATTGTATTGAATAAGTTGAAAGTCAATAAATATATAATTTTAAAAAAAATGGAGAGATCGGGACCCGCCAACGTTCTTGGAATGGCGCAATAGTTTTCATCAGCTGATGTTGGCAGAGCGCTGGAGAGCTAGAGGCACGGTAAAGAGGTGGTCCACTTTCATGCTGATATGGGAGCCCTATATTCAGAGTCTGGGGTCCCGCTGTAGGAATGAAATAGTAAATGTGGAATATTAAGGTCCATGGGCAAGGGGAGTGGATGGAGGAGGGGGAAAATTGGAAGGGATCACTGGTAGATACATATGATGGAGCTTAGTGGTTGCGATGACGGGGGTGGGGGGGGTGGGGGGTGAGGGGGGGAGTGGGGAAGTTTCTTTAGGAAAAAATCATAAAATTGCATAATAGTGTGAATTGATTTGCTGTTAGAACATAAGAACATAAGACATGCCATACTGGGTCAGACCGAGGTCCATCAAGCCCAGTATCCTGTTTCCAACAGTGGCCAATCTAGGTCATACGTACCTAGCAATATCCCCAAAAGACACAGGTTCCACAATGCTTGTACTGGGTCAAGCATTGATATCCTGGGTCCCTTTTTAATAGTGGTTTATGGACCTTTCCTCCAGGAACTTGTCCAAACCTTTTTAAACCCAGCTATACTAACAGCCCTTACTACATCCTCCAGTAACAGATTCCAGAGTTTGATTACACGTTGAGTGAAAAAATATTTTCTCTTATTTGTCTTAAATAGTTTACCCTGTAGCTTCATTACATGTCCCCTAGTCTTCCTATATTCTGATAGCGTAAACAATTGATCCACGTTTATCCGTTCCACTCCATTCATTAATTTATAGACCTCTATCATATCTCCCCTCAGCCGTCTCTTTTCCAGGTTGAAGAGCCCTAACCTTTTTAGCCTCTCTTCATAGGAGTAGCCTTCCATCCCCTTCACCAATTTGGTTGCTCTACTCTGTACATAACTGTACATGGTGTTTGCCTCAAAGTGGGGATGAGAGTACACTCTGCTGAGGCTCATTGTTTGAACTGTATTGGTTGTTATGTTACTGATGGTTAATAAATAAAGTTTTCAAAAAAAGAAAAGTAAGAATACATGGTTGTGGAGCTCGAGGGGTTTTACCACCTTGAACGACACCACAAACCAGTGTAAGTTCACTTTTTTTCTCTTCTTCATCTACTTCTTCATCTACCTTTTCCTCTTCTTCCTCTTCTATAATCTCCTTAAGACGTTTTTCCCTATCTGCTAGGTCTAACTCCCATCTTTTAAGATTCCCAGTAATTTTTTCCTCAGATTGTTTTAAAGCTTGAGCCTGACTTACTAAATCTTCATGTTCTGCTGTCAATTGTTGTTTCAACTCTTCTAATTTTGCCTGTGCCTCAGCATATGCATTGGGATCTGGGGCAGGGGTGGCTTTTAAGTTAACATGAGCCTCAATCTTTGCCCAAGCTCCCTCAGTGTCCAAGAGTTTATGCAGGACCTGTTCTGAGGGTAGAGAGGCTGCTGGGTGAGAAGTCGGTTCTGACTTGGGCTGTAAGACAGGGTCGGAATAGCCTATGGCTGCCATAGCTTTACTTTCGGCTGCCCAATAAGAAGGTGGGGGTACAGGGGCAGAAGGCAAAGGCTCTGGACTGGCCTGCATCCACAGGGAAATATGTCGCAAATGTTCCAATTGGGCTTTGCCACATTTGTTAAATAAAATATGATCCCTAATTTTGGTCAAAATGAGCGGATCAAACGACTCCCCTGCTGGCCAGGCAAGAGAGGGTGTTTTATTCGTCCATTTTTCCCATTGTTTAGAACAATTTTTTATCGAGGCTTCCAATAGGGGGTTCTGTTTAACAAGGCTATCTATGGGGTTAGGACCGGGCTCAGTTCCTTTCTCATTATTTTCTTCCTGTTTGGATTTTCTTTTAAACATTTCCCTAGCTGTCCCTTCTCTATAGTCTATATAGACCTGGTGTTTTCACTGTTCAGGGACAGGGGCAATTAACTTCGCCTTTTACTAATAGCAACTTGAACCTCTTTATTTACAGAGGCACACGTAATTTCGCTTTTAGGTGGCAATCCAAACCTCTTAATTAACAGAGGTGCGAAACTACGAATCCAGGACTCATACAAACATACAACTCTTGTGCTTCGTCCAAACCCAGCCAATCCCCTCGCAGTGATGGGGGTATGAAAACGTGGAGAGGGGCACACACTCGCTTCGTATCAATAATACGTACAGTCTCAAGCGTACACCAATCAATCCTGGAAAGACAGAGACCTAATGTCTGGGCAAAACTTTCAAACTTTCTTTCCCTAACATTACAACTAAATGCAAAGACACTCTAACAATTTTCTACATAACAAAACATTAAGCACATAAAATAATGTAATTCAATATTGCAATGTTCTGCTATATTGTTGTTTAAGTTCCTTGTAAACCGCCCCTGATCTCTGGAAGGGGCGGTATAAAAAAGCACTGAAATAAATAAATAAATAAATAAAATACATATGCATATGTGTAAATTTGGTACTCACCCACCAATCAAACCTGGGTAAATCTTCCGTCTTTGTTTGTAGACAGGAAAAACAAAACTCACCCGCTGGAGTCGTCCTAGGGTATCAAAATCTCTCTCGACGTCACTCAGAATGGTATTCCCATCTTCTGTACCAGCAGAAGGAATCCTCTTCTCCTAATGAGAAGGTATTCTCATCCCCTGTTTTTTTCTCTGTGAAAAACAGGAGGTAGTCCCTCTGACAAAAAAGCAGGCAAGTCAAAACTGCAGTCAGAGGAGTCCTTGGGCAATTTAGAAGAAAACAAATTTAAAAGTATGGGGTTCGGCACCAATTGTGGCCTGGTTCCCACAATCAGTTGCCCAAATATCACCAATCAAAGAATTACTTAGACGGCAGTTGCTTTAGCTACAAAGACTTTTATTTTAGCATAGCAAAATAATAGTGTCATGCAGAACAGCAAAGCCTGCCTAGAGATGACGGACAGCACCTTCTCTCTGTAAAGGGAGAAAGCACTGCCCACTATTCTTTAAAATGGCTGATTTATATACATTTCTCCTTGTCTCAAATGTCTGCTTCAAATTAGTTTCAGTGAATTCATCATAAGTTCTTAAGTGTCAGCAAGGCCCCAGGCGTCCTGTAACACTTTTCCCCAGGGGAGGATCCCTTTACATTTATACATCTGGATCTGCTTTTAGGTCTGCTTATCTATGCATGGCCTGCGACCTCTGCCCCTTCCTGTGTTTTTCCTTCTCCTGGCACTAATTGAAACCGTCAGGGCAAGAGAGAGTGCTTTTGCTCATTAGTTTGAAATCGTTGAATTCCTAGCTTGGCCTGTACTTTCTTGCTAGGCCCCAATATTCTGCATACTTCTATCCAGAATATGGTTACCCAATAGCAGGCCGCATCTATTATCTTATGGCAAGCATATACTCTCATATAGCTCATATGTATTGTCTTCTTGTCTTCTGTGCCATCCATATGCTGTGTAGTTTCACCAGGCAAGGGTGCAGTCATATAAAGCCAACATATACAGCAGACCTAAGTCAAATTTAAGCCAAATTTCCCAACAGATTCTATAAAGAATCATTACAAAAGAGTGGTAGCTGGAACATGTCCAATTCCAGAATAATCTTCTACAGTAGGCTTCATTTTGCAGATGTTCTTTCAAAGTTCTAGGCACATCTGGTCCATAGGTGAGCTCCATCTTGTTCATTGGAAGAAATCATTATACAAAATCATGTAACATTGTTTACCTTTGCTTAGCCTCAATAAAAATGTGTACAGAGAGCAAGACTTTACCAATTCCTTGTAAGCACTACCTCATCTAGCAGTGGCCAACTGCTTCTCATAGATCTAGCAATAATTCAGAGATTAGTCCCTCATATCACGACACCAGTCATCACTCCAGATTCTTCAGCAGCATCCTTTCTCACCATGGGCTGTGCTATGCACATCTTAGATCAATCTTTTTCAGTGACCGTCCACCCAGGCTTCACTGCTGCACATACATGAGTAGTTCCGCTGGAATCGCTGATCTTTATCAGGAGTCTCCATATTCAGTAGCATATCATTCACAGTAGTGTTCTTCGGCCCATAGGATTCAGTGCATACAATATATAATTTGTAAAAATCAAATTCTCCACTACAGCATCTCTCTTGATGCCATACAATTGCAAACAAGCACAATTATTCATCCCTAATGACAGGCATAAATTGTTGAACAGAATTATATTATCTATTGTTAATTACAATACATCTATAGCTAGCACTAAACTATTACATAGCTAGCCTGTAACATAGTTATTATTTTCATCTACATTCCTAAACTTATTCTGTGTACTTGCCAAATCAAATGTTAGCATGTGGCCTGATAGACACATTGCTTTTTCCTGTCAGGAACACGATTGTACATATTCATATCACTAATTATATTTGTGATGTACTCTCCAGCTATAGCAATATACAAGATATAGTCAATCTGGTTTATTCAAGGGGTAACAACAATAAAACATAACTAGCAGTTTATGACAAATAATTTAAACTCATTTCAATTGTTTGTCAACAATTATTAGGAAAGCTGTCTTATCTTAGCTGATGGTTCAACTCACATTACTTTAAACATTATCAGTAATATACCCTTTTCCTTTTTATGTTATTTTTTTAATACTACTTTCCCCACTAATCACAGCAGTTCATATTGCAACTAAAACTTGATACAGCACATTAAACAGGAACATTGATAACTTGGAATTTTTCTTTGTAAGGCAATGAGGGTTAAGTGACTTGTCCAAGGTCACAAGGAGTGCTAGTACTCTAGTCATTAGACTACTTCTCTATTCCAGTCTAATTCGCATAGACGTCTAAGCTCACAAAGAAGGAACATTTATATAAGGTGTGTACATTCATAAACTATAAAACCTTTTTAACATCAAATTTGAACCAACTAGAAAATCAATTACCACTTCTTAATAGCTTAACAGTTCTATCTTTGTTACACTATTCTCAGAACAAAACAGCATAGTAGTATCAGCACATAGAGCTCCTCATGCAAGAAGCCTGAGACAAAATCAGTATTGATCAAATGAGCAGATAACTCAAGAGCTCTAGAAAGAGCGAACACTCCAGCTAGTTGAGCATTAGCAAATAGCAAAGCAGCCGACTCTGCACAGAATCAACTCTTTCAATTGCAATTTTCCTCATTCATTGTGCAAAGCAGAACCATCAGTACAGAGTGAGGTCAAACAGTAACAAGAAAAGAGCTGGAAGAAAGCTGTTTTTTTTTATTCCAAGTGTAAAAGACGCGAAAACTTAATGAGAGGCATATTATAGTACTAGAAAATCAGTAATTTGGATTGCAAAGACTACTGCTGCCAGAAAACTGAAAACATGGAGGCATTCCTGCTACAACAGGGCAACAAAAAACTGAAAAATAGCCCAGTGGCTTAAGTCCAGTGGGAAATTTCTAAGCAAGAACACAAACAGTAGCAATAGAAGAGGTAGGCATATTAAATCTAACTCAGTGATACTAATTTAAAACTATTCCACTAGCAACAAGGCATTTGCTTCACACCTGCAATTAATAACATCAGTTTCATAATAACTAAAACATATACGACATGAGAATTTAAGATCACTCCTCCAATCGACTCCTGCAGATTAGTTTAAAGAGACTATGAAAACAAAATCAGCATTTTTCCTTCAGACATCATTTCAACTAGTCCACTATCACAAAGGAAAAATAAAATATTATACATATATTTACCATACTGTTTTAATTGCTTAATTCACTTGTTTGAATGTAATTGTATCATTCACTTTTTCCCTTTAAGTAAACAAACTTGCTTGACTTAACTTGACAAGCAATTCATTTTTCCAGTTAAGTTACTAACTTCTCTTTCCTTTAAAACACTTAAGTTTTTTAACCTTTATTACATCACACAATTTATCAAATATCTAAATATATCAAAGCATGGAAGATCTTCCCGTTCATTCACCTCAATTATAACTAGAAATACAAGTTGGAGAATATATCAATCATTTTTTCCCAAAGCATCCAGAGACATAAACACCAAGGAGTAATGTTTCTAATAATATTTTTCAGCATTTGCATTATTACACATAGGGGCATGTTTACTAAAGTGCGGTAAACGTGACTAACGCGCGTTATACGACGTTAACGACCGTAAGTGCCGTATAACGTGCGTACCGACGCGCTAACGACCGTTAACGTAATACTACGCGCGTTAAGCATAGTTAACGATCGTAAAGTCCCGCGGCGCGTTAAAACAGCGCAGAAGGTGGAGAGTGGGCGGAGAGAAGGGGTCAATGGGCGGAGAGTGGGTGGGAAGAGGCTCCCCTCATACTAACGCGCTGAATTTCTGAGCTCAATTCCAACGCGAATGAAAACCTGTTGTTAAAGGCATTTAAAGGGAAGAGAAACCATTTCCGTCAGCAATGTACAGAAAAACCGGGGAAACCCACGAAACGTGAGCAGTGTGATACATGTGCACAGAACAAAATGTCACATAAAACGTTAAAAATGACCACAGGAAACATTTTAAAAAGCATAATTCAGCTGGGCAACAGTGATAGCAATGGGCAACAAGGAACAACACTCCCTGGAAAGCACCAAAAAAAAAAAGAAATGATGTGTGGAAGGGTCTACGTTCCGCAGACCCTTTTAAAGATCATTTCATTGTAATGGAGCTGTCCTGGGAGTGTTGTGTAATGTTTCCCAATGATATCATTGTTGCCCAGCTTGGTTATGGGTGTGTGCCAACATTGGCCTACAGGGCCACACACCCACCCACAGGCCCCATTGGCCAATGCCACCTGGAGAGGCAAGACATTGGGCCCTGCCTGTATCTCCCAATACTAGCAGATGCATACCTTAGCAATGCCACCCTACACCTGGGTATATGGTACATAGCTATCAAACGTTTCCTCTGATAACTGGCAGATATCAATTCCTACGTTAAGCACATTTTGCTCATTGAGCTCCACCATAACAATCATTCTGATGTCTGCGGTGTGTGCTGCAGGTCTGGTCTCTGACAGTGTTCACCACCCTGGGGAGTGACCCCCCAACAGTCTTGTGTACCATATCCATGCCTGTACTATGCCCAGGACTGGTGTGGTGGGTATGGCTGCTGACCACCTCTATAGTAGCACAATGCTGGCATAGGTGTGGGGGTGGCTGTCTGTCTATCCAGTGTGTGGTGGCTGCAAACACCTTCCACAGCCCACACTGCCAGCAATGTTGCCAGTATTGGGCTGCCAATGTGCATAATTAGGAGCAAGGTACCATGGGTATAGGCCGGACAGGGTGGCCTGGCCAGGGTGCATCTGCACAGGGCATAGGGCAGTGACAGGCACATTGTAGTGCCCGGCCACCACCTACACAGACAGGGTGACCTCAGTATATCCTGCTGAGAGATCACTCTCACCCTGACTGTGCAGTGACCACAGTGCTATCTAGTATTTCTCTCATGATTCTAAATAGCGCGGTATATAAGAAACTGTAATAATAATAATAATAATAATAATGTGATAAATATGGGTTTCCTTTTGGGGCCCAGTCACTGATGTATCTGCTTGCTGTGTATGCTGACATCCCAGTGGAGATGCCTGCACCCAGAACTGGGATGTCAGCATACACAGCAAGCAGATACATCAGTGACTGGGCCCCAAAAGGAAACCCATATTTATCACATGAGACTGTTTGCAGCTGGTAGGTGTTGTGATGGAGTGGCTTGCAGGGTGCAGTGGCTGATGGCTTGCACCAGGGGAATATCAGATAGTGGTGGGGTGCAGCATAGCATATCCAGGCCTAATGTCTGTCTGCTATTGTGTTATGGCTGTGTACAGAGCTGTATTGACTGCCCTGTGGGGTGTCTGTTCCTCAGCAGGACTAGGGTTAATGTTCCCCTCTACTGCCACCTTTGCAGGGAGGTAGACTGTGGATCTTATGATAGGAGACCCTGTTTGCCACCCTCAGCCCTGGGGGAGGGGGGTGGTGGTGCATGGGGGCTACACCTGACTGAAACAAACAGATGTCCAAGGTGTTCCTGCAGAAACTACCTATCTCACACAGTAACACTGCTTTGGACCTGTGCCATGGCCTCTTTCAGCCATGGACGGTGCTGTGGACCTAGTGCTGGGCGCCTCACTGCACCCTCAGGGTGAGCACAGTACCCGCACAATGTGACGGTGTGTAGCTACTCTGTGCCAGTACAACACACGGTCAGTACCCCCTATCAGGCCGAGGTGCTGTGGGGGTGCACATGGTCAGTTCCCCCTACCAGGCCGAGGTGCTGTGGGGGTGCATTCCCCATGGTGTGTATCTGTGGACAGCTGATTTGCATATGCAGTGCATCATGGGTGTGACTGGCACAATCCAACCCTGTGAAACTCCAGCACCTGCTCACAGGCTCTGATAAACCATAGGCCATCACACGTACATCTGTTAGCATAATGCATAGGTGCAAGACACCCTACAGAGTCTGTAATATAAGATGCCCACACTGGTAAAAACACACGTACCCACGCACGTAAAAACACACGTACCCACGCACGATTGTACGCGCGCAGCTACGCATGGGGCTACGCACGTACCAATGCACGCAGCCTCGCACGCACCAACGTACGTGGCTAGGCACACTCCGAGAGTGTTTTTCTGACACCAATACTCAACGTAACGAAAAACATGCCTCCTCTTTCCCTCTGTAATGTACAGGGTGATGCCTGGGACAGCCTTCTGCATTAGGCACACAGGGGACTCGAACCCATGCTGCCTGTAACAGCGGTCAGTACCGTAACCATTGTACTACAGCTCTGTTTCAGTGCTTTGTGTCTGTACGTCTTCTTACGTTTAACACGCAGTAACGCGCCACGGCGCCCGGTAACGCTCGTTAATTTTTTTAACGCGCGTTAGTGGTGACGATGTACCGCCCATGTCCTTATTTGGGGTTTCTGTCACTACCGCGGCTCCTAACGCGAATTGCACTAACGCAGTTTAGTAAACATACCCCATAGAATGGAATCAGTAGATAAATTCTCATAACCCAAAATAAGTTCAGATCCAGACCTAAAAAACAAAACTTATTTACTATACATACACAAGTAAAAGAAATAGTTAATCACATTTGGAGTTTCTTTTTTTAAACTTCCCCAATAAGGCTTATGGTTAGTCTAACAAAGAAAATCTTACCACAGTTGCTCAAGACTTTCTTCCTGCTAATATTGCAGTCATGCCAAGCTGTTATCTTGCCGGAAACCTCTAAATTATTACTGTGGTAAGAAACAAAACTTATACTGCACAGCACACTTAATCACTAAAGTAGAGAAAACAAACGTCATACTGCAATTATGACATGAAAATCAGTCCTTCAAAACTTTGTTTGATTAACTCTATTTTACAGTCATACAGCAACGATATAAGTTTTTCCCTGTAAGCTTCCGTTTCTTTTATATTTATACTATCCATCCTAAACACTTGATTTTAAATTTTTCAAAAGACAGAGTCAGTGACTGGTATGAGATTTGCTTCAAAAGCCATTTCATACTGTAACTAACAGTTTCTCCTACTGAAATGTTCCAAAGGGGAACGGCGGCAAACTGTGGTTACTGGCAGTCATCAAATGTTAACATAAGGGCGCTATCACCAAACTTGCGCCTCATTTCACAATTAGGGCTTCCTTTCTCTGCCCTATATCACTTCACTTATCTAACTGAGATCTCTAATTAACCTTACCGGCTTTACATTACAATCACAATATACACACAGATATCTGTCAATTCTTTAGTATACTCACTCACGACAACCACTGCCTGCGTCCTTGAGACTTGTCTGCTGTTTCCAACTGCTGAAGGAACACAGAGATCCGAGTCACGGCAAAAACTGAAGAAAACTCCGTGATCTGGTCACAATACCACGGCTCTTTAGGTCTCTGGTCCTCAAGCAGTGAGAAACAGGCAGAGAGTAATACAGAACACAATCACACACAAGTGTTACTTTCTTTGAGCTCAGAGGGAAGACAATAAATGGGTCTATGGACATGCATAATTCCACGCTTATTGAATTCAAATTCTTCCTCCTAAAAAGCTCCTTTTATTACAGAAAAAGGGGAAGTAACAGTCATTTATTATAACCATGAAATAACACAAGGTGTCGCCAAAGTTCTTTTTACAGAGCAAGATCTGATTACAGTGCATTAGATGAAATTCACTTGATTATGACAAAATTATTTATAATTGCAAAGTTGCAAAAATTATGTTGTGTCAGCAGGGACTTCCAGTTGACTGTACAATGAACTATGGTTGCACAGTTCATAGCCTATGTTTACTTTTTATGCTTGCGTTAACAGTGTTCCAGACTATTTTAGAAACGGTTACACAGAACTCATGATCATGACATCCTATTCTATTTAAGAGGAAGTAGGTGAAAAGTCAAACTTCTAAACACATTCTGTATCAAGAAATTCATCCATCTTCAATTACATATTGGGGATTCTGGTATCCCTTTATCTGTCCATGTCTATAATTATTGAAATATTGCTCTCGCCGGTCTCCGCCAGTTTCAGCTCTGAAGACTCCAACTGTTACAAAATACTGCCTCTCGTCTTGTCACTCATGCATCCCACACTGACCTTATCACCACCCATCTCATCCACCTTCACTGGCTCCCCTTTACTTATCGTATTCAATATAGGGTCCTCATTCTTGTCCACAAGGCTATTCACTCTGGTTCCCCCCAGTACCTTGCCAATTTGGTCTATCTCCATACTCCCCACCGTACACTTCGTCACATCCATGTCAATCACATGTTTCTTCCTACCCGTTCTGTTGCACACCTGGAGTCTACCCGGAATTCTGCCTTTTTCTACCTAGGCCCTAAACTCTAGAATTCTCTCCTCCCAGATCTCTGGCAGGAACTCTCCTTCAACAGATTTAAATCTCTTCTCAAGACACACATCTTTTGCTCTGTCTTCAACCTCCCTGCTCCTGCTGCTCCTAGCTGAGGTTCTTTTCCCCTTCTTTCTCCCCTTAGTCCCTCTTCCTTCTGCTCCTCTCTTTCCTATCTCCTCTTTCCTGTTTACTATGGCATTCTTTTCCTTTTCTGGCAGTTATTTTAGTCTATTGTGAACTGCTTTGCTATCTTTTCATAAAGCGGTATACCAAGTATTAAATAAATATAAAGATCTCGTTATTATAGAGAAGTTCCTCTCAGTCTATAGTGTAGTATATATGCCTCTTCAGCTACCAGGATGATAAGTTATTCTAAGTAAGGTGCCAGTCATAGCAGGTCATCCTGTTGTTGTTGTTAAGTGCCGTTGAGTCGGAGTTGACTAATGGTGACCCTCTGGATAGCTATCCTAAATTGTGTTCGGTCTTCAGTCAGGCGGCTCATTGTTGACAGACTGGTACCCGTAGCTGCTGTTATTGTATTGATCCATCTCATTGCTGGTCTTCCTCTTTTGCGTTGACCTTCTATCTTGCCAAGCATGATGTCTTTCTCTAATGATCTCTCTCTTCGCATGATGTGTCCAAAGTATGAAAGTCAAAGTCTTGTCATCTGAGCTTCTAAAGAAAGCTTAGGTTTGATCTCCTCTAGTACCGACTGGTTTGTTCTTCGGGCAGACCATGGTATACACAGTATTCACAGCCAGCACCATAATTCAAAGGCATCAATTTTCTTTCTGTCTATCTTTTTCACTGTCCAGCTTTCACATCCATATGATGTTATTGAAAATACCATGGCTTGAACAAGTCAAATCTTTGTATGGAGAGAGACATCTCTGCTCTTGAGAATCTTATCTAGGTCTTTCATAGCCATTCTGCCAAGAGCAATGCGTCGTCTGATTTCTTGACTGCTTGTTGCTTCTTTATTGATAGTTGATCCAAGTAGGTTAAAGTTGTTCACGATTTCAATTTCTTCTCCTTCAAGGATAAACCTGTTGATTATGCCAGTTGTCATGATCTTTGCCTTCTTTACATTAAGGTGCAGGCCCATTTTGAGACTATGTTCTTTGATTGTGAGAAGCAAATGTTTCAGATCATCTTCACTTTCAGCCAGTAATGTGGTATCATCAGCATAGCGAAGGTTGTTGATGAGTCTTCCACCAATCTTCACCCCTCTGTTGTCTTCATACAATCCTGCTTCTCTGATGATTTGTTCTGCATATAAATTTAAACAGGTAGGGGGAAAGTATGCAGCCTTGTCTTACACCTTTGCTTATTTTAAACCATTCTGTTTCTCCTTGTTCCGTTCAAACTGTTGCTTCTTGATCAATGTACAGATTGTGCCAGAGTACAATCAGGTGTTCTGGTATACCCATGCTCAATGTGGCCTAGAGTTTCTCATGATTTACACAGTCAAAAGCCTTGCTATAGTCAATAAAGCACAAATAGATATCGTTTTGGTATTCTTTAGTCTTTTCAAGGATCCATCTCACATCCGCAATGATATCTCTCGTTCCTCACCCTTTCCTGAACCATGCTTGCACTTCAGGTAGTTCTTGTTCCAGATATGGTTGTAGTCTCTTTTGAATAATCTTCAGTAGAATCTTGCTGGCATGTGGGATCAGAGCAATTGTGCGATAATTTCCACAGTCAGTTGGATCACCTTTCTTTAGTATTGGTATAAACACAGATCTTTTCCAGTCAGTTGGCCATGATGTTCTCTTCCATATTTCTTGGCAGAGCCTTGTAAGTACGGTAACTGCTGCGTCAGATTGCTGTAATACTTCTATGGGAATGCTATCAATGCCTGGTGCTTTGCTCTTTGATAAGGCTTTCAATGCTGCTTCAACTTCTTCTTTCATCATCAATGGTTCCCGATCATAAGGTACAGGTTGAAACGGCTGTTGGTCCACTTGATCTTTATCATATAAAATCTCTGTATATTCCTTCCACCTTTTCTTGATCTTCTGAGCATTATTCAACATAGAACCTTGAGCATCTTGTAACATTCCTGTAAAGATGTCTTACATATTGGAACATGGAATGTACGAAGCATGAACCAAGGGTCATCCTGTGTGTATATCTAAAATTTGATGAGCTTGGGAATTTATATAAGTGTGAATTTGGTTTTAACTTGGCAGAAATCCGCTGTAGTGAAGTTGTTTTTCTACCTTTCTGACATGGGATAATCTTGTCTTGTTGACACATTTGTTAGACCTAAGCAGACTTGATTAATGTAATTCTCTTTATCACAGTTTGTCTGCTGCTGGGATTAAATGACTACAGTTACTACTGAATGTAACTATCAAGCTTATGGTAAAGAAGAAATATGACCAAGTGCCCTCTCTTTTGAGGAAGGCTCACTGGTTGCCGATCGAGGCTCGTTTGCAGTATCTGACAATGGCCATGGTTCCCTTTGAACCGTCAAGGAGCCTGAAGTTCTTTCCTGCATCTTCCATCATTATTTTTGTTGAAACCTTTCTTCTAGAGGACCAGGCTTTCTCTTGTGTAGGACCATGTCTATAGAATAATCTTCCCTTGACTGGGTGTGAGGAGTTGAATAACTATTGCTTTCAAAAGGGTTAAGTGTATGAGAAAGAGCTGCATCATTCTTTATGGTAACTGTGCATTGTTTTATTAGTTTGTGATCCATTTTGGTGCAATTAACTTTGCTAAAGGTGAAATATAAAGTGAAATAAATCAAGTCAAATCACATTACCCCGGCCTGGAGAAAATACTCCTTCAGATTCCTTTACCTTCTCCTCACGCAGGAGAACATGGTGGTGAGACTGCCATAATAGATCCTTTGGACAGACTGAAGCAAGGGTCACTCATCAAGTTTCAGTTGGCAACATTTTTTTCTACCTAGATATCTAGAACACTGCTCCCTTCCTTGCACTGATCTGATGAAACTCTTGAAAACTCATCACAAATATATTAAGTTATTCCAATAAAAAGATGTCGCCTGGAGTTTGATTGCAGAAAAGCAGCAGCAGCTGGTGTGAAATCTGGTGAGGTTGATGAATGGTAGATTAGAGGCTATCTTGCACAGAATATCCTTGGTAACCCCTCCCTCCCCCCCGCCCGATTTTAAGCTGCTAGATGCTGTGGCTTAAGGGGGAGAGGACTGTTGAGAATATGAGTAACCTCCCTGCCCAACTGACCCTCCCTCCCACTCCAGGGCACGGGGTGAATCTGACACCATCATTCCGGAGCGACTGGGAAGAGATTGGAGGGATTGGGGGAAAATTGGAGATGATGGCATCGATGTAGTTTGCCTTCTTACATTTGGGGGACAAAAGGTAAGAACTCATACTGACAGTGTGGGACGGGTTACCAGTGCTTGCAATATTTAGGGGAGTTTCCATCTCCCTCATGCTCCTCTCAACTGCGCTATGGATGAGGGAGTCAGAGGGGGGATGAGGGGGCAAATAGCAAGACTAGAGGGTATGGGAGAATGTGTGAGGAGGTGAGTAAAATGAAATGGTTTGAGAGGGAGTGAGAGCGTGGGGATGATGGTGAGTGCTGATAGTCAGGGGTTGGCTATTGCAGAATAATATAGCAACATAGAAAATTGACAACAGATAAAAACCATATAGCCTGTCTAGTCTGCCCATGCATACCAAGCTCTACCGTCCCTTCCTCTCCCTCAGAAATCCTCTGTACTTGTCTCATGCTTTCTTGAATTCAGATATAGTTCTCATCTCTACCACCTCCACTAGGAGACTGTTCCACTCATCCACCACCCTTTCAATAAAAAAATATTTCATTTCTTAGATTACTCCCTAATCTTTCCCTTTACTTCATTCTATGACCCCTTGTTCCAGAGCTCCCTTTCAAATGAAAGAGGCTTCTCCTGTGTAGTTATTCCATAGAAACACAGAAAAGGGAGGGAACCCTATAGCAGGAGACTGATGGAGGGAACAACCCAGTGAGGGGGAGTTGCAGAGCTGCGGGAGTTGGAGAAAAGACATGTTGGGAGAAGAAGAAATGGAAGGCTGAGAGATGATGAAGGATAGAAAAAGAGTGATGGAGAAAGAGGGCTCGGCATAGTTTAGGCTAGGTGTGAGGGGGTGGTGCCCCCTTTCCCAAAATGTTGCAGGTACTACTGCTGAATTGGTTCCCCTCTCCCTGCCCAATATGACTTCCTTAACTTCTCCCCCTCCAAAGTAAGCAGGCAAACTACACCACTGGATGAAATCCAGGTGTCAGCAAATGGAGAGTGTGATATGATGCTAATATAAGGGGGGGGGGGGGCAGTGAGGCAGGGAAAGGGAAAAGAAGTAAAATGAGATGAAAAGGAAAAGAGATGTCAAGGGAAGACTTGATGATAGCAAGAAAGAGAAGTCAAATCATATGAAAAGAAGAGTCTGGGAAAAGAGTTAGGAGAGCATCGACAAGAGGCAGTCATAAAGAGAGTTCTAGACCAAACCACCTCTTCCCCCCCCCCCCCTGCCAAGATAAACAGAAAAAAGCATTTTATCTTTAGTTTACTGACTGGACTATGTAATGCGGTGATCAGACTCTGGAGTGAACTGAATTCTTTGCAGGCTGGGATGGCTTGTATTGGCTCACATTTTCTGTTTTTATGGTGTTTATTTTTCTTGGAATTTTATCCAGTTATGTCAAGAAAAACCAGGAGGAAATCAGTGGGGGAAAAATGACTCGCCATTTTTTGCCATCAGTCTTAAATGGAGCACTAAGGCTTCGTTGGTGTTGAAGCAAAAAAGCTTCATAAAGATTTCACTCCCAAAGCAACATATTTTGTGAAATGCCGGCCACTGTTTGGGTGTTAGGAAAATAATTTTTAAGATGTTGTGCGTTTAGAGGGTGCTAGTAAAATAAGTTTTAAAGATAGGTCACATGATTTAAGCTGTTTAGCATTAATATAGAAATAATAACATCAATGGTTTTTTGAAACATGAATATACTATAAGGACTGGTCTCAAAGACAGCCATGATTAAGGGCTTCTAATGACTATGGAAATTTTATGAGGACATGGGTCTTTTTCCTGTTTTTTGTATTTGTGACAAAGTAGTAGTTATAGTGATTGATGCAGGCTTTTAACAGTGTTTGTTCATCTGAAGCTAAGCAGGATCAGGCCTGGCTAGTTCTTGGATTGGTGTCCACCTTGGAATATCAGGTGCTGGAAACTTACTGCCTGGAGGAAAGTTCTACTGAAAACAAAATTATATGCTCAAACTACAACATAAGGAATTTAAAGAAAACTTTATTTCAGGTGCAACGCCATTTCTCTAAGGCGCCCAAGCGTTTCACGATGTAAGTTTCATCAGGGGAATGCACATATTCCGTTATAACTGACCTTGAGAGCCTGCTCTTGCTCTTACTTGAACGAGAAGAAAGCCTCTCTCCACATTCCTCGTTAACTGTCAAAAGGCGCGGCGTCTTTTGACAGTTAACGAGGAATGTGGAGAGAGGCTTTCTTCTCGTTCAAGTAAGAGCAAGAGCAGGCTCTCAAGGTCAGTTATAACGGAATATGTGCATTCCCCTGATGAAACTTACATCGTGAAACGCTTGGGCGCCTTAGAGAAACGGCGTTGCACCTGAAATAAAGTTTTCTTTAAATTCCTTATGTTGTAGTTTGAGCATATAATTTTGTTTTCAGTAATAATAGGCTCAACAAAAACTAGGTACCCATTTTTTCTAGCTTACATACTTACTATGGAAGAAAGTTCTGGCAATTTGCTTCTAGTTGCACCAAGGGATGCGTTGCCAGGAGTCAGCATGCACCCACTTTTATAGTGATGTTTTCATGATTTAACACTGAATTCTGCAGAGTTAGTGATAATCTACTCATAAGCAGCGGAAAGGGGTGGGCCACAGAGTCATGGCCCCACCAATATTTTGCCCAACACAGCATCAACATCTAGAGAGCTTGGGGGCTGGACTGGATTTTGCTATGTTTAACCCCTGCAAACATAACGATCTTCCATTACCCCTGTACCTACTAAAAGGATCCATGCACTTTGCATTCCTATGAATCCATGCAACTGAATGGCGGCAACATAACAAATGAACATTTGAGAATTAAATCTGCATGGGCTGTGTTACTCCCTCAACCTCAACCTACTTTTAACCTGGCTGAAAGAGTACATGCTGGGAAAGCTTTCATGCACTTTCAGCTGGGCAGGGAAGAGTCGTTTGAAGCCACGTTACCTCAGGCCAGAAGGTCATGGGTTCAAATCCCACTAGAGGACAGAAACCTTGGGCTGGAAGGACTGGGGTTTCTAGTCCCACAGGTGCTCCTTGTGGTCTTGGGCAAGCCACTTAACCCTCCACTGCCCATGTTCCTTGTAAATATTGCTGTATGTGTCTCATATCCCCTCATGTTAAATGTATCCCCAAATTGTGTTGTGACCACTTTGATTGAAGGATAAGGTGGTATACAAAACTTTCTAAATAAATAAATCACTTAACCAGGAGCATGGATTTGAAAATTGTTCTCCTGGTGAGCAGATGCCTGCATAACTAAGCCACCAGTCTGGCAGTAAGAGAAGAGAAACTTAAACATGACCTGAAAATATATGGAAAGATGTTTCATAACCAGTAACAGTCTAGAGCTGTATAGTTTAACAAGATTCACTGTCCATAGAACCACGCCAATTAATGGAAAATTGGCATCTTCTACAATGAGATCCTTAATCTCCCCGTACACCGCCATCCAGCCCCCAATGTCACTTACCCCCCACACAGAAACATCCCAAGCCCATGCACTGCTATCCAGCACTTTCTGTGATTGAAACCTCCCAACACCACATCCCCCCAATTAGCACTCCATAGCTTATTCCTGATAGGGCCTCCCTTAAGCGATAACACGGCACCATTTCAAAAGGAGACATCAAGCATGTCCTGCTTCCAGCCCACTGCAAACCTCCCTGAACTTCCTCCACTGGAGAAGTTCGTTTCTTCAAGAGCATTTAGTAAAGGTTGCTCTTTCGGTTAACATTTTTTATCTTATAACATTGAAGGTTTTCCTCATATTATTAACTGAAAACATCAATATTACAGGTCTCTGACAAAGCAGCTTCTGTCCATTTGAGGGAATTAAAACTGGACTTCTCATGAACCAGCCTCTTCACTGTATAGTAATCTACCAGTCTTACTGTTTGACACAGATCATTTCTTGGGTAGAAGACATGATAACTTCACTCTTCCTGTCCCCTCACCCCCAAATGGTTCATCAGGTAATCTAGGCCAGTTTGCCAGCAATTCCATTTGAACATGCTGTATGGAAGGATGGCGACTGTCATTCTTTGAGTAAAAGTGTACATTTCATTCCCAAAATATTTGACAGCAAAAAAGCCTTATATTGTGGGGAGATCTGAGCTAATGTGCTCACCTTTTGCATTGCCCCCACTAATGCAGGAGATGCAGCGTTTGTAGAAACAAACCAGCCTGTTCTGGCCAAGTTTAAAAGCCATGCACATAATTGCCATGCCTATAACAATATACAGTGATAGGAGCAGGAAATAATTGGGGTGCTGTGGGACGATGTCTCCAAATCCGATAGTCGTCAAGGTAATAAAGCAAAAATAAAATGCATCAATGTAACTCCAGTCCTTTTCCCATATGGGAAGGATAAAAGCACCGCACAATATGTAGGCTACCACAATCAACACAATCAGTATAATGGGAACATTTAGCTTTCCAAGTTCTTCTCCGATTTTGTCAAAGTTGGACAACACAAGTTGGGATCCAGACAGGGCCTTCAGCTCTGGACAAGATATGGATCTATCAAATTTGTTGAGGTGAAGTGGCCATCGTCTCAGATTCTCTTTGGAAATAATCATCTCAAAAATTTCTGTGTTGCGAATCTGCAGTGATTTCTTCTTCACTGCAGACTGACTCTTCAGCACATCCGTGATGCTCATCGGCTCCCTCATGTTCAGTATCTGTGAGTTGTCATTCTTTGGTTTGGTCCTGAGGGAAGACCATTTGCAGGAGAGCAAGGATGAAACCTGGGAAAATATCCTTTTGCCAGCCCTTCTGATTCTGTTGTAAGTCCATGTTAAGGCACATGCAAGGATGTCTCCCAGATCAGCCAGCACCAATAGCATTAATGGGATGCCCACAGCTGCGTACACAATACAGGCAAATTTCCCAGCGTCCGTTGCAGGAGAGATGTGACCATATCCTAAAAAGAGGAAGACAGAAGTTCTAATGACTTTGTAATGTAATACACACACATGGGGATACGCAACATATGAACACATGAAATCTCATGAGAGGGCGATTTGGTGAAAGATTTGGTAAGAGTTGTGGAATTTCACAATGTTAGGGTTTAGTGATTGGCATCCAGTGACTAGTTGGGTGATTTGGGAGTTTTAGTCCAAATAAGGCATCTAGCTGGTTATTTCTTGACCTTTCCCCCAAAAGGATCACACAGGTGTTTGAGTAAAAGGTAACACTACAGCCACTGAGTGTTTACCAAAATCTTGAACCCCTCACTCCAGCTAGACAAAGAGAAAGAGTGTGGCTCTAGTTCTGCACAGAGGGTCATAATAGCACAGAAAATTGTGTACAGAACCCATTGCTACATTGTGCTCTAAGCTTTTGCCCATATAGAAAGTTGTTTGAACTGGCCTTTGGTGGACTTGCAGAGGAAGTACGACTGCTAACACGTGTCCTTCCCTTCTCCTTTTTCCCTATTCTTTCTTATCTACCAATGTATTTCTATTCTTTATGATTTTCACTTTTTAATTATTATTGTATACTGCTCTATTGTATTGAAAGGTGTTTTTTAGTACATGGACCTCTCTATTCTGTAACTGGTGTGTCATCTATATTACTACCCTATGCACCCCTTTTAAGTATCTGCAGTCCTTCTCCAACCCTTCCTGATTGATCATTTTCTATTTTTCGTTTGTCCCTCACATTTCTTCTTGTCTCATCGCAGTCTTATAACCCCTCCTCTGACCTTCCCTCTTTCACTGGCATCTGGAAAAAGTCTTGTCACCTTTCTTTGCCACCTAGCTATTTCTTCCTCACTCACCTTCTCTGTCCTGACTACCTTCCCTGTTTCCATAAGCTTTTCCAGATGTTCTGCTTTGTCCTCTTTCGGAGATCTCTCGTACCTTCTGAATGCTAACATTTTGACCTTACCTTTTTAACCATTTCATTTGAAAACAAGTCTTGGTTTGTCTTAATCTTACTTTTATTAATTCACCAGCATAAAGACTCATTAGTATTTATAGCTCATTAAAGGTGAGTCCACTGGTGCTCATCTTCACAACAATCGTCCTTGTCTGCCAGCACTTCCTTAAGGTACTTCCTCAGCTTAACAAAGTTGGTACTTTTGCAGTCCAAGACCCAAGACCCAGCAAACACTGTAAAACAACTGTGGGCTTCTAGCCTCAGAGTGCTAAATTTAAAAGGCCATAAAATGTCTGTAGTAAGGGAGATCATCAGTGGTATAGGAGAAGGAAGGTCATGAAGACAAATCTCCTACCTATAGTAAGATTAGTTTTGTTTATTTACAAACTTGCATTAGAGTTCAATGATTTTCAAAGCAGTTTACAGTAAAACTATTACCACTCCCAGGGACCTTTAGGGTTAACAGCAAGCTCCATGGCATAGGGACAGGCTGAGCCGGTGCTGACTTCCCTCCCTTTGCACCTCTGGACTTGCCTGGATACAGATCTGATGCAGTGGGTCAAAACCAGGCTCAACCACCCTGTTATTTAGGACATGGATATTGATAATATCTTTAAGTAGCTTTGTTGAAGTTGTACCAACAAGTTAGCTTGGCTCTCAGTATACTGCCAAATCATTGTCAGTCCACTGCAAGATCCTTCATAAGCACCACTGGGCCATCATCAGCCTTTGACAGAGAAACCCTAAGCAGAATAACTGGCTCTGGAATCCAGGACTCTGCATGCTGTCAGAGCCTGTCCAGCACAAGAAGGAACTTCTGATTACTTTGTCTGATCTGTGCATGCGGGATTTAGATGAAGTGGCTGAACCAAGACGAGAACTGAGGCATACGGTAATTTTCTACTCCTTATAATTTCTATAGAGCTACTAGGCATATGCAACATGGTACACGTAAGAGATGGTCCCCTTCTCTACAGAACTTACAGTTTATTCAAGACAGACAAACAGAAGAAATGGAGAGATTAGGGAGTTTCATTTATTATGAGAAATTATTAAAATCAACATGGGTATTGAACAGGAGGATAAGGAGTTAAGATTTAAAAAACAGCTTCAAAAAAGTAAGCTTTTAATCTGGATTCAAATAGAAAGAGGGAGCCTGACATACTGACTCAGGCATCTATTCCAGGTATACAGCCAGCAAGGTGGAAGGAATAGAGCCTGGGGAACTACAAAAGGGGACTGCTACTTCTGAACAGAGATCTGCAATTGTAAATATTTACTTCTGGGAATTTTTCTAAATCTTGGGGAAAAAGGAATTTGTTAGTTTAAAGTTGATTAATCTGTGAACCCAGTGTATTTGTTAAATCAGTCAGGGCCTAGTAGCAGCAAAGGTGCTTTCAGTTTATATTTAAAACACAGCAGAGAGCTTTCTGGTTAAATTTAGACCCCGAGACTCCCTCTGTCCAAGAAAGGGCTGTGGGACTCTCCCTGGAAATTGGTCACAGATTACCTTAGAAGCACAGGACAGAGTACTGTGTAGTAGCCAGCTTTCAATAAGTCTTCTTTCCCTCCCTCCCTCCCCGACACCCATCCACCCCTGGGATAATCATAGCTTTATAGGTGCTTAAACCTCTTAAAGGAAAGGAGGTGCCATATTCACTCTCAGGTGCAGCTGTATCCTCATCAGGCATACATTAATTAAGCTTCAGGTGAACAAAGTATATTAAACGTATTAGGTATAGTTTTATTAGTATAAGTATTCCCAGCAACCCTTAGTAAATAAAGAACTTAAATATATAAGCACAACCTTAAAACTAAGATGCAGACAGCAGTCCAGCAGCGATGGGGGCTTTCCAGTCTTTTGCATCGAGTGTCACATGTATGATTTTCTCCCAGTTGGTGAGGGGTCTTACGTGTGCACTAGGTGCAAGGAGCTCTTTGCTCTCAGGGAACGAGTCCAATCTCTGGAGGCTAGATGAGCAAACTTGGAGGACACGAGGAAGACAGAGAGGTACATAGAGGAGATATACAGAGATATAGTCCTGAAGTACCACCTTCGGTCTGGCAGCATCCCTGTTGCCATGGAGGAGAGATGTCACGTGACAGGAGAGCATCACCCTGATATGGCAGGAAGTGATCCTGTAGCTAGGACCTGTCCTCCAGGTGATGTAAAACCCTCTCACAGTGAGGAAGTTTCTCCAGGGCCATGTGCCCATGAGGGAAGGGTTAGGACAGCCATTATAGTTCGTGATTTGATCATTAGGCATGTAGATAGCTGGATGGCTGGTGGACATAAGGATCGCCTGGTAACATGCCTGCCTGGTGCGAAGGTAGTGGACCTCACGCGCCACCTAGACAAGGTCTTAGATAGTGCTGGGGAGGAGTCTGCTGTCTTGGTACATGTTGGTACCAATGACATAGGAAAATGTCATAGGGAGGTTCTGGAGGCTAAATTTAGACTTTTAGGTAGGAAGTTGAAATCCAGAACTTCCAGGGTAGCATCCTCTGAAATGCTTCCCGTTCCATGCGCAGGACACAAAAGGTAGGCAGAGTTCCAGAGTCTCAATGCATGGATGAGACGATGGTGCAAGGAAGAGGGTTTTGGATTTGTTAGGAACTGGGGAACATTCAGGGGAAAGGAGGAGCTCTTCCAAAGGGATGGGCTTCACTTTAACTGGGATGGAACCAGGCTGCTGGCATTAACCTTTAAAAAGGAGATAGAGCAGCTTTTAAACTAGATAATAGGGGAGAGCCGACAGTCGCCCAAGAGTGCATGGTTCAGAACAATGTATCCTTGAAGGATACTACCAAAAGAATAAGGTTAGGGCATATCAGCAGAGATGTTCCAATAAAGACAAAAGTAGCCCAAATGCCCTTGAGTACGGAGCAGACAGAGCTAAAAGATTCCAAATTATCCCTGCCTACTGATATCCAGATTAATATGAATAAAATACAGTCTCTAAAATGCTTGCATGCAAATGCTAGAAGCCTAAAAAATAAGATGGGAGAGTTAGAATATATAGCACTAAATGAGAGGTTATCTCAGAGACATGGTGGAAGGAGGACAACCAGTGGGACACTGTGATACCTAGGTACAAACTATATCTTAATGATAGAGCTGATCAAATTGGTGGAGGGGTTGCGCTCTATGTTAGAGAGGATATTGAGTCACAAAGGATTCAAGTTTTACAGGAAACAAAATTTGCCGTAGAATCTCTATGGACTGAAATTCCATGTAAAAAGTGGAAGGCGATGGCAGTGGGGGTCTACTATCGACCGTCTGGCCAGAATGAACAAATGGATGATGAAATCCTCAAAGAAATCAGGGCAGCTAACAAAAGTTGCAGCACAGTAACAATAATGGGTGATTTCAATTACCTCGGCATTGAATGGGTCAGGGTCACAGCAGGACATGCTAGGGAGATAAAGTTTTTAGATGAAATAAATGACTACTTCTTGGAGCAGCTGGTTCATGAACCGACCAGAGGGGAAGCCATTTTGGACTTAGTCCTTAGTGGAACACCACATCTGGTGCAAGAGATAAGAGTGTTGGGGCCACTTGGCAATAGCGATCATAGCATGATCGCCTTTGATTTAATTAATGGAGAAAGGATAGTAAGGAAATCCACAGTACTACCTTTTAACTTTCGAAATGGAGACTATGATAAAATGAGGAAAATATTTAAGAAAAAACTAAAAGGAGCTGTTGCAAAGATGAAAGACTTACATAAAGCTTGGTTGTTGTTTAAAAATACTGTCCCAGACCAGCTGTATTCCACACTTTAAGAAAAGTGGAAGGAAGTCCAAAAAACTGCCAGCATAGTTTAAAGATGAGATCAGAGAGGCTGCTGTTGCCAAAAAAGCATCTTTCAGGAATTGGAAAAAAGAGCCAAATGACGAAAACTGGAAACAGGACAAGCACTTGCAAGTAAAACGCAAGGCATTGATAAGGCAGGCAAAGAGAGAATTTGTGAAGAAGCTTGCTGTGGAAGCAAAAAAGCATTACAAAGACTTTTTCAAGTACATTTGTAGCAAAAAACCTGTGTCAGTTGGACCATTAGATGATAGAGGGGTAAAAGGGGAACTAAGAGGGGACAAGACCATAGCTGCGAGACTGAATGAATTCTTTGCTTTGGTATTTACTGAGGAAGACTAGAAAAGGGGACTGTTACTTCTGGAGAGAGATCTGCAATTGTGAGTATATACTTCTGGGATTTTTCTGAAAGGAATTCTTTTTATTAAAGCTAATTAATCTGGGAACCCACTATTTTTTGTTAAATCAGTCAGGGTCTAGTAGCAGCAGTTTAAGTTTACATTTAAAACACAGAAGAGAGCTTTCTGGTTAAATTTCATACCCAGCAGAGAGCTTGTAGTTTAAATTTCATAATAAGTTAGAGCCTAGCAGCAACAAAGAGCTATAATTTAAATCAAATAAGAATATAGATTAGCACAAAAGGCAAAACAGGGTCAGTACTCTTTGAGCAGCAAATAGTCTTCTAGAGACCTTTACAAAGAGGCCTTCTACCTAGGGGGCAAGAGACCTGTGAAACTTTTTCAATAGGTGTAAACACCAGGTGGCAGATCAAAAGGCCATTTTGAAAGACTCCTTCTATCCAAGCAAGGACTGTTAATCATCCAGGAAGTTGGTCACAGCTTACCTCAGCAGCACAGGCATAAATAGCTCAACCAGAGCTCTGTGATTCTCAGTATTGAAGGACTAGAACAGGGGACTGTTACTTCTGGAGAGATATCTGCAATTGTGAGTATATACTTCTGGGAATTTTCTGAAAGGAATTCCTTTTATTAAAGCTAATTAATCTGGGAACCCACTATTTTTTGTTAAATCAGTCAGGGCCTAGTAGCAGCAGTTTAAGTTTACATTTAAAACACAGAAGAGAGCTTTCTGGTTAAATTTCATACCCAGCAGAGAGCTTGTAGTTTAAATTTAATAGTCATTCAGGGCCTAGCATCAGCAAAGTACTTTTAGTTTAAATTTAAAACACAGAAGAGAGCTTTCTGGTTCAATTTAGAACCCAGCAGAGAGCTTGTAGTTTAAATTTCATAATAAGTTAGAGCCTAGCAGCAGCAAAGAGCTATAATTTAAATCAAATAAGAATATAGCTTGCCTCAGCAGCACAGGACAGGGTACTGTGTAGCAGCCCTCTTTTAATAAGTGTTATTTCCCTCCCTCCCTCCCCACACCCACCCACCCCTGGGATAATCGTAGCTTTATAGGTACTTACACATTTTAACAGACAGGAGGTGCTCTCAGGTGAAGCTCATTACCCAAATCAGTCATACACTAAGGACCTGAGATTAATTAAGCTTCAGGTGAACAAGGTATATTAAACGCATTAGGTACAGTTTTATTGGCAACCCTTAGTAAGTAAAGAACTTAAAGATCTAAACAAAAACTTAAAACTAAGATGCAGACAGCAGTCCAGCAGCGAGATGGGGGCTTTCCAGTCTTTTGCATTGCGTGTCACATGTATGATTTTCTCCCAGTTGGTGAGAGGTCTTACGTGTGCACTAGGTGCAAGGAGCTCTTTGCTCTCAGGGAACGATTCCGTTCTCTAGAGGCTAGAGTAGCAGACTTGGAAAACATAAGACAGACAGAGAGGTACATAGACGAGACCTACAGGGATATAGTCCTGAAGTCCCACCTCCAGTCTGGCAGCATCCCTGTTGCCATGGAGGAGAGAGGTCACGTGACAGGAGAGCATCACCCTGGTGTGTCAGGAAGTGATCCTGTAACTAGGACCTGTCCTCCAGGTGATGTAAAACCCGCTCGCTCCGAGGAAGTTTCTCCAGGGCCATGTGCCCATGAGGGAAGGGTTAGGACAGCCATTATAGTTGGTGATTCGATCATTAGGAATGTAGATAGCTGGGTGGCTGGTGGACGTGAGGATCGCCTGGTAACATGCCTGACTGGTGCGAAGGTAGCGGACCTCATGCACCACCTAGATAAGGTCTTAGATAGTAATGGGGAGGAGTCTGCTGTCTTGGTACATGTTGGTAACAAAGACATAGGAAAATGTGGTAGGGAGGTTCTGGAGGCTAAATTTAGGCTTTTAGGTAGGAAGTTGAAATCCAGTACTTCCAGGGTAGCGTACTCCGAAATGCTTCCCGTTCCACGTGCAGAACCCAAAAGGCAGGCAGAGCTCCAGAGTCTCAATGCGTGGATGAGACAATGGTGCAGAGATGAGGGTTTTGGATTTGTTAGCAACTTGGGAACATTCTGGGGAAAGGAGGGGCTCTTCCGAAGGGGTTGGCTTCACCTTAACCGGGATGGAACCAGGCTGCTGCCATTAACCTTTAAAAAGGAGATAGAGCAGCTTTTAAACTAGATAATAGGGGAAAGCCGACAATCGCCCAAGAGCGGATGGTTCGGAAGAATGTATCCTTGAAGGATACTACCAAAAGCAGAGAGGTTCCAAAAAAGAGTAAAGTAGCCCAAATGCCCTCTAGTATGGAGCAGACAGAACTTAAAGATCCCAAATTACCCATGTCTACCAATTTCCAAATTAATATGAATAAAATACAGTCTCTAAAATGCTTGTATGCAAATGCTAGAAGTCTAAAAAATAAGATGGGAGAGTTAGAATATATAGCACTAAATGAGAGGTTAGATATGATTGGAATATCAGAGACATGGTGGAAGGAGGACAACCAGTGGGACACTGTGATACCTGGGTACAAACTATATCATAATGATAGAGCTGATGAAATTGGTGGAGGGGTTGTGCTCTATGTTAGAGAGGGCATTGAGTCAGAAAGGATTAAAGTTTTGCAGGAAACAAAATTGGCTGTAGAATCTCTATGGATTGAAATTCCATGTAAAAAGAGGAAAGCAATGGCAGTGGGGGTGTACTATCGACCACCGGGCCAGAATGAACAAATGGATGATGAAATACTCAAAGAAATCAAGGAAGCTAACCAAAGTTACAGCACAGTAATAATAATGGGTGATTTCAATTACCCCGGTATCGACTGGGTAAGTGTCATGCTAGGGAGATAAAGTTCCTAGATGAAATAAATGACTGCTTCTTGGAGCAGCTGGTTCATGAACCGACCAGAGGGGAAGCCATATTAGACCTAGTCCTTAGTGGAACACCAGATCTAGTGCAAGAGATAAGGGTGTCGGGACCACTTGGCAATAGTGATCATAGCATGATCGCCTTTGATTTAATTAGTGGAGGACGGATAGTACGGAAATCCACAGTACTACCTTTTAACTTTCGAAAGGGAGACTATAATAAAATGAGGAAAATAGTTAAGAAAAAACTAAAAAGAGCAGTTGCAAAGGTTAAAGACTTACATCAAGCTTGGGTGTTGTTGAAAAATACTATCTTGGCAGCCCAGACCAGCTGTATTCCACACTTCAAGAAAAGTGGAAGGAAGTCCAAAAAATTGCCAGCATGGTTTAAAGATGAGGTCAGAGAGGCTGTTGTTGCCAAAAAAGCATCTTTCAGGAAATGGAAAAAAGAGCCAAACGATGAAACCTGGAAAAAGCACAAGCACTGCCAAGTCAAATGCAAGGCATTGATAAAGCAGGCAAAGGGAGAATTTGAGAAGAAGCTTGCTATGGAAGCAAAAATGCGAAATAACGATTTTTTCAAGTACATTCGTAGCAAAAAACCTGTGAGAGAGTCAGTTGCTCCATTAGATGATAGAGGAGTTAAAGGGGCACTAAGAGGCGACAAGGCGATAGCGGAGAGACTGAATGAATTCTTTGCTTCGGTCTTTACTAAGGAAGATGTAGGGATGTTTCCCATGACTGAAGTGGTATTTAAAGGTGCGGAAGAATTGAAGGAAATGTCGATACATCGGGAAGATGTATTACAACTATTAGATAAACTGAAGAGTAGCTAATCACCTGGGCCGGATGGTATACATCCAAGGATGTTGAAAGAACTGAAATATGAGATTGCAGACCTGCTATTAGTAATCTGTGATCTATCATTAAAATCATCTCTAATACCTGAAGATTGGAGGATCGCCAATGTAACACCAATTTTTAAAAAGGGTTCCAGGGGTGATCCGGGAAACTACAGACCGGTGAGCCTCACGTCAGTACCGGGAAAAATGGTAGAAACCATCATAAAGAATAAAATTACTCAGCATGTAGATAGTCATGGCCTAATGGGAGACAGCCAACATGGCTTTAGACAAGGAAGATCTTGTCTTACTAATCTGTTATGTTTTTTTGAAAGTGTGAATAAACAGGTGGACAAAGGTGAGTCAGTTGATATAGTGTATATGGACTTTCAGAAAGCCTTTGACAAGGTCCCTCATGAGAGACGTTTGGCAAAACTAAAGAGTCATGGGATAGGAGGCAGTGTACTACTGTGGAGCAAGAACTGGTTAAAAGATAGAAAGCAGAGGGTTGGGCTAAATGGCCAATTTTCCCAATGGAGAAAGGTGAATAGTGGTGTACCCCAGGGATCTGTGCTCGGTCCGCTGCTTTTTGACATATTCATAAATGACCTGGAAAGTGGAATAACGAGTGAGGTTATCAAATTTGCAGATGACACAAAACTATTTAAAGTTGTTAAAACCCAAGAGGATTGTGGAAAATTGCAAGAGGATCTTGATAAATTAGAAGACTGGGTATCAAAATGGCAGATGAAATTTAATGTGGACAAGTGCAAAGATATGCACCTAGGGAAGAACAACCCAAACTATGGTTACACAATGCAAGGTTCCAAATTAGGAACCACCACTCAGGAAAAATATTTAGGCATCATTGTGGATAACATGTTAAAACCCTTGGCCCAGTGTGCAGCGGCAGCCAAGAGAGCAAATAGAATGCTAGGTATCATAAGGAAATGAATGGAAAACAAAACAAAGGATATTATAATGCCTCTCTATCGTTTTGTGGTGCGACTGCACCTTGAATATTGTGTGCAGTTCTGGTCTCCGTATCTTAAAAAGGATATAGCATTATTAGAAAAGGTTCAGAGAAGAGCCACCAAAATGGTAAAGGGGATAGAAGGATACTCCTATGAGGAGAGGCTAAAAAGGTTAGGACTCTTCAACCTGGAAAAAAGACGGCTGAGGGGAGATACGATAGAAGTCTATAAATTAATGAACGGAGTGGAACGGGTAAACGTAGATCGATTGTTTACGTTATCAGAATATAGAAAGACTAGGGGACATGCAATGAAGCTACAGGGTAAACTATTTAAGACTAATAAAAGAAAATATTTTTTCACTCAACGTGTAATCAAACTCTGGAATTTGTTACAGGAGGATGTAGTAAAAGCTGTTAGTGTAGCTGGGTTTAAAAAAGGTTTGGACAAGTTCCTGGAGGAATGGTCCATAAACCATTATTAAAAGGGACCCGGGATATCACTGCTTGACCCAATACAAACCCTCGGTCCAGTGTGCAGCGGCAGCCAAGAGAGCAATAGAATGCTAGGTATCATAAGGAAAGGAATGGAAAATAAAACAAAAGATATTATAATGCCTCTATACCATTCCATGGTGAGACCGCACCTTGAATACTGTGTGCAATTTTGGTTGCCGTATCTTAAAAAGGATATAGCGTTATTAGAAAAGGTTCAGAGATGAGCCACCAAAATGGTAAAGGGGATGGAAGGATACTCCTATGAAGAAAGGTAAAAAGGTTGGGACTCTTTAACCTGGAAAAGAGACGGCTCAGGGGAGATATGATAGAGGTCTATAAATTAATGAACGGAGTGGAATGGGTAAACGTAGATAGACTGTTTACTTTATCAGAATATAGAAAGACTAGGGGACATGCAATGAAGCTACAGGGTAAACTATTTAAGACTAATAAAAGAAAATATTTTTTCACTCAACGTGTAATCAAACTCTGGAATTTGTTACCGGAGGATGTAGTAAAGGCTGTTAGTGTAGCTGGGTTTAAAAAAGGTTTGGACAAGTTCCTGGAGGAAAGGTCCATAAACCATTATTAAGAAGGGACCCAGGATATCAATGCTTGACCTAGTACAAGCATTGCAGAACCTGTGTCTTTTCGGGAAACTGCTAGGTACGTATGACCTAGATTGGCCACTGTTGGAAACAGAATACTGGGCTTGATGGACCTTGGTCTGACCCAGTATCAGGGGCGGCCCAAGGGGTGTGCGGGGCCATGTGCGGAGACTCGGTGCGGGGCCTCATTTGCATAAGGGGCCTCATTTGCATAAATATTTGCATAATGTTACCATACACTAACTTTTAGTAAACATGCCTCTTAATGAGTGTATGAATAAAGAAAGACTAAAAGACTTCTACATTACTATAATCCAGTGCCAACCGCCAGACACATTAGGAACTACTACAAACACTGCCCATTTAGAACCCATAGCAAACCCGCCGTATCCTAACAGCACTACCAGGACTCATAAAGCACCATACCCTAACTATCAAAAGGAAACGCTGCAAATATTAAACCAATACATTTCAGAGAACAACAATTCATGACCTACTGGGGAAAGAGAACAAGTGGCAATGTCAAATAGGAATTACATAAACAGAATACCTCAGCTCAGTTACACATGCAGAACATAGACCCTCTCCAAACAAGGAATCACAATTTAGAAACAGGAAGACAATAATTAAACTGGGAACCCCAAAAGCCAAACTTGGAATGTACAACACTGTAGAAATAAAACTATACATTAATTTGCTCTTGTACTAAACAAAGCGCAGACGTTAATGATGCACATTTCCCAGAGCTGACATATTCCAATTAATAAATTCAAAATAAAGAGATATTTTTCTACCTTTTGTGCATTTTTTTCAGCTGCAATTGCTCCAGTCACTTTCTTCTGGTTTCTTTGTGTCTTCCGCTAACTCTCCATCGTCTGCTGTCCATTTGTCTTTTCTTCTCTCTTCTAGTTTTTTTCCATTCTCTCTCTACATCTGCTTTAACATACTAATCTTTCTCCTTTTGCTCTTTCCTCATTCCTATTTCATCTACTCAAATTTTACCCCTCCATTCTCAATCCCCACTTACTCTCCCAATATCCGGCCAATTGTAGATTTGTCTTCCCTCCCACACAAAATATTTTTTCCCTCTTCATTTTACTATTCCAGCCCCATCCCATTCTAATCCTCCCCCAACATCAGCTCCATTCTAGTTCCAGTCCCACCCAGCATCCGCTCCCTTCTAGTCCCCGCATCAGCCCATTTCCAGTCCTAGCCCCCCATAAGCCCATTTCCAGTCCTATCCTAGACCCACCATCAGCCTATATCCAGTCCTAGCTCCCCCATCTATTTCCAGTCCCATCCGAGTCCCTCCATCAGCTCATTTCCAATCCCAGCCCCCCATGAGCCCATCAGCCCATGTCAAATCCTAGCTCCCCTCCACTCAGCCCATTTCCAATCCAAGCCCCCCATGAGCCTACTTCCAGTTCTAGCCCCTTCATGAGTCCATTTCAATCCAAACCCCCACCACAGCCCATTTCCAATCTTAGCACCCCCCAACAGCCAATTTCCAGTCCTATTCTAGCCCCTCCATCAGCCCATTTCCTGCCCTAGCCCCCCCCACTCACCCATTTCCAGTCCTAGCTCCCTCCCCCTCACAACCCATTTCCATTCCAAGCCCCCGTCCCCATCAGCTATTTGCAGTTCAAGCCCTAATTCCACTCAGCACATTTCCAGTCCTAGCAATCCCCCCCGCCCATTAACCGTCTTAGCCCCCACAGCCCATTACCATTCCTAACCCCCATCAGCCCATTTCCAGTCCTAGCCCCCCCATAGCCCATTACTAGTCCTAACCCCCCCATCAGCCCATTACGTCCTAACCCCCCCATCACCCTATTTCCAGGCCTAGCACCCCCCATCAGCCTATTTCCAGTCTTTGACCCCTATAGCCCATTACCAGTCCTAATCCCCCATCAGCCCATTACCAGTCCTAACCCCTCCCATAGCCCATTAACAGTCCTAACCCCCATCAGCCCATTTCCAGTCTTAGCTCCCCCCATAGCCCATTACCAGTCCTAAACCTCTCCATCAGCCCACTTCCAGTCTTAGCATCCCCCCATGGCCCATTACTAGTCCTAACCCTCCCCCATCAGCCCACTTCCAGTCTTAGCCCCCCCCCATAACCCATTACCAGTCCTAAACCTCCCCATCAGCCCATTACGTCCTACCCCCCCATCACCCTTTTTACAGTCCTAGCCCCCCATAGCCCATTACCAGTCCTAATCCCCCATCAGCCCATTACCACTCCTAACCCCCCCCATAGCCCATTACCAGTCCTAACCCCCATCAGCCCACTTCCAGTCTTAGCCCCCCATAACCCATTACCAGTCCTTAACCTCCCCATCAGCCCATTTCCAGTCTTAGACCCCCCCATAGCCAATTACCAGTCCTAACACCCCCATCAGCCCATTTCCAGTCTTAGCCCCCCCATAGCCCTTTACTATCCTAACCCCCCCATCAGCCCACTTCCAGTCTTAGCACACCCCCCATAACCCATTAGCAGTCCTAAACCTCCACATCAGCCCATTTCCAGTCTTAGCCCCCCCATAGCCAATTACCAGTCCTAATCCCCCCATCAGCCCATTTCCAGTCAGCCCCCCCATAGCCATTACCAGTCCTACCCCCCCCAGCAGCCCACTTCCAGTCTTAGCACCCCCCCCATGGCCCATTACTAGTCCTAACCCTCCCCTATCAGCCCACTTCCAGTCTTAGCCTCCCCCCCATAGCCCATTACCAGTCCTAAACCCCCTTCCCCCCTATCATCCCAAATTAAAAAATAAAAAAACCTAGCTGCTTCTGCCGCGGCAGCATCAAGAGTGCCGCCGCGGGGCCCCCCCCTGCCCGGCAGAGCCTCCCAGTCCCTGCATCGTAGGCTAGCGTCGAATCCCCGAACGCGGGCTTCTTTCAGAGCTGCGAGAATTTCCTTTCTCGCGGCTCTGTTAATTCCGCCGGGGCTGATGGGATTTCCCACTTAACCCTCCATAGCCCATGTTCCCTGTAAAATAGTTATCTCCAAGTTATAATGCCCTGTTCAATGTAATTTCAGTTTGTTCAATGTAAACCGCACTGATGCAGAATAGCGCGGTATATAAGAGAATGTAAATAAATAATAAATAAACAAGGCAAACTCTGTACAGGCTGCGCAATCAGTCACAGGTGACCGGGCTTACTTACAACTATTTACAGGTTTTCTAACTATATACAGATTGGTCGCCCATCTTGCAGATGTCTCGTATTGCTTGGTGACCATTTGCGATATTCTGTGTCTATATACACCTGGCGATATTGTGTGGCTATATACACCTGGCATCTATTACACGGTGGTATCATTAAAGTAATACACAGTACGAGAAGTTTGAATTGTACTTGGAAACGGATAGGGAGCCAGTGAAGTGACTTGAGTTAGATGAGTGTAACAAGACTGGCCGAAGAAAGTTGTATGGTAGAATTTTGAATGGATGATTCGATGGGAGACCAGTGCAGGGCAGGCTGCAGTAGACATAGTGGTAGGCGATGAGAGTGGATAAGGGTTTTGGTGATATTCAAGGGAAAGAAACGACAGGTTTTAGGAGTGTGTTAGACATGTGCAGAGAAAAAGAGAGAGGAGTTAAAAGTAACTTTAAAGTTACAAGCTGAAGGGACAGGGAAGATGGCCGCATTATCCACAGAAAGAGAAAAAGAGGGGGAGGGGATAAAATGATTTTTGCAAGGTCACTCACACAATCAGTGCTAGTACCAGGCTTAGAATTCTCAGATCTCAGGGGTTGTTCTGGCTCACCCAGATTTAGGCGGCATCGTGGACAACATGTTGAAACCCTCCGCCCAGTGTGTAGCGGCGGCCAAGAGAGCAAATAGAATGCTAGGTATCAAAAGGAAAGGAATGGAGAATAAAACAAAGGATATTATAATGCCTCTGAATCATTCCATGGTGCGACCGCACCTCAAATATTTTGTGCAAGTCTGGTCATGCTATCTTAAAAAGGATGTAGTGGAATTAGAAAAGGTACAGAGGAGAGCTACCAAAATGGTAAAAGGGATGGAAAGATACCCCTATGAAGAGAGGCTAAAAAGTTTAGGGCTCTTCAACCTGGAAAAGAGACGGCTGAGGGGAGCTATAATAGAGGTCTATAAATTAATGAATGGAGTGGACTGGGTAAAAGTAGATTGATTGTTTACATCATTAGAATATAGAAAGACTAGGGGACATGCAAGGAAGCTACAGGATAAACTATTTAAGACTAATAAGAGAAAATACTTTTTCACTCAACGTGTAATCAAACTCTGGAATGTGTTACCGGAGGATGTAGTAAAGGCTGTTAGTGTAGCCGGGTTTAAAAAAAAGTTTGGACAAGTTCCTGGAGGAAAGGTCCATAAACCAGTATTAAAGAAGACCCGGGGTATCCACTGCTTGACCCAATACAAGCATTGTGGAACCTGTGTCTTTTGGGGAAACTGCTAGGTACTTGTTACCTGGATTGGGGACTGTTGGAAACATGATACTGGGCTTGATGGACCTTGGTTTGACCCAGTATGGCATATATTATGTTCTTAGGTTCTCAGAGCCTATTGCTCTAACAATTCTGCTTATCCCTGTCATCTCTCTTCCCTTTGACAAGGCACCAAAATGTTCCGGTTCCTGGAAGATTTCTCAGTGCCATACCCTCCCAATCCATTTTGAGCAACAACTTAGGGGTATGTTTACTAAACTGCGGTAAACGTGAATAACGCGCATTGTATGACGTTAACGTGCTATAGCGTGCGCTGTAGCGCATTAACGATCATAAACGTGCTATAGCAGCGCTATCACGCGCTAACGATCGTAATGCTCCGCGGCGCGGTAAAACAACGCAGAAGGCGGAGAGATGGCGGAGAGAAGGGGTCAATGGGCGTGGATTGGGCGGGGAGAGGCTCCCATTACACTAACGCGCTGAATTTCAGAGCTGAATTCCAACTCGAATGAAAACCTGCCGTTAAAAGCACTTTAAAGGGAAGAGAAACCATTTAAGTGTCAGCAATGTACAGCCTAGGCAGGGAAACCAAAAAAAGGTGATAAGTGTGATACATGTGCACAGAACAAAAGGCACAGAAACACCGAAAATGACCCCAGCAAACTGAAAAAAACAACAACCAAGCTGGTCAATAGTGGTATCAATGAGAAATATCAACCCCCCCCCCCCCCGAGTAAGCTCCATATAACAGATATAATTCGTGGAAGGGTCCATACTCCGTCCCCATACAAGGTGCATGGGCCCACAGTGAAATAGCGCTGCTCAGGGATTTCCCCACCATCGGACAGGGTTCCTATGGCGTGCACATGTCCCGTAACATCAGGGCGGGCATGTCGGAACGGGCAACCGGGCAGATGCTGGAAAAGGGGATACAGAGGGCTGCAGGCGGCACATGCTGTGGTGCAGCTGGGCCACAGTGGGGACTAGGGTGATGCCTAGCTGGCCCATAGGAATGCTGAAACAGTAGAGCAGCCAGACAGCAACTGCTGAGGGCCCAACATGGGCACAAGTGTGCTTCCCACAGTGTCACAGGGAATAGTACCCAGCAGGTACCTCCAATGACACGGAACATTGGCAGGCGGTGCTGGGGGAAAGCGTGGACACCTATGCAGGCACCCCTACCCCAGAACCCGCACCATAGGCAGCCACCTACCTCCACACTGGATGGCTTGAGACCGCACACCACCAGCACCACCAGTGGAAGGGCATGTCAGCATGGTGGCTGAGGGATACTGGTGGTGGAGGGGGCAGTGGCAGCTGCCCAGAGCAGACCGTGGCCTATCCCTGTGTAGGTGGGTGGCATGCACTGCAACAGACAGGCCCTGTCTGACCAACAGTCATGGTATCACCAGGGAATGCACCACCTCTGTGAGAACATGGTGGTGCAGTGCACAGAACCAGTGTATGCAGAAGCAGAGGGGCACAGGTTCAAGTCCCAGCTGTGATGTCCGCCAACCCAGTCCGCATATTTTACCCACTACTATAACGTGCTAATACAGACAGAACCGTTCTTGCAAATGACGTAAACATGCCCAGAACACCCACATTTTATCCTACAGAGCACAGACACCATAAACATGCACAGTACCTAGAGCAGAGCCTCCCAAATGCAGTCCTGGAGAGCCAAACACCATCCCGGTTCCATGCTGCCTCTGATAAAGATGCCTGTGCTGCATTTCTATGCGCCACCCCTATGGTATGCAGATGTATCTCATGCATATTCATGAGGGACAGCATGAAAACCCGAACAGTGTTTTGCACCGCAGGACTGGAGTTGGGAACCTCTGCCGTAAAGCAGCAGTCAACAGGGGCAGACACACCCGCACCCACAGGCCCCATTATCCAAAGCCTCCTGGAGAGGCATGACTTTGGGCTCTGCGTGCATCTCCCAATACTAGCACTTGCATACCTTAGTAATGCCACCCTAAACCTGGAAATATGGTACACAGCTATCAAAAGGTTGCTATGAGTACTGGCAGATAGCAATTCTTAGGTTAAGTACAATTTTCGGAGTGAGCTGCAACATAGCAACCTTTCTGATGTCTGTGGAGTGTGCTACTGGTCTTGTGTCTGACAGTGTTTACCAACCTGGGGAGTGACGCCTACAGTATTGCGTACCATAGCCATGCCTGCACGGTGCCCAGGAGTGGTGTGGTGGCCTGGGCTGCCCAACACCTCTATAGTTGCACAATGCTGGCATAGGTGAGGGGAGTGTGTGTCTGTCTATCCAGTGTGTGGTGGCTGCCAACACCATCCACAGCCCACACTGCTAGCACTGTTGCCAGTATAGGCCTGCTAATGTGCATAATGAGGAGCAAGGTACCGTGGGAATAGCCTGGATAGGGTGGCCTGGCCTGTCCGCATCTGCACAGGGCATAGGGCAATGGTCAGACATTGTAGTGCCTGGTACCACCTGCACGGACAGGGTGGCCATAGCATGTCCTGCTGGGAGGTCACTCTCACCCTGACTGAGCAGTGACCATGGCATGGCTAGGTTCCACCATAGTGCTATATAGTATTTCTCTTATGTGATATTTATGGGTTTCCTTTTGGGGCCCAATCACTGACATATCTGCTTGGTGTGTATGCTGATATCCCCGTTCTGGGCACATGCATCTCCTCCAGGACCATGCACTATGGACTAGCTGGCGGACTGTCTGCAGCTAGTATGTGTCTTGTTGGAACACCGTGCAGGGTGCAGCGGCTGGAGGCTTGCTGCTGGAGAATGTCAGATAATGGTGGGGTACAGCTGAGCATTTCCAGACCTGCCGTCTGTCTGCTATTGCGTTATGGATGTGCATTGCCTGCCCTGTAGGGTGTTTGATCCCTAGTAGGACTGGGGTGATGGTCCCCTCTACTGCCACCATTGCAGGGGGTTGAACGTGGCTCTGTGGGCGGGTGATCCTGTCCCCCACCCTGAGCCCCAGAGGGTGCGTTGGGGGGTGGTATGTAATCTCTCTGGTAACCACAGCAGAATGTGGGTGTGGTGCCGTGCAGTCCTCCTGTAGCCAGCCATGTGTTTATTAGCAGCTCTAGCCCACTGGTTACTTCATTGCCCATGGAGCCTGAGGTCATAGGTTCACAACCCACAGTGGGGTTCATTGATAGGGCTGTCTTAGGCATTGTCTATTTTTACTGTATATTAGTGCTGCCAGCACAACCACCCTCAGGGTACTGTCACCTTAGGGTAGCTCAGAAGGCGCCTTATAGGGCGCGCCTTACACTTCGCCCTATATTATATGTATTATATGCCATTTGATAGAAATATTTAGGCGCTCCCTATAGGGCGCGCCTTACACTTCGCCCTATAGGGATCGCCTACATATTCCTATCAACTGGTATATAATACATGACCATGTCAGAGAGAACGTCACTATTGGAACCTATTTCATAGGACGGGTACAATTTTCCTGACATATGCAAACTGTAACCCGCCTGCAGACTGTGGATTAAAATATTGTAGTCGCCTTTCAAAGGGTTACACAGGACGCCTCAGCCAGCCTTATTCATTAGGCACACTGGGGAATTGAACCCATGACCCTTGTACCATCAGTCTGTGTAGTAACCATTGTACTACAGCTCTGTTTCTGTATATGGGTGTCTGCGCACTGTCTTATGCTTGCGCGCAGCAGCGCACGCGCTGTAACAATCGTTGCTGCGCCGCGCGTAATAACGCGCGCAACTGCGCGTTATCGGTTACGATGTACCGCCCATGTCCTTTTTTGGCTTTCCTTCCACTAACGCGGCTCCTAACGCAAATTGCACTAACGCAGTTTAGTAAACATACCCCTTAATGTTACTGGATTAGACCCTAATTCCTGAAGGACTGGACAATGGAGAAGCAGCATGAACATAATCCATAGATACTTTTGTCCAGGAATGTGTTTTCAGCTTTGATGCTGCATGTACAAGGTGATTATCACTTACCCACGGTGGTAAAGACCGTGCAGCAGAAGAAGAGAGATCCCAGGAAGGTCCACTGTGTTTCGGGTCTCTGCAGCCACTCACTTTTAACTTCTTCTATGAAGAGTGTTCTTGTTTTGTTCATGAAGTCTTCGTAACTGGATGAATTACCTGTCACACAAGAATAGATGCAAGCTTAGAGCAGAATTTGACAGAGAAGAAGCTGACCTCCAGGCAGAGAAGCCAGTCTGCCCTCCAGGTTGTATGGATCTCATGTCCTTGCTGTCCTTCTTCTAGCCCAATAAGAACCTGCCGAAGCCCCAGCTCCAGTCCCAGTCCCATCATATACATTGATAATGGGAGAGAAACTATGGTGCTAAAGAAATACATTCATGTCTAGCCAAGTGTCAGGCCATGTTTACTTCCCAGCTCTCCTGCAATGATAGTCCCTGATTGAAACATGTAGACCTCGGTCCTCCTCAAAACTCAGCAAGACTGTCTGCTTGAGGCTCTTTGACTTTGTATTGCTGCTACTCACACTGTCACTAGGGTGGTCATGCCCCTCTGTCTTATGGAAAACTTTCCATTTTACTTTTACGCCTGCCTCTGTCCTCAGTTCTCTATTGATAGAAAAGAGAATGCCATAGGCAGTCAGCGATTCAGCTGTTTGGGGCAGCTAAAGTGGGGTGGAGCTGGGGCAGGGTTGGATGGAATATGGCAAGACAAGTTAAAATCCTTAGGGTAAAGAGCAACACCTACATCAGCAGTAAAAGGAGAATGAGGACACTCTTGAACACAGCAGGAAAGGACACCTTCACTATATGACTCTGGTGACGAGTTCCAGGAGGAAAAGACCATAAACCATTATTAAAGGGAACCCAGGAAATCCAATGGTTACCTCTGGATAAGCAACATGTATAGACATGCTGTGACATCAGTACTTTTAAAACATCATAGACACACCAGAGTTTTATTTACATTCTCTTATATACCGTGCTATTCTGCATCAGTGCAGTTTACATTGAACAAACTGAAATTACATTGAACAGGGCATTATAACTTGGAGATAACTATTTTACAGGGAACATGGGCTATGGAGGGTTAAGTGGCTTGCCCAAGACCACAAGGAGCACCTGTGGGACTAGAAACCCCAGTCCTTCCAGCCCAAGGTTGCTGTCTTCTAGTGGGATTTGAACCCCCAACCTTCTGGCCTGAAGTACCTTGCCCCAACCACTAGGCCACTCCTCCACTCCAGAATTACCTTCAGCTCCAGCAATGTGGTGCCATTGTGCTTCCACCCCCTCCAATTCCACTTTCTTTTGCACTTCCGCCCCATGCAAAGAGGAAGTGGAATAGAAGGGGCGGAAGCACAAATGGCACCACAGCGCTGGAGCTGAAGGTAACTCTGCCACTTCAGTGCCTTTTTAAAAGTATTGCTGCCACTACAAGTCCTGGAGAGGGGGCTGCAGCAGGAAATGAGGTTCGCCTAGGGCATCTCATGTCTTTGTACTGGCCCTGATCAAGCTGGATTAATACCTGATCAATGCTAAACAGATACTCAGTGCTATCAGAATACCTGGCCTCTTTCACAGGCATAGCACCAGGTATACACCAAGTGGCACCAAGTATTCAGTTAGGCCAGCATTCAGAATAGTGAGGTTGGACGTCCAGGGTGGCTCAGCCCCGGAACGCTATTCCAGTTCCAGTGCTCCCTGCACATACAGAGCATTTGTGTGGGGAGCGCTGGACAGGGATGGGAGGGGGGAGGGAAGAGGCAGAATAGAAGTGGAGTAGGGGTGGAGCCATGTGCCTGGATGAACAGAGGCCATTCAGGTCGGGCCTCTGTATGTCCCCCAGCACCTGGATGGATGCCCACCTTATTCCACCCCGATGGTGGAATAAGTTCCGAGTAATGCAAGGATTGCGGCCTGCAGACCCCCTTCCACACTGCGATGCCTTGGAAGAGCAACTGCCATTCAATCCTGGCCTTGGCTGCCCCTGCTAAGGGTCAGACAGCAGGGAAACAAGCCCGCTCTGCATCCGGGTATTGGGTGCTTCTGGCTGGACATGCTGGTGCCATGGCAAGGGGATACCACTACACCGCACGCCAGCCAGAGGGTTGTGCGGGCTTGGTGGGCAGATTCGTGGATGTCTCCCAGTATTGCATCGAATTCACATCAGGTCATCTAAGTGCCCAATTCCGCAACTGTGGGAATGCACAGCTCCCACTGTTGCGGAATTGGGTACAAGTCAGGCCCGCCCATGTTTTGGGTGTCTCGACGACCCGGCTGTGCACCTTTTGGAATGTGCCTCCATGTAACTACAAACTAAAAATACAAAAAATATGAAACCCCAAGAAACCAGACTCTGTAAGCAGTGCAACACTAGAGAAATAGAAACAGTGATGGATGTCCTTCTGTACTGTTTAAAATATAAAGATAACAGATGTAAGTTAAAACTGACATAGTCCAGTCAGGGCCATGCTAAGGGCTGTGCGAGCAGTGTGGCCGCACAGTGCGCAAGTACAAAAGGGGCACCAATATGCTCAATGGGCTCCAAGAAAGCCCAAAAAGACAGAGTTCCTGCACGCAGTTGGGTGGAGGAGAGCACCAGGTTCATGAGTCGCACAGGGCGCATTTCTAGCTTGGTACAGTCCTGAGTCTAATCACTGAATTAAAAATGAAATTCTTTTTTTCTACCTTTGTTGTCTTGCCATTTTTAGTTTTCTAGTAGTGTTGCTCCCAGTTTCTAGTTTCTGCTTTTCTCAGTTTTCTCTCATCTCTCTTTCTAGAGGCTCCTATCCATTTGTCATTTTTCTTTCTCCTCCAGTCTTTTTCATCCTACATCCCCTACAGTTGTAGTCAACATTATTGGCACCCTTGCAACTCAGTCCCTTAATATTTCTTTGTTTATTTATTTAACAGGTACTTTTATTCTGCTTTATCATTTCAGTCAAAGCGGTTTACATTGTAATCTAAATTTGGTATGTACATTAAACAGGGACATTGATAACTTGGATTTTTCTGAGGCAATGGAGGGTTACATGACTTGCTCAAGGTCACATGCAATGCTAGTATCTAATATCTCCTAAAAAGAAGTGGCCAGTGAAATGACTTTGGACTATATATGCATACATATGTGAAACATAAAAGAATCAAATAAAACAAGACCAATTAAAAAAGGAAATAGTAGGAAATAGTATAAAAACTGTGACATTGCCAGGACATGATTATTCAAAACCAAAATAGAGGGAATCTGAAAGTGAGCAGCCTATTGTGTGAAATATTAATGTCAGAAGTTACGCCGTGAGGACCAAATGACCTCTTGAGGCTTAAACTTCCATTTTTCTCAATTGAAAAGCCTCCTAACAAAGCTTTTTTTTTCGTAGGCAAAATCACCACAAACAAGTGAAACCTACACCAATATTAAAATCAAAATTTCTGAAAGTGACACAGTTGAAAACACAAACATTTTTATGCAGAAGGAGGCGTTCATTATTTCCTTTTTCTCTGTGGAACACTCTGATTGGACCCTGTGATCCTGCTAACCCTGCTCTGATTGGGGCAGTGCTGTGAAAGGGGCTTTAAACACCTTGCCTCCACCGCGGGACGCGGTTGCGGGCACGTGCCCGTGGGCGCGTGCCAGAAGGGGCGTGACCAAAGGGGCAGGTCCTACCCCTTTGGCGCCCCTTTGGCGCACTTGGGGGCACTTGGGCGCTTGGAGAAATACTTTATGGGAAAACGGAAGAAGCGCATTCCCCCGGCGGTTCAAACTAAAGATGGTAAGATTGTAGGTCCAATGGATGCTCATCTTCAAGTCGGGGGATTGTCAGCCTCAATTCAGTTGGTTGAGAGCGTTTTGGAGGATATTTCTTCAGTAAGTACTGCTTCTCCTAGTATTTCTCCGCTTGGAAAGAAGTTAGTTCCGAGTAGTCATGAGGCTGATTTATTGCCAGTTGCCCCTTCCCCATCAGGAGATGTGGGGCAAGGAGAGCCTGGGCTTGTGTCACTCCCTTCTTCCTTTTTACGTATCGACTCTACCTCCGTGGTTTTACCCCCTCCTCTTCCAACTGCAATAGATTTTTCTCCGGTTGGTGAATTGAAAGTTCCTTCTACAGATGTGTCTCTAAAGGATATTTGGGCGGTGCTGTCTCGTATGGAATTGGCTTTGGGTTCTTCCCTACAGAGAGTGTCTGATTTTTCTAAAGAGACAGTCGCTAAGTTATCGGATCAGGAATCTAGGTTGATGTCTGTTGAGAAAATAACGGAGGTGCAGCAGACTCAATTTCAGGCACAGCAGGGGGTGTTGTCTACAATTATTCAAGATGTTTCCCTTCTTCATCGTCAGGATGAGATATTTGAGAATTCCCTACGTTCTAGAAATTTGCGCCTGCTGAATTTTCCCCGGACACATTTTCTTTCACCGATGATTCTTTTTCAAAAGTACTTAAAAGAAATATTATTGTTTACTGATCCTCATTTAGTTGCTTTATCGAAAATTTATTACCTTCCTTCAGAGCGTGTGGTTCAAGATGTAGAGGAGGGGGGAGGGATGCAAATTGATCAATTGGTTTCTTCCACATTGGATGTTTCCGAGTTTTTGGAATCATCCAGTGATGAAATTCCTACACGTGCAACATTAATAATCACTTTGGTATCTGAATCAGATAAGGAAAAATTTTTTCGTGCTTATTTTAAGAGAAAGTCTGAAACGTTCTGTGGCCAATGCATTCAAATTTTTCCAGATGTCTCCAGAGCCACACAACAGCGGCATAGGGCCTTCTTGGAGGTCCGTCAACGTGTTTTGGCTCTTGGAGCTCTGTTTTATTTAAAATTTCCTTGCAAATGCCACATAATTTTTCAGGGGAAAAGATATGTGCTCCTTGTGGTCTTGGGCAAGCCACTTAACCCTCCATAGCCCATGTTCCCTGTAAAATGGTTATCTCCAAGTTATAGTGCCCTGTTCAATGTAATTTCAGTTTGTTCAATGTAAACCGCACTGATGCAGAATAGCGCGGTATATAAGAGAATGTAAATAAATAAATATGTTTTTGTTGAAGTTGAACAATTGTTGGATTTTTTGAAGGGTAAGGATTAGATCCTTTAATTGTATATTTGCCTTTTAGAGGAATTTATCATGGGTCATGGTTGGGGTTCTTTCTTTTTGCTTGTAATTTGACGCCTCCTTGATGTAGGCATAATTGTCATAATTGTAGAGTTGTCATAATTGTAGAGTTACTTTTTTTCATATTGTTTGTTTTTTCTCTTTTTCTTTATGTACTTTGGAATTATGATTGCAAAATAAAAAAAAAAATTATGTGGAAAGATCACTTATCTGTTCATCCCAATGTTACCAGGTCAAAATAATTGACAACCCAGAACGCACTCCCTGGAATCGGCCACCAATAATTCGAAAACACATAGGAGTAAAACAGAACTGCTTTGCCAGGTCCTGTAAGTACATGCCCATGTACAGCTGGTATGTTTGGACATGGCATGATAGCATCGAGCCCTGGTAGCACTTTCTGCCGAGGGCATCCAGGTTCCAGGCCTCCCTGCCAGGGGGCACCGAGGAGTGTGTTTTTTGGCTCTTGAGCCTGTGCATGGCTGATTCCACAACCATGGAGTTTTGCAGCAGCTGCGCCTTTTGGAACCTAGGATTCTTGCGAACTCGATAGATGGAATCGACCCGCTTGCTGAGAACCAGCATCGAGGCCGGTGACTCCCACATGCGGAGCATCAGCTGTTCCAACATCGGAGGAACTGGTACCGTAAGGGCTTCCCAAGGGGGAAAGTCATACTGGAGGGCTTTGAGCTCCTCGGCTTGAGGTTCCTCCTCGGTGTCCGCTGGGAATGCCAAAGCCTTGGACATGTCCCTGATGAAGTCCGAGAACCGGATAACACCGGGTCCAGTGGGTGTCCGGGAATGCTTCATCTTCTGTTTCCCATGCCGAGTCCTCTGAGGAGGAATTGATGGGCTCTGGCCATGAGGGCTTCGATCTCGACCGCCCCAATGCCGAGGGCACTGGCGTTGAGACCTCGGCCGAGGATCGACACGAGCTCGAAGAGTCTCGAGGATCGGCTCGTCCTCCAGGGTCGACTTGGACGTCAAGGTCCCAGTGGTCAGGGTGGATGGACCGGTGAGACTGGCCATCAGTGCCTGCTGCTGCTCTATGAAGGCAGACATGCTGCGCTCCAAGGCTGTCATTCTGAGACCGAGCTCAGAAGATTCTGCAGCCTCTGGCTCGGGTCCCAATGCCAGTTCTCCCGGAGGAGAGTCAACGAGAACAACAGCAGTTACCTTCCTCGGCATCTCCAGCTCCGTGCGAGGTACTTTTGCAGGGCGCTCCAGCTCCGAGGACCTGGGGCGGCGGTCAGGACTCCGTGACCTGGTCCATGAGGGCCCAGGCCGATCAGAGGCATCCAACGACGTCACCCACGCAAGTTTCTTCTTCTTCCGGTGTTCCCGCGAGGGAGACCCCCGCTCAGAAACATAGAAACATGATGACAGAAAAAGACCACATGGCCTATCTAGTCTGTCCTTCCATAACAACTACAACAGTCCCCTTTTTACCTTTAGAGATCCTCTGTGTTTGTCACATGCTTTTTTGAATTCGGTTACTGTCCTCATCGCTACCACCTCCACTGGGAGACTATTCCATGGATCCACTACTCTTTCCATAAAGAAATATTTCCGCATATCACTCCTGAATCTGTCTCCCTTCACCCTCATCCCATGTCACCTCGTAGCAGAACTTGCTTTCAATTGAAAGAGGCTCTCTCCCTGAACATTTATGCCACGGAGGTATTTAAACATCTCAATCATATCACCTCTATCCCGCCTTTCCTCTAAGGTGTACATATTGTGGCGCCGGCTCCCCCACTAGGCGGTTGCCTAGTGAAAGCGGCGGGCCATCTTGTATCTTGTATGTTGCTTAAGCTTGTCAGATGGCTGCCTGGGTGAGAATGTTCACAGTCTTGGCAAGTGCATATATCAATATGATTTGCAAGGGATTGTGGGAAATGCAGTCCATTCACACCAGACACAGCTGCTCACAATAATTAGTTGTGCTTGAGTGTAAAGCCAATAAGATATTTATTTATGGGGTTATTTCTCCCTACACAGATATGCTTGGTAGCACATAAAACAGGATACTTGCTTTCAGTGTTAAACTTAGAAAACCAAAATCAGGAAAACAACAGATGAACTTGTCAGGCAATCAAATGAAAAGAATAAAGACCTGGCTGGTAACAAACTGGTCTTTTCTGTAGGCTTTAACTAATATTTTCTTAGCAGTGTTTCAAACAACAAGCAAAACCCACAAAGAAGGGAAAAACTGTTCTTTTCAGGTTAACTTCTTATATCTTCACACATAGACTCAGAAGTGATTCCCTCAGAGCTCACAAGCAATTAGGTAAGGCTCAATTGCTAGCAGTTATCCAGCTGAAACCCCTTAGCTGGCTTGCTTTCTACTGCGTGGCCCAAAATCCTACTCAGGAGCTTTTCTGAGTAGATTAAAGAACAAGTTTGTATTTCTTTGTGATGGTTGCTGTACTTTGTAACAGTAAATTACCAAATGAGTTTAGACAGAGAGCAATCCATGTATTCACAGCCTGTATCTAAGACTTCTCCCCCTTCCTCAACAATCATCGGTTCAATATCATGGATTGGCACAGAGGAATTTCTCAATGGAGCACTTTCAGGAGAATACTTGTTTCCCTGCTGTCTTTCAAGGTTATAGCTAGGGCATAGATCAGTGTTCATACCTGAGCTTCCATTGCTGTTAGAGTTCCTCTCTAAATAGCCTGGCCAGTATGTAGTCCAGTTCTTATGTCCAGCCTTCCAATCCAGATCCCTGGACACTGGATCTCTCTTCACATACCTTCTGGCACGGGTCTTAGGGTCCCTTCCACGTGCAGCCGTCTCCCTCACAGGTACCGTCTGGAGATTCCTAGCCCTGCAGCACCATTCCTCTGGCTTTCCCCAGTCCAATGGTGTATGCTGGCCTTTTGAATGTCCCCCAGTATACGTACTGCTCTGGACTCCTCTAGACCTCCCAAATGCTTTTCTCTTCTTTCTTCCAAAGGGTTTCTTGCCCTCTCTGTCCATCCAGTCTGGCTTCTGCTTCTGATGATCCTCCAGATGATGAAGACCTCCAAGCTGAGGATATCCAAGCTGATTCTGAGGATGAGGATAATTCTCTGTAGAATAAACTCTACCTTTAATCTGCTTAGATGAGTGCTCCACCCTAGCACAGCGCAGCTGTGCTGAATCAGGCCCTGCCCTTTGAGATGAGTGCTTGGGGATTACCTCATAGCCCTCTTGATTGAACACACGTTTCCCCACTTCAGCTCCTCTAATGGCTGTTGGAAACCTGGTGCATTCTGGGACTGGTAGTCTTTTATGGGAAAATTCTGTTTTCTTATTTCTACCAGAACTGACAGGTTGCTTGTTCAGAGTCACTTCACCTTTTCTATAGCTCCTTCCTGAGCTATGATAAGCTTCCTTATCACAAGCTTCAGGGCTAAGACCTCTGAATGTGTAGTTGCGTGCAAAAAGCAGCCCAAGTGGCATTTTGGCCAACACAGGAAAATTTAATAAATTTTTCGTTTTAAATTTCAGCTTTGCAAACAGACCTTTGTAGAAGGCTCCAACCACAACAATAGAAAAAGGATGTTTTCTCCAAATAAACTTTCTTTACAAAAAGTGTATTTCAGCAGTGTTATCAATGAGCAGTTTCTTCCAGCTCTTTAACAAAAGAATTTCTTTTTCCAGAAACAAACATAATTGAACTAGTATTTAACAGCAGAGTCCAGCAAACCTTTTAGCTTCCCTTAGCTGCTTCAGGTTTAAACTTTAAAACACTTCTCTGCTTGTCAGCACAGAAACTAAAACTGCTGTGTTTAAACCTTCACTCAGCACAAGTGTTCTTGTAGCTTTAAGCATGAGATTTCCTTCTCTCTCTAAAGCTTCTTAGCTACAATAATCAGGATAACTGTTTCCTGGGTTTCCTTCCCATTAAACCCTTAGCTTTTCTCAGTCAGAGATTATGCACAAAGAACATTCCATTTGGGAGTCTGTGGAGTCAGGTTCCTCTCCACAGAATTCCACCTCCATGTCTTCCTCTGCATTACATGACTGTGGGGCTTGGACAGGTTCAGGGATTTCAAGTTTTACTTCCTTTAGAAGCTTGAACAGTCTTTCCCACTGAACTTCCCTTCTTCTCCCCGGGATTATATTGTTGCAGCCAAGCAGCTGAAAATGCTCTCATTCTCTCACTCACCCACAGAAGGAAGCACACAGACAGGCTGGAATGCAAACAGGATCTTTTAATGTGCACACAGGTCCAGACAGAGAGCCGGTACCCTCCACAAAAATCTGAGCCCCGAAGGACGTCCTACATTGTCTTATATACAGTACATTTTTAAACTCATTCTACAATCTCATTCGTCTCAGGTATTTCCTGTCCACCAATCAGCAGCCCCTGGGGAAGGTGCTTGGGTGACCTGTCCAAACCGGTATGCTCTGGTCTGCTGATTTCTGGGCAAGGGGGTATTGTGCTCAGGCCTGGAGGGGGGAAGGGTGCCTACTGAAACTTTATGTCTTCTCTTAGCAAGCTGATCACTATGTAAAACCTCATGGCTTGGGGGAAGGGTTACCCACAGCTAAACCTCATGGCTGCCTCACTCCCCCCTTTTTAAGTGAGACCTCAACCGCTAGGGGCGGTAGAGGGCAGTATTACTGGAGGCAAGCCACAGAGGGGTGTATTGGGTCAGGGCCATGACAGTGGTAGCCGCCTTGCGTTCTACCAGGGTATCAAGGGTGGTGCTAATGAAGCGGTAGAGAATGGGGATACAACATGGCAGAATGGCACATAGCAGTAAAATAAAAAGAACCCCTACCACTAGGAGTTTTAGTCCCCCTAGCCAACTGAACCACTTCATAAACCACCCAGGACCCATGGAAGGGTCAGTAATATGATTAACTAGATCATGTAGGTCTTGGATAGAGTGTTCAATGGAAACACTTGCGTCAGTGAGTTTAAAACAACACATACCCTATACCCTCTGTAGCAACTCCTGCACAAATGTTTTGTTCCGTGTGCAAAAGGTGCTGTACTGTCTGTAAATGTAGGGCCTGCAGAGGCCTCTTTTCTTTGGGACAAAGGAGGGCCGTGTGCAAAAAGTCTGCAGAGGCCTCTTTCCCTTGGGGCAAAGGCTCTTTCCCTGGGATCCACCCTTATTAACATATTAATGGCTTTTATTCTTGCTAGTGTTGAGTCATTCTGGCTACACCCTGCCATCCCCTTTGTTTCATTAATCACTGGCACTGTAGTCTTCAGGGCTCATGAGCACTTTGTATCACCAGCTTTGTTTGGCCTGTTTAACTTGTCCAGGCTTGCCCAACTTGCTCAGGCCTGTTCAATCTGTTCAGGCCTGGCATGTCTTTTCTTAGCTGGGTCCATTTTCTGTGCACTTCGGTTCAGAGTATGGTTCCCCCTGGCTTTACTCTTGTTGTGCTGGGCTCTGGGTACTCATTTTCTTAGCCCACATGTTTTTTTCGTGCCATCATAATGTATTACAGCCTCAGGCAAGGATGCAGTCATACTAGACATACCTATCAGCCAATTTCCCTTCATTCCCCAATTTTTCTTTTTCTTTTCTTGTGAATGGGGCAAAGGTAATCCCACTAAGGGCAATGGACAACAACCATCTGAGACAGATAGGGGGCATCAGAAAAGCAGCCTCTGGTACTGTTCCCTAGAGACAACATACATTGTAACATCATTTTCTTGCAGCAACTCAATAATATTGAAAACACATAACATGAAAGTATATCAAAAGCAGCAGTGCTTAATAATGTGATAAAGAAAGCTCTGAGAATAGTACAGCAAAACTTGAGCTGGTGTGGGTATTGCAATTGCTGAAGCCGAAATGGCTTGTAGATTTCAGTTACTTTCTAAGAAAACAATATTAAAAGGATAATAATACAATCATTCACAAAAAGCCCCCAAAAACCTCCAGTCAGTCCAATAGTCCTCTTCCCATTCTCAGACAATGTGGTCCTGCCTCTCAGCAGTTCCCCAGGACCTCGCAGTGTGCTTCACCTTTCTCTGAAGTTTAAGTTCTGTTTCTCTCAAAATTTGAACCTCTCATTCTCATAGGCAGATATCTTGGCCCTTTTTCAATGTGACACACTGATCCAGATAGGGACTCCTTCACACATTTCAGCGGTGGGTAGTTCTGAGTTCTTGGGATGGTCTGTTCCATCTGGACTCTGGACAGTTCCCACTGCTGGACTCTCTGGATTGCAATTGGTGACATGGCTCCAGGCCTTATTCAGAAAAGCAGCACCAATATTGAATGAAAAAAAAAACTAAATATGCTGGATTAGATTTCACAATGATACAAACTTAATTTCATCCATATTTATTTAAGATCATAACTATCTCATATGGTGTCAACTATGTCTCTCAGTTTGATAAACTCTTTGTCTCTTTACCACTGGAGATTCCTTTGCAGGTAAGAAATATTCCATTATGCCCTTGACTGATCTTTACATGTTTATAGATCAGACAAGTTGCATACACATATTCTGCGATTTCTGGTAAGGCTTTTTTTAGAATTATACCAATTTTTGTGAGAATTTGTCATCAAATCATCCCTCTTTTGCCCATGCGTGCCTGGCCAGGACATACAGGGGCAAAGTGAGGCAAAAAGCATCTGGAAGTACCATATGGCCAGTGTGGGTTTTCCAAAGCTCATCAGGGTGCAAGGTGCACCCAGCTTGTCTCTAATGTCTGGACAAAAACTTTCTTTCCCTAATCTTTCCCTAATGTCACAGCTAAATACAGAGACACTCTAACATTTACAGAGACACTCTAACAGTTTCTACATAACAGCACATTAACTATATGGACCAGCCATGAATCTATATAAGGAAACTGGTCCGGATGCTCCTTCACTACAATTTAGCCTCCAGACCCCATGCTCTAATCACAATTTACAAATCACAATTTACAGTGTAAATCTTCTAATCTCAATTCAAGGAATGCAATGTTCAGAATAAATTTTTCTAATCTCACTTCTGGGAATACAATATACAATATAATCCAGGTAACAGGCAGAGTTTGGTTGCACAAAACACACAGGACCACAAAGGGAAAAAGAAAGAGGGAAAACAGAAAACAGAGACGTCTCAGCAGCGAATACTCATACACTCTCTTTCCTCAGTAGCAGCTGTTACAAATACACATTACACACACTCTCTCTAGCTGTAGCATAGGATTTAACTTTTACCATGAGGATAATAGTAATATGAGAAATATAGCTAGCTATTTTTCTAATGTCCACTAGATGGAGATCCAGGATCACTAGCACAAAATAAGCCCCCAACACTAGAAGCACATGGCAACACAAAAGAAGCCCCCAAATATGCTTCATTAGAGACAGCGTGTGTAGGCTCTAAATAAATTGCCCCGATCATTGGAGAATTGTGATCAGCACAATTATTAATAAACAGCTTGAAAGGCACACTTAAGGGGGTCAAGTGCTAATGTTTTTGGTCATTTTAAGAAGTTTTGGCAGCGCTTTAAAGTGCTTTAAGGTACCCAAGGTTACTGCAACCATTTTTGGCGCTCGCAAGTGCCCCTCCCCCTCCCTTTTTTCCCCACAGACTGGACGAGCAGTGGTTTCAGGGACTCTGGGGCCCTTACTCGGACTGCTCGTTGCGGGTGATCAGGCCGCTACAGGTTCACAGAATTTACCAGATTTACCAGAATTTCCAGATACAGAAATACAGAACTACCCAAACAGTAAAACAGTAAGGCAGTAATACTCACCAGACCTCTGATCAGAGAGAGTTTGGATGCCAGTCTATCCAGCCGGTTTTCAATCGGGGGGTCAGCCGCAGGGACCGACTGACCAGACAAGTCAAGGTGTCCTTCTGGAGCACAAAGGGGCCCGGGACGCCAAGGACCGTTAATCACCTGGAGGTGCCGGTCCCTGACCGGTGGAGGCCCGATGCTGCAAGAGCAGAAGTCTTCCCACCGTGGGTGTGATGAGAGAGGCTTTTTGTTTAATTTAAAAGGGTCCCACCTGGGGTGCCAAATGTTGCAGCCAAGCAGCTGAAAATGCTCTCATTCTCTCACTCACCCACAGAAGGAAGCACACAGACAGGCTGGAATGCAAACAGGATCTTTTAATGTGCACACAGGCCCAGACAGAGAGCCGGTACCCTCCACAAAAATCTGAGCCCCGAAGGACGTCCTACATTGTCTTATATACAGTACATTTTTAAACTCATTCTACAATCTCATTCGTCTCAGGTATTTCCTGTCCACCAATCAGCAGCCCCTGGGGAAGGTGCCTGGGTGACCTGTCCAAACCGGTATGCTCTGGTCTGCTGATTTCTGGGCAAGGGGGTATTGTGCTCAGGCCTGGAGGGGGGAAGGGTGCCTACTGAAACCTTTATGTCTTCTCTTAGCAAGCTGATCACTATGTAAAACCTCATGACTTGGGGGAAGGGTTACCCACAGCTAAACCTCATGGTTGCCTCATTATTAGTGTTCTCAGACTTCTTTCCCTTTAGTAAAACATTTAAAGGCTTTGTTTGCTTTACCTTATCTGTAAAAGCATTCTTCCTGGCATGCGTCCCATAAGGTACAGCTTCTTCCTCAGAATCGGGTATACTTATTTCTGAGTCAGAGTCACACACATTAACTCCCTCAAACTTTCCCCTCCTACCTCTGAGCTTGACTGTAGACCTTTTACAGCAAGGGCATCTCCTAGGAGTAGCGTCCTCTGAATCAGAGCTGCCTGGGGGATCACTGCAGTGTTTGTCTCTAGCCCTTCTAGGCTCTCCAAGCCTGAAGACTTGTTCCTCTTCAGATGGAGCTGAGACCTCCTGCTCCAGCTTCCTCACAGCTAGCCTTCTCGCTTCCTCTCTCCTGGAAGGAGTGCAATTAGCCTGGATTCTGGCTCATTCCCGACTGCCATCTTTCAAGCTGTTCCCATGTCTTGCTTCTCTCTTGCCGGTCCTGCCGACACTTCCTGCTCTCTCTGTTTGCCTGTGCTTAAATGTTTGCAAGCGTGCTTCTCTCCTGGCCCCACCCACAGGTGTCTCCTATCACTTCCTATAGTTGCCCTGGAGTCTGGGTATGGCCTCAGCCTAGCTTTGCAAGTGTGGGTTTTTCCACTGCTTTCATTTTGGAACATGTGCTTAGGTGAGCCCATCCCCCTTATAGAAGAAAAAGTTTCTTTTTTCTTTGTTTCCCAGGGCTGTGCTACACCCTCCTTACCACAATATTAAGATCCTTAAGTCTGTCCTCATATGCTTTATAATGAAGACCACTAATCATTTTAGTAGCCACCCTCTGCACCGACTCCATCCTGTTCACATCCTTTTGAAGGTGCAGTCTCCAGAATTGCACACTATACTCCAAATGAGGTTGCACCAAAGACTTATAGAGAGGCATTATCACCTCCTTTTTTCTGCTAGCCATTCCTCTCCATATGCACCCAAGAATCCTTCTAGCTTTTGCCGTTGCCTTTTCTACCTGTTTAGCTACTTTAAGATCATCAGACACAACCACACCTAGGTCCCGCTCTTCTTTAGTGGACAAAAGTACTTCACCCCTATACTGTATTGCTCCCTTGGATTGCTGCAGCCCAAATGCATGACCTTACATTTTTTAACATTAAATCCCAGCTGCCAAATTCTAGACCATTCTTCAAGCTTAGCTAGATCCCTCCTCATGTTATCTACACCTTCCTGGGTGTCTACTCTATTGCAGATTTTGGTATCATCTGCAAAGAGGCAAACCTTACCCGACAGCCCTTCCGCTATATCACTAACAAAGATGTTAAAAAGAATCGGACCAAGGACAGATCCCTGGGGCACACCACTGGTAACATCCTTCTCCTCAGCGTGAGCTCCATTTACTTGTACTCTTTGTCGCCTCCCACCCAACCAATTTCTAACCCAAGCAGTAACTTTAGGGTCCATCCCTAGGGTGCTCAGTTTGTTTATAAGTCGCCTGTGAGGAACAGTGTCAAAGGCTTTACTGAAATCTAAATACACCACATCTGGAGCTCTCCCTCGGTCCAACTCCCTGGTCACCCAGTCAAAGAAATCAATCAGATTTGTCTGACAAGACCTGCCTCTGGTGAATCCATGCTGCCTCGGATCCTGTAATCCGCTGGACTCCAGAAACCTCACTATTTTCTCTCACCACCGAAGTTAAACTAACTGGCCTGTAGTTTTCAACCACATCCTTACTTCTGCTTTTGTGTAAAGGCACCACATGAGCCTCTCTCCAGTCCTTTGGCACCACTCCCGACTCCAACGAGGCATTGAAAAGGTCAGTCAGTGGAGTTGTTAGAACGTCCCCAAGTTCCCTCAGTATTCTAGGATGTATCCCATCCGGTCCCATCGCTTTGTCTACTTTAAGTTGAGCTAGTTTCTCATGAACACAGTCTTCTGAAAATTGTTCAAGATGTCCCTCACTTCTGTTCCTATTTGTGGGTGTTTTCAGAGGTCCTGCTCCTGGTTCTTCATCTGTGAACACAGAACAAAAATATTTGTTAAGCAATTCCGCTTTATCCTTATCAGCTTCTACATATTCCTCCCCTGCACCCTTGAGTCTGACAATACCACTTTTGCCCTTCCTCTTCTCACTAATATATCTGAAAAATGTCTTATCCCCCCCATTTTATTGCATTGGCTATTTCCTCCTCCTTTTGAATCTTTGTCTTCTTGACTACTTTGCTAGCTTCTCTAAGAGAGGCCTGTCTTCCTCTCTCTGTGATCTCTTGTATTTCATGAAGGCCTCCCTCTTTTTCTTCACTTTTTCAGCTACTTCCTTCGAAAACCATAGCGGTCTCCTTTTCCTTTTGCCTTTATTTACCATTTTAACAAAAAGGTTGGTTGCCATTAAAATATCCCCTTTCAGTTTTGCCCACTGTTTTTTTACATCCCCCAGCTGTTCCCATCCCACTAACGACTCCCTGAGGTATTGGCCCATCTTCGCAAAGTTAGTCTTCCTAAAGTCTAAGATCCTCACCTTTGAATGGATTCTAACAGCCCTAGTCCTAATACTGAACCACACCATCTGGTGATCACTGGATGCAAAATGATCTCCCACTACAACATCAGAAACACTTTTACCATTGTTAAGCACCAAGTCCTGTATGGCCCCTTCACGTGTGGGGTCTGTTACCAATTGCCTGAATAGTTCTCCCTGTAGAGAATCCAGGATCTCTTTACTTCTAGATGATACTGCAGCAGGAATGTGCCAATCAACATCTGGCATATTGAAATCTCCTATCAGTAACACTTCCCCTTTCCTAGCAATGCTGCGTATGTCTTCAATTAACTCTCTGTCCACCTCTTCCTCTTGTGAGGGAGGTCTGTATATCACACCAATGCAAATAGATTTCTCATTCCCTCTTTCTAGTTTAACCCACAATGCCTCCTCTCTCCCTTTTAAGCTCTGTAATTCCAAAGCTTTAATAGTAGTTTTTATATATAGTGCCACTCCTCCTCCCCTTCTTCCTACCCTGTCCTTTCTGAATAAAGTATAGCCAGGTATAGTTACATCCCAATCATGGTTTTCTGTGAACCATGTTTCTGTAACTGCCACTAAATCCAAGTCAGCCACTCCCACCAAAGCTTCAACATCAGGGATCTTATTTCCCATGCTACGGGTATTTATACACACTGCTTTCCATATGTTACCCCTGTTACCCATTTCCATAAAGGTATTTAATGTATCACCTACCTGGGGGCTTTCACTTACCTGGGGGCTTTCTTCACCCATCCCCAAGACCCCGGAAGATGCTCGGAGTCAGATAGCTCCCGAGATGTCGAGGCTTCTGAAGAGGTCCGGACCCGGGTGGATTCGGATTTGGAGAAAATCCTTTCACACTGCTGCTGCCTACTTCTAAGTGTCTTAGAGGACTTTTGCTACATGGGCCACAGACCTTTGGGTCATGACTGGGCCCGAGGCAGTGGAGACAGCAGTCATGTGTGTCGCTGAGGGACATTAATTTCTTACACCGATCACACTTTTTAAACCCCCTGGCAGCCATTGGGGGAAAAAGGGCCCCTGTGAGGTCAAACGACCAGGCTGCCAGTGAAAAAGAAAAAGGTGCGAACGCTAGTCACTAAGGACAAAAACGAAAAATAAGACCGGACTCGATACCGGTGTACCGAACCGAGGCGGGAAGGGGAACCGGCGTCGAACCGGGCCGAAGAAGAGAATCTTCAGGAGTTTTGAAACACTACGTCCGTTGGGCTCTGCGGAAAAAGGGAGACTGAGCAAGATGGCACCCTTGGATGGGAAGGGGATCGTGCATGCGCAATGCAGTCCCAAAGGCTTTCTTTGAAAGCTGAGGAATTGCTCCGCACGAGGGCTCCATCGGTGCCGAAGTCATCCTTATGTGAGGACTGACTTCCTGCTTGTTCCTGGAGAAATACTTTTTCACTGAAAGGGTGGTGGATGCTTGGAATGCCCTCCCGATGGAAGTGGTGGGGTGGGGGCAAATACAGTGACGAAATTCAAATTGGCTTGGGACAGACACAGTGGATCCCTTTATAGCAACAGGATAAAATAAAAATAAACATAACTCTTTTAAATCTCAACAAATAGGGGTGACCTACACAGAGCGGAGGGGACACCCCTAAACAAAGGCATGGGGAGGGGTGACCTGCATGGAGCGGCAGGGGCACTTTCTCTTACTGCCTTGCTGGATCATACTGGTGTTTATCTGCCATCACATACTGTGTTTCTATGAAAGGGTATTTTAGAAAGTTTATCTAGGTGCTATCTGGGACATCCAGGCAAAAACATCCCCCAGAAACGGCTGACATATTTAAGTTAGAAATTAATTTCTGAAATGTAGACATCCCTAATATGGACGCCATCGGGAGAGTCTACATAGATGTCCCTGCAACTGTATCATAGCTCAGAGACGCGTCTCTGCCTGCAGTGCAATTAGTGGAGACATTTTGCAGCATGACAACCACACAACAGGTACCCCTAAATCCTAGCACTTCTCTTTACTATTGTGGACTGCACTAAGGATAATAGGGTTCCATCTCCTCTCCACTCTAACTGAGTTTCTGGGAAAGTGACATTTTTCAGATGCCTATTCATGCCTGGAGCAGGTATAGACTCGGGTGGGGCAGAAATGTGCTGGCCATTTATGAAATGAGGTGTGCACATCTAACGTATGTGGATATGCCCCCATCCATGTTTATGTGCTGGATAGATGTCCCCAGTGTGGGGACGTCTTCTGAGCCGTTTTGTAAAATGGCTTCGGGTGCGTCTCTGTGATTTGAACATCTGAATACACATTTTCAGATGTACAAACCATGCTAAGAGCTTCTAAAATGACCTCCATAGTGTATTTAGGTTTTCTGAAAGCATTTGACAAAGTTCCACATGAAAGACTCTTGAGGAAATTAAAAAGTCATAGCATAGGAAGAGTGGAGGAGAAGCCAAGTGGTTGCAGTGATAGCCTAGTACTCAAAAGATCTGGGTTTGATTCCTACTGGTGCCCCTTGTAACCTTTGGCAAGTCACTTAACCCTCCATTGCCTCAGGTACAAATTTATAATTGTAAGCCCTCTGGGGACAGGGAAATACCTGTGTACTTGAATGTAACTTGCTTTGAACTACCATTGGACAGGCATGAGCTAAAAGAACAAATGTTCTATTGAGGATATTTTTTTTTTGTGCTGACTCCTGGCAACCATAGCTACCTATGGATTTTCTTGGTAATGTATCACTAGAAGTAGATTACCAGGCCTTTTCTTCCAAGGCAATGAAAGGTAAAGTGACTTGTCTAAGGGGCATGCAGGTAGGAATTGAACACTTGATCTTGTGGGTATTAGACAGTTACTCGAACCACTAGGCTACTTCTCTACACCCATGGTTGAGAGATAGAAAAAAGAGAGTGACATTGTCTGAAAACACTTGAACCGCCCAGCCCTCGACCAGGTGCCAGAAACCTGATGGATTTCACCTTGAGGCGGTTGGGGACCATGCTGCTTCCCTGTGGTTCCAACAGCCCTTGACCGTACGGTCTTGTCAATGGGCTCCCCAGCCCAAGAGATTGGAATCTGTCATCAGGAGGATCCAGGAGAAATTGTCCAGCAGCATGCCCTTCCTTAGATGACAGAGCTGCTGCCACAACTGCAGGCTGGACTGCACCTTCAATGGGAGCGGAAGCCTGCACTCAGACTCCTTAGAACAGGGACCACCATGCCAACAAGGACTGCTGGAGCAGTGGTATGTGAGAATGGGCCCACACCACCATCTCTATGGTCACTGCCATCAATCCAAACAGCTGAAGATAATCCCAGACTCTGGGAGCCTTCTGAGTACAAAACAGCTCCAGGCAATCCAACAATCTTCCTCTTCTGGCAGGAAGACTCTGCCTACTCAAGTGTCGAAATGTGCTACCAGAAACTCCAAGAACTGGGAGCCTCAGCTGGCTCTTTCCCCGACTGATCACCCAGCTGAGGTTTTCCAAAAAGGACACCACTCGGGATGCCACCCAAGATGCTTCTAAAAGGGGGGGGGGGGGCGGATGAACCAGTCATCCAAATATGGATTGTCCCAGATCCCTTGGCACCATAGCACTATGGCTGCTACCACTATGACTTTGGAGAATATTCTTGGGGTGGTGGATAGCCCGAAAGGGAGAGTGAAGAACTGAAAGTGAGAGCCAAGCATGGCAAAATGCAGTCTGCTGATCCTACTAGATCGGGATATGAAAATACACTTTGGCCAGATCCAGAGAAGCAAAGAACTTCACTCGGTGCACTGCTTGAATCACAGAGTGCAAGGTTGACATTCAGAAGCACAAGACACGCAAGTGCTCATTGACCCCCTTAAGGTTCAGAATGGGCCAGAAAGAACAGTCCTTTTTGGGCCCCATGAAATAGATGGAGTATCTGCCCTTGCCCTTTAGACAAAGCAACTTGTCCAAGGTGGCCCACACAGTGGCACGTTTGCTTGCCGACCCACTTGGGAAGATGATGTGGAATCTGGAATCAGCTCTTTGCACTCCAAAACATAGACAAACTGAATGGTGTCTAGCATCCAGTGATCCTTGGTAACCCAGGCCCATTCCTGAAAGAGAAGGTGAAGCCTGCCTCCAACTGGAGGAACCTGGGAATGGGCCCCCAAACCTTCATTGAGCAGCCTGGGAGGGTCCTCCTCTGTAAAGGGCTGAGTCCCTGGGCCCACATGCTTCACAAAAGGACTGAGAACAAGCTCAAAGTCCAGAAGCACAGGGGAAGAAAAGTTTTTCAAGTCAGCAATGCAGAGAGTCTCGAGACTCTTGGGAATATGGCTAGTGCACCCTCTGTGAATGGGTGGAGACTGACAAGAAAGGGGCACCAGCCCGCTTCACAGGCTCCTTGGACCTTTCCCCTGGAAGGCAGTAAGATTTTATCTCACCTAGGTTCTTCATCAGCTTCTCCAAATTGCCTCCAAACATAAGCTTCCCTTTAAAGGCCAGTTGGGTCAACCAGGCTTTGGAAGATGTATCTGCAACCCAATGCTGGAGCTAAATCCAATGCCTTGACACCATCTTCAGGGCACCATTCCTGGCCGCCAAACACACAAAGTCATACATGGCATCAGAAAGGAACAGACTCCAAAAGAGGGGTAGTATCATCTGGCAGAAGAGAGTGAATCCACTGGAGCAGGGCTCGAGACATCAGTCCTGCACATACTGCCAGCTGCATAATAGTAGCCGCCATGGTGAACTGGATCTTCAACAACAAATCCACCTTGTGGTCCTTAAATCCTTTAAGGCTGATCCACCTTCCACAGGAATGGTGGTCTGTCTGGTAAATGCTGTGACCTGCTCATGCAAACCACTCAACACACTCCTCCTCTGGGAGAGCGGAGATCTTCTTTAATTAGGGAGTCAGGAGAGTTCTACTCTGAGATGATCATATTCTTGATCACATCCAGGAATGGAAAGACAGTGGTGAATTTTCGTACCCCAAGAAGGAGTAGTTGTGCCTTCTGCTACTGCTTCGTACCAGAAGCGTCTGTCAAGTTCAAAGTGGATGAGACCCTGGTAATCAATGCTACTGGCTTATCCTTCCGAGATTGGTAGATCACTCTGGCCTCTGCACAATCCTCTGAAGGTGAGAGTACTTCTTCAAAGTTACAGCGCAGTAATAATAATGGGTGATTTCAACTACCCCGGTATCGACTGGGTCAGTGTCACGTCAGGACATGTTAGGGAGATAAAGTTCCTAGATGAAATAAATGACTGCTTCTTGGAGCAGCTGGTTCATGAACCGACTAGAGGGGAAGCCATATTAGACCTAGTCCTTAGTGGAACACCAGATCTAGTGCAAGAGATAAGGTTGTTGGGGCCCTTGGCAAAAAGTGATCATAGCATGATGGCCTTGATTTAATTAGTGGAGGAGGGATAGTAAGGAAATCCACAGTACTACCTCTTAACTTCGAAAGGGAGACTATGATAAAATGAGGAAAACAGTTAAGAAAAAAACTAAAAGGAGCAGTTGCAAAGGTTAAAGACTTACATCAGGCTTGGCTGTTGTTGAAAAATACTATCTTGGAAGCCCAGACCAGCTGTATTCCACGCTTTAAGAAAAGTGGAAGGAAGTCCAAAAAAAATGCCAGCATGGTTTAAAGGTGAGGTCAGAGAGGCTGTTGTTGCCAAAAAAGCATCTTTCAGGAAATGGAAAAAAGAGCCAAATGACAAAACCTGGAAACAGCACAAGCACTGGCAAGTTAAATGCAAGGCATTGATAAGGCAGGCAAAGGGAGAATTTGAGAAGAAGCTTGCTGCGGAAGCAAAAACGCGAAGTAAAGACCTTTCAAGTACATTCGTAGCAAAAAACCTGTGAGAGAGTCAGTTGTCCATTAGATGATAAAGGGGTTAAAGGAGCACTAAGAGGCGACAAGGCGATAGCGGAGAGACTGAATGAATTCTTTGCTTCGGTCTTCACTGAGGAGATGTAGGGATGTTACCCATGACTGAAGTGGTATTTAAAGGTGCGGAAGAATTGAAGGAAATATCGATACATCGGGGAAGTATTCTTTACAACTATTAGATAAACTGAAGAGTAGCAAATAACCTGGGCCGGATGGTATACATCCAAGGGTGTTTGAAAGAACGAAATATAGATTGCAGACCTGCTATTAGTAATCTATGAACTATCATTAAAATCATCTCTAATACCTGAAGATTGGAGGATCGCCAATGTAACACCAATTTTTAAAAGGGTTCCAGGGGTGATCCGGGAAACTACAGACCGGTGAGCCTGACGTCAGTACCGGGAAAAATAGTAGAAACCATCATAAAGAATAAAATTACTCAGCATGTAGATAGTCATGACCTAATGGGAGACAGCCAACATGGCTTTAGACAAGGAAGATCTTGTCTTACTAATCTGTTATGTTTTTTTGAAGGAGTGAATAATCAGGTGGACAAAGGTGAGTCGGTTGATATTGTGTATCTGGACTTTCAGAAAGCCTTTGACAAGGTCCCTCATCAGAGACTTTTGGCAAAACTAAAGAGTCATGGGATAGGTGTACTATTGTGGATCAGGAACTGGTTAAAAGATAGAAAGCAAAGGGTAGGGCTAAATGGCCAGTTTTCCCAATGGAGAAAGGTGAATAGTGGTGTACCCCAGGGATCTGTGCTGGGTCCGCTGCTTTTTGATATATTCATAAATGACCTGGAAAGTAGAAGATACGAGTGAGGTTATCAATTTGCAGATGACACAAAACTATTTAAAGTTGTTAAAACCCAAGAGGATTGTGGAAAATTGCAAGAGGATCTTGATAAATTGGAAGACTGGGCATCAAAATGGCAGATGAAATTTAATGTGGACAAGTGCAAGGTTATGCACCTAGGGAAGAACAACCCAAACCATGGTTACACAATGCAAGGTTCCACATTAGGAACTACCATCCAGAAAAAGATTTAGAGGCGTCATTGTGGATACCATGTTAAAACCTCGGCCCAGTGGGCAGTGGCGGCCAAGAGAGCAAATAGAATGCTAGGTATCATAAGGAAAGGAATGGAAAATAAAACAAAAGATATTATAATGCCTCTATATCGTTCCATGGTGAGACCGCACCTTGAATATTGTGTGCAATTCTGGTCGCCGTATCTTAAAAAGGATATAGCGATTTTAGAAAAGGTTCAAAGAACAGCCACCAAAATGGTAAAGGGGATGGAAGGATACTCCTATGAAGAAAGGCTAAAAAGGTTAGGGCTCTTTAACCTGGAAAAGAGACGGCTGAGGGGAGATATGATAGAAGTCTATAATTAATGAACAGAGTGGAACGGGTAAACGTAGATCGATTGTTTACCTTATCAGAATATAGAAAGAATAGGGGACATGCAATGAAGCTACAGGGTAAACTATTTAAGACTAATAAAAGAAAATATTTTTCACTCAACGTGTAATCAAACTCTGGAATTTGTTACCTGAGGATGTAGTAAAGGCTGTTAGTGTAGCTGGGTTTAAAAAAGGTTTGGACAAGTTCCTGGAGGAAAGGTCCATAAACCATTATTAAGAAGGGACCCAGGATATCAATGCTTGAACCAATACAAGCATTGTGGTACCTGTGTCCCTTGGGGAAACTGCTAGGTACATATGACCTAGATTGGCCACTGTTGGAAACAGAATACTGGGCTTGATGGACCTTGGTCTGACCCAGTATGGCATATCTTATGTTCTTATGTTCATCTACATCACAACCCAGTGTAACATAGTAACATAGTAAATAACGGCAGATAAAGACCAGTAGAAACATAGAAACATGATGGAATAAAAAGACCACATGGCCTATCTAGTCTGCCCTTCCATAATCAACTACAGTAGGCCCCTTTTTACCTTTAGAGATCCTCTGTGTTTGTTCCATGCTTTTTTGAATTCAGATACTGTCTTCGTATCCACCACCTCCACTGGGAGACTATTCCATGCATCTATCACTCTCTCCTTAAGAAATATTTCCTCATATCACTCCTGAGTTTATTCCCTTTCTCCCTCATCCTATGTCCCCTCATAGCAGAGCTTGCCTTCAATTGAAAGAGAACCTCCTGTGCATTTATGCCACAGAGGTATTTAAATGTCTCTATTATATCTCCCCTATCCCGCCTTTCCTCTAAAGTATACATATTAAGATCTTTAAGTCTGTCCTCATGTGCTTCATAATGAAGACCACTAACTATTTTAGTTGCCACCCTCTGCATCGACTCCAACCTGCCTATATCCTTCTGAATAGAAAACGAATACCGAGCCATCTGAATTTGTCATAGTCAAAATGTCAGACAGCTCCCAGCTGTTCCCTATCTCCAGGGGGATACCTCTCACCAGGGATGCTTAGCCAATAATCAAACCGGGCTTCCATTCTCAGCCTGCCCCACATGAGACTGCGCCCAGGGGCACTCAGAGGCCGCAGGGTCTGAATTTCCACGCCAGAAGGACCAGGCCTGCTGCAAAAATGAAAATAATTCTGGGGCGGACAATCTGGAGTCCAGAAGCTCTCCTCTCAGACATTACTCCCCAACGCCAGGGGACACAGCCACCACAGACCCACTTGAGGATGACGAGCAGCTCACAGCACGGTTGCTGGATCCTCCAACCGGCTGAATATCCTTACCGATAGTGCCATCTGTTACCTCCTGCCCTGAGGCAGGCAAGGTCAGACTAACTGTATCCCCCATGAGGGAGGGGGAAAGCAGGCCCTTCAGGGATGTCTCAGAAGCTGCCATGCAAGAAGAGCAGAGTCCAGATTCCAAGGATGAGGCATCTTGCTTGCCACAGGTCAAACAATGTTTCCTAGAAAATATAGTTAGGCAAGTATCATAACAGCACTCACTAAGGCTGTGGTGACCTGAAGGTGCACGTTAACTGCACTTTTTTGCACCACATGTAACAGGCGCTAGGGAAAGAGCTCACATTGGAACTGCTTGGGTGGAACATGCATTAGGACTGTACAACCACCAGGCGCACAATAGGTAAAAATGCTATTAAGGTGTACCAAAACAGTGGGAAACCCCACATCACACCAATGGTCACCAGCGGTCCACCCTGAATTGCATCCCAGAAAGACAGAATTGGGAGTCTCCGACAAGGACAATGACGAGGTCAAGTCTTGGTATTCACCCACTGAGAGCCCCAGGCAAATGATCTGAGCTGGGCTCAGCTCTATTCCCCTGAAACTGTTACTGGCTGGTTATGCAGCACCTCATTTTAAGGTGGCTGGCTGGCAGATCCCTCTGAGATAGGGTTGCCAACTGGTTCCAGATGCGCCCGACAGGCTTGATCCAGTCCTGGGTTTACCCCATTGCATGAAGGGACATTTAGTCTTGCTTTTCTTATGGAGTGCAATGGAAAAATCAGAACTACATGTCCCTACATGCAGTGGGGTAAACCTAGGACTGGATCAAGTGTGTCGGGCGCATCTGGAGCCAGTTGGCAACGCTACTCTGAGAGCCTTTTGCAATCTTTGGGAGAGAGCAGGAGGGACAGAGGAGGAGGGAGGGGGCACTGAGTTTGTATGAGGCTGTTGCACTCTTCCAATCCTTCCAGTTTTGTGGCTGCTCAACAAGCTGTTATCAAGTGAAGATTGTGTAACTGAACTAATTTTCTTTTCTCCTATGGCTAGAAGACAAAGAAATACTGAAGGGACCTCTGGTGGCTAAAGTGAATAGAGACATGGGAGTGATGTCATTGAAACCTGGGCTTTTCATTGGTTCTCTGCCATCACCAATCTGCTGGTAGGGGAACACAACCCAAGGGATATCATAATTGCTCTGAATCGCTCCATAGTGTGACTGCACCTGAAGTACTGTGTACAGTTCTGGTCTCTGCATTTCAACAAAGATATAGCACCATTAAAAAAAAGTAGAGAAGGGCAAATAAAATGATAAAAGAGATGGAACAACTCTAAGGTAGACCGAGAGAAAACCACTGCTTATCCCTGGGGAGAAGTAGCATAGAACTGGCTACTTCTGGGATATGTCAGATGTGACCTGGATTGGCCATTTGGAAACGGATACTGGGCTTGATGGATCTTTGGTCTGACCCAGTATGGGAGTTCTTAAGGAATGAGCTGTCTAAGGCTCTAAGGCTCATATGGAATATGTCCTTTGTACATATGGGCTGAAAACGTATCTTTTCAGACGTTTTTGGTACCTAGGCCAGTTTTTCCTTTTATTGGTGCGTTGGCTGATGTAGAAGTGCTCAGTGCATTCTTCCTAGCAAAAAAGGGGGCCGATTCTCATATGCACGGCTTTCCATTAAAACCTGAGGACTATGGGCAATGAAAAAGGTGCCAGTATTCAGTACCACTGAAGTGGCAAATTAAAGTGAATTAAAGCGGGAGTTGGCGTTGTGTTCCCCCTGGGAATTTGCATGTGTAGCTACCCATAGTGAACAAATCGCTGCAGGTATACTAGTTGCATTATTTGAGTTTTTATCTGCCATCATTTCCTTTCTTCCTATGTCAAATACTGGAGACCAGAGACAGGTTACCTTCAGATAGGGTTGCCAACTGACTCCAGATTCGCCCGACAGGCTCGACCCAGTCTTGGGTTTACCCCATTGCATGCAGGGACTTGCAGTCTTGCTTTTCTTATGGAGTGCAGTAGAGAAATCAGAAAGACATATCCCTGCATGCAATGGGGTAAACCCGGGACTGGATAATGCTTGCCTCGCGCATCTGGAGCCAGTAGGCAACCTACCTTCAGAGCTTAGGGGAGAGAGAGTACTCCAAATTTCTGTGGAAATGCTTCAGCATAGAAGGACATGCCAGTGACTTTCTCCTTCTCAGTCATGCTCTGAAGTTATTCATGGAAGCTTATAGACCAAGTCCTTTAGGAAACCTAGGTAGAAAGCCCAAAAAGACGCCCGTTTTATAAAGGCAACACAGGCACCTCGAACCAGCTCCAGAAGCACAGAAAAATGTATACCGTGTCTGTGTGTGTACCCTATGCATGTACCAGTGGGGTGCAAAATGGCAAAATTACACAAAACAAAAGATAATCAAATAACACAATAAAAATTACAATGAAACAAAGGGATACACAAAATCTTTCTACTGCAGCTTCGGTGCATACACTTTAATTAATATCACTTACAACTGCTAAAATAAACATACGCATGTACCATAGGGTTGCCAACTGGCTCCAGATGTGCCCGACAGACTTGATCCATGCCAGGGTTTACCCCATTGCATGCAGGGATTTGTAGTCTTGCTTTTCTTATGGAGTTCAATGGAAAAATCAGAACTACATATCCTTGCAAGCAATGGGGTAAATCCAGGACTGGATCAAGCCTGTCGGGTGCATGTGGAGCCAGTCGGCAACCCCAATGTACCAGAGTTGCCAAGCTACCTGGTTCCAGAAGTGAGATTTTTTTGCCAGTTCTGTTTTTAAATTTGCATTGCAGTGTAGCATGGTATTTGTAGTTTCTGATTTTATCCATTGGAATCTACTGCAGGTCCCATACTGCATCAGAATGAGTGTGTCAGAAATCCAGGACTGGCTTAAAATCTCACTCCAGGAATTGGCAATTCTAATGTACTTAAGTGGTATGTTCTATATGATTTGCATACAATGGAGGCAGTGTATGCAAATCTCTTCATGCATATTCATTGAGGTTATCCTGAAAGCCTGACTGGCTAGGTGTGTCCTGAGGACTGGGTTAAGAACCCATGCTTTAAAGCAACAGGATGAGAAATTGCGGGGTCTGAGGCAGCTTACCGTGACAATATTATTACACACACCGAATGACCACACATTTTCCCCAAAAATATTCCACAAGCAAAAAAGAGAAATTAGACTTACCTGCTAATTGTTGTTCCTTGAGGAACTCCAGTTCAGTCTCTCACCTCTGGGTTGTGCACCTCTTTCCGCAGCATAGGGACTGGGCATGTCAGAACTGTGACACCACTGTAGATATCCTGCTGGCACCTCCCACCAGCTTCCAGCGATCTAATGACAAAGCAGACTCAAAGGTTGTTCGAGAGGCATGCCTGCCGTGAGATTCTGCGGACGAAGCCACCATTGAAGAGACTTCCTGACCCACAATGGACAGGGGAGGCGCATGGACAGAGAGTCATTCTGGTGAGGCCATTGACAGAGCAGCGACCTCTGTAAGGGAAGCATGTGAGCTCTAGCTCACGGCACAACTTCCAGAGTCACCGCCATTGTCCCTAACATGCGGAGATAGTGCCAAGCCGATGGTGCAGGAGTCCTCAAAAAATCACGCATCAGAAGCCGCAGGACCTGGACTCGGAGATCCGGCAGGAAAACGGATCCCACATGAGTGTCAAAGCGAACTCTCAATTACTCTAGAACTTGCGTCGGAACCAATCGTCTCTTGGCCGTATTGACCACCCAACCGAGACTCTGCAGGAGCTCTACCACTCTGTCTGTCACTCGCACACTCTCGGCCCTGGACTTTGCCCGAATCAACTAGTCGTCAAGATAGGGATGAGCTAATACTCCCTCCTTTCGAAGAGCCGCCACCACCACCACCATAACTTTGGTGAAGGTGTGCGGAGCCGTCGCCAGACCGAAGGGCAACGCCTGAAACTGAAAATGCCCCCACGGTAGCACAAATCTTAGAAACCTCTGATGATCTGGCCTGATCGGAATGTGTAAATATCCTTCGGTAAGATCGAGAGACGTCAAGAACTCCCCTTGATGAACCGCCACTATAACCGAACGTAAGGTCTCCATTCGAAAACGAGGTACCCGCAAACAGCGGTTTACCCCCTTGAGATCCAGAATCAGGCGGAAAGCCCCGTCTTTTTTTGGCACCACGAAATAAATTGAGTATCGACCGATACCGTAGTGCTCTCGCGGAACAGGAACCACTGCTCCCAGCTGCAAAAGATGAGCCAGAGTCTCCCATACCGCAAACATCCTTTCTCGCCCCCTGCACAGCAACATGACAAAAGAGTCGACCACCGGACAGGCAAACCTGAGAGAATAAGCTTCGTGAATGACCTCCAACACCCACTGATCGGATGTTATCTGGACCCCCTACCGGCTGAATTCCTGCCTGGGTCCACCTCGCTTAATTGTGCTTTCCGAAAAGCCGAGGAAGAGGGACTAGCAAATCCTCTGCCCGCTCCCCGGAATCCTCTAAAACTTTGATCTCGAGAGGAAAACCATCCTCTTTGAAAACTTCCCAAACGGGAGGTACGTAAACGCCTGAAATCCCGAGGTTGCCCATGGGCAGGTAACAGGGCTCGGCCCTGCTTCGGTTTATCCTCTAGCAAGCGACCTCCTTTAAAATCCCCCAAATCCTTGACCAGCTTATCAAGATCTTCTCCAAACAACAGCTTCCCCTTAAAAGGAAGCTTGCTAAGATGTGACTTGGAGGAACTGTCTGCCGCCTAGTTCCTGAGCCAAAGATAGCGGCGTGCGGCAATCAAGGAACATAAGAACGTAAGATATGCCATGCTGGGTTAGACCAAGGTCCATCAAGCCCAGTATCCTGTTTCCAACAGTGGCCAATCTAGGTCGTACGTACCTAGTAGTTTCCCCAAAAGACACAGGTTCTGCAATGCTTGTACTGGGTCAAGCATTGATATCCTGGGTCCCTTCTTAATAATGGTTTATGGACCTTTCCTCCAGGAACTTGTCCAAACCTTTTTTAAACCCAGCTACACTAACAGCCTTTACTACATCCTCTGGTAACAAATTCCAGAGTTTGATTACACGTTGAGTGAAAAAATATTTTCTTTATTAGTCTTAAATAGTTTACCCTGTAGCTTCATTGCATGTCCCCTAGTCTTTCTATATTCTGATAATGTAAACAATCGATCTACGTTTACCCGTTCCACTCCATTCATTAATTTATAGACTTCTATCATATCTCCCCTCAGCCGTCTCTTTTCCAGGTTAAAGAGCCCTAACCTTTTTAGCCTTTCTTCATAGGAGTATCCTTCCATCTCCTTTACCATTTTGGTGGCTCTTCTCTGAACCTTTTTTTTTTTTTTCAAGTTTTATTTATTTATAAAGAAACGTACAATTAAAATAAAACATTCCAAAGGGGGCGGGAAATCCCCACCCACACTTTTACAGCAACAACTAAAGAAATCACATGTATTAGCTCACATCTAGGAGGAGTACAGTATCAAAATAAGTAAATAACCACCATCCCTAAACAGACCTGTAAACCCAACAAGGGGGACTAGAACATACTATAACGAAATAGATCAAAGTACATAACAGGTCCTAACCTTTCCCCTCTAAAAATTCCACAAGTTGCGCAACTTCCTGAAAAATGTAACGAGTACCTTGATAAATAATGTGGCACCGACATGGAAATTTCAAATAAAACAAAGCACCCAGGGCCAAAACACGAGGGCGAATTTCCAAAAAGGCCTTCCGCCTCCGCTGTGTAGCCCTGGAGACATCAGGGAAAATCTGAATGGTGGAGCCACAAAATTTCTCAGATTTTGTCTTGAAGTATGCGCGGAAAATTTTCTGTCTATCTAAATCAGAAACTAAGGTAATAAGTAATGTGGCCCTAGTAGGAATCTCGTCCTGAGACGATTCCAAAAATCAGAAATATTTAAAGAAGCGGACTATGGGACTCACCAACAACTCCTACTTGAGGCACAGCTTGATAAGCTGTGTCCCTAGAGGAAAGATAATAAATATTAGAAAGGGAAACAGCATCCACATCAGAAATCAGTAGTATTTCCTTTAAATACTTATGAAATAACATCAAAGGTGATAAGTAATGAGTCTTGGGAAAGTTCAGAAGACGAAGGTTCCTGGAACGAAATGAGTTCTCAAGAGCCTCATGTTGTGAACGTAATGAAATAACATCTTGAACTAGGGAAGTAGTAACAGGCTGTTGAGCAGTAAAGCGAGTCTCAATAGAGTCAACGCTTTTCTCAACAGCAGCTAAACGAGATTCCTGATTTGAAATTTTAACAACAGTTTCTTTCGTAAATGCTGAAATCCTTTGAAGAGAGGAGTCCAATGCTAGCTCCATTCTAGACATCATAGACCATAAATCTTTTAAAGAAACCTCTTCAGGAATATCACGAGACTCCCCAGTACCCACAAATGAAATCACAGATGGCAAAGGAGGAGGCAATAAATCATTAGCAGAATCCATTACAGAGTCCAAACATAGAAATGAGGAAGAAAGATTAGGGTCCCCATTGTTATTAAGAACCTTTTCAGATAGAATAGATAAAGAAGCAACCTTATCACCCTTCGTCGGAGATATATCCGCAACCGGAGAAGACTCAGAACCCACAGTACTCACTGTCGACCTTTCACCGGGGGAGGTGTCCAATACAGCAGTTTTAGGCAACACCTGACCAACGGAGACATGTGCATCCATGGGTCCAATAGTTTTTACCGCCTTCGGTGGGGCCACAGAAAGCGTGCGTTTCTTTCTCTTCCCCATTCACGGAACTGCAGCACCAAGTTGCACCGAAGGGGCGCCAAAGGGGCAGGACATGCCCCTTTGGTCACGCCCCTTCGGGCACGCGCCACGGGCACGCGCCACGGGCACGCGCCCGCTTCGCGTCCCGCGTCGGAGGCCAGCTGAAATAGCCCCGTTCAGCCCAAGAGCCCCAATCAGAGCAGTGGAGGCGGGACCAGGTCACAGGTAGGAAGGAAACAGCAGGAAACCTTGAAACTCCTCAGCGTCCCGCGTCGGAGGCCAGCTGAAATAGCCCCGTTCAGCCCAAGAGCCCCAATCAGAGCAGTGGAGGCGGGACCAGGTCACAGGTAGGAAGGAAACAGCAGGAAACCTTGAAACTCCTCAGCGTCCCGCGTCGGAGGCCAGCTGAAATAGCCCCGTTCAGCCCAAGAGCCCCAATCAGAGCAGTGGAGGCGGGACCAGGTCACAGGTAGGAAGGAAACAGCAGGAAACCTTGAAACTCCTCAGCGTCCCGCGTCGGAGGCCAGCTGAAATAGCCCCGTTCAGCCCAAGAGCCCCAATCAGAGCAGTGGAGGCGGGACCAGGTCACAGGTAGGAAGGAAACAGCAGGAAACCTTGAAACTCCTCAGCGTCCCGCATCGGAGGCCAGCTGAAATAGCCCCGTTCAGCCCAAGAGCCCCAGTCAGAGCAGTGGAGGCGGGACCAGGTCACAGGTAGGAAGGAAACAGCAGGAAACCTTGAAACTCCTCAGCGTCCCGCGTCGGAGGCCAGCTGAAATAGCCCCGTTCAGCCCAAGAGCCCCAATCAGAGCAGTGGAGGCGGGACCAGGTCACAGGTAGGAAGGAAACAGCAGGAAACCTTGAAACTCCTCCGAACCTTTTCTAATAACGCTATATCCTTTTTAAGATACGGTGACCAGAATTGCACACAGTATTCAAGGTGCGGTCTCACCATGGAATGGTATAGAGGCAATATAATATCTTTTGTTTTATTTTCCATTCCTTTCCTTATGATACCTAGCATTCTATTTGCTCTCTTGGCTGCCGCTGCACACTGGGCCGAGGATTTTAACATGTTATCCACAATGACGCCTAAATCTTTTTCCTGGGTGGTGGTTCCTAATGTGGACCCTTGCATTGTGAAATCATAGTTTGGATTGTTCTTCCCTAGGTGCATAACTTTGCAATTGTCCACATTAAATTTCATCTGCCATTTTGATGCCCAGTCTTCCAATTTATCAAGATCCTCTTGCAATTTTCCACAATCCTCTTGGGTTTTAACAACTTTAAATAGTTTTGTGACATCTGCAAATTTGATAACCTTACTCGTTATTCCACTTTCCAGGTCATTTATGAATATGTCAAAAAGCAGCGAACCCAGCACAGATCCCTGGGGTACTATTCACCTTTCTCCATTGGGAAAATTGGCCATTTAGCCCAACCCTCTGCTTTCTATCTTTTAACCAGTTCCTGATCCACAGTAGTACACTGCCTCCTATCCCATGACTCTTTAGTTTTGCCAAAAGTCTCTGATGAGGGACCTTGTCAAAGGCTTTCTGAAAGTCCAGATACACTATATCAACCGACTCACCTTTGTCCACCTGTTTATTCACACTTTCAAAAAAACATAACAGATTAGTAAGACAAGATCTTCCTTGTCTAAAGCCATGTTGGCTGTCTCCCATTAGACCATGACTATCTACTGAGTAATTTTATTCTTTATGATGGTTTCTACCATTTTTCCCAGTACTGACATGAGGCTCACCAGTCTGTAGTTTCCCAGATCACCCCTGGAACCCTTTTTAATAATTGGTGTTACATTGGCGATCCTCCAATCTTCAGGTATTAGAGATGATTTTAATGATTGTTCACAGATTACTAATAGCAGGTCTGTAATCTCATATTTCAGTTCTTTCAACTCCCTTGGATGTATACCATCCGGCCCAGGTGATTTGCTACTCTTCAGTTTATCTAATAGTTGTAATACATCTTCCCGATGTATCGATATTTCCTTCAATTCTTCCGCACCTTTAAATACCACTTCAGTCGTGGGTAACATCCCTATATCTTCCTCAGTAAAGACCAAAGCAAAGAATTCATTCAGTCTCTCCGCTATCGCCTTGTCGCCTCTTAGTGCCCCTTTAACTCCTCTATCATCTAATGGACCAACTGAGTCTCTCACAGGTTTTTTGCTACGAATGTACTTGAAAAAACTTTATTTCGCATTTTTGCTTCCGTACCAAGCTTCTTCTCAAATTCTCCCTTTGCCTGCTTTATCAATGCCTTGCATTTGACCTGCCAGTGTTTGTGTTGTTTCCAGGTTTCATCATTTGGCTATTTTTTTCATTTCCTGAAAGATGCTCTTTTGGCAACAACAGCCTGGAAGGAAGCCATGCTATTTGCCAAACCTCTAATAAGATCATAGTGGACATCGGCCAAATATGCGGAACCTGACTCTAGTCTTGTTACTTTAGCTAGCTGCTCCTGAGTTTGCTGAACTGGCTGCTGCAAACGCTGCGACCAGCAAAGGCATGCTCTCACCACCCAAGCTCCACAAATAGAGGCCTGTAGAGCCAGAGCATTGACCTCAAAAGCTTGCTTCAATAAGGTGTCCACCTTCCGAACCTGTACGTCCTTCAAAGCCGCACTGCCTTCAACTGGGATGGTAGTCTTCTTCGTGACCGCTGAAACTGCCGCATCTATACACGGAGAATGAAACACTTCCCGTTCTTGATCAGCCAAGGGATAGAGACGATTCATGGATCCCACACCATGCAAGCCTGCCTCCGGCACATCCCATTCATACTGAATCATCTGCTTAACCACATGGTGAACAGGAAAAAACGCCTGGGACTTTCATACCGCCTGAATGAGAGGATCCACCAAACCCTCATCCTCTGCTGGTACCACCGACGAAAGGTTGAGAGCCTGAAGGGACTCCATAATGAGCGCTGTCAGCTCCTTCCTTCGAAAGACTCGGATAATCCTTGCTTGAACTTTAGGTTCCTGAATCTCACCTTCCTCTAAATCCTCCTTCCCGGCTTCTGGCTCCAGCTCAAGGTCCTCTGCATCCGGCCAGTCTGAACCAAGAGGCTGATCTTCCATTGACCAGGCCCTCTTAACTGGTTTGCCATCACTACCACCGAACCTTTTAGTGGCCGCTTGGCCTCCTGCCATTCCAAGAAGCGAGGCATCCACGACTGCCCCCTGCTGCCGCAACAGTAAACCTGATGAAGCAGCAGCACAAAATCTGGGGAGAAACCCTCGACAGCTGCCCCAGACGCCATGGGAGTGGCGAAATTACCGGGCAAAGCCAAATTTGAAGTAGGAAGAGCGGACGGAGACTCCCACAGAGACTCCCCTTCCGCAGAAGCGGTAGCACCCTGCACCACCAGAGCAGTGCCTTCTTTAGACCGATCCTGCATTTCTTGTTCCACAGTAAGCACCTCAGATGCGCAGCCACGACACACCCCCGCGTCCGAGACCGGATCCCTACGTGTGCCACAAACCAAGCATTGTAGCCGCATAGGCATTAGCGCTACGGGATCTGAGAGACTGAATAGTAAAGGAAATGGCTCCTGCAGACCACCAAAAAGGGCAACAAAAACAACAACGTGCAGAATCTTCTCTTCTTTTTTTTTTTTTTTTACTTTTCTGTACTGGCCCTTTAAGAGCTCCAAAACATTGAAAATTAAAAGTAATCAAAATTAATTCCAAGTAACCAGAAAACTACAAGGATTAATTAAAGAAAGCTGTCAACAAAGAAAAAGAGCACTGAAGAAAAATGGTGGGAAAAAGGCCCGCCAAGATCCCTGAGCTCTGCTAACCCACAGAACCTGCTTCACACACGGCAGCAGGCCTCAAAAACGCTCACAGGACACTAGCAGCAAAGATTTAAACACTCACCTCTTCCTCCGAGATCTTCGGAACCTCTGCACTGCAATAAAAATAACGGGCTTCCTGTGAGCAGCACAGCTGAAAAAGGCTGTCAGCCAGCAGCAGCAGCAGCAGCAGCAGAGATACAAGGCCCGACAACAGTTTCTGACTGGAAATCTACAGTACAGAAAACTTAGCCGGTAAAGAACTCCCCTCCGTGCCAACAAGGAGGAGAGAGCAGGCACAGGGTACAGAAATAAACAGAAGGGGGAAAAGAGAGTCCTCTAAATCCCTTCTAATCCCCTCTCAGCCCTTGCTTTCTTCTTCTTTTTTTTAACAAGCTTTAATGAGCTTTAAAGCTACAGATCAAAAGAAAAAACATTATAGCGAGAAAAGAAAAACTAAAAACCCTAGCTAAGCTGCCTAAAGCTCCTTATCTGCTCCTCTAGTGAGCCCAGCACCTAAGCTCACTTCCTCCAGCTGCATGGAGACTGGACACACTGGAAGCTGGTGGGAGGTGCCAGCAGGATATCTACAGTGGTGTCACAGTTCTGACATGCCCATTCTCCATGCTGCGAGAAGAGGTGCACAACCCAGAGGTGAGGGACTGAACTGGAAGGACGATAAGAAACTGTCATTAAGGAAAGATTGCTTTTACCCAAATTAATGCATTCAGCAGTTATACAAAGTAGTATGAAACATTTCACAGCATTTTACATTAAACAGAAAGGTATCGTTTCCCTCCCCTCTCCCCTGCCCCCCTCCCATTGGTCTGCCCCCTCAAACCTTCCAGCTGTGTCTGTGACCCCTCAAACCTTCCAGCTGCAGCTTTTTTTCCTTTTATTTCCACATGTCAGCACCAGAAATGAGATTGAACCTGCCATGGAGCAGGAAACCCCTGCTAGTCCCTCCCCTTCTTTGTGGTGGCAAGACCAGCAAAGGCCTCCAGCACCTTTGAGTGCAAGATTCTGCAACCAGTTCTTTTTCATTTTCAGTGCAGCATGCACAAATAATAGGAAAAAAGAGCCATGGCTGGAAGGTTTGAGGGAGTAGACAATGCGGGGGAGGACGGTAGAGGACCCCTCATTTCTGCAGCATTTGTGGTAGGTGTGCAGCTGCAGACGGAAGGTTTGAAGGGGCAGAATGGGGTTGGGGAAAAGAGGCTCTTGTTCCTCAGCATGTTGGGTGAGTGGGCAGCTGCAGCCTTTGTTGCAACTCCTGCTTCAGTGCATCATCAATTTTTTTGGGCTCCTTTGATGGTGATACATCTGGTCTTTGTCTTGTAACCCTTGATATAGAATCTCTTTACACCAATATTCCCCAGGAGGGTGCTATATAGGTCATGTGCAAGTATTTGAATTTGCAGACTGGCCATTCTCAAGTTCCAACCAAATTCCTTGTAGAGATGGCAAGAATAGCCCTGACTCGCAATTGCTTCTTTTTTGAAGGTCATTTGTACCAACAAATCAAAGGTACGGCCATGGGGGCGGCTATGGCCCCTGACGTAGCCAATCTCTATGTGGCTGAATTTGAGTTGTTTCATCTTGCAACCTCTCCTTTTTTAAATGAGGGGGTCACATGGAAGCGTTATATAGATGACGTCTTCATTCTATGGAGAGGAGACACTGCCTTGGTTGAATACTCGAGATGTCAATTTAAAATTTCAAATTCATTCTGACACTCACCAAATACCTTTCCTAGACATCCTTATTAGGAAGTCCTCCTATGGGTTTACTACTACTATTTTTAGAAAACCAGCAGATAGAAATGTTGTCATGATATGATAGTTTTCATAACACTAGTCTTAAGAAAAATCTACCTGTTTTATCATTTTTATGCCTTCGCAGGCTGTGTACAGATCTGGAGGAATTAGATATACAATCCAAGAACATGGCCCAAAGGTTCACAGAACGTGGTTACCTCTCTAGATGTATCCATGAGGGATACCACAGGGCCCGTTCTTCCTGCAGGCAAGAATTGTTGAAAGTACAAGAAAAACAAATGAATAATAAATACATTTGCACAATGCGCTTTTCACATCTATCCTCTCACATACAGAGGATTATGAAACAACACTGGCATATTCTACAGACTTTCCCATGTTTTGAACATCAGAAATTGATCCTTGCCTACAACAGAGAAAGAAATTTTGGCATTTTTTTAGTATCCTCATATATGCCTAATAGTACTAAAGGTCCATCTCATTTTTTAGGCCATGTGACATGTGGAAATTGCTCTGTTTCTTCAAATGCAATTATATTAAGCATCTAAAACCAGGCAAATGATATCTCTTATGCCACACTTCTCAGTATGTTATCTATGTAATCATAGGCCCACACAGTGTGATGTATCCGTGCAGTAAAGGTGTGTATACAAGAACATAGGGGTTGCATTAATCGGCAGGTTCTATCAGCACCACTTGTGGAACATTGGATCAAACAAACTCATTCACCCAAGGATTTGGCAGGTTTTGTGCTTAAAAAGATCAACCCTCTCCATGTGGTGGAGATTTAGACTGTGTACTGCTACAAGAAGAACAACGATGCATTTTCGAAGTGGGAACGATAATTCTATGGGTCTGAACAAAGAAATTGAGTATCAAGTTTTTCTATAAACAGCTTCTTTTTTTAATCTTTAAAATCTTCCCCTTTTCCCCTTCCTTCCCCCTTTTTCCTCCCTTCTCTCCTCCCCCTTTCCCTCTAACCTCCTCTTCCTCTTCTCCTTTCCCCTCCCCCTCCTCCTCCTCCTCCCCCTTCTCCCCTTTTCCCCTCTCCTTTATCGCAATCAATACATGCATATTTTCATTATTGATACAATTTCTGTTCAATAGATATTTAATCTCATTATTTTTCTCTTTACATGAGACATTCCACCAATTGCAATGCTAGTTGTTTTCTCAGCTCTAGATACTTTTATGTTAAGGTTTTATCTCCTTAACTTTGCAACACATGTCTCTTGTGGCAATGAGTCCTGTGTCCAACCAACTGTAGAAATAATTATGTCCATAGATTTAGTATTAAGTTTTTTTAATGGTTTGCAGTCACATACAGTTCATATTACTTTCCGTTTTTTCAATTGGTATGCATGCCGATTTCCACAATAATCTACCTCTACTATTGTGTCTCTCCATTTACTTTTGAATACAAGATCCATTTTGTGTATAGACTGCATTTTTCATTATTCATTAGACTCTGTAAATGCTGTGTCTGTATTTAATGCCTCTCTTGAATAGCACAGCGATCTGTTGCTCTTTATTCTACTTTCCACCTTTACTGACACCATAGTACTCTGACGAGACGAATTTAAAGGGCACACAGGCACGGTTTTCTTTCTTTTACTCGCGCTTGGTAAACGCTCAAGGTAAGGCTTTACATATTTGATTTTTAAGACGTCTACTTCTTTTTCATTTTATTTTTTGCATTATATATCCAGTTTTCTCACCTTTCTGTAGCCTGATTGTGTTTATTTTTTGAATCTTATAGTCGTAAAGTTCCTCCCTTTTGAATTGGGTATGCTCAGAATACTCAACTATTGGCAATAATAGGAGTAGTTTCTTTTTAACATTTCTTTCTAATTTATCCTAGAAGTATATCTCTGATACATTACTCCTAAATTTAAAAGCTTTGAAGTCTTCATATAAACTACATTTCTACATTGCATAGCTTTTTTTACTTTGTTTAATCAGGCTTATGTAATCTGTGCTAGTTACCCGTGGTTGGTATTCTTTCTGAGTTTGGTTTAACAGCTACAGCCTTTTATGTTATGTTCATTAATATTAAATGCTATAATACATTTCCATGCATTTGACAACATTTCTTAAAATGCCAAACTTCTCGTTAGTTGATTGCGTTTCAGGTATAAGACTACAACCTGATATGATCACATTTGCTTACATATTATTATTCTGTCACATAGGTGAATTCATGTAATATGAGCTACTTTTCTGCATTTGGTAGGAGTTGAATTTCATTATTTCATTTATTCACTCTGCTTAATATTTATGTCTTGTTTTATTGAAATGCCAACATGGTTTCCATTGTGCTTTTTCATTTATCTATCCCTTTTTTTAACTACTATTAACAGTAATTTAACACGAGTCGTACATTTAGAGGAACTAGAAAATGGGTTCCCAACATAGCAACTAGTAAGTCAACCATCTTTATGTGGTGTTTGGGTTGTTTTTCCTGTATTCACGTATGTAAACTATATGATTTTAAAGACTCTCCTCTACGTTCGAAAGTACTTCTTGGCATATGACATTTATCTAATATTTATTTATTTATTTATATTTATTTATTTAACATTTCTTTTATACCGTGCTCTTTATCATCAGTGCGGTTTACAGTTAACAGAACGACTTGAGGACCGCAGGGCACTCCCGAGTTTACATCGAACAGGGAAAACAACTTGGAGAAAACAGGGAAAACTATGTACAATTTACATACTACTGTGTCAATAATGTTACAAGGGTAGAACAAGGGGTGAGATCCACTGTGGACCGTGTTCCATTTACGGGCCACTTCCTCTTATCAAACTTGTGTATGTTGTTAAGCTATCAGATTGAAGGATGGTATGTGTGAGGGTGTGAGGCATGAGGGGAATTGTTGTGTTGTGAAAAGTGCGTAATGAACAAATGGTGCTTGAGGGCCTTTCTAAAATGAGTGATGTCCTTGATTGCTCTGATGTCATGTGGGAAGTTGTTCCATGATCTGGGAGCGTAGGACACAAATGCCCATTTGTTGGTTGATTGTGCCCACTTTGTGGATATTTTTGGCATAATAAGTGTATTGGAGGAATGCAACCTCTTGGATCTGTTGTTAGGGGGTTGGGAGATGAGCACGGAGATTGAGGGGGGCGCTATGTTGTTTATGGCCTTAAAAGTGATTAGTAGGGCCTTGAAGGAGATCCTACAGCTTATCGGGAGTCAGTGTAGATCTCTTAGGACGGGGGATATGTGATCTCGTCTTGATGTCCCACACAATACACGGGCAGCAGCATTCATCGCTAATTGCAGAGGATTGAGTGTGTTTTTAGGGAGGCCTTGAAGTATAACGTTTGCGTAGTCAAAATGGGGTATGACAAGAGCTTGGAATATTGTGCGGAAGCTGTCAGGATCTAGCATGTGTCGCAGGTGGCGAAGGGTCTAGATCTTGTAATAGACAGACTTTACTGTGTAATATATTTATAATATTATTTTTATTATATTTATAACACTCTAATTTGTACATTTTACTTAGTCGAATCAAGTATGATACAGCATCCTAAATATATTTTTTCATTTAGGCCAATTTAACTATATTTCTCTCTTAGGGGTATGTTTACTAAAGCGCGGTAATGTTACCGTCGTTAAGTGCCCCGGTAATGTTACCGATGCCATATAAGGAAGTGGGCGGTGTGGCGTTAAGGCAAGCCTAGTACGGTAATGCGCGTTACAGGGTGCCCTGGTTATTTAACATGCGGTATAGGGCGCCCTGGACTTACTGCATGTTAATGTCACAGCCGACGGGAAGCAGCAGCGCGTCCAAAGGGATTGCATTCAAAGGCGCACAGACAGTAGAAGACGCACTGAGGGATGTGCAGACATGGTGCCACATGAGAAACGGAGCCGTAGGTGTAAGGCCGTAGACCACAGGCAGCTGATATCACTGTCTGTAATGGGGACGTGAGCCACAGATAAACACATGCACACACACCATGAAATGGTGTGCAGTGAACACAGTATGCAGAAGAGTAAACAAATTAAAGTGAAAGGGCATCAGGGGCTGGCCTCTAGGGCCAGCCGTATGGATGGTGTGTGTACAAGGGCAAAATGGGGAAGAGATCCAAAAATGAGCATGTGAGACTTGAACTGGTACACTGAAGAGTCCACACACAGCTCACCAATATCAATGCCAAACCACTGAGCCAACTGCCCACCCAGACAACCCAAAGAAAGGGACCATATGTAACAGCTAATATGTGATGGATAGGCTGCAGGGAGGGCACACTGTAGTGCACAGTGAAGAGAAGGAAGGGTGTGTAGAGAAGTGACAAAGCTGCAGCCATTGTATGGTAAGGTTAACAGAACACAAGAAAAGAAAAGCAAAGGAACATGTGGGAATCAAACCCACAACCTATGGCAGCTCAATGCACATTTGTAACCACTATCCTAAACAACCACAGCAAGCACAATGCAAATGTGTTCCACCAAAGGGAATGTGTGTATGGAAACTCGTAGCTCCCTGTGAGGTGGCAGATGACTGGCACACAGACAGCTGCCACCGTTCAAGGATGTGAGCTCAGGTGGGCCATGTATATCAGCAGTATGCCACTAAATACTAAATACGCTCTGCTAGGGTGAACAGTGGTTTTCGTGACCGCGCCGCCATTTTGTCTGCTGTGTTTAGAGCGGGGCCTCATGACGTAGAAAGGTTGTTTATGCGCAGTAATGCGCGTTACTATGTGCGCTGCATCATGACACACCCATAGCATGCAGAATAATGCGCGTTAGCGCCGGCAACGTGTGTTTTTCAGCTGTTGGCATGTTGCAGTGCCGCAGACACGTAGCGCACACAATAACGCACATGATGTTCTTTTCACACACGTTATTGTGTGCGCTGCCCATCTGCGGCACTGCAACGCACGTAGCGCCACAGTACTGCATCTTGACGTAACATGCACACTACAGTAGACAGGATGAGGCACCTTACTATCTGTTCATTGTCTTTCCCTTTTGCTCTCTCCAGTTTTAGGGTTACATCTGGTGTTCTGCCTTACAGCTCATGCCTGTAACAACCTGATGCATCTTACAGTCCTTACCGTACCTTAACCAAAGGCGCCTTAGGTTGTAGATGTCATCAGGGAGATTAGCCAGATCTGGACCTGTTGCTAGGGCACTGGCAGACCAACAGTAGTACTGGTAGCTTCCTAACATAAGAACATAACATAAGAACATAAGATATGCCATACTGGGTCAGACCAAGGTCCATCAAGCCCAGTATCCTGTTTCCAACAGTGGCCAATCTAGGTCATACGTACCTAGTAGTTTCCCCAAAAGACACAGGTTCTGCAATGCTTGTACTGGGTCAACATTGATATCCTGGGTCCCTTCTTAATAATGGTTTATTGGACCTTTCCTCCAGGAACTTGTCCAAACCTTTTTTAAACCCAGCTACACTAACAGCATTTACTACATCCTCCGGTAACAAATTCCAGAGTTTGATTACATGTTGAGTGAAAAAATATTTTCTTTTATTAGTCTTAAATAGTTTACCCTGTAGCTTCAGTGCATGTCCCATAGTCTTTCTATATTCTGATAATGTAAACAATCGATCTACGTTTACCCATTCCACTCCGTTCATTAATTTATAGACTTCTATCATATCTCCCCTAAGCCGTCTCTTTTCCAGGTTAAAGAGCCCTAACCTTTTTAGCCTTTCTTCATAGGAGTATCCTTCTATCCCCTTTACCATTTTGGTGGCTCTTCTCTGAACCTTTTCTAATAATGCTATATACTTTTTAAGATACGGCGACCAGAATTGCACACAATATTCAAGGTGCGGTCTCACCATGGAATGGTATAGAGGCATTATAATATCTTTTGTTTTATTTTACATTCCTTTCCTTATGATACCTAGCATTCTATTTGCTCTCTTGGCTGCCGCTGCACACTGGGCCGAGGGTTTAAACATGTTATCCACAATGACGCCTAAATCTTTTTCCTGGGTGGTGGTTCCTAAAGTGGAACCTTGCATTGTGTAACCATAGTTTGGGTTGTTCTTCCCTAGGTGTATAACTTTGCACTTGTCCACATTAAATTTCATCTGCCATTTTGATACCCAGTCTTCCAATTTATCAAGATCCTCTTGCAATTTTCCACAATCCTCTTGGGTTTTAACAACTTTAAATAGTTTTGTGTCATCTGCAAATTTGATAACCTCACTCGTTATTCCTCTTTCCAGGTCATTTATGAATACACTGACTGATGGTACTGGGGTCAAGAGTTTGATTCCCCAGTGGGCCTAATGAATAAGGTTGGCTGAAATGTTTAAGCAGTTCTTTGTGAGGCATTTTATTTTTATTTTAATTAGTGCTGTCCGCCAGGGCACCCTATAATGTCCTCTATAGGATGCCTTATAAGGCACCCTATAAGGCACTTTATAGGGCGCCTTATAAGGTACTTTATGGGGCACCTTATGAGGCACCTTAAGGTTACAGCACTGTGAGGGTGTTTTTGCTGGCAGCACTAATTTTCATCAAAAATAGACAATGCCTCTGACAACCCTATCAAAAAACCCCACTGTGGGATCAAACCCATGAACTCTGACACTACAAGCAGTGATGAAACCAGTGGGCTACAGCTCTATAGCTACTAGCAAACCCTTAGCTGGCTACAGAAGGACTGCATGTCACCACCCAAACATTCTGCTGTGGTTACCAGGATAGGGTCAACCCACCCATACCCATGATGCACAGCACATGCAAATCAGCAGTCTACAGATGATCACAAGATGGGGTATGCACCCCACAGCACCTCATCCTGGTAGGGGGAACTGACTGAGTGCACCCCCACAGCACCTCAGCCTAGTAGGGGGTGCCGACGGTGTGTGTTAGTGGCACAGAGTAGCTACAGACCGTCACATTGTGTGGGTATTGTGCTCACCCTGAGGGTGAGGTGGGGCGGCCAGCACCAGGTCCACAGCACCTTTCATGGCAGGAACAGGCCATGTTGCAGGTACCCATTAATGCTAGTGTGTGTGATAGGTAGTTCCTGCAGACCCACCTAGGATACATTAGTGTCCATCTGTAGTTGTCAATCAGGTCTAACCCTTATGGGCTCTGATGCACCCAGAATAGTGCATGTTCTGTGTTGGTAACATGCTGTAAGTGAAGGGGGGTGTATGGATCTATAGGAAGATTATGTACCACCACCCACTCCACTCTCCATGGCCCTGTGTGGGAGACAGGAATCCCCCACCAACAGATCTACATTCTACCTCCCTGCAGTGGAGGGGGAGCATGAACCCCAGTCCTGCTGGGGAACAGACACCCTACAAGACAGCCAAGGCAGACCTATACACATCCATAAGACAATGGCAGACAGACAGTAGGCCTGGAAATGCTCAGCTGCACCCCACCACCATCTGATATTCTCCAGCAACAAGCACAGTGAGTCACCAGCCACTGCACCCTGCAAGGTGTTCCAGCCATGCACATATAACTGCAATCTGCTAGCTAGTCCATACTGCATAGTGCATGTTCTTGGAAGAGACATGTGCACTCAAAACTGGGATGTGAGCACACCCACCAAGCAGAAACATCAGTGATTAGGCCCCAGAAAAGAAAACCCATACATTTCACCTGAAAGAAATACAATATGGCACTGTGGGGTAACCTAGCCATGCCGTGGTGACTGCTCAGTCAGGGTGACAGTGACCTCCCAGCAGGACATGCTGTGGCCACCCTGTCCATGCAGGTTATGGCCGGGCACTACAATGTCCGAGCCATTGCCCTATGCCCTGTGCAGATGCATCCTGGCCAGGCCACCCTGTCCGGGCTATACCCATGGTACTTTGCTCCTCATTATGCACATTGGCAGGCTGACACTGGCAACAGTGCAAGCAGTGTGGGCTGAGGAAGGTGTTGGCAGCCACCACACACTGGGTAGACAGACACACACTCCCACACCTATGCCAGCATTGTGCAACTATAGAGGCTTTTGGCAGCCCTGTCCACCGCACCAGTCCTGGACACAGTGCAGGCATGGCTATGGTACACAATACTGTTGAGGTCACTCCCCAGGGTGGTAAACACTGTCAGACACCAGACCTGAAACACACTCCACAGACATCAGAGAGGTTGCTATGATACAGCTCAATGAGCAGATTGTGCTTAACCTAGGGATTGCTATCTGCCAGTAATCACAGCAACCTTTTGATATATGTGTACCGTATTCCCAGGTTTAGGGTGGCAGTGCTATGGTATGCAAGTGCTAGTATTGGGAGATGGTGCTGCACGCAGGGCCCAACATCCTGCCTCTCCATGAGGCTTTGGATAATGGCGCCTGTGGGTGCGGGTGTTTCTGCCCCTGTTGGCTGCTGCTCTAGGGCAGAGGTTCCCAACTCCAGTCCTGGTGGACCAAACACTGTTCGGGTTTTCCTACTGTCCCTAATGAATATGCATGGATACATCTGCATACCATGGGGGCGGCGCACAGAAATACAGCACAGGCATCTTTATTAGAGACAGCATGACGCCTGAATGGAGTTTGGCCCTCCAGGACTGCATTTGGGAAACTCTGCTCGAGGTATTGCACATGTCTATGGTGTCTGTGCTCTGTAGGTTAAAATATAGGCGTTTCTGGCATGTTTATGTTATCTGCAATAAAGGTTCCCTCTTTATTACCATGGTTTAGTACTGGGTAAAAAAAGGGGACTGGGTAGGTGGGAGCCACAGCTGGGACTTGAACCTATAACTTTCTATTCCTGAACATACTGGCTGTGTGCACTGCACCATACTGTGGCCACAGGGAGAGTTCATTCCTTGGGGATACCATGACTGTTTGTCAGACAGAGCCTGTCTGTTGCAGTGCATGGCACCCACCTAAACAGGGCTAGGCCATGGTCTGCTGTGGCCAGATGCCACTGCCCCCTCCACCACCAGTACCCCTCTGCCACCATGCTAATATGCCCTTATATTAGAGACACCATGAAACCTGAATGATTTTTGTCCCTTCAGGACTTCATTTGGGAAACTCTGCTCGAGGTATTGCACATGTCTATGGTGTCTGTGCTCTGTAGGGTAAAATATAGGCGTTTCTGGCATGTTTATGTTATCTGCAATAAAGGTTCCCTCTTTATTACCACGGTTTAGTACTGGGTAAAAAAAGGGGTCTGGGTTGGTGGGAGCCACTGCTGGGACTTGAAGCTGTGACCTTTTCCTCCTGAACACACTGGCTGTGTGTACTGCACCACACTGTTGCCACAGGGATAGTTTATTCCCTGGGGATACCATGACTGTTCTCCAGACAGATCCTGTCTGTTGCAGTGCATGGCACCCACCTAAACAGGGCTAGGCCATGGTCTGCTGTGGGCAGTCGCCACTGCCCCCTCCACCACCAGTACCCCTCTGACCTCCCTCCAGGGCTGGATTTGGAGACCCCTGCCTTACACCTCTGTCATTTACAATTGTGAGTGGGCAAGGTGCAGATGTCCAAGACTTCAAAAAGGTTAGATAGAATTTGTCACATTCCTCCTCGCTTCTCACCACCACCAAAATATTGTCTATTAGACAACTTTATGGTGGTGGTGAGAAACAAGGAGGAATGTGACACATTCTGTCTGCCCTTTTGATGTCTATGACATCTGTACCTTGCCCACTCACAATCTTAACTGACAGAGGTGTAAGGCAGGGGTCTCCAAATCCAGCCCTGGAGGGCCACAAACCAGTCAGGTTGGCAGGATATCTCTAATGCATATATATCTCATGCAGATTCATTAGGGATATCCTGAAATCCTGCAGGGTTGTGGACCTCCAGAACTGGAGTTGAGTAGCTCTGTTCTAGTCAGTGGTCATGGGGTTCGATTCCTCGTTGTTTTTTCCTGTCCATGTCTGATGTTTTGCATGCCTGTGACAGTCATATCTTTGCAGATCCGTGCTGCCAGCCCATAATACCCTCACCACAGTTGCCATCACTCCCTATACGGCGTTATAAGGCACCTTACTAGGCACAGTACAAGGCATGTCATAAGGCACGTTACAGGGCACCTTACTAGGCACAGTACAAGGCACGTTACAAGGCACATGCCTTGTACTGTGCCTACTAAGGTGGCTTATAACGTGCCTTATGACGTGCCTTATGACATGACTTTTATTGTGCCTTATGGCGTGCCTTGTAACGTGCCTTATAACGCACGTTAGCCTAAGGCGCCTTGTAATGCGCGTTAACTGACACAGCTTGCCATAATGATGCACGCGCATTCTCTTATATGGGAATCCAGGGAACCTAACGTGGGGAACATTACCACAGTTTAGTAAACATACCCCTTAATGTTACCAGTGCTAGTTGCAGCGTCAATGTGCAGAATGCCATATAAGGTAGTAGGCGGTCTGGAGGTAAGGTTTCAAGGAAACGGTATTGTGCGATAGTGGGCGCCGTTAACCCTAAGTTCATGCCAGCGCATTGCTAGAAGCTATAAAAATATAGCCCGCTGGTTATTGCAATGACTGTAGAGGCATTGGTCATGGGTTTGATCCTGTGGTGGTGTTATGTAAGAAGGCTGTCTGTGGCATTTCCTTTTTTTAATTTAAATCAGTGCTGCCAGCAAAAACACCCTCACAGTGCCGTAACCTAAGGTGCAGCATAAGGCACCCTATAAGGCACCCCATAAGGCACATTATAAAGTGCCCTGTCCACCAAGGCAACTTATAACCTTAGGCTATGGCACTGTGAGGGTGTTTTTGCTGGTAGCACTGATTTAAATTAAAAGGAAAAGCCTCAGACAGCCTCATTAAATAACACCACTGTGGGATCAAACCCATGACCTTGGCTTTTGCAGTCATTGAAGTAACCAGTGGGTACATCTCTATAGCATCTAACATGCTGCTGGCTGGCTACAGAAAGATTGAAGGTCACCACATGCAGATCAGCAGCCTACATCTGCTCACAAGATGGGGTATGCACCTCTATAGCATCCCGGCCTGGTAGGGGGAACTGACCGTGTGTGTTACTAGCACAGAGTAGCTACAGACTGTGACATTGTGCGGTTCCCGTGTTCACCCTGAGGGTGAGGTGGGGCTCCCAGCATCAGGTCCGCAGCACCTGGTTTTGCTGAGGTAGGCTGTGCTGCAGGTCCCCATCAGTGCCAGTGTGTGATAGGTAGTTCCTGCAGATACATCTAGACTACACTTGTGTCCATCTGTATTTCCCAGTCACATCTAACACTTGTGGACTATGATGCGCTCAGAATAGTGCATATCTTGTGTGGGTGCTATGGTCACATGTTATAAGTGAAGGGGGGTGTTTGGACCCAAAAGCGGATTATGTAGCACCACCCAACACGCCCTCTATAGGGTCAGGGTGGGGAACAGGATATTCCACCAACAGATCTACTTTCTACATCTCTGCAAGGGTGGCAGTAGAGGAGACCATCAACCCCAGTCCTGCTGGGGAATAGGCACCCTACAGGGCAGTCAATGCAGATCTGTAGGCATCACATAGAGCCCTGGCAGACAGGTAGTAGGCCTGGAAAAGCTCAGCTGCCCCCACCACTCTCTGACATTCACCAGCAGAGGGCACAGTCAGTCTCCACCCGCTGAATCCTGCAAGGTGTTCCAGCAATACACATGCTAACTGCAGGCAGTCTGCTAGCTAGAACTTGTTCCTGGGGGGAACTGTGTGCACCAAAAAATGGGATGTGAGCACACACACCAAGCAGGTATGTCAGTGATTGGGCCCCAGAAAAGGGAACTCATAGATATCACTTGAGAGAAATACTGTATAGCACTATGGGGGAACCTAGCCATGCCATGGTCACTGCTCATTCAGGGTGAGAGTGACCCCCCAGCATGACATGCTGTGGCCACCCTGTCTGTGCAGGTGGTGGTCGGGTACTACAATGCCCCAGCCATTGCCCTATGCCCTGTGCACATGCATCCTGCCCAGGCCGCTCTGTCCGGGCCATACCCACAGTAGCGTGCTCCTCATTGTGCACATTGGCAGGCTAACACTGGAAACAGTGCAAGCATTGGGGACTCGGTAAGGTGTAGGCAGCCACACAACACTGGATAGACATACACACACTCCCACACCTATTTCAGCATTGTGCAAATATAAAGGTGGTTGGCAGCCCTGGCCACCGCACCAGTCCTGGACACAGTGCAGGCATTGCTATGGTACACAATACTGTTAGGGTCACTCCCGGGGTGGTAATCACTGTCAGAAACAAGAACTGAAACACACTCCACAGATATCAGACAGGTTGCTATGATGAATCTCTGTCAACAAATTGTGTTTAACTTAGGATGTATTATCTGACATTAACCATAGCAACCTTTTGATATATGTGTAATGTGTTTCCAAGTTTAAGACAGCATTGCTAAGGTATGCAGGTGCTAGTACCGATAGCTGATGCTCTGCGCAGGGCCCAACAGCCTGACTGTCCATGAGGCTTTGGATAGTGGAGCCTGTGGGTGTGAGTGTTTGTGCCCCTGTTTGCCTCTGCTCTAGAGCAGAGCTTCCCAACTTTGGTCGTGGAGGGCCAAATAAGGTTCAGGTTTTCATGCTGTCCCTAATGAATATGCATGAGATACATATGCATACAATGGGGGTGGTGCATACAAATGCATCATAGGCATATTTATTAGGGACAGCATGAAACCTGAATAGTGTTTAGAACTCCAGGACTGCAGTTTATTTTATTTTATTTATTTAATTTATTTATATACATTTATATACCACATCTTCCAGAGTTCAGTTGCGGTTTACAGTGAACAACAATTAACAAAGCAAGTTTGTTTTACAAGGAACGTCATATTATAAGTATAATGATTAACAGAATATATTTTACAAGGAACGTCATATTATAAGTATAATGCTTAAGAAAACAGTATATGTATTGAGGAACGAAGTAATTAACTAGACAGAATATATTGTCTAAACAATGTGAGATAATACAGAACAGAATAAACTATATACAAATATATATATGTATATATATATATATATATGGAAGTGGAAGGACCTAAGATGTGGGATCATCAAAAGTGTTTAACTAAATGTGCTATCTGTGTGAGTTGAAGGGTTGGGAAACTCTGCTCTAGGGATTGCACATGTTTATGGTGTATGTGCTCTGTAGGGTAAAATATAGGCATTTATGGCATGCTTATTTTATCTGCAATAAAGGTTCCGTCGTTATTACCATGGTTTAGTACTGGGCAAAATTTAGGGACATGGTTTGCAGGAGGCACAGCTGGGACTTGAACCTCTGACTTTCTGCCCCTGAATATACTGGCTGTGTGTACTGTGCCACACAGGCAGATCATGCCCTGTGGATACCATGACTGTTCGTCAGACAGACCTTGTCTGTTGCAGTGCACTGCACCCACCTAAACAGGGCTTGGCCTTGGGGTGCTGTGGGCAGATGCCACTGCCCACTCCACCACCAGCACCCCTCCGCCACCATGCTGACATGCCCTTGAGCCGGTGGTGCTGGTGGTGCGCAGTCCCAGGTCATCCAGTGTGCCGGTTGGTGGCTGCCTATGGTGCGTGATGTGGGGTAGGGGTGCCTGCCTAGACATCCACACTTCCCCCCGGCACAGCCTGCCAATATTATGTGCCCTTTGGGGTACTTGCTGGGTACTGTCCCCTGGGGCACTGTGGAACACACACTCGTGAACATGTTTGCTCTTCGTCAGTTGCTGTCTTGCTGGTTTTCCGTTTCGACATTCCTATGTGTCATCTAGGCATCTGCCTAGTCCACCCTGTGCCCCAGCAGGCCCACTGCATGTGCCACCTGCAGCCCCCTGTACCCCATTCACACCATCACCATAGTGCCCTTTCCTACGTGGCCACTCTGCTGTTGCTGCACATGTGAATGCCACATACGCATTTCTATTGGCCAGCTCGGTGTTTTGTATTTATATTTTGGTTCTGGTCATTATCTCTCTGGTTTTTGCATGCTTTGTTACAGCACATGTATCACAACTATCATTTTTCTTGGTCTCCCTGCCTTTGCTGTACATTGCTGACTGAAATTGTTTCTCTCTCCTGCAAATGTGCCTTTAGCGCGAGGTTTTCACTGGCGCTACTTTTCAGACCTTCATTTCACGGCGTTAGTGTGCATGGAGCCTCTCCCCACCCACTCTCCGCCCATTGACCCCTTATTTCTACCCCGGGGAGCCTTACTCCGCCCTCTGTGCATGTTAACGCCGCCATGGACATTACTGCACGAAACATGACGTTATCGCATGGTATTATCATGTGATAACGTCACGTATCGTGCGATAAAATCGCAGTTGCGCCATTAGCGCCATTTAGTAAACATACCCCATAGTCTCAAAATGGGCCTGCACCTTAATGTAAAGAAGACAAAGATCATGACAACTGGCAAAATCAATAGGTTCATTGTTGAAGGAGAAGAAATTGAAATTGTGAACAACTTTAACCTACTTAACCTGAGTGGAGGAGTGGCCTAGTGGTTGGGGCAAGGTACTTCAGGCCGGAAGGTCGGTGGTTCAAATCCCAGTAGAGGACAGCAACCTTGGGCCGGAAGGACTGGGGTTTCTAGTCCCATAGGTGCTCCTTGTGGTCTTGGGCAAGCCACTTAACCCTCCACAGCCCATGTTCCCTGTAAAATAGTTATCTCCAAGTTATAATGCCCTGTTCAATGTAATTTCAGTTTGTTCAATGTAAACCACACTGATGCAGAATAGCGCAGTATATAAGAGAATGTAAATAAAAATAAATAAAATAAAAAAATAAAATACTTGGATCAACTATCAATAAAGAAGCAACAAGCAGTCAAGAAATCTGATGACGCATTGCTCTTGTCAGAATGGCTATGAAAGACCTAGACAAGATTCACAAGAGTAGAGGTGTCTCTCTCCATACAAAGATTCGACTTGTTCAAGCCATGGTATTTTCAATAGCATCATATGGATGTGAAGCTGGACAGTGAAAAAGATAGACAGGAAGAAAATTGATGCCTTTGAATTATGGTGCTGGTGTTGAATACTGTGTATACCATGGACTGCCTGAAAAACAAACCAGTCTGTACTAGAGGAGATCAAACCTAAGCTTTCTTTAGAAGCTCAGATAACAAGACTTCGACTTTCATACTTTGGACACATCATGCGAAGAGAGAGATCATTAGAGAAAGACATCATGCTTGGCAAGATAGAAGGTCAACGCAAAAGAGGAAAGCCAGCAATGAGATGGATTGATACAATAACAGCAGCTACGGGTACCAGTCTGTCAACAATGAGCCGCCTGACTGAAGACTGAACACAATTTAGGACAACTATCCAGAGGGTCGCCATGAGTCGACACCGACTTGACGGCACTTAAGAACAACAACAACAACATAGTTTGTGACATTGTTATAATGTAATATTAAGTTTGTTCCTTGTAAACCGCCTTGATCTGGTGAAAGGCGGTATATAAATATAGCTAAATAATAATTATAATGATAAATAATAGCCCTACATCAACAATCCCATTTTCCAGAACATAGGACATGTTAGGGAACCCTAGCACAAAGAGAAAATGTCAGCATAGCCAGAATAAACATACTTGCTCCTCTCAATGTTTCTGTAGGGATCTTTACAGCGCTGTGTCTTTCTTCTCAACACAATATTGCCTCTGTTCTCTAACTAGTACTATCTGACTGCACATTTAGGTGTGCTTTTTTTCTCTCCGTCTCCCTATTCCTCTACAAGGCCTCTCTTGTAGGTATTCAAAGTCTTCAATTTTTTACCTTGCCTGAGTTTTACTAGGGCGCTTCCTGTGGACTCTGCCTTCTTTCACTTGTTTGCATTCAGCAATTGTCCCACCCCTCTTGTTCAACTCTGCCTGTCTGTTTACAGCTGTGTCTCTCTGTCCCTCCTTTTCCTTATTATCCCACCCTCCCTTCCTACAACCCACCCACCCCCTGCTTATAGTCTCTTATAGCTGCCCTGTGCTCATTACCATGACCACTCACCTTATCCCCTGCAATCTCTACCACCTATCCTTTTACTTCTTCTGACTCTGTGCTCCTCTGCAACTCTCTCTTTATGGCTTCTCAACACTTTCTCTTCCTATTGCTCATACTCCACAATTGTCTCCCCTCCTACCAACACCTTCAAGCCCCTCCCCCTTATCTCCCGTTTACCATCCTCACTTCCCCCACCATCTTGTCTTCTATCATCAGCTCTTGAGCTTCACCACTTTCTCCCTCTATTCAGCCATCTCCCCTCCCCTCTCTCTGAAACAACCTCACCCTTGTTACCGCCATGCTGTCTCCTCTCTGTCCCGCACTCTTCTACTCCTGCTACTTCTCTCTTCCGAAGATATCAACCCCAAATCTGGCCCCCCTAGACTTTTGCCACACTCCTAGAACAGATACTCACACTACAGCTCAAATCTTATTCATACCCCTCTCCTCTCCCCCTCCTCTCTTTTTTTCTCATGTGCCTTATGGAACACACACTACATCTCAAATAAACTTGCCTTTTCTCATGATCTCTTTATCTCTAATGTTCTCCATCTCCTTGCTCTAACTGAGACCTGGCTTCTCCCAGAGGACTCAGCTTCAGTTGCTGCTCTCTGTCATGGCGGCTATCAATTCTCCCACATGCCTCATCCCATTGGTCATGGTGGAGGAGATGGACTCTACTCTCTCCTTCTGCCTCAGTCTCACTCCTTTCCCTCCTTTGAAGTCTACTTTATCTGGCTTTTTACTCCACTACCTCTCTGATTAGCTGTTATTTATTGACTCCCTGACAAGTCCACCCCTACCTTTCTCTTTGACTTTGACGCATGGCTTTCCTTCTTTCTGGTCTCCCCTCCCCCTCCTTTATTCTCGGGGATTTTAACATTCATGTTGATAACCCCTCTAACCCTTTTGCTTTAAAGCTCCTCTCCCATACCACATCATTCAACCTCTACCTTTGTTCTACTGCCCCTACTCACTAGCAAGGCCTCTGCCTTGACCTTGTATTCTTCTCTAATTGCTTACCCTCAAACGTCTGTATTCCTGGGAACCTGACAGGTATTTGTGACCTGGACTGGCCACTGTTAGAAACAGGATACTGGGCTTGAAGGCATATTTTATGTTCTTATAAGCTACTTTAAGTAAACATACTCTGTCGTGGTATTCTCATGTACACAGTTGCTAAACCAGAGCTTCCCAGACTTATCCTAGTGACCTCACAACTAGATGGGTTTTCAGAAGATTCAGAATAAATATGGAAGAGATGAATTTGCAAATATTCAGTCTCCAGTATATGCAGATTTATCTCATGCATATTCATGGTGATTATCCTCTGCTTGCCCCAATACAAGCATTGTGGAAACTGTGTGTTTTGGGGAAACTACTAGGTACTTATAACCTAGATTGGCCACTGTTGGAAACAGGATACTGGGCTTGATGGACCTTGATCTGACCCAGTATGGCATATTTTATGTTCTTATCCTGAAATTTCAATTTAATGTGAAGTCATCAGGACAGCTTTGGAAATCCTGGGCTAGACAGAGAATAATACTAGAAGTGACTTTTGAAACTATTGCCCAGATGCTAAAAAGTGCCAGGACTGAAGTCTCCCTTGGTATATTAAGTTATACAATAAGGTCCTAGTTACTAATTTAAGGGAGGAGTGGCTCAGTGTTTGGGACAGGTTACCTCAGGCTGGAAGGCTGGGGGTTCAATTCCCACATGGGGACAAGCAACCTCAGGCTGGAGGGACTGGGGTCTCCAGTCCCATGGCCACTCCTTGTGACCTTGGGCAAGCCACTTAACCCTCCATTGCCTCAGGTACACTTAGGGGTATGTTTACTAAACTGTCTTAATGTGCGCCCGGTGATAGTGTGCAGGCTGCCATAAAAGGAGTGGGCGTTTCAGTCTTAAAGTAGCAAAACGGGATTATCGCGCGATAACGCGCGCTGCTGCGCACATTAACAGGCTAAGCGCCGCTAAGCGCGTTAACGCGTGGTAATCTTAAGTAGGCGCCCAGACATGCAAACACAGAGACAGAGGTGTAGTACAATGGTTAATACACTAACTGATAATACAGGGGTCATGAGTTTGATCCCCCAGTGTGCCTAATGCATAAGGCTGGCTGAGGCATCAGCTTTGACATGTAAGTATTGTTTCTTTAGGCATTTTATTTGTATTTCAATTATTGCTGCTAGAAAACACACCCTCACATGCCATAACCTAAGGTGCCACATAAGGCACCCTATAAGGCACTCCATAGGGCACATTATAAAGTGCACTGTCTGCCACGGCACCCTATAAGGCGCTCCATAGGACAACTTATAAGGCACCTTATGGTTACAGTACTCTGAGGGTGTTTTTGCTGGCAGCACTAATGTACATTAAAAATTGACAATGCTCCGGATAGCCCTATCAAATAACCCCACTGTGGGTTTGAACCCATGACCTCTGGCTCCACAGGCAGTGAAGTAACCAGTGGGCTACAGCTATTAAGAAGCCCCTAGCTGGCTACAGAAGGACTGCATGTCACCACACAAACAGTCTGCTGTGATTACCAGAATAGGGTTAACCCACCCGTACCCATGATGCACTGCACATGCAAATCAGCAGTCTACAGATGATCACAAGATGGGGTATGCACCCCCACAGCACCTCGGCCTGGTAGGGGGAACTGACTGTGCGCACCCCCATTGCACCTCAGCCTGGTAGGGGGTACTGACCGTGTATGTTACTGGCACAGAGTAGCTACAGACCATCACATTGTGCGGGTACTGTGCTCACCCTGAGGATGAGGTGGGGCACCCAGCACCAGGTCTACAGCACCTTTCATGGCTGAAGTAGGCTATACTGCAGATCCCCATCAGTGCTAGTGTGTGTGATAGGTAGTTCCTGCAGACACATCTGTATTTCTCAGTCACGTCTAGCCCTTATGTGCTATGATGCACCCAAAATAGTGCATATCCTGTGTTGGTACCATGGTCACATGATGTAGGTGAAGGGGGGGTATTTGGACCTATAGGTGGATTATGTACCACCACCCAACCCACTCTCTGTGGCTCAGGGTGGGAAACAGGATCTCCCACCAACAGAGCCACACTCTACCTCCCCGCAATGGTGGCAGTAGAGAGGACCATTAATCCCAGTCCTGCTGGAGAACAGACACCATACAGGGAAGGAAATGCAGATCTGTACACATCCATAAGGCAAGGCAGACGGAAGGCCTGGAAATGCTCAGCTGCCCCCCACCCCTATCTGACATTCTCCAGCAACAAGCCTCCAGCTGCTGCACCCTGCAAGATGTTCCATCCAGACACATACTAGCTGCAGACAGTCTACTAGCTAGTCCATAGTGCATGTTTCTGGAGAAGATGCATGTACCCAGAACTGGGATGTCAGCATACACACCAAGCAAATACGTCAGTGATTGGGCCCCAAAAAGAAACCATAAACATCACATGAAAAAAACACTATATAGCGCTATGGGGGAACCTAGCCATGCCGTGGTCACTGCTCAGTCAGGGTGAGAGTGACCTCTCAGCAGGACATGCTGTGGCCACCCTGTCTGTGCAGGTGGTTGTCAGGCACTACAATGTCTGAGCCATTGCCCTATGCCCTGTGCAGATGCATCCTGGCCAGGCCACCCTGTCCGGGCTATACCCATGGTACCTTGCTCCTCATTATGCACATTGGCAGGCTTACACTGGCAACAGTGTGGGCTGAGGATGGTGTTGGCAGACACCACACACTGGATAGAGTAGACAAACACATGCTCCCACACCTATGCCAGCATTGTGCAAATATAGAGGCTCTTGGCAGCCCTGGCCACTGCACCAGTCCTGGGCACAGTGCAGGCATGGCTATGGTACGCAATACTGTTGGGGTCACTCCCCAGGGTGGTAAACCCTGTCAGACATCAGACCTGAAGCACACTTCACAGACAGCAGAAAGGTTGCTATGATGCAGCTCAATCAGCAAATTGTGCTTAACTTAGGAATTGCTATCTGCCAGTAATCATAGCAACCGTTTGATAGGTGTGTACAATATTCACAGGTTTAGGGTGGCATTGCTAAGGTATGCAAGTGCTAGTTTTGGGAGATGCACGCAGGGCCCAACATCCTGCCTCTCCAGGAGGCTTTGGATAATGGAGCCTGTGGGTGAGGGTGTGTCTGCCCCTGTTGGCCGCTGCTCTAGGGCAGAGGTTCCCAACTCCAGTCCTGGTGGGCCAAATACTGTTCGGGTTTTCATGCTGTCCCTAATGAATATGCATGAGATACATCTGCATACCATGGGGGCGGTGCATAGACATGCAGCACAGCCGTGTTTATTAGAGGCAGCATGGAACCTGCATGGTGTTTGGCCCTCCAGGACTGCATCTGGGAGACTCTGCTCTAGGTAATGTGCATGTTTATGGTGTCTGTGCTCTGTAGGGTAAAATGTAGGTTTATTGGGCATGTTTCTGTTATCTGCAATAAAGGTTCTGTCTGTATTAGCACGTTTTAGTAGTGGGTAAAATATGGGGACTGGGTTGGCAGGAACCACAGCTGGGACTTGAACCTGTGACCTTCTATTCCTGAACACACTGGCTGTGTTCACTGCACTACCATGTTGCCACAGAGATAGTGCATTCCCTGGAGATACCATGACTGTTTGTCAGACAGAGCCTGTCTGTTGCAGTGCACGGCACCCACCTAAATAGGGCTAGGCCATGGTCTGCTCTGGGCAGCTGCCACTGCCCCCTCCACCACCAGTACCCCTCTGCCACCATGTTGGCATGCCCTTCTGCTGGTGGTGCTGGTGCTGCGCAATCTCAGGCCATCCAGTGTGCGGGTAGGCGGCTGCCTATGGTGCGGTTTCTGGGGTAGGTGTGCCTGCATAGCTGTCCATGCTTTCCCCCAGCACCGCCTGCCAATGTTCCGTGCCATTGAGGGTACCTTCTGGGTACTATTCCCTGTGACACCGTGGGAAGCACACACCGTGGGAAGCACACTGGGCCCTCAGCAGTTGCTGTCTGGCTGCACTACTGTTTCAGCATTCCTATGGGCCAGCTAAGCATTACCCTAGTCCGCACTGTGCCCCAGCTGCACCATGTGCCGCCTGCAGCCCTCTGTGTCCCCTTTTCCAGCATCTGTCAAGTTGCCCATTCCGACATGCCCGCCCTGCTGTTGTGGAACATGTGCACACCATAGGAAACCTGTCCAATGGAGAGGAAAACCCTGATCAGCGCAATTTCACTGTGGGCTCATTCACCTTGTATGGGGACAGAGCATAGACCCTTCCAAAATTCATATCTTTTCTTTGGAGCTTTCTTGGGGGTGTTTTTTGATGTTTCCCATTGATATCACTATTGCCCAGCTTGGTTATGTTTTTTTTACATTTTCTTCTGGTCATTTTCACTGTTTCTTTGCCCTTTTGTTCCATGCACATGTATCACACATCACATTTTTGTAGGTTTCCCTGGTTTTGCTGTACATTGCTGATGGAAATGGTTTCTTTTCCCTTTAAATCAGCTCTAACGCCAGGGTTTCACTGGCGTTAGTTTTCAACCTCGGATTTCACAGCGTTAGTGTGCAGGGAGCCTCTCCCCTCCCACTCTCCGCCCATTGACCCTCTCTCTCCGCCCCTGGGGAGCCTTTCTCCGCCTTCAGCGCTCGTTTGCGCCTTAGCACGTGTTAATGCGCACTAAGGCGCCTTATCGCATGATAAGGTGCCATTATTGCGCGATAAGGCACCTTATCGTGTGATGACGTCTGAGAGCGCATGTTAAGACGGTTTAGTAAACATACCCCTTAGATTGTGAGCCCTTTGGGGACAAGGGAATAAGAAGTACCTGTTTGTATACATGTAAACTGCACTGATTCTAAAGAGCGTGGTATAAATAAATAAAATAACTTGCAGTAAGGTTGCAATTGCCAAAATTAACATGTGGTAACTTCAGAACCTCTGTGGTAACTCTTTCCCATTGAGTTGGTGCAGACATTGATTGCATGGCAGGAAACACAATGCAGTTAGCTCCATCCATTGAGAGATATTAAATGCATCACACTAACAGCTTAGTACCTCTGCATATCTGTGAGGCACAGTTCATGTCTCTTCCATTGGCCCCTTCTATCAGGCTGATACAGAAAGTCGGCACTGAAGTCGCATGCTACCAACTCTGTATGCCTCTTTGCAGTGCACCAATAGCATGCGACTTCAGTGCCAGCATGCATAAAGGGGCTCGTATGCAAATTAGCCATGTGCTAAAGTTGGTGCAAATGGCAGCGTTAAACTGGAAGAGCAAGCCAAACATATGGGCACAGAAGTTGGCACAGGTTTGGCATGATCTCTCAAAGAAACATGAGCACCACATGGCTAATTTGCAAATGCACCTCAACAGTATTTTGATGGCATCGAGGGCTTTCCTTGATGCTTGGATCATCCTCAGATGATCCAGGCATTGAGGAAGGCCCCCAATGCCATCAAAATACTGTTGGGGGAGGGGTGGTGCCCCTGACAGAAAGAAAATCCCTAGTGGCCCAACGGCCATGATCCCCTCACCCACTCAATTTAAAAAAACCCTAGTAGCTCAGTGGCCTTGATCCCCCCACCTGCCCAATTAAAAATAAGCCTGGTGGCTTAGCGGCCCGGAACCCCCATACCCCTCCTTGTACCTTCACAAAGGAATGAGAGCGCTGCCCATGCACTCCTGTTCCTGCACCACCATCTTGAAAAATGGTGGTGCCTTGCCCTGCACGGTGCATCCTGGGATGCACTGGATGGGTTCAGACTGCCATATAAGTGATTTCTCATTTGAGATATCTAGCTGTAGCCTGCTTCTCACCTAGAGGGTTGACGGTAGCCATGGAGGTTCTACACAAAAGGGAAAAAATCAGTCTAAATAGAGACAATACAGCAATAATGACCAGTACATTAAGATTTAAGGGTGTTGATGGCACAGGGGATGTAAACAACTCAAGGCTTAAGCTGGAGTGGCTGGAAAATCAAACATCCATACCCTGGACCTAGAAAAAGGAATGGAAAATAAAATTGAGCAATTATAATTTATTTATTTATTTAACAGGTTTTTATATACTGCCTCTGCATCAGTCCATGGTGCGACCATACCTTGAATATTGTGTGCAATTCTGGTCACCATATCTTAAAAAGGATGTAGCAAAAGTAGAAGAGGTACAGAGAAGAGCCACCAAAATGATAAAAGGGATGGAAGGATTACCTTATGAGGAAAGTTTTAAAAGTTTAGGGCTCTTCAGCTTGAAAAGGAGATCGCTGAGGGGAGATATGATCGAGGTCTAAAAATAGTGAATGGAGTAGAATGGGTAAACGTAGATAGGTTGTTTACTGCTTCAAAAAGTAGAAAGACTACTTTTGATGCTCCAATGTAGCACATTTAAGACTAATCAAGAGAAAATATTTTGTCACTCAAAACATAATCAAACTCTGGAATTTGTTACCGGAGGATGTAGTAAAAGCTGTTAGTGTAGCTAGATTTAAAAGAGGTTGGGACGAGTTCCTAGAGGAAAAGTACATAAACCAAAGAGGACCGGGGAAATCCACTTATTGTCCATTGGACAAGCAGCATTGAATCTGTCTACCTCTGGGAACCTGATAGGTACTTGTGACCGGGATTGGCCACTTTTGGAAACAGGATACCGGGTTTGATGGACAGTATGGCATTTCTTATGTTCTTATTTTGTAAAATAACCTCCTTTGTGCACATTAAGCACATGGTGAAGGCCGCATTAAGTGACAGGGCAGGACCAGCAAAGCACAGACTGATGTTTGTGCTATGACTTGCACATTGGAATGGTAAAGGGCACTGTGCACTAACTGTGACTCTTGCAGTTAGCATGGGCTCACCTAACGCCACTTCAATAGGTGGAGTTAAGAGCACCCACGGTAAATGTGCATGTTTCCATCGTGTGTTACGTTACCATTCTGATGGTAATTTCTGGGAACATGCTGCAGATAACCCAGAGTGGTTGCAGTTACCATGCGTTAGATTTATTGCTAAATGTGCGTTAGTTGCAAAACCTTAACGCACTTTAGTAAAAGAGCCCTTTAGTGTTTTTTAGGTGCCACCTACATCATCTAAATTATCCAGGTACATTCAGCACTGCTATCCAGACAGCGAGCGGTACTTAATAAATGTGCAGAGCAATGACCGCCGCTGCTCTAGGGATATTGGATCTATTCCTCCCCTATCAGTTTTAGCCGTCTTAAATGTAACCATATAGCTATACTAATAGCGTCTGAATATTGCCAGCTATCTGTAAAGTTAAGCGAATGCTTTTGCTCCCCCCTTGCTCCTCTCTGGTCCTGTTTGGATACTGAAGGAATGGTTTGTGAGAACTTTCAGCAATATTATCCAGAGAGCGATGCTGAAAATTCACAGATAGGGTACTTATCCGAAAAGCAGCTGTTTTATACATCAAAGTGCTTTTGAATATCGGGCCACATATTTCCAAGTTTTTATGCATTATTTTCCTTGCAATATCTGCGAACATAAAAAGGGTGCAGATGTCTGTGGATGCTTTCTACTCAGGCAAGTTTCACAGTGATACAATGCCTGCACTTGGTTTTAGAAACCTGGGGCAAAGCACCTGGGTGCAAAGTATCCATGGCTTCTGACTCAGTGCCAACAGTCTGAAAATTGAGGCCATAAGGTGGCACAATTCACCAAAGAGCCAGTGTTCACTAATTTCCAGCCAGCTCCTAGAGGTCAGTGATATAGGAGAACAGGGTGTGGTGGCTGGAGTCTGGCTTTCTGCATTAATCTGGGGCTGGTGACCTTATGCTGAAGATATAAATCAGCACATCTCTTTGATGGATAGTCAGGCCAGCTCTGTCATTCCTGGAATCCAAAGAGCCAAGGTATTTCAGCTTGGCAGGCTATTACTAAACCCTGCCTGGGCAACACAAAAAGAGTCAGAAAGTGTTGTAAAGAAAACTGAATATCCGAAAAGAAAATAGTGCAGAGTAACGTAGAATTTATTGTACAGGCAATCCTAAAGCAAATCTTATGAAGTTATAAAAGGTGTTAATGCAACTATGTTCATGAGCATGATGTGTTAAACTATCTAGCCGTCATTCAAACAATCATTCACCTCCTCTTGTTTTCCTGAGTCATCTTTCTTTCCTAAGATGGTCTGTCCTTTAAAACTTTATAAGTTCTTTTGTCTTAGCCATTTTCACCAAAATAAATATAAAGCAATCAGGTACATTGTTACGCTGATCTTCAGCAGAGATTCATGCAGGTATCCCACCAGTACATGTAAAGGATGAACACAGCATAGACAGCTGAAGAGTGAATCTTCCTTAGAGCCCCATGCACTGATGCACACATCACACTGATAAAGCAAGAATACAGCACGGACAGCTGAAGAACAGCTGCAGCAAAGGTATTTATGAGACTGTTATAGAAGGTGTTTTTTCCCCAGCAATAAAGCATTTTAGGTCAGAAAAGAGTGTGGATTGCTGGATAGGAGCAAAAGAAGTTACTCATTCATAAAATTAAAACTGGGGAATGAAGCTGTGAGAGCTTTTCCTCAGCCAGAGCCCAACACTGGTAGATATGAGGGACAGCAGACGCTTTCCAACACGCTTCTGATTCTCTTCTGCTTAATCGTTTATACAAGTCAGCAAACCTTGAATCCCAGCAGACCCTGCATGGCACACGCCGCTCAGCAGTGAAAGAAAAGAGAAACTCTCTACCGCTGGGACAAGGGAGGGACTGGTTGAGGTAAAACAAGAGAGCAGAACCAAAAAAGCAAAACCAGGGCCCAGAACCCATGGGGGGAACCCACTGCTTTGGAACGGCAGCGCTGTGCGGTCTGGGACACCATGAGAATAACCTGCCTGACGCTCCTTCCTATCTTTGCTGTCCTGCTGGCTCTAGCAATTCTCACGTACCTGTAGAGTTGCACAGATTTTGGGAGTTGTTCCACAGCTTTTGGAGAAATAAGTCCAGCTCCTCATTCCTCTCGCCCCCGATCCCCTCAAGCTGGTGAAACATCAGCGCCCCCAAAATGCTGTAGAGCACTAGAGAGAGGCTCAAACAGATATGAGGAAAGGCGAACCAAAACAGACACTGGCAAGTCCATTTCTTCTGTTCATGCTGCAGTTCACTTTTCTCTGCTCTCATTCTGAGAGACTCGGGGCAGTTCCTGGGCAGCGGGAGCAGTGAGAAGGGGCAGCAACCTGGTGGGCATAGGCTGGCGATCAGCACGAAGACCTCCAGAGAGTGGTGGCAGCAGGGCCGAGAGAGAGCCTCCCCCTTTCACTCCACTGCATAGCCGAAGACGGGGGAAGAGAGAAGGAGGCTTTGTGAAGCTTGAGAAAGTTCCAGCAGAGACTGCCTTGCTGCCATGTAGCAGAGTTGCAGAATAAACAGCACGAGAGACTTCTCCGGTGGATCTGCTTTCCCAAGCCTGCAGTCCACCAGGTCTCAGTGCAGTAACGCACTCCAGCCCAGGCAGCCGGGCTTTTAAAATTGCTTGCATTCAGTTTTCTGCTTCCTTTCCCTCTTCTGCTGCTAGTAATGGGCAAGAGAAGATCTGTGGCATTAGTCTGACATTGGCGCTGGGGCATCCCAAGTAATAAAGGCTACTATAACTCATCAGAGAAAGGCTAATGGTCATTCCCTCAGGACAGCAGGAAGAACTTCCCTTCTAGAAACCCATTAGCTATGGCTAACTATGTGTGTGAACTGTAGATTACATTATTTTGTTTTCAATACAAAGTATCCTGTCTCCCAGATGACTGATAATTGCATATTCACAACTTTCACATCACCTGATACACTTCTAAGTGAAGCACTTGCTCTGGCGTTGGCCCCTCGGTGAGATGTAATTTCTAAAGTGCTGAGCAGAGAGATGCATGGAAGGCCAAAACCTAAAAGCACCTCTTGTTCCTTAGGACACACTTTAGTCTTAATAGCTGGCTTGTCAGGAATCTGTCTAGGCCATTTGACTTAGTGGATTCTGATATATTGATTATGAGATGGAAGGCATTGAGGATATCGGGGAAGGTCTTAGAATGAGACGGCTTGTTTCTGGAACTGCACTTTACAATATTTTGACTATAGGATCCCATAGGATTCCCTATTCTCACCACTAATAGTTACATCTGCTGACCCCAAAGGGAGGTATATCAAATTTTAATAAACTGTAACTATCTTTTTACAACTCCTGGGTCAGTTGATACATTCATTTAACTTTTCCTCTCCCCACCATCTTCAGTCGAGACAATAATGAAATAACTGAACAGCTCAACAGATGACTTTCCACATTAGTACAATGGCTTAAAGGTAGTCAGTTGGTTATTAAAGCACAGAAAGACATGTATATGTCAAGAGTATTGATTCACTCAAAAATAGAGGGATCTGTAAATTATGTGAAAGAGCCTTTTGTGAGTTTGGGGGTCAAATTGGATTCTAAGAGCTCTTATCTGCTCAGGATCTCTGCAGTGGGGCAGACAGCTTATTATAAACTATAACTAGTGAAGCAATTGACTCCTTACTTATAAGGGTCAGTCCATTATTCAGTTGTCTAGGTCTTTGTGATAAGTATTCTGGATTAGCACAACCAGGAGTGGTAGGAGGGGAAAAAAAATCAACCTCGGCTCTCTGCCTCCCAAGCTCCCCAGGGGTTAATGTTGCATGGAGCAAAAGATTGGTAAGCCCAAGTCTTGTTGGGGCAAGGTACTTCAGGCTGGGGCAAGGTACTTCAGGCCGGAAGGTCGGGGGTTCAAATCCCACTAGAGGACAGCAACCTTGGGCCGGAAGGACTGGGGTTTCTAGTCCCACAGGTGCTCCTTGTGGTCTTGGGCAGCCACTTAACCCTCCATAGCCCATGTTCCCTGTAAAATAGTTATCTCCAGGTTATAATGCCCTGTTCAATGTAATTTCAGTTTGTTTAATGTAAACTGCACTGATGCAGAATAGTGTGGTATATAAGAGAATGTAAATAAATAAATAAGTTCCCAATGGCCTACCGCATTCTGCTGCCTATAACTGTAATACCACATATATAGGATTGCCTGTGAATCTTATGAGGAAGCCTCAGGTTATCCACCACGCTGTTAAAAGAGTGCTATAATAGGGTGTGTCAATTTTGGAGATGCATACTTTTAAAAAGCAATAGTGAAAAAAATGGTACAATTTCATGTGGCAAATCAACAACTAGCTTTAAATTTTGTGCAATATGTTATTTACCTACTGTATGCAAATTATACAAAAATTCACAAATTACTGCTGGAAATTGAACCTGTGACACATAGCAGATGACTTACAACAGCTCTAAGATTCATGCGAATATGGATTTCAAAGCATAATCTGAAAGAATCGGAAAAGCTTAAGAATGATTGTAGAGTTCTGTGTTGGGATTTACATGGTGATCTGGTTCAATATAAAAATAAATAGCAATTGGACACAAGGTCCCAGGCATCTCCTTTTCCAGCTGCAGCTGTTGAAAGAAGAGTGTGAAGAGGTAAGGAAGATAGTCATGCCTACAGTGAGGTGGTCAGCTTGGTATGGTTACAGCGAGTCGTTCTGCAAGCTATGTTGTGCAGTGAAGAGGAACAGGAGAGAGGAGATGCAGTGGAGAAGATATTGAAGATCAGAGGTGAAATAGATGAGAAGACTCAGCTTGGAGACAGCAGTGTGAGACCCAGGAAAACACCATCCAGCAACACTGAGGCAACTACACTCACCCAATTTCTTGACTGGAGCTCCGTAGTTTCTGAGATTCCTCTTAACTGTACCATGACAACAGCAGAATCAAGGCATTTCTGAGCAAGCTCATGGTGGTTCCAGACTGACCATCACACACCCAGTCCATAGAAAGGTGTCTAAAAATGACAACTGAGGCTGCTGGTCATGTGTACAATCAGGAGAGGCGGGAACATTATATCAGGGGTCTGATGGTCAGCAGGGAGCTCATGAGCCGAAACAGAAGCAAACAAGATATGGCTTCTTTGCTGGATTTTGTTAAATAACATTAAATGAACTACATAAATGACATTCTAAAGACAATTATGCGGCTACAGGTGTTGTTCAGACTATTTGTACATTCAAATAAATATTACTTAATTTCCACATATTTCAACTGTGATTTGATGTACAGTAGGTAAGACTTACTTTAAGCCGTTTCTGAAGATAGCTTTAGATTCACCATGCAAAACTGTATAATTTGGTCGCTAGTCTTTTAAATCTACCCCTAAAATTGACACGCTCTAGTGCTATAGGGTCATAAGAACAGAGGAAGTGCTCACATCTTTTGTTGTCTGTGTTACATTGGCTGCCCCTAGTTGAAAGGATATACTTGAAGATCCTAGGGCCTGAATTTCAGTCGGGTGGTGCCATGCGCAGCATCAGCTCATAGCCCACCCACCTCCCGCCTAACCCGCATTTTCCATGCTGGGGTCATATGCGGCTCCGGTATTGAAAATCCTGGTGTCACCGCACAGCCAGGTAGCCGCAGGAGCTATCCGTGTAGCATTGATTTTTGATGCCACATGGTTAGCCCCAGCGCCTTAAAGCTAGGCGAGCTTTTCCCATTCCTGTCTTTAAGGCGCAGAGTGCTAACCATGTAGCATCGAAAATTGGTGCTACATGGGTAGCGCCATGTCCTCCCCTCCACCCTAGAATGCCCCCAACACGCCCCAATGCCATGGGAGGTTACCCGTGTAAAGACCTTCAAAATTCGGGCCCCTAACATGTAACATTTAAAGATCTACGTACAAATCGTTCAGTCAGTGTGAGGAGTTCCCAAGCAAAATTTCACTTGGGGTCCCCCATGGAGTAAGTTCATAAGATTATGAAATATGCCATACTAGGTTAGCCCAAAGATCCATCAAGTCCAATATCCTGTTTCCAACAGCGGCCAATCCAGGTCACAAGTACCTATCAGGTTTCCAAAGAGATAAAGAGATTTCATGCTGCTTATCCCAGGGATAAGTAGTGGATTTCCCTGGTCCTCTTATTTTTTTTTAACTTATTTATTTATGAAAATTTTACAGCAATATACAGTAAAATTATAAATCAAAGAAACAAAATTATACAAAGTATTAAATATCATTAAACAGTACATAATAGGAGCACAGCCCACATCAATGGGGAGACATGTCCAACAGTAAAACAAGAAAACAAAAAAAGGATAACCAAGGCTAAAACAGACTCTCAAGGAACCTGTAGCCAACAAAAGACCAGCCTAATGAGACCCTCCCTTCTCAGGAACATTAATTACCTCTGGTTTTCAATTTCCAGAATCCACTTTTCCAAATCGGAAGATGAGATAAATATAAACTTATCATTATTCAGAGAAACACTGCATTTACAAGGGTATTTTAAAAAGAAAGTTGCCCCCAAAGCAAGTATTCTAGGCTTAAGTGAAAGAAAAGCTTTCCTACGTAATTGAGTAGAGCAGGAAACATCAGGGAACATCAATATCTTAGCCCCACAAAACTATATCTCTGTTTTCCTAAAATAAGCCTTTAAGATATTGACCTTATCTTCCTCGGAAGAGAAGATCACCAGCAACGTGGCCCGAGTAGAGATGAGGTCATGTGATTTTTCTAGAAAAGCCGTTAGATTAAATTTCTCCGAATCCACTAAAGGAGCCTCTTCCTGTTCCGCAGTGCTAAGTAACACATTAGAGGATAAATAATAACACTTAGTAATAAGACAAGAGTCAGCCTGCGGAAAAAGAAGATCTTCCTTCAAGTATTTCCGAAATAATATCAAAGGAGAGAGCAACGAACATATAGGAAAATTTAAGATCCGTAAATTTCTTGAACGATTTACATTCTCTAGATTCTCAAGTTTCTGGTGCAAGAGTAAGCTATCTTTCACATAAGTAGCAGAAATTTCAACAGAAGTAATAACTTGAGGCTCCATTTTTGCCACCACAGAGCTCAGGGCCCCAACTTGAGATTCAAGAGAATGGAATTTTTGTACCACATCCCTTGTAAACTGACACAATGAGGGAATAGTCTCAGCAAGAGTTTTTTCCGTTCGTGTGACCACTCGCCATATATCCAAAAGGGAAATTTCGGAGGCTGGAAGTTCAATGGGAAGAGCAGAAGGAGGTTGCCAAGACACCGCCTTCATAGACTCCTTACATTGAGAAGGGGAACCAAGAGAAAGATCACCCGAAAGCTCGAGAAAACCTGGAGGAAGCGGAGGGGTCCGCTCAACTGAGCTTAAACTCACACCCTCAACTGAGGGATCAAGCGGCACAGTACCTGAGCTGATATTCCGTGGAGTAGAAACCACATGTTTTTCAATGGCGCCAACTTGCGAAGCCTCAACCGGGGGTTTCTTCTTACACTTCCCACCCGGCATTGCTAGATTCCAATTTGCCTGGGCTCCAAAGGTGCTCCTAAGGGGCTTGTGAGGGGTGTGACCATGCCCCTTTGGAACCGCCCCTTAGGAGACATGCCGACGGCTGAGCGCCGTATAGATGACCAAAATATAGGGCTCACAAGATGACGTCAGCTGGGCTGCCCGCTCAATTCGCCAGGCTTCCAACTGGCCCCTCTTTCCCTCAAGGGGTACCGGACTGCAGGTAGACACTCCCACGGAAGGTGCTGTAGTAAGGTCTTTTAATAGAGCCCGTAAGGTGACGTCAGCTGGGCTGCCCGCTCGATTCGCCAGGCTTCCAACCGGCCCCTCTCTCCCTCAAGGGGTACCGGACTGCAGGTAGACACTCCCACCTTCCCTGGTCCTCTTTAATAATGCTTTATGGACTTTTGCTCCAGGAACTTGTGCAAATCTGTTTTAAACCCAGCTACACTGACAGCTTTTACTACATCCTCCGGTAATGAATTCCAGAGTTTGATTAAGCATTGCTGAGAAAATATATTCTCTTACATGTGCTACATTGTAGCTTTGCTGCATGTCCTCTAGTCTTTCTACTTTTGAAGGAGTAAACAACCAATCTACATTTACTCTGTTCCACTCCATTCATTAATTTATAGACCTCTATTATATCTCCCCTCAGTCGTCTCTTTTTCAAGTTGAAGAGCCCTTACCTTTTAAGCCTTTCCTTGTAGGGGTATCCTTCCATCCCCTTTATCATTTTGGTAGCAATTGTGATGTTGGGGAGGTGGGTGGGAGGGGGGATAATCCTCCCCTCAAAATTTAAAGGAACACACAGCAGCTGGCAACCATAACTTACTTTACGATAACTCCTCCATGCCACCTCTCTCTGTCTTGCTCTAATAAAATTATTGTTTGTGGTGCTGGAGAAGCAGTTCCCATGACTGGGCTGAAGTCTTACAACAGCAGCCATGAAATCGCATGCTACAAAGTGACTTTAAGGTAAATGATGTTTGATGCACTCTGCCACTGTTACTATAGTACAGCGTCACTGAGCTCCATGGGCCCAACCGCATTGCAAGAGCTACTTGGGTGGAATTTACGCCATAGCGTCCACTGTATCCAAGTAATATATTACAGCAGTATATTCCTTCATGCTTCTTCTCTGTCTACCCAAGGCTTCAGAAATCTGCCCTGGTGTCCAGTTGAGCTTTCAGGATATCCACCATGAATATGCATGACACAGTAGAGCCAAACTCCTTTCCTGAATATTTACTCAGCAGGTTGTATGGTGACTAGGTTTGGAAAGCTCTGGTTTAGCAGCTGTATCCACAGAAACAGCGGGTAACAGGACTCTCAATAGCTTTGGCTGTAGCATCCCCATTCCCCAGCCCCGGTAAGGAATCTGAGTCAGGAAAAGGCCCCAGCTGGCCACAGGCATTACTGCCACATCATATTTCCAAGCCACATATTCACTCGGTAACAGCAGAGCCCAACGTATTTCTGTGCAGCAAATGCAGTTCATCCATCCCAGCAAGAGAACAGAGCAAGTGACAACATCCGGTAAGCAATCAATGATCAGTTAGTAACATGAAGGTATGCTGGCCTGCATAGCAGGGTGTTCTCAACGGTAGTCAAGAAACTAAAGGCACTTAACCTTCATTAATGGCGGCATGTAATGATGCAGTGGTCATGTGAAAACCACAAGACAGAGCTGAACTCTTCTGACTGCATAAGGATGAACGATTGATTCTAACATAGGCACCAACACATGGAAATGTCAGTGAGAAAAAATATGGAGGAGAAAAGTTAGGCACCAAGATAACAGATCCAATCATACATTGGTAGAAGTTTAAACTAGATTTGGGACAGAGGGAGGTGGTAGTGGAGATCAGGAGAAATTTGACTTGGCATCTCCAACAAACAAATGAGGTGTGTGGAGGACATATGCAAATATAAATCTCATAACAGTAACTATAGTGAGGGGCGAGAAAGGGAGAGCTACACCCTTAAGCAGGGCAGGCTCAAGGGGTTGTGATGCCCTGAGCCATCATTTTGCTTTTGCGCCCCTCCCCCCGGGATCAATCTTACGATATGAGATGGACCAATAGGGATAAACTTTCAGCCACAGCTGTCACTGTGCTGCCATTTAACTTAATCATATATTCAACGCCACTCTCCACAGAGGGAACAGTGATGAATATATGGATAGAACAGTAACTGTCGGCACTCTCTGTTTAGTTTACGCCTACTATTTGGCAGGCCTAAACTAAATGTATAACTTAACCGAATAGTGACTGAATATCATACCTATCTGGATAACCTCTTGGCTTGCCCTCGCTCTTCCCATATGATAGTCCACAAACATATACTGTAGGTAATATCTGACTGTTTATCTATTTTAAATGATCTGATATTATCCATATATTTTTTGAAGAAGCATGGGGTGGTGAATATACAATTACCTTTGCATATAACTCCAGTATAATTATTTATTCATATGGATCATTCCCAGACTAATCAATAAATCTCCCAACAATAGAAACAGAGCAGAAGCAGGGTGTTTCACTTTACAACTCAATATAGTTTCTGTTCAAATTCTAGTGTCACATCAGTGACAACAACACAAACTCCCTCCACTGCAAGACATTGAGGTATGTTTACTAAACTGCGGTAATGTGAATCGCGTTAGGATCCGCGGTAAGGACATGGGCGGTACATCATTACGGATAATGCGCATTTTCGGTACCGATAATGCGCGTTACGAGGCGCCATACATTAACGAGCGTTACAAAGTGCCGTGTAAAGCGCCACGCAAGGCGCCCATACGGCATTTGATAAGGTAGCTAGCAAGGTATCTAGAGCTGTAGCACAATGGTTAATACACTGGCAGAGGATGTGAGTTCAATCCCCCTGTGGGTCCAATGAGTAAAGCTGGCTGAGACATTAGCTTTTACTTCAAATCAGTGCTGTCTGAAGCATATTGTTTTGTAAATTTAATTAGTGCTGCCAGCAAACACACCCTCACAGGGCCGTAACCTAAGGTGCCGCATAAGGTACCCTATAAGGTACTCCAGAGGGCACATTATTAAGTGCACTGTCCACCAAGACAACCTATAATGTTACCTATGGGGTGCCCCATAAGATGCCTTATAGGGTGCTTTACAGGGTGCCCTAGAGGGCGCTTTATAGGGCGCCTGATGAGGCACCATAAGGAGACAGCACTGTGAGGGTGTCTGTGCTGGCAGAACCAATTTAAATTAAAAAAAGAAAATGCCACAGACAGCCCTACCCAATAACCCCACAGTGGGATCAAACCCATAACTTCTGGCTCCACAGGCAGTGAGGTTACCAGTGGACTACAGCTCTATAGCTGCTACTACATGCCTGGCTGGCTACAGAGGGACTGCAGGTCACCACACAAACCGTCTGCTTTGGTTACCAGGATAGTGTTAACCCACCCATACCCATGATGCACTGCACATGCAGATCAGCAGTCTACAGATGATCACAAGATGCGGAATGCACCCCCCCCCCCCAGCACCTCGGCCTGGTAGGGGGTACTAACCATGTTCACCCCCACAGCACCTCAGCCTGGTAGGGTATACCAACTGTGTGTGTTACTGGCACAGAGTAGTTACAGACCGTCACAGTGTGCGGGTCCTGAGCTCACCCTGAGGGTGAGGTGGGGTGCCCAGCACCATTTCCACAGCACCTGGCTTTGCTGAGATAGGCTGTGCTGCAGGTCTCCATCAGTACCAGTGTGTGATAGGTGGTCCTTGTAGACATACCTAGGCTATGCCTGTGTCCATCTGTATTTCACATCTAGTCCTTGTGGACTATGATGCACCCAGAATAGTGCATACCCTGTGTGGGTTCCATGGTCACATGATTTAGGTGAAGGGGGTTGTTTGACCCACAGGCGGATTCCTTCTTTCTCCCCCCCCCCCCAAACCCACCCTACCCTCTGTGGCTCAGGCTTGGGGATGGAATATCCCACCAAAGGATCCACAATGTACCCCCCCTGCAATGGTGACAGTAGAGGGGACCATCAACCACAGTCCAGCTGGTGGTAGGACACCCTACAGGGCAGCCAATGCAGATCTGTACGCATCCATAAATAGGGCAATGGCAGGCAAGCAGACAGTCACCCTGGAAATGCACAGCTGCCCCCCCCACCCCTCTCCAGCAGCAAGCACAGTGAGTCACCAGCCGCTGCACCCTGCAAGGTGTTCCAGCCACACACACATACTAACTGCAGACAGTCTGCTAGCTAGTCCATAGTGCATGTTCCTGGAGGGGATGTGCACACACCCACCAAGCAGATAGGTCAGTGATTAAACCCCAGATAACAGAACCGATATATATATCACTTACAAGAAACACTGTATAGCACTAGGGGGGAACCCAGCCATGCCGTGGTCACTGCGCAGTCAGGGTGAGAGTGACCTTCCAGCAGGACATGCTGTAGCCACCCTGTCCGTGCAGGTGGTGGCCAGGCACGACAATGTCCCAGCCATTGCCCTATGCTCTGTACAGATGAATCCAGGCCAGGCCACCCTATCCAGGCTATTCCCACAGTACCTTGCTTCTCATTATGCACATTGGCAGCCAATACAGGCAACAGTGCTAGCAGTGTGGGCTGTGGAGGGTGTTTGCAGCCACCATACACTGGATAGACAGACACATACTCGCCACACCTATGCCAGCATTGTGCAACTATGTTTATGTTTATGTTTATTTAAATTTGATATACCGCTCAGGCCAAGAGGCATTAGAGCGGTTTACAATACTATATCAGTCAAGGAAATAAGAAAAGAACGCCATTTATATGATAGGACAGGACAGAATAGAGGACAGAGACAGTCAAACAGATAAGAGAAGGAGAGGAACACGGAACAGCAAGATACCACAATATATAGGCACCACAATCCAGCTTATGCCGTCAGTGTAACCTCCAGCAACAGACGCCACGGACCAACGCCTAAGGGTTTGGCAGCCCTGGCCACCGCACCAGTTCTGGCATGTGCAGGCATGGCTATGGCTATGCAATACTGTTGGGGTCACTCCCCAGGGTGGTAAACACTGTTAGACACAATACCTGTAGAACACACCACAGACATCAGAAAGGTTGCTATGATGCAGCTCACTCAGAAATTTGTACTTAACTTTGGAATTGCTATCTGCCAGTAATCATAGCAACCTTTTGATAGCTGTGTACCGTTTTCCCAGGTTTAGGGTGGCATTCCTAAGATATGCAAGTGCTAGTATTGGGAGATGCACGCAGGGCCCAACATCCTGCCTCTCCTGGAGGCTTCGGTTAATGGGGCCTGTGGGTGCGGGTGTTTCTGGCCCTGTTGGCTGCTGCTCTAGGGCAGGGGCTCCCAACTCCGGTCCTGGTGGGCCACACACTGTTCGAGTTTTCATGCTGTCCCTCATGAATATGCATGGAAGATATCTGCATACCATGGGGGCGGCGCATAGAAATGCAGCACAGGCATCTTTATTAGCGACAGCATCTTACCTGAATGGTGTTTGACCCTCCAGGACTGCATTTGGGAGACTCTGCTGTAGGTACTGCTCCTGTTTAGGGTGTCTGTGCTCTGTAGGGTAAAATGTAGGTGTCCCAGGCATGTTCCTGTTATCTGCAATAAAGGTTCTGTCTTTCTTACCATGGTTTATTACTGGGTAAAATATGGGGACAGGGTTAGCAGGTACCACAGCTGGGACTTGAATCTGTGACCTTCTGAGCACACTGGCTGTGTGTACTGCACCACCGTGTTGCCACAGGGACAGTTTTATTCCCTGGAGATACCATGACTGTTTGTCAGATGGAGCCTGTCTGTTGCAGTGCATGGCACCCTCCTAAACGGGGCTAGGCCATGGTCTGCTGCAGCCAGCTGCCACTGCCCCCTCTGCCACCAGCACCCCTCCGCCACCATGCTGCCATGCCCTTCTGCTGGTGGTGCTGGTGGTGCGCAGTCTCAGGCCATCCAGTATGCGGGTAGGCGGCTGCCTATGGTGCGGGTTCTGGGGTAGGTGTGCCTGCATAGACGTCCACGCTTCCCCCCAGCACCGCCTGCCACTGTTCTGTGCCCTTGGGGGTAGCTGCTGGGTACTATCCCCTGTGACACTGTGGGAAACACAGTCGTGCCCATGTTGGGCCTTCATCAGTTGCTGTCTGGCTGCTCTGCTGTTTCAGCATTTGTATGGGCCACCTAGGCATCACCCTAGTCTGCACTGTAGCCCAGCTGCACCACAGCATGTGCCGCCTGCGGCCCTCTGTATCCCCTTTTGCAGCATCTGTCCAGTTGCCCATTCCAACATGCCCACCCTGCTGTGCGGAACATGTGCACGCCATAGGACACCTGTCCAATAACAATGGACAGCCCTGATCAGCGCTATTTCACTGTGGGATCATTCACCTTTTCTGGGGATAGAGCATAGACCCTTCCACAATTAATATCTTTTTTTGGGAGCTTTCTCGGTAGTGTTTTTTGCTGTTTCCAAATATTATCACTATTGGCCAGCTTGTTTAGGTTTTTTTCCAGTTTGTTGAGGTCATATGTTTATCTGCCCTTTTGTTCTGTGCACATGTATCACACTTATCACTTTTTGTAGGTTTCCCTGCCTATGCTGTACATTGCTGACACTTAAATGGTTTCTCTCCCCTGCAAATGTGCATCTAACGGCAGGTTTTCAATCCCGTTAGGATTCAGCTCTTCAGATCAGCGCGTTGGTGTGAAAGGGGCCTCTCCCCGCTCACACTCCGCCCATTGACCCCTTCTCTCCGCCTTCTGCGGTGTTTTACCGTGCCGCGGATCTTTATGATTGTTGTTACGTTAACGCACGTTATGAGATGTTAACGATTGTTAACGTCTCATAACGCATGTTAACATTACTTAACGATTGTTAACGTTACATAACGCGCGTTATGTAACGTTACCGCAGTTTAGTAAACATAGCCCATTGTGTAATAGCACAAAACATAACAAATGAAAACTCAAAGCTGACCACAGCACATCAACATCAAGTCCAAAAATTCTAACTGTACCAGCCCTACCTATGAAACGTCAATAGCGTAAATATTATACTATATCAGCACATCTCCAGTGGTGAAAGGGGAACAGGTCGGACTGCTACAGATTCCTACCTAGAACTACCATATTAACGGAATCCCTCACTTCAGCTGCACATGGAAAACAGACCATCATCTTGTAAAGAATAACAGACTACAAGTTAGAAACAAATATGCAGACAAAAAATGAAATGGAAAACCCTTAAAACAGACTCCGAGGAGTAGAACTCTGAAGAAAGAAACAGATTCATTTCCTTCTGTAGTGAGCTATAAGAAGTGTACATTTTCAAAGCTGACATATTTTATTCTCTAAAGACTGAAATTCTTTTGTACCTTTGTTGTCTGATCATTTTTCCAACTGGGTTAGCTCTGGTCTCTCTTTAACACTTCCTCTCCTAGGTTGTTTCCTACACATTTATTCCCCTTGTAAAATGAGAGAACATGTCTATATTGTCGGCCATTCCAAACTCCTCCCCCATGTGTATTTCCATGTGTCGCAGATCTACTCATATAAATGCCACTATTTAGACATGGTAATAAAATAATTCCTAGTATACACAAGGAAAACTTTCCCCTGTGGTCCGAGCCGGCCCTAGAATTGGTCCAGGGTGTTGGCACCCTAGGCGAACATCAACCTTTATACCCCTCCCCCCCTGGCTTTGAATGCCCTGCTTTTGCTCCCTTCCAGAAGTTGCCACCCTAGGCGACCGCCTAGTTTGCCTAGTGGGTGGGCTGGCCCTGCTTGTGGTAGAGAGACTGCAGGAAAGACAGACAACAATGTCTTTCACTTATACGCATATTGCATGTAAGCATTCCTAGGGACTTAGTGCCATTGAATATCCCGTTCAGCAGCATTTACACGGTTTACAGGTCTGTAAACCATGCAAATGCCTTTGAATATCGGGCCACATGACCTATGCACACAGCTGGGCCTTCGAGCATGTATTTTAGTTGAGTGCTATTCTATAAGTGCACACATCAAGCCAACGATGCGTACTTTCCACATGGGCAAGCACAAAGGCAGAGCTTGGATGCTTAGGCAGAGTCTAAATTTACTTGCATAAGTTATAAAATACTGTAAATCGTGCATTCTTTGCAAATCCAGGTGTGTGCATTTATATCGACTCTAGGGCTGACATCTAAGTTTACTGCACATGACTTATGGCTTATGCCACATGTGATGGGGTCTAGAGTGGAGGAGGAGCCTAATGGTTAAGTAACACTGGCTTGGGACCCCAGCGACCAGCGTTCAATTCCCACTAGCACTCCTTGTGGCCTTGGGCAAGGTGCTTAACCCTCCATTGCATCAGAAAAATCCAAGTTATCAATATCCCTGTTTAATTTACATTACCAAGTTTAAGTTTCAATGTAAACTGCTTTGATTGAAATGATAAAGCGGTATATAAAACCTGTTAAATAAATAAATATAGGGGTATGTTTACTAAACCGTCCTAATGTTACTGGCGCTAGTTGCAGCAATAAGGTGAAGAATGCCATATAAGGAGTGGGGGTTCCAGTCCTAAGGTAGCAAGAATATGTATCGCGCGATAGCGGGCACCGCGGCACGTTAACGTGCGTTAACCCTAAGGACATGCCAGCGCAGTGTTAGAAGCTATGACAATGTAGCCCACTGGTTACTGCAATGACTGTGGAAGCAGAGGTCATGGGTTTGATCCTGCAGTGGTGTAATCTAAAAAGGCTGTCTGAGGCATTTTCTTTTCATTTAAATCAGTGCTGCCAGCAAAAACACCCTCAGAGTGCTGTAACCTAAGGTGCCTCATAAGGCGCCCTATAAGGTGCCCCATAGGTCACATTATAAAGTGCCCTGTCTGCCAAGGCACCCTGTCCTGCAAATCTGCCTAGCACAAGGTTTTCACTGGCGCTAATTTTCAGAGCTTTATTTCACGGCGTTAGTGTGCATGGATCCACTCCCCGCCCACTCTCCGCCCATTGACCCCTTCTCTCCGCCCCTGGGGAGCCTTACTCTACTCTCTGGGGTGCCTTTCTCCTCCCTCTGCGCACCTCACCGCCGCTGGAGACGTTATCGCATGATACGTGATGTTATTGTGCGATATCACGCGATACGTGACGTTATTGCATGATATCACGCGATAACGTTACGTATCGCACAATAACATCGCCGCTGCTACGTTAAGACGGTTTAGTAAACATACCCCATAGAGTGCTGCCTGTCCCTCTCCAGAGGAATTATCAACAGGCCCCTATAAGAGACCTTGCAGCCCAGAGTACAGGGCTGGGATAGTATGGCTCACAGGAAAAGGTTAAAAATCCATCAGACTGCAGGAGGGGGAGAGGCCTGTGGAGCCAGTTTTCAAGGCAAGCATCCAAAGGTAGGAACTTTAACTTGGCAAGGAAGGGCCGGGAGACCAGCTTTGTGAAGGTTTAACAAACTGGGTCTGAATAAAAACATGTTTTGTTTTCCCTGAATTGCTGTCTGGTGTTTTAATAGAAAACCCCGTCCCATGCAGCCACACTACCACACCCCGATTTTATAAGCAAAGGTAGGCACCCACTTTTCTTTTTACTGTAAAATAGGTGCAATTTGCGTGCATAAGAATATCTGCACTAATTGGATTGGTTTTAAGAGCCTATTTTCTAAAGGCACATAGGTGCCTATGTTGCTTTTATATATTAAGCTTAAAATAGGCTCTTTCAACATATTTACCCTGTTATACACTTAACCCCTAAAAGTATGATGTTCAATTATGCGTTTTACAGAATTGTTCTGGAAAAATTGATATTGTGGGAATTATGATTCTCTATTTCTTTCTTTTAAAATATTTCCAGCCTACCCATCCTACAATTTGCACAGTTCTAGGCGGGATATTTATTTATTAATGCTTACATACCACTTTTTACCGGGTCAAAGCAGTGTACATTTAGGGGTATGTTTATTAAGCGGCGTTAACGTCACCGGCGGTAAGCACAGCGCTAATGTTACCAATGCCATATAAGGATGTGGGCGGTGCGGCGTAAAGGTAGCCATGGGCCATTTACCGCATGGTACAGGGCATCCTGGCCATGTAATGTGCGGTACAGGGCGCCCTGGCCAAGTACCGCATGGAACAGGACGCCCTGGCCACTTACTGCACGTTAGTGCAACATCTGAAGGCAGGGTGACAAGCATCAATGTGCCAAAGGTCTACAAGGGCCACAACCTAAGGCGCCCTGACAGTATAAGACGCCCTGAGGGACTAAGACATATGAAATTAAGGTGCCCCAAGATTGATTGATGTACAGGTGTTAGGTGATAGATCAAACTCAGACCATTAGTTTGCCTGGATTGAAAACAGCATGCATAAAATAGTTAACACGGAATATATGCAAGGGTGTCTGGGGCAGGACTGAACCCGCACCCTTTTGGATGGTATGTGCACCAGGGCAGAATGGGAAAAACATGAAGAAAGAACATGTGTGAATCAAACCAATCCTCTGTGGTGTCCAAATACAGTACACAAACTACTATGCTAACACTGCAAGCTATCTGCTGTGCCAGGGATTATGAAGAAAGCATCCATATGTATCTGCTAACAATGTAGAAGCAGGCTGAGAGAACCACGACACCCCTGTAGGGTGTGGCTGTGTGTAAAATATAGCTGCGATGGAGGCCCAGACTGACATCCACAGTCAGGGCTCAGTCTCCTAAGACTGTGCACTGTGCGGGTTATGCATCTGCTGCGTTCACATTACCAACACACACCAATGCGCCACAGCTGAGGCTGCGCGCAATGTGTGACGGGTAGCCTGGATGGAGTGCACAATGTAGTGCACACTGAAGAAAAAGACTGGAAAGTAGCCTGTAGGAATTGAACCAGCGCCCTAGTGGGTCTAAACACATGGCTGCAATCACTATGCTAACCTTGCCCAGCAACTGCAATCAAAATACTTTCCAATAAAGGGAATGTATGTATGTATATTTGTATCTCCCTGTGACGTGTCAGCTGATTTGCAGCCCATCCTGCTGCTACCTTTCAGGGATAGGTGGTCAAGTGAGCTATGGTCAGCATGATTATGCCAGAGTATATGTTGGTCAGTGTGGAGATGCAGCGGCTGAGGCAGGTATGTTTCCAACATGTCCCATGTACATTCACTCCTATGTCTACAGCTTATCCGCAGGACAGATCCCGTCTAGGAGCTGCACTGTGTGCATTGTTCAGTATACCCCTCCCCCAATGCATTCCCACGCTCTGCAGGCATGATTCACATGTGCGTGTGTGTAGACAGTATGTAGTGTATTATGAGGCAACCAACACACATCATCCATGACATGCCCTCTATCACTTACCTGCCTGTTAGTGTAAGCCATACAATCCAGCACATGCATACTGTGCAAAAACAGTGCAGGTGTATGGAGAGCATCAGATACGTTTCAGATGGTATGTTTCCATGGAGGCATGTGCAGGGGCAACCTGTTGCACCTCAACCGTGATCTCCAGTGCCAAATAGCTCATAGCCCATCTATGTCCCTGATAGCCCGCACAGATGGGGATGCAATGCTACCAGCACGTTGTCCCAGGTGAACCTGGCTGTGGCATAATATTTGTGCACATTATGAAAACAAGCCAAAAAGGGATACAGAAGCTGACATGAAGCTGGACCCAGCCCATGGGCTGCTAGAATGTGGCTTTGCCAGCACCGCAATACCTATGTTGTTTTCTGTGCTTGGATCTGTGGGCCAAAATGCAGCAGCATAGTTGTGGAGACACCACTCCATGCAACATTTCCTGACAATATGAGGCCCTACTGCATCAGCTGTGAGTGTGCCTGATGTGGACATCATGAAGATTGTGCCATTGGAATGCATATAGTGTTTGTGAGGCCCAATATGTACATGTACACACAACGTAAACCTCCTGTGTCACTACTGCACTATTTGCAGTATGTTATGAAGAAAAGTATCTGTAGAGGGTCTGGATGAGTAACATCCACCGAGTCGCTATTTGTGAGTCATAGACAATGTGAGGGCAGTATGAACTTCAAATCAATGCAGTGATGTTGTTAACAAAACATGTAGAATAGGCTTCCAGTGGCCCTGTATGACATCTGGTATATTATGCAAGGGTAAATTGTATGTGTAAAGCTAATTTTCCAGCATAGGTGTTGCCCATGTGCACCAGGGGTGCTGCTGAGAGTGATGATAGAGAGGAACCTTGCGGTACACCCTGCCTTTGGAGGAAAGGTTCTGATGCTGCTGCTCCGGATTTTACATGTTGCCATCTTCCAGCCAGATATGACTTACACCATTCGAGTGCAGTGCCGCAGATACCCTTCTCTTTTAGTCGCCCCAGGAGAAGTTCGTGACTTACTGAGTCGAATGCTGCAGTGATGTCTAAGAAAATAAGCACAAACCCTTGACGGATGTTGTCGATACCTGTGATTATATTATTGAAGAGGGTGGTAAGGAGGGTTTCAACACCATGAGACTCCCTGAATCCATGTTGGCAATGGTATAGCGGGGCAACGGAGTCTATGTGATCTTGTATTTGCCTTTGTACCTCTTTCTCAATTATCTTAGCTAGGAGATGTATACTAGCTATAGGTCTATATGAGTCGACCTTCTGGGGGTCTAGCTTGGAGTTTTTTAAAAGAGGTCTAATGGATGTGTATTTGAGAGCTGTAGGGAAGGATACGGATGTGAATGATAGGTTCATTGGTCTTGTAATGAAAGGACTGAACACAGTGCGTAGCTCCTTTATCCAAAAGGCTGGGCAGGGGTCAGTTTGAGCCGTGGTGGTATTGAGAGACGTGATGGTGTCTTCAAGGTATTTCGTGGATGGTGTGGAGAACATAGATAGGGACATTAGGCAGGTTGGCTCTTGTGCGGTGGCCGCTGAGACCTTATCTGTCTGGAGTAGTTTAGACTGTAGGTAGTCGGCAAAATCTTGCGGGTGAATCTCATCTTGCTGCTCAGGAGATGGTTCCTTTGATAAATGATCTGCCAAACAGACAATGCATGAACACCATCTGTGAATGACAATCATATCTAGCACAATTAGAGATACACCACCAAGGCTGTCAGATGCATATGTGGGTATCTAGGTCATTGAGAGGTATAACCAGCAGATGTGCTGCTGACAACATGCTGTTGAAGAGGACACGATAAGCACAGCACATGTGCACATATCAGCAGAGACTAAAATGACTGTCAAATATAGCATCAGTCTGGAATATAGATATAAACATCATGGCTGCATGGTATCACAAATAACATACTCACAACAAATGCCAGACAGATGTCAATGTTAAAAAACAAAAAGGGATGTGAACATCATTCTGCAGAAAGTGACATGCTGAGATAGTAGTCACAGCTACCAGACATTGGCGATTACCCCCACCAAAACTTAAATAAGGAAACAAGGGGGTACCATGTGCAATTGCTGCCCAGCCACAGAAAGGCATGGATGCTATGGCAGTGCTGTGATTTGCTATAGCAGATACACCAGTGTGTAGAATGTCATAGAAAACTGCAGTGCTCCTACAGTAGGCCATGTGTTGCATGTGGCATGAGATATGCAGACATAAAGGTGCCACCCAAAACCACCTGTCACCCTGGGCCATCTGTGATAGTGGTCATGCACCCCAGATCACTCTAACAGCATGCGCATAGTAGACAAAACAAATACCCAGCCAGCAGGACACAGTCCTCATACTGTCCACTCTCAAACTGTTGGAATAGTGCTGAGTGATGCAGGATAAAGGAGTCATGGGTGGACCCTGGAAACCTAGGAACCACATTCAGAATATGCATATTTGCATCACATACAACCTGCACATTCAGGGAATGGTAGTGTTTGTGGTTACGGAACACTGCCTCCCTGTCTCTGGGTCGGACCAGGGCAATATGTGTGCAATCAATAGCTCCCATCACGTGTGGTATCCCTGCAATCTGCTCAAATGCTTGGTTCAGGGCCCCCCATTGTTGCCTACTGTTAGGAAATACAATGTAACTTCTTACCCGGCTGATCATGGCTTGCAGTACCTGGTAGAGACAGTGAGAAGGTGGACCAGCTCATTCCACCTACTGCAGCCACTGATGTCTGGAAGCAGCCAGAGGCAAAGAAATGTAGGGCACTCAGGAGCTTTACCAACCCTGGTATGGCATGAGACTGGCCAGTCTGAGGCTTGAGGTCAGATATTAGATCCTCATAGAGCTCTCTAATAGCTCCTATGCTCAGACGATAGAGGGAGATGGCCTGGTCCTCATGCATGCCCTGGAGCCTGGGCCTGTAGAGGCAAGGCTGTCTGGGGTGCACTTCTGCACACCTATGGCACCGTGGTGCCCCAGCCCCGGCCTGTGGATCCTCCACAGCTGCAGGTCTGTGTTGCTGCGGGACTGGACCCATGCCCATTGCCACTCTCCCCTGGACACCATCTCCCTCCTCCGGCAACCACAGTTCTCCCTCACCATGCAACCACTGGACAGCACTCGCAGCAAAGACAAAATGAGCTGTCATGGACGATGGCTATAGCAAATGCACACTGCCTCAAATAGGGAGGGGATGGGGAAAAGATCACAACAAGCACTACACACCTGTGCATAACGCATCACACACAAGCAGTGGCGTAAGGTCCATTCTGTGAGGGTCCCCCCAGCCCCCTGCACATTCGGAAGTAGCGGAATGCAGGCACAACGTACCCTGTGCATGTGGAAGGTGCTGAACCAGGCGCAATGTTCGTTACATTTGCGTTTCGCGCCTTACGTATGCACATGTGTAGAACGCAGATACAAGGCACCTTCAATATGTGTAAGGCATGGAACAGAGGCACAACGTGGGATGCGCATGTGTTCCGCGCCTACCAGTGTCAGGGTGACTCGCGAATCCTCACGGGCTTGCTGTCCATGTGTTGGTATCCCTTATGAGGATCACTGCAGTACTTAATAGCACAAATACATGTCCAGCCATAAATAGGGTTTGCAGCGCATGGCACACATATAACCCGAATAACCCCATTTGCATATGGGCATGATGTTATGTAAATGTGCAAGACATACTGTACGTGCGTTATGCGCAGGATGCCCTGCACCTCCATGAAGTGCCATGCGTATTTGCATGGCACCCTGCACGTGCAGGAGGCACCCTGCACATACAGTGTGTGAACTCCGCAGGCGCAGTGCGCCTCGCGACAGATCATGGGCCTGCTGTTATTGTCACCCTCTCACAGCATAATGTCACGTAGCCAGAGTACTGGCACATGTGTGGACATTGTCAGTCCATGCACCACATGTCACACCTAGAATGCGCCTCAATGTGTATTCCTATGCAAATGGTGCCTCGTGGCCATGGAAGGTGCTGTGCGCATGTGCAGGGTGCATTGTGCATGCATAGGGCATGATGCAGGCCACCCTGCATGTACATACTATGCTATGAGCATGTGCACCGTGCCCTGTGCATGCACAACGCATTCTGTAGGTGCACGAGGTGCACTGCTCATGTGCAAATGGTGTAGGACGTAGTGTAGGTGTGACACATGGTGGAAGTCAGTGTTCAGTCCGGAGACGTGCTACTGCTCTTAACTACGTGAAACCTGCAGCGAGAGGGGATACCAACAGATCAAGGTGACCAAACACATGAAGAGCAGCCCCATGAGCAGTCTGGGGTCCAGGTCCCAGAAGAGAAACAAGCTGGGCCATCTGGGGTGGTCCAGAAAACACAAGAGCAGCCTGACAAGCCCCTACCTGGCAAAAGTAAAAGGAAGTGTGTCCCTGTAGAGGTGCGCAAGAGGGCAATGCGGTTCACCCAGCAGGAAAATGACATCCTCCTGGCCAATGTTTTAGGGAAATATGATGTGCTGTTTGGGCAGCTCAGTACAAAAACACCTCTGAGCACAAGAAACATGGTGTGGGAGGAGATCCAGGTAGCTGTTGGTGAGGCTAGTGGACCACCCAGGGACATTGAGAGCCTCAGAAAGAGGTACAATGATATATAAAACGTGGTGTACAAGCATACCTCACAGCAGAGGGCCAGCATGCAATGGGCACAGGTGATGGCAGTCCCAGTGGCACAGAACTTTCTGCCCTTGAGCAACAGTTGGCAGATAGACTGGGGCCCATCTACATACATGGACTGTCCCCAGAGCTGGACACAGCCCATCCACATGCTGGAAAGTGTATAAGGGTGAGATCACACTATCTACCTAATTGGTAAATGCAAGTGCCTTTCTCCCTCATAACAAGTTGCCTGTATCCTGTACTGCTGCTCCCCATCAGACATTTGATGACAGTCACAATATTGTTTTTTTGCCCATTCACCCATTGTAAAAAGTACTTTGCCATGATGTCATGATGACGCAGTAGAGCTAAAGCCCTAAGAAACATAACCAAAATGCTTACCGTACACATATGACTCATGTGTGAAATGCAACTCTGTTAATCAACCACACACGCTGTCCTCTGCAAGCAAGTGATACATCCTGTAGATATGGATGGCCATATGGCCACACATATAACGTGTATGCACCTAGCTACATGTGTGAACCTATGACCTGTGTGACTGCTGCATGCATGGACCTGTGCAGCTCCCTCTATGCCAACCAGAGTGTATTTCCACCTTCTTTCTGACCTGGCTTGACTGGCCCCTGGGACAGCATGGTACCTTACAAAGTAAAACTGTCTCTATATGGCCATGTACCAGAATGTGAACTGTAGTGAGTGTATGTTGCCTTTCCCCAGGTGACACACATTGCGAGGGTGCTGCGGCGTGTGTTAGACCCCTGTCTAACGCACGCTGCAGCACCCTCGCAATGTTCTTTTTAATCTGTGCCGGGTCCTCTGCCGGCATTCCCGCTGGTGGGGGGAGGGGCAGAGCGATCGATCACTCTGTACCTCCCCCCACCGGCAGGAATGTTGGCAGCGGACCCAGCGTAGCTTAACGGGAACATTGCTCTTGAGTGTTAAGGCTGTGTGTTTGCTATGGTGTCGAAGTATTCCATGAAGAGGTGAGTTTTTAGTTGTTTTCAGAAGTCGGCGTTATCCATAGTTGCTCTTAGGTGGTGTAGGAGTGAGCTCTAGAGAGACGGGCAGTAGTATTCAAACACTCTATGAAGTACTGTTTGAGAGGTGCTGGTCATGGCAGAAGCTGTCGAGAGGGTGTTTTGGTGTTGCTTCCTCCTTGATTGAGTATCTGGCACTCTCTGGATTAGCTCTTTTAGGCATTTGGTGGACTGGTTTTGCAGGATCTTGAAAGTCATCATTATTGATTTGTAGTTTCTTAACGATCGAATGGGGAGCCAGTGAAGGGATTTTAAGATTGGAGTGATGTGTTCATGTCTTTTTGTTCTGGTAATTAGTTGGGCTGAAGTTTTTGCACAATTTATAGGGTTTGAATTGCACATTTGGGTAGTCCTTGAAGTATCAGGTTGCAATAATCAAGCTGTGGGGTGATTATTTTCTGACATACGGTGTGGAAGTGGTTATGGTCAAGTAGAGGTCATAGGTTTTGAAGGATCTTCATTTTATAGAAGGCTTTGGAAGTAGTTTTCTTGACGTGTGATTGGAAGGTAAGCCTTTGGTCTCGAGTTACCCCAAGATATTTCACTTTCTTCTTCAAAGGATTGGTTGGTTTCCTATTAGAAGATTATCTGGTGGGTTAAATGCAATGTCTCTTGTGATTGAGTGAGCCTCAGATTTGTTATAGCTGATTATGAGGTTGTGTTGTGCTAGCTATTCTGTAACTGATGTCATGCAAGAGGTGATGGTGGAGTAATCGGGTTTGCTGGTGTCAAATGGGGTATAGATCATCAGGTCATCTGCATATAGGTGGTATTTTATATTGTGTTCCTGGATAATTTTACAGGCTGGTTGTATGTATATGTTGAATAGAAGGGCAGATAGTGCAGGGCTCTGAGGTATTCCTTGCAGTGGGAAAGGTTTGGAAGTTCTGTTCTTGATTTTGATTTGTGTCTGTCGATCGGATAGGTGTGAGTGAAACCTTGTCAACTGGGTGCCACTGATTCCTATCACCATCTGTCTGTCCAGGAGTATGGAGTGGATTATTGAATCGAATGCAGATGTTATGACAATAAAGAGGAGTATGAAGCCTTGTTTGACGTTTTCAATTCCTTTAAGAACTGTGTTCATTAGTGTGGTTAAGAGAGTTTCTATTCCATGGTATTGTCGGAACCCGTGTTATTGTGATCTTGTAATTGCCATTGAACTGTTTTTTTCTATTATTTTTGTTAGTAGAGGTATGCTGGAAATGGGTCAGTATGAGGATGGTGAGTTTGGGTCGGTTGTGTTGCTCTTTAAGTAAGGTCTTATAGAAGAGATTTTTAGTAGTGTTGGCATGAATCCTTGTGTTAGAGATAGATTTACTGTTCTGCAGATCATCGGTGCTAGCTCTTGTGAGGTCATCTTTCTCCAGGTTGTTGGGCAAGGGTTGAGTGATGATGTGGTTGTGTTCAGAGATTTCAGTAGTTTGCTGCAATGTTCGTCAGTGATTGAGTAGAATGAGGACCAGTTGTTTGGGTAGTCAGGTTTTGTCTTAGGAGCAAGGGTTTGGTTTGTTGCATGGTTTGTGCAGGCAATTTTGTGCTGGAGATGATTTCCGAATGCCTCTGGTGCTATTGTATCAGCGACCTGGTTTTATGGTGATTTAGTGAGATCTTTTACTATCTTGAAGAGCTCTCTTGGGTGGTTTAGAGATTTCATGATGATATTTGTGTGGTATTGTTTCTTTTGATTTAGAATGAGATTATTGTATTCCTTCTATTTGGTCATGTATTCCTTGAGATGTGTCTGATTTTTAGTTCTTTGCCATCTTCTCTCCAGCCTTCTTAAGCTTGTCTTGTCTTATGTTGGAGGAGTACCATGGTGCCTTGTTTGCTCGTTGAGATATTTTTAGTTTCTGTGATGCAAGAGCAATTGGTGTTATGGTGTCATTCCAGTTCATTATTAGGGCTATAAGGTCCGTAATGTTGGTGTCAAGCTTGGGAAGTATGTGTTCGAGTAGAGTGTCCTTGTCAAATTCTTTGAAGCGATGCTGGGTAGCTGTGCAATGCTGTCTGGGTAATGGGAGTTTTGCTGGGAATTCGAATGAGATCATGTGATAATCAGACCAGGGTACTGGGGTTACTTGGTAGGGGATGCGAGAGTTGCTGAAGTGGAGGCTGGAGGGTACAAATAAGAGGTCAAGAGTATTTCCCCCACTGTGTGTCTGAATTTCGATGATTTGAGTGAAGTCCAATGAGTTTAAAGCATTGAGGTATGCCATAGCTTGCGCTGGAAAGGCTGAATTTAAGTTAAAGTCGACTAGGATGATTAGAGATTTTCCTTTGTTGGAGTAATTGCAAGCTAACTCGATTATGGTTGAGAAGTCATCTGGATCAGAGGTTGGGGATCTATATATAAGACATATTGACAATTGTTTGTTCTCCAGTATTATGATATTTACAGTTGGGTTGAAAAGCTACTAATGGGTTTAAGTTTTAGTGGCTTATTCGTTAGGATGAGCATTCCTCCACCCTTGCATTGCATTCTGGGGCAATGGTGAGAATCCATAATTGAGAGGATGAGTTGGTTTATTAGGATATTGTCTGCGTCGGTCAGCCATGATTCTGTTATGCACATAATTTCGACTTTCTGATCTTGTATGTAATCTGATATGGTGTGGATTTTGTTGTGAATGGAGTGGGCATTTATTAGAGAGCATTTGATTATTTGGGTTTCTATACAGCTGTTAGGTGCACTTGTGTAAATTCCTTTGTGTATATAGACACAAGGTGGTGTGGTCTCCTCTGTGGCTGCTGGTGCAGTGCTAGTGTCGCTAGTTGTTGTTTCGTTCTGCACAGGATTGGAATCAAGCTGTTCCATATGTGTGTTGCTCTGGATGGTCTTATTAATGTTATTAGGAGAATGGAGAGCAAACTCATCTGAATCCACTTCATTTTTGCACGTTTATGATAATTGTTTGGCACCACTCTCGACTCCAACGAGGCATTGAAAAGGTCAGTCAGTGGAGCTGCTAGAACGTCTCCAAGTTCTCTCAGTATACGAGGGTGTATCCCATCCAGTCTCATCGCTTTGTCTACTTTAAGTTTAGCTAGTTTCTCACGAACACAGTCTTCTGAAAATTGTTGAAGATGTCCCTCGCTTCTGTTCCTGTTTGTGAGTGTTTTCTGAGGTCCTGCTCCTGGTTCTTCATCTGTGAACACAGAACAGAAATATATGTTAAACAATCCTGTTTTATCCTCGTCAGCTTCTACATATTCCTCCCCCCCTTCACCCTTGACAATACCACTTTTACCCTTCCTCTTCTCACTAACATATCTGAAAAATAATGTATCCCCCCATTTTATTGCATTGGCTATTTCCTCCTCTTTTTACATAGTAACATAGTAAATGACGGCACATAAAGACCAGTATGGTCCATCTAGTCTGCCCAGTATGATGGCAAGAGTAGGTGCACCTGCCGCTCCATGCAGGCCACCCCTCCCCATGTCTCTGCTCAGGGGGTGAAACCACCACTCCATGGAGGACACCCCTATTTGTTGAGAAATTAGATGGTTCAGTTTATTTGGATTTTATCCTGTTGCTGTAAAGGGATCCACTGTGTCTGTCCCATGCCATTTTGAATTCCGTCACCGTGTTTGCCCCCACCACTTCCATCGGGAGGGTGTTCCAAGCATCCACCACCCTTTCTGTGAAAAAGTATTTCCTGATATTGCCTTTCAATTTACCACCTTGCAGCTTCCTGTTATGCCCTCTAGTTTTACAGCTTCCCCGTCTTTGGAAGAGGTTTGTTTGTTCATTATTTCCCTTTAAGTATTTAGAGGTCTGAATCATATCTCCCCTGCCCCTCCTCTCCTCCAAAGTGTACATGTTTAGGTCTTCAAGTCTCTTCTCATAAGGCTTCTGACGTAGTCTCCAAATCATTTTGGTCGCCTTCCTCTGAACAGTTTCCAGTCTTTTTACATCCTTTGCAAGGTATGGTCTCCAAAACTGAACATAGTAATCCAAGTGAGGCCTCACCAGTGACTTGTACAGTGGCATAAGTACCTCTTCCTTTCTGCTGGTAATTCCTCTTTGTATGCAGCCCAACATCCTCCTGGCTTTTGCCACCTCTTTGTCGCACTGTTTTGCCACCTTGAGATCTTCAGAAATAATCACACCAAGGTCTTTCTCCTGATCCGTCCACACCAACCTCTCGCCCCCTATCGCATACATTTCCTTTGGATTTCTGCTACCCAAGTGCATGACTCTGCACTTCTTTGCATTAAATCTTAATTGCCAAGGATTAGACCATTCTTCCAGCTTTTGTAGATCTTTCCTCATGTTAACCACTCCCTCGGGGGAGTCCACTCTTGCAAATTTTTGTGTCATCTGCAAAAAGACAGACTTTTCCATTCAGTTCTTCAGCAATATCACTCACAAATACATTGAACAGTGCCGGGCCCAGGACCGACCCCTGGGGCACCCCGCTAATCACCTTCCCTTCATCTGAGTGAGCTCCATTTACCATCACCTTCTGTCGTCTGTCAGTAAACCAATTTCTGATCCAATTTACCATCTTGCGATCCGTTCCCAAGCTACTCAGTTTATTGATAAGCCTCCTATGAGGAACAGTATCAAAGGCTTTGCTGAAATCCAGGTAGATGACATCCATCTCATGCCCCTGATCTAGTTCCCTGGTCACCCAGTCAAAGAACTCAATCAGATTTGGCTGGCAAGATCATCCTTCGGTAAAACCATGTTGCTTCGGGTCCTGCAACCTGTTGATTTTGAGAAAATTCACTATTTGCTCTTTCAGGAGCACCTCCATTACTTTTCCCGCCACCGAGGTAAGGCTCACAGGCCTGTAGTTTGACACTTCTTCCCTGTCACCACTTTTGTGTAGAGGTATGACATCAGCCATTCTCCAGTCCTGAGGAACCTCTCCTGTTTCTAAGGATCTGTTGAAAACATCCTTTAATGGCCCTGCAAGAACCTCTCTGAGCTCTTTCAGTATCCTGGGATGTATCCCATCCTGTCCCATGGCCTTGTCCACTTTCAGTTTTGCAAGTTGCTCTAACACTTCATCTTCTGTGAATGGTGTGGTATCTACTTCATTCCCATTTTTATAATTGGAAGTCAGAGGAGGTCCTTCTCCAGAACTTTCTTTAGTAAAAACAGAGCAGAAGTATTTGTTTAGCAATTTCGCTTTTTCAATGTCACTTTCCATGAGTCTGTTCACAGCACTTCTGAGTCCTGCAATTCCACCTCTGATCTTCTTCCTTTCCTGAATATACCTGAAGAAAGTTTTGTCGCCACACTTAACATCTTTAGCCATCTTTTCCTCTGTCTTTGATTTTGCTATCCTTATTTCTCTTTTTGTCTCTTTGAGTTTGATCCTGTATTCATTTCTGTGTTCCTCTGTTTGTGAGCTTTTGAATTTTGTGAAAGCTGTGTTTTTTGCCTTTATTTGAGCAGCCACTCCTTTGGAAAACCAAACAGGTTTTCTTCTCCTCTTGTTTTTGTTTACTTTTCTTACATATTTATCTGTTGCCCCTTTTATTGCCACCTTTAGTTTAGCCCATTGCAATTCCACTTCCCTTATGTCCTTCCACCCTGTCAGCTACTCCTTTAGGTACTCGGCCAATTTATTGAAGTCGGTGTTTTTGAAGTTTAGGACTTTGAGCTTGCTATGATTGGCCTGTACCATGGCTTTTATCTCAAACCACACCGTGTGATGATCGCTGCTGCTCACAGGGCCACTCACGCAGACATTCGACACGCTATCACCATTGGTGAGCACTAAATCCAGCGCTGAGCTTTCCCTGGTTGGTTCCATCACCATTTGTCTAAGTAACGCATCTTGGAAAGCATCCACAATTTTTTTGCTTCTTTCCAGATTTGCAGAAGGAGTAATCCAATCCACATCCGGTAGATTAAAGTCACCCAATATTATCACTTCCCCCTTTGTGGCTAGCTTGGCAATATCTATAATCAGTTCGTTATCTATCTCTTCAATTTGTGCCGGAGGTCTGTAGACTACAGCAGTATGGATGACAGTGCCATCTCCTCTTTCCAACACAATCCAGAGAGCTTCTTCTTTTCCCCATGCCCCCTGCATTTCAGTAGCTTTAATATTGCTTTAGACATACAAGGCTACTCCTCCTCTTCTTCCATTTTCTCTGTCTCTTCTGAATAGATTATAGCCAGCTAGGCTATATCCCAATCATGCGATTCATTAAGCCATGTTCTGTAATGGCCACAATGTCCAAATCCATTTCCACCATTAGGGCTTTCAGGTCCGGAACTTTGTTGGCTAAGCTTCGAGCATTTGTGCTCATTGCTTTCCAGCATTTAACTGGCTTGTGTGTATTTTGCATTGATTTTGTTCTGTCTACATATTCCCACTTGTTTTTGATGTGTGGTTTAAAAGTGTGTCTGTTTCTGATTTTAATCTGCTTTTGCAGGGGATGACGTCCAGAGCTTGACCTTCCACATCCATCACTCCCTTTTTCTAGTTTAAATGCATATCCACATATTGCTTGTATTCAGGGGCGGCCCAAGGGGGGTGCAGGGCCATGTGCGGAGACTAGGTGCGGGGCCTCATTTGCATAACAGGCCTCATTTGCATAAATATTTGCATAATGTTACCATATACTAACTTTTAGTAAACGTGCCTCTTAATGAGTGTATGGATAAAGAAAGACTAAAAGATTTATACATTACTATAATCCAGTGCCAACTGCCAGACACATTAGGAACTACTACAAACACTGCCCATTTAGAACCCATAGCAAACCCGCCGTATCCTAACAGCACTACCAGGACTCACAAAGCACCATACTCTACCAATCAAAAGGCAACACTGCAAATATTAAACCAATACATTTCAGAGAACAACAATACATGACCTACTGGGGAAAGAGAACAAGTGGCAATGTCAAATAGGAATTATATAAACAGAACACCTCAGCTCAGTTACACATGCAGAACATAGACCATCACCAAACAAGTAATCACAATTTAGAAACAGGAAGACAATAATTAAACTGGGAATCCCAAAAGCCAAACTTGGAATGTACAACACTGTAGAAATAAAACTATACATTAATTTGCTCTTGTACTAAACAAAGCGCAGACGTTAATGATGCACATTTACCAGAGCTGACATATTCCAATTAATAAATTCAAAATAAAGAGATATTTTTCTACCTTTTGTGCATTTTTTATCAGCTGCAATTGCTCCAGCCACTTTCTTCTGGTTTCTTCGTGTCTTCTGCTAACTCTCCATCGTCTGCTGTCCATTTGTCCTTTCTTCTCTCTTCTAGTTTTTTTCCATTCTCTCTCTACATCTGCTTTAACATACTAATCTTTCTCCTTTTGCTCTTTCCTCATTCCTATTTCATCCACTCAAATTTTACCCCTCCATCCTCAATCCCCACTTACTGTCCCAATACCCGGCCAATTGTAGATTTTTTATCCCTCCCACACAAAATATTTTTCCCTTCTCCATTTTACTCTTCCAGCCCCATCCCACTCTAATCCTCCCCCAACATCAGCTCCCTTCTAGTTCCAGCCTCACCCAGCATCCATTCCCTTCTAGTCCCTGCATCAGCCCATTTCCAGTCCTAGCCACCCATCAGCCCATTTCCAGTCCTAGCAACCCCCCAACCCAATACCAGTCCTAGCCCCCCCATCAACCCACTTCCAGTCCTAACCCCCTATCACCCCATTTTCAGTTTAAGCCCCCCCTATAACCCATTACCAGTCCTAACCCCCCATCAGCCCATTTCCAGTCCTAACCCCATCAACCCATTTCCAGTCAGCCCCCATAGCCCATTGCGAGTCCTAACCCCCCCCATCAGCCCACAGCCTATTACCAGTCCTAACCCCATCAGCCCACCTCAAGTCCTAACCCCTCCCCATCAGCCCAATTCCTGTCCTAGCCTCCCCATAGCCCAATATCAGTCCTAACCCCCCATAGCCCATTACCAGACAGCCCCCATGAGCACACAGACCATTACCAGTCTTCACCCCCCCAGAGCCCATTACCAGTCCTAACCCCATCAGCCCACCTCAAGTCCTAACCCCTCCCAATCAGCCCATTTCCTGTCCTAACTCCCCTATAGCCCATTACCAGTCCTAACCCCCCATCAGCCCATTACCAGTCCTACCCCATCAGCCCACCTCCAGTCTTAAGCCCCCAGCCCATTTCAAGTCCTAGCCCCCCTATAGCCATTACCAGACAGCCCCCATCAGCCCACAGCCCATTACCAGTCTTAACCCCCCATAGCCCATTACCAGTTCTAACTCTCCCCCCAACAGCCCACAGCCCATTACCAGTCCTAACCCCATCAGCCCACCTCCAGTCTTAACCCCCCCAGCCCATTTCCAGTCCTAACCCCCCCCCCCAGCCCATTTCCAGTCCTAGCCCCCCCCCCCATCGGCTCAAGTAAAATTAAATTTAAAAAAACGCTGGCTGCTACCGCTGCTGCTGCCGCCGCGGCAGCAGCAGAATGGACTGTCCTGCGGGGCCCCCTCTGCCCGGCTGAATCCCTCCCTCCCTCCCTCCACAACGGCTGAGCCCCTCCGTGCCGGCTTTGAGAGTCGCGAAGGGAGAGTGTCTCCCTCGCGTCTCTGTTAAGCCCGCAGGGGCTGATGGGAAATTTCCCATCTGCCCCTGCAGACTTAACAGAGACGCGAGGGAGACACTCTCCCTTCGCGACTCTCAAAGCCGGCACGGAGGGGCTCAGCCGTCATGGAGGGAGGGATTCAGCTGGGCAGAGGGGGCCCCGCGGGACAGTCCATTCTGCCGCAGCGGCAGCGGTAGCAGCCAGCGTTTTTTTAAAATTTAATTTTGAAAAAAGCAGAATGTTCTTTGCGCGGGGCCCCCTGAAACGTGGGGCCCTGTGCAAAAAACATTCTTGCTCAATGGACGGGCCGGCCCTGCTTGTATTTTTCACTTAGGATTCTTTTCCCTGCGATAGAGAGATGTAGTCCATCAGCACAGTATAGTCTCTTGTTGTTCCATCTGTTATCCCAGTCGCCAATAAATCTGAATCCTTCTTGTTTGCACCAGGTCTGGAGCCATGTTTTAAAGCTGTTAATGTGATGCAGCCTTTTTGCCCCCTTACCAAGAACAGGTAGAACCTCTGAGAATGCAACAGTGTTAACAATGGGCTTGAATTTCTCTCCCACAGATTGGAAGTCCTTTTGGACTGTAGAGGCACTGTTTCTAGCCAGGTCATTTGTGCCCAAGTGGATAACAACATCAAGTTTGGAGTGTTCACTTTCTGCGCTAAGTACTTCAACAATGTGGTTTGTATTCCTGCTGGCTGAAGAGCCTGGGAGGCACTTGACTATCTTCTCTCCTTTGAACTGTGCTCCCAAGTTGGTGCCACTAATGATGGAATCACCAAGTAGTAGTAGTTTGCTGTTTGGTGAGGTTTTCTTCATATTTGATGCTTTATTTATTTATTTATTTACATTTCTTATATACCGCGCTATTAAAAATCAATGCGGTTCACAGTGAACAGAACAATGCTACAATGCGACAACGACACAATGCGCTTACAGAGAACAGGGTAGTAGCTTAGGGGAGAACCTGGGAAAACTATTTACATAGCATTTTACAGAGCTACAGAGTATTCATAGTTGAAACAAGTTTGATGGCATCGGGAAATCTGTACCAGGGGGTGAGCTGATTAACCATTCTCCCGTTGAGTTAGAGTGTTGGAACAGTTAGGAAGGGGGGTCAGAGGGCACTTCCTATGTTTTCCAGGGCTAGTTTCAGGATAGTGTATTTGGAACAGATGATATTTTAGCGCTTTTCTGAATAAGGTAAGACTCATGATGGCTCGGATTCCAGTGGGAAGGGCATTCCAGGCTATGGGTGCATAAATTGAAAAGGCCCTACTGGCGGTTGCCTTCGTGCATTTTACCTTTATCTTAGGGACTTCTAAAGTGTTCAGCATTGCAGATCTTCTGTTTCTGTTGTCAGGCATGTTATTGATCAGCTTGCCGATGGGTGTGGGAGGCTGGTTCTTCAAAGCTTTCAAAGTCAGGATAAGTGCCTTGTAATGGATTCGGGCCTGTAGTGGTAGCCAGTGGAGTTCCTTCAACACTGGCGTTATGTGTTCTGATCTTGGTACACCTGCAAGTACTCTAGCGGCTGAGTTCATGGCAAGCCGGAGCGGATTTAGAGTTGCCTGTGGGAGCCCATGGAGAATGATATTAGCGAAGTCCAGGTGTGGGATAACTAGGGCCTGGAAAATGGTCCAATAATCAGTGAAGTCAAGTAGTGGCCGAAGATGGCGTAATGTTCGTATCTTATGATACACTGCTCTTGCAATGTTTTTCACATGTGTTACCATGTCAAGGCGCTGATCTAGGGTGATGCCTAGATAGCGAATTGTGGTTTTTGTTTTGAGTTCGGCATTATTGACTTGTAGAGAGGAAGGTGGGATGAACTTCTGGTTTCTTGTGACGAAAAGAACGTCAGTTTTGCTGTGATTGATCTGCAGGTTTTGTGTGAGAAGCCAATCTGAAACTGCTTCAAAACATCTGATGATAGGAGAGAAATCAGGCTGGTTGATCGTGAATGGGAGGTATAGCAGGATGTCATCCGCATAGGCGAGGCATTGTACGTTGAAGGAACGGATCAAGGTGCAGATGGGCTGCATATAGATGTTAAACAGCAATGCAGACAAGGATGATCCCTGGGGTACCCCCTGCTTCTGTAGGAATGGCTCCGAAGTCGTGGTACCTGTCTTAACCTGTTGCCATCTATTAGTCAAGTATGAGTCGCACCATTGTAGAGCCGTGCCTTGTATCCCTTTTTCTTGGAGACGTTGTAGTAGTATCTCATGATTCACTGAATCGAAGGCAGCAGCAATGTCCATGAAGATGAGAACGAATCCTTGGTGTATGTTGTCAATTCCTGTGATTAAATTGTTGAGGAGGGTCGTTAGGATGGTGTCAACACCGTGTGCTTCCCTGAAGCCATGTTGAGATGGATCGAGAGGTGCCTTGGCATCAATATGCTGTTGGATCTGCCGCTGGACGACATTTTCGATAATTTTGGCAAGCAGGGGGATACTCGAAATTGGTCTGTAGGATTCGATTTTGGATTGGTCAAGCCTACTATTCTTTAGCAGTGGCCTGATTGATGTGTATTTAAGGCTCTGTGGGAAAGAACCCGTTAGTAATGATTGGTTCAGTATTTTGCACAGTGTGTTACTTAGATCGCAGCGTAACTCTTTTATCCAGCTAGTCGGACATGGGTCGTTGGGTGCCATAGTGAGGTTGATAGAGACAATAGTGTCTTCGATTTCTTTGCTGGATACTTCACAGAATTTGAGCAATAGCGTTGGCTGTGGTGTTTTGTATATGCTGGTAATGTTAGGGGTGGTCGAGTTCATACTGGTCTGGATCATCTTCGATTGTAGGTAGTCGGAGTAATCCTGGGGTTGGGGCATGGGTGGATGTGCTAATGCTGGATCGCCTGTTAGTGATTTTACGATTCTGAACAGGTCATGTGATTTATTTAATGATCGCCTTAGAATATCTGTGTGGTGCTGCTTTCTTTTTTCCATTATTTTTGCTCTATGTATTAACAGGTATGAGTTGTATGCGCAGTGTGCTTCTGCAGTTTGGGTTCTGCGCCACTGCCTCTCGAGCTTACGTAGGTGTAGGAGGGATGCTCGTAGGTCTTTAGAGTACCACGGGGCATGTTCACGTTTCCTTGGCTCCTTGCTAGCAGAAGGGAAGTAGGCTATGGCACTGAGGCTGTTGTTCCAGTTAGCTACCAATTCAAGGTCAAGGGTTGTGACAGTGAGAAGGGGGAGGACCTTCTCAAGGACTTCCTCTTTAACGAAAGGGCGAACTCTTGTTGTTGGGGTTCTAGAGGAAGGAGTGTTGGCTATGTTACTGTTCTTGAAGCAGCGGCTGGTGGGTATGTAGAATCTGAGCAGGTTATGATCAGACCAAGGTACTGGGGTTATGGACATCAGCAATTGCTAATTGGTGTCAGCCACGGACTGAGGGGCGAAGATCAGGTCTAGTATACTCCCCTTCATATGTGTGGGGGAATCAATGAGTTGCTTGTAGCCCAGCTCATTCAGTGCTTCAAGGAGGGCTGCTGCATGTGTGTCTTGTAGGGAAGGGAGATTGAAGTCTCCAAGTAGCCAGTTTGAGGAGCGTGGGTTGTTTGAGTTACAGGCAAGATTGATGATTGTTGGAAGGTCGTCTGGTGATGATGTTGGGTCTCGGTAAAGTAGATTGATTGTGCAGTGATCATTTGATATGGAGATCGTATCCAGATGGGTTGTGGTGGAGGCATCATTTAGACTAAATTGCAATTCTTCTTTTGCAAGGACGAGTACTCCTCCTCCCTTCTGGTTGGCTCTGTGGCAAGCATAGAGTGAGAAACCATCAGGTGCCATTTGATTGATGAGCGCATTGTCACAGTCGGATAGCCATGTTTCGGTGATCATTAAAATATCAAGGTCATGGAGTGTTATAAGATCGGTAACTGCTGGCCATTTTTGAGCGTATTGACCTTGCGTTTATGAGTGCGCAGTTCAATGGCTGTTTAGGTTGGTGTTTCTCAGATTGATTCTTTTTGGTGTTCTGTAGAGGGATGTGTAGTAGGTGCAGGTGGGATGTGTTAGTGGTCTTTGTTGTGGTGTGGTAAGGGTTTTCTCCTTCCATTGCTGTGGAGAATCGGGATATAATTGGAACAGGTATTAAAGGCATGTGATATGCTGAGGAGTCCTTTAGCAGGAGATTGGGCATTGTCTGTCTCATTTAAGGGCCCTTCAGTTTCTTTGTATTGGGCATCCTCATTCGCCAAGGCAGAGAAGGCATTATGCAAGGATATCGTCTGATGCATAGGATGCCTCTGTCACAGGTCGCAATCTACCAAAACCCACTGTGATCCATTTGTTCCTGGGGTGTTTGATTCTTTGTGGGAGCGGTGGTGGACTTTGTTCAGTTTGTATCCTAGAAGAGGTACGCTTCATTGCAGCCAGTTCCTCCCTCAGTTCCTCGTCCTCATTGGCCAAGGCAGAGAAGGCATTATGCAAGGATATCGCCTGATGCATAGGATGCCTCTGTCACAGGTCGCAATCTACCAAAACCCACTGTGATCCATTTGTTCCTGGGGTGTTTGATTCTTTGTGGGAGCGGTGGTGGACTTTGTTCAGTTTGTATCCTAGAAGAAGTACGCTTCATTGCAGCCAGTTCCTCCTTCAGTTCCTCGTCCGCATTGGCCAAGGCAGAGAAGGTATTATGCAGGGATATGTCTTGATGCATAGGATGTCTGTGTGTTACAGGTCGCACTCTATCAGAACCCACTGTGATCCATTTGTTCCTGGGGTGTTTGATTCTTTGTGGGAGCGGTGGTGGACTTTGTTCAGTTTCTATCCTAGAAGAGGTGCGCTTCATTGCAGCCAGTTCCTCCCTCAGTAGGGTCACTTCTTTATGCATGGCAGCTAGGTCTTCCCATAGTACAGTCAGTTCTTTATGCATGGCAGCTAGGTCTTCCCATAGTACAGTCAGTTCTTTATGCTTGGCAGCTAGGTCTTCCCTTAGTTTATTCAGTTCTTTATGCATGGCAGCTGACCTGAGGCACAGAGGACAAGCTCTCAGGTTCCAAATGATTCGTCTTGGAATGAATGTACTGCAGTTATTGCACTGAATACACGACATGCTGAATAAACAGTCCTAGAAGGAGAAGAGGAAGAAGAAGAAGAAAGGAAGAAGAAGATGTGGGCTTTAACCCAAGTTAAAAAGATAGATGGTAACGTATGTGACTACTATATAGGCAATGCAGCCCCTGGGGGGGGGGGGGGTGAGGGGTAGGGTGGGCGGGAACCTAAGTGTCTCTGGCCAGAAGGCTGTTCCTGAACTGGGGGCATCCACAGACATCTGCTCCAAGGCTACCCAGAAAAGCAGTCAGACAGTCAGATTATCCCCAAGCTTAATGTATAACCACAGTTAAACTTTATAGTAGCAATTTCCCCAAAACAGACAGTTAAACTCAACATTGGAAGCTGGAAACCAGCAGGGATAAGAAAGAAAATTATAGTTTTTGCAGGCTTTAGGGCTATACAGTCAGAATATTCCCAAAGTAAGGTATAACAGTTAAAATCTATATTAGCAAAAATGAGATATAAGCTTTAACTTAGCGTTTTGCAGGCTTTAGAAACTGTGCAGACTGAAAAACACAGGAACTATGGCAGCCAGTAAGCTGATTTAATTAGCCCTTCCCCTGGGAGCTGACTTGTACCAGAAAATTCAAACAATGGAAGCCAGATAGTTACACTGAACGTTTTCTTTCCTTCCTGTATCACACACAGCTATCTGATTTAAGGGCTACACAGTCAGAATATTCCCAAAGTAAGGTATAACAGTTAAAATCTATATTAGCAAAAAGGAGATAGAAGCTATAACTAGAGTGGAGGAGTGGCCTAGTGGTTGGGGCAAGGTACTTCAGGCCAGAAGGTCGGGGGTTCAAATCCCACTAGAGGACAGCAACCTTGGGCTGGAAGGACTGGGGTTTCTAGTCCCACAGGTGCTCCTTGTGGTCTTGGGCAAACCACTTAACCCTCCATAGCCCATGTTCCCTGTAAAATAGTTATCTCCAAGTTATAATGCCCTGTTCAATGTAATTTCAGTTTGCTCAATGTAAACCGCACTGATGCAGAATAGCGCAGTATATAAGAGAATGTAAATAAAATATAACTTAACGTTTTGCAGGCTTTAGAAATCTTTGCTTTCCTGACTACTTTGCTAGCTTCTCTTTTTCAAATATAGATGCCTGTCTTCCTCTCTCTGTAATCTCTTGTATTTCATGAAGGCCTCCCTATTTTTCTTCACCTTTTCAGCTACTTCTTTCGAAAACCATAGCGGTCTCCTTTTTCTTTTACCTTTATTTACCATTTTAATAAAAAGGTTGGTTGCCCTTAAAATATCCCCTTTCAGTTTTACCCACTATTTTTCTACATCTCCCAGTGTTCCCATCCCGCTAACGACTCCCTGAAGTATTGGCCCATCTTGGCAAAGTTAGTTCTTCTAAAGTCTAAGACCCTTGCTTTTGAATGGACTTTAATATCCCTAGTTCTAATACTGAACCACACCATCTGGTGATCACTGGATGCAAAATGATCTCCCACTACAACATCAGAAACATTTTCACCATTGGTAAGCACCAAGCCCAGTATGGCCCCTTCACATGTGAGTTTTGTTACCAGTTGCCTGAATAGTTCTCCCTGTAGAGATTCCAGAATCTGGTTCATCTCCATGCCCCCCCACCACTTGCTTCACCACATTCACATCAACTGTATATTCCTTCTCCCCCCCCCAACCCCCTCTCTTGCACACCTGGAATCCACCAGAAACTCAGCCTTCTTTTTTCTCGGCCCTAAATTCTGGAACTCCCTCCCTCCAGACCTTAGATTGGAATTCTCTTTCAACAGATTCAAATCTCTTCTTAAGACTCATCTCTTCTGTTCTGCTTTTGATCTGTCCCCCCTACATCCAGCTGAGGATCCCGTCCTTCTCTCCTCTCCTTGCCTCCTCTGTCCTTTTTACCTTGCCTTCTCTCTACTTCCTCTATTCTCACCTCTCCTGTCGTAACTATGGTGTTAGTTTCCTTTTATGGCAGTCTGTTTTAATGTATTGTAAACCGCTTTGATGTTTTTACTGTAAAGCGGTATATCAAGAGCCAAATAAAGATAAAGATCTCCTTACTTCTAGATGATACTGCAGCAGGAATGTGCTAATCAACATCTAGCATATTGAAATCCCCTATTAATAGCACTTCCCCTTTCCTAGCAATGCTGTGTATGTCTTTAATTAACTTTCCGTCTACCTCTTCCTCCTGTGAGGGAGGTCTGTGTATCACACCGATGCAAATAGATTTCTCTTTCCCTCTTTCTAGTTTAACCCACAGACCCTCCTCTCTCCCTTTTAAGCTCTGTAGTTCTAAAGCTTTAATATTATTTTTTACATATAATGCCACTCCTCCTCATCTTCTTCATACCCTGTCCTTTCTGAATAAAGTATAGCCTGGTATAGTTACATTCCAGTTTTCTGTAACTGCCACTAAGTCCAAGTCAGCCTCTCCCATTAAAGCTTCAACATCTGGGATCTTACTTCCCATGCTACGGGCATTTATACACACTGCTTTCCATATGCTGCCCCTTTTACTCATTTCTAAAGAGGTATTTAATGTTTCACTTACCTGGGAGCTTTCTTCACCCATTCCCAATGAATCTAGTTTACAGCCCTCTTCAGTAGATTAGCCAGTCTGCTACTGAAGACACGTCAACCTTTCTTAGATAGATGGACGCCATCTCTGTGCTGCAACCCTTGGAACAGCATCCCGTGGTCCAGGAAACCAAAATGCCCTCGATGACACCATCCACACAGCCATGCATTCATCTCCAGGATGCAAGCTTCTCTGCCTTGACCTTTACCCTCAATAGGGAAGATTGAAGAGAACACCACCTGCGCCCCTATCTGCTTCACCCTCTGTCCCAGAACCATGAAGTCACTTTTGATATGCTCAGAGGGATACCTGGTAGTATCATTTATGCCAACATGGATTAGCAACATTGGGTAATAGTCAGTGAGTGTGATGAGTCTCGGCAAACTCTCCGTAACATCTCGGATTTTGGCATCTGGCAGATAGCATACCTCTCTGGACATCAAGTCTGGTTGGCAGATGGATGCCTCAGTACCCCTCAGAAGAGAGTCACCAACCACCACTACCCTTTGCTTGCTTGTGGTCACTGATTCTGCAATTTTGGGGTGCTTCAGCTCTGCTTCTTCCCTTCCCAGGGATGCTTTCACCTCCTCCATTTCCAGTGCTGCATAATTGTTCTTCAATTCAAGGACTGGAGAAGTTGGATTGGTGATTCTGCAGGCCCTGGTGACTCATGTCTTTGTCATTCTGTAGGCTCCCATCTTCTCCTCTGCTGGAGAGCTTGGATGTTGCAAGAAGCATCTCATCAATGTACTTCTCATTGTCTTGAATGCTCCTCAGCCTCGCCACCTCCTCTCTGAATTCCTCCACTTGTTTCCTGATAACTTCAGCATGCAGGCATCCTGCACATGGAACCGGTTCTTCAACTGGCATTGGGACCTCTGTCTGGACTGAGGCAGAAGTTGTAACGGGGGCAACAGCTTTGGCGATACGATTTTTCCCAGCCATTGTTCAATTGCGGAGCTTAGGTATCTGTTGAAGCAAAAGAGAGAGAGACCTGATTGGTTGATAGCCCTTGGTTTCAGTCTTTTAAATGGAAGACAGGTGAGATGAGTGGTTATTCCGTTGAGGTTATCGTGAATTGCAGCCCCCGATGAAGCCATTTTCGGTGAAACATTGCCCTTGTTGGGCTAGCATCTTAGAGAATCTACGAGGGATTTCTATATCATGGAAAGTTAAGTATGATACAGTTGAGATAGAAATGAAAGTGATAGTGTCTTTGATGTCTGGGATTTTGTTCTAGGTGCGGCCTAAAGAGATCAGCTATGTTGGTGTCCACCATTTTTCCCCAATAGAGTTAAAATTTGTTTCTTATGGATGGATTATCACAATAATTATATTGGAACATGATATTGTATTATAGATTGGACTTTTTAGGATGGGCTAGAGAAGCTAAGCTTGGCATCTGAGCATTTAAATTATTGAGTTTTGGAGAATAAAATATATAATATAGAGGAGGTTTTTAGATCACTGATGGTATTTGAGTGTTTCCCTTGCTGGCAGGTAACTGCCGATTACAGGGATAAACTATTATCTGAGATCTTTTCTCCTCTGTTATTTTGGTTTAGGCTGAGGTCCCTCATCATAGTATTAATCTTAAGGGTTTTGATTTGTATCCAAGGTGGTTTGTGTTGGTCTGTTTATAGTTTCCTTGGAGTGGTGTGATTGTAAAAGTCTAGGGGAGCCCTGGTTGGGGTTGATATCTCTGAAAGAGAGAAGGAAAAGCAGTAGAAGAGTGTGAGGCAGAGAGGAGACAGCATGGCGGTAACGAGGGTGATGTTGTTGCAGAGAGAGAGGAGATGGTTGAATGAGTGGGAGAAGGTGACGAAGCTCAAGAGATAAGAGGGAGGAGCTTGAAGATGTTGGTAGGAGGGGAGACAATCAGGGAGTATGAGCAATAGGAAGAGTCATAAAGAGAGAGATGCAGAGGAGCACAGAAGTCAGAAGAAATAAAAGGATAGGTGGTAGAGATTGCAGGGGATAAGCTGTATGTGTGAATGATCGGGGTAATGAGCACAGGGCGGTTATAAGAGACCATAAGTTGGGGGTGCGTGGGCTGTGGGGAATGAGGGTGGGATAATAAGAGGAGACAGAGAGAGACACACCTGAAAACAGGGAGGGAGAGTTGAACAAGATCACAAACAAAAATACTGAAAAGTAAGGCACTCTAACAATAAGAAAAATAAATAAATAATATATACGAGCAGACAGACCTTACAAGCAAGCGATTAAAAAGTCAGACCCTAGCCAGAAGCTATAATAGATTTGCACGTTCCACAGCAAGAAGGCAAGATGTTATCAAATTCTTGGTGAGAGGGGGCCGCAAGGCTGGAGGTTCACTTAGGGGACCTAATGCCCTTGCACTAGCCCTGATCTTCCCTCTCCCACTATTGGGGAATTGCCGGTATAGTGTATTCAGGCACAATTCCTGCTCCTTGATGTACTTGACTTGAGTGGGATTGAAGTGTGGACAGAAACTGTAAGTCCACGTAAGAATCTGAGATGGAAGGCACACAGAGGAAGCCTAAGAACAGGAAAGGATTATCAATATACTGCTGCCTTCAGCTGGGAAACAGCAAGTCTCAGAGCACTCGGAGGGCCAGAGTACTGCAAATTTCCCCATAGACACACAATAAGAGCACATCTAGCCCATGGTGAGCTGCATTTAATCCATACACTCAATGCATTTTCCAGTGCTGTGCATTAAGCACTTCAGTCATCATTAAAGTTTTAGTAGCAATAAAAATATTCAAGTTTTGATGTATAAAGACTGCAGCTGCAATATTCATTTACTCAAATGGGACGCAAACCGTTTTCTGAAGGAGTCAAGCTTCTGCTGCCTTCTTGTTTTTGGCCTCAGAATTGAAGGGAATTCTGAAGATGGAACTCCTGTGGAAGGACCTTAGCAGTGTGGACAGAAAGGGCAAAATGGATGGGCCAAGTGCTCTTTCTCTGCTATCATCTACTATGTTACGACAGTCAGCTTCCCATGATCTGCTCTGTCTCACATGATACCCAATTACAGCTCAGCTTCTGAGGATAGAAGCTGATATGGCCCTCTCCCCGTTTCTTCTGGGCACATGCCTAACCATGCTTCATTCTCTCAGGCACATGCCTACCCACATCCTACTCCTCCTAGACACAGTGCTCCTGGGCACACACTCTAATCCTGGTCCTTCTGAGCACAGCCCATTCCCTGCACACAAACTCTTTTCCCCAGCTCTAGCCCCTTCAAGCACAGTTCCTTTTCATCTTAGTCAATCCAGGCATATTCCTACATACCTCTCCTTCTTCCCCCCCCCCCCCCCCCAAGTCATTCTAGGTACACTCCTATCTCCATCCCCACTTCTACCCCAAAGTCATTTTGAGCTCTGAGGAAAGGTAGATCCCTTCTTGAACATGCTTCTTTCCAGTTCTTGAGCCCCCTAGAGGCTCTGTTTATATTGTAAGAGTTTGTGCGCCATCATCACCTTCCCCAGAAAAGAGTCTGGTCACTCTTGAATCCCAACCTCTCTGACAACTGAAAAATCTGTAGCTTCCACTGCTCTTCCCTCTCTGCCCCCCCTCTTTCTCACTTTCCCTCTCCCTCCCTACCTTCCTCACCTCCCCCCCCCACCCCCTCTTTTGAGGTTTGGGTGGTGTTATTGTAATGTCTACACATTTGTGGGAAGCCCTAGTTGTTGGATTATATGAATAGAGGGATCTCATGTATGTGGGTTTGTCTTGGGGGGGAGCAGATAAATATTATTTAAACCATAAGGACAGTAGTGAGTTTCCCCATAGTTAGTGGGCTGTAAGTTGCTGTTGCTGTGGCAGAGACTGCATTAATATTATTCTTTATGTAGTTGGATGTGTTCATTCTGAATTTCTAACGTATCAATTTTACGATGCAAGCCCTTATATATATATATATATATATATTTTTTTTTTTTTTATTTAGCAAATTTTCACAAACTACAAAGGAAAATATATAGGTATTCATAGATAAGCAAAAATAAAATCTCTAGCCTGCATCATGGGGAAAAAGAGCAAAATGAAAGATCAAACAGAAAGCAATCAGTAGAAATCAGGCAATAAGCCAAAATCAATGCCAATATAAATATTCCAGGGAAGAAAAAGAATCAAATGCTAACCCTGACTTTGCTTTGAATTCAGAAATTGTTCCAGATGAAATGGATCATAAAAATCATACTCATGTTCTTGATAAGAAATTAAACATTTGTAAGGATACCTCAGGAAGAAGGATGACCCCAAGACCAAAATCATGGACTTAAGTTGGAAAAAACTCTTCCTCCTAGCTTGAGCACTCTAGAGACATCAGAAGAAATTTGTTTGGATTGGAGCTATTACTGAAAATACATGAGCTAAATCCAAAATCTCTCCCTCCATTAGAGTTCTGTGGAAAAATTAGTCCGTTTGAGGGGTGCATAGATAGGTTTGCCCAGGAGAGACTGTCTTTTGTCACACTTCCAGAAAGATCACATGAAAGATCGCACTTCCACATGGGGCCCCTTCTTTGAAAGGAAGATTGTCAGGCAGCCTAAACCTTCAGTAATATTGTGCAATCTGTCACAAAGGAACTGATTGACTAGTCCTAAACACAGCTTCTGGGACAATAGAATCGTAACATGTGACATAATAAAGAAACAGTGACAGAAAAATGTCAAGCCGGCAGGAGAGGGGTACAGAAGTATTAAGAGTGACTGGCAGACCCCAGGGCAATGAGGATGAAAAGTTTGGGTATTAGTGTTCAATAGCTAGGGGATTACCCTCAAAGATTAGGCCACTGGAGTTCAGCAGACAGATCCGCATTTTAAGTGCCATTGATATTCAAGGTCTCCTGAGGTAATTGGGTGCATGAAATTTGTTAGCCTAGGATGAAATGTTATCCTGTAAGGCACTTGGTAACTGGAGGCCTAGAGGTTGTCAGACGGCTGCCTGGGTGAGAATGTTCACAGTCTTGGCAAGTTATCACGCCACCCGCTCCCTAACCTTGAGGGTTAAGGAGGGGTTGCCTTGTGATGCCCTTGAGGCACTTAGTTGTAGTTGTGTTATTGTGCTTCGAGCAGTAAGGCAGGCAAAGAGAAATTTATTTTTCATGAGGTTTATTTTTCATGAGGCTTACTTTGCCATTGTGCAGTTCAAAAAGGCTACAGACGGTGCAGAAGTATAAACCAAAAACAAGATTAACTGAAACTTGCCAAACAGGCTTGCAATGCTGTATTATTTCACATTCACTTCATGTGATCCAAACATACAGGATGAAACAGAAAAGTTCCTTTAACAGTAGTGCTCTGGTTCTACCAATCCCTGGTACATTAATTCATTCACCTTCCACAAGCTTTCTTGTGTAGGTCAAGTTAAGTGCCACTGCTATATTTCTTCATATACCAGAAAATCCTTTTCTCCTTAATTGCCTCTGTCAATTAAGCATGTAGAGCAGTCCATTAATATATCTTCATCAGGGTAAAGCAGAGAATTAGAAACAGGCGTTTCTTCATTACAGCCAGTAACTGGTTCTGGAATACTGTAGTTAAGACTTGCCTTACGTTCCAAATACTCTTGGAATTCTTTGAGAAGTGATTCAGCTGGTGACTTCCCCTCACTTAGCTGTCTTCCCTTCTCCTCGGTGAGCAAATGTTGGCTGAGCTTCTCTATCTCAGGCTGCTTATCATGTTTGTTTGTATCAGGAAAACAAACATTTGCTGTGCTTCCGTTATCTCCCCACCTTTCCCTACACGTGGGTGCTGTGCATAAAAACTTAGCAGTGCTAGGAGGGTACTTAAAAGCATTTACGTCAGCCCTTTCTTGGCTAGGTGTTTCAGCTAGCTTATAGGAATAATTAGTGTTATTCAAAGCTTCTCCCTGCTGACAACAGCTGCCACCATTTTGTCTGACTTGGCTTTTAAAACTAGAACACAATCTTTCTGGCTTTAGAGCATAAACTTCTCCCCCACTGGGTACCTTATACAGAAGCTTTTCCTTTGGAGAATTCTTTGTCCTTCTGCCTTTATTCCATAGCTCTGCCTGGTCCTGTAGCCTTGGATCTCTCAGCGTTCTGAAAGAGTTCTGCCTCCAGCAGTTTCTTTCCTCATCTGAATCTTCCACCACGCTACCTGCCAGCTGCAGACTATTAGAGGAATTACCACAGCAAGGATACTTCCTTTCAGCCTTTCCTTCTGAAGCACTTGTTTCTCCCTCTGGGAATTCTCTTAGCCTCCGTTGCTCTCTTGGCTTCTGCCCTCTTAGCTTCTCTCGGTCCTGCTCTTGCTCCCGGTTCTGTTTGTCTTGCCTTAATTCACTTCCTGGTTTCTGAGTATTTAACCAGGTGCTTCTAGCCTGCACTGCCCGCCTCCCCTTGGGGCGTGCCCAATCAAAAGCTTTCCTACTCTCCTCCCTCGAGGTGAGCTGTTCTGCTTGATTGAATCTGGGTTTTTTTCTTTCTGCAAAGAAATCCCTGCTTTCTCCTGCAGTACCGGCTTCTACCACCGGATGCTCATTCGTGTCCATCTGTTCCTGGGGAGCTACTGTGTCACAAAGTGCATATATCAATATGATTTGCAAGGGATTGTGGGAAATGCAGTCCATTCACACCAGACACAGCCACTCACAATAATTAGTTGTGCTTGAGTGTAAAGCCAATAAGATATTTATTTATGGGGTTATTTCTCCCAACACAGATATGCTTGGTAGCACATAAAACAGGATACTTGCTTTCAGTGTTAAACTTAGAAAAACAAAATCAGGAAAACAACAGATGAACTTGTCAGGCAATCAAATGAAAAGAATAAAGACCTGGTTGGTAACAAACTGGTCTTTTCTGTAGGCTTTAGCTAATATTTTCTTAGCAGTGTTTCAAACAACAAGCAAAACCCACAAAGAAGGGAAAAACTGTTCTTTTCAGGTTAACTTCTTATATCTTCACACATAGACTCAGAAGTGATTCCCTCAGAGCTCACAAGCAATTAGGTAAGGCTCAATTACTAGCAGTTATCCAGCTGAATCCCCTTAGCTGGCTTGCTTTCTACTGCGTGGCTGAAATCCTACTTCAGGAGCTTTTCTGAGTAGATTAAAGAACAAGTTTGTATTTCTTTGTGATGGTTGTTGTACTTTGTAACAGAAAATTACCAAAGGAGTTTAGACAGAGAGCAATCCATATATTCACAGCCTGTATCTAAGACCGCTCCCCCTTCTTCAACAATCATGGGTTCAATATCATGGATTGGCACAGAGGAATTTCTCAATGTAGCACTCTCAGGAGAATACTTGTTTCCCTGCTGTCTTTCAAGGTTATAGCTAGGGCATAGATCAGTGTTCATACCTGAGCTTCCATTGCTGTTAGAGTTCCTCTCTAAATAGCCTGGCCAGTATGTAGTCCAGTTCTTATGTCCAGCCTTCCAATCCAGATCCCTGGACACTGGATCTCTCTTCACATACCTTCTGGCACAGGTCCTAGGGTCTCTTCCATGTGCAGCCGTCTCCCTCACAGGTACCGTCTGGAGATTCCTAGCTCTGCAGCACCATTCCTCTGGCTTTCCCCAGTCCAATGGTGTATGCTGGCCTTTTGAATGTCTCCCAGTATACGTACTGCTCTGGACTCCTTTAGGCCTCCCAAATGCTTTCCTCTTCTTTCTTCCAAAGGGTTTCTTGCCCTCTCTGTCCGTCCGCACTGGCTTCTGCTTCTGATGATCCTCCAGATGATGAAGATGTCCAAGCTGAGGATCTCCAAGCTGAATCTGAGGATGAGGATGATTCTCTGTAGAATAAACTCTACCTTTATTCTGCTTTGATGAGTGCTCCACCCTAGCACAGCGCAGCTGTGCTGAATCAGGCCCTGCCCTTTGAAATGAGTGCTTGGGGATTACCTCATAGCCCTCCTGATTGAACACACGTTTCCCCACTTCAGCTCCTCTAATGGCTGTTGGAAACCTGGTGCATTCTGGGACTGGTAGTCTTTTATGGGAAAATTCTGTTTTCTTATTTCTACCAGAACTGACAGGTTGCTTGTTCAGAGTCACTTCACATTTCTATAGCTCCTTCCTGAGCTATGATAAGCTTCCTTATCACAAGGTGCAGCAATCATTTCCTCTAGGTACCATGGAGGGAAGACCAGGGCTGGTGCTATCTTTTTTGCTGCCCTGTGCGAATGATTACTGTGCTGTCCCCCACCTGTCCCCGCCATCACTATTGTATCCTCCTTCACCAATTCCAATATAGCCCTTCACAAACCTCTCATTTGTCCTAACATGTTGAAAATTCTGAGATGGGAGCCGTGTTAGTCTGGAGTAGCAAAAATGACAGAGGCAAGAGGCACCTTTTAAAGTAACCAATTTACTGAGGCATGAACTTTCCAGGATAAGAATCCACATCAACATGAACTCTTGTCCTCAAAAGCTCATGCTTCAATAATTTGGTTAGTCCTGGCAGATATCACCAGCAATTGGCTCTCTCCCTTTCAGATTTTATTGTCTAAAATAAGCAATTCAAAATGTATAAAATGGCTTTAAGGTTTATGTATGGGTGAGGTTATAAATGCAGCATATCATCAATAACTCTGGGATCTCAATGTTATTGGATAACATATGCCCCTTCCTATACATCTGGTTGGTACAAAAAAGAAAAGTGCCTGAGTGGGAAGATCATTTAAGCTTTGATGTTCTTCCATTCCTTGATTAAAGCCCCTTGTTTCCTTTCCCTGGGTAATGAACCAGTGCCATTATAGATAAAATTAGTTTTGAAAGTGTCAATGTAAAGTCTATTTCTGGGCCTCATGATTCATTTTCTTAAATAAAGCAGTGTGGCGGCCATCCTAGTAGGACTGTTGTAAATAATCTCTTTGCTGTTGAATTACATACCTCACTATGATTAATTTCTCTCAAACAAATTGTAAACAATTAAACTAGATAATCTCTATGGCTGTCATTGAACTACATACATCAGTATGATTAAGCTTTTTCAACCAATGTAAATAGTTAATACGTTTATAATTGTATTTTTAGTTTCCTATGTAACTAATTTTTACACTGTTAATGTTCCATGTAATGTTAATGTTATTTTTTGACATGTTCTCTGTAAACTGCTCCTGATCTCTGGAAGGGGCGGTATAGAAAAACACACAAATAAATAAATAAATAAATGTCCACTTCAATGTACAGAAATAAAGGTGAACAAATGATACCAGTTAATGCAATAAAAAGTAACACCTTATGTGTCTATTTACCTTTAGTTCTTTTTTCCTAGAAAAACTAAGGGTGGAAAGGAGAGAGAGAAGAGTGGACACATCACCTTCGGAGTTCAAGAAAATTCCACTCAAGAATAAAAATGAAGTTCTCTCTGTAAAGTAATTATGAGTGTAATCACCGAGAAAAAAAGGCTCAGCAAGTGCACAAAATACACAATTTGCAGGTTCCCTAATTACTGCTTTCAAATCGGGGAGAAAAGATCTCAGAAGTCATGCAGCATGTCTCACTTCCACAAAAACAAGAGTGACTTAGCACCTCAACAAAGCAATTCCTACTCTCTGAAAAACAAAAAGAGGCTCAGTGGCCCCTACACAGTACTTCCCACCCTCTGAAAAACAAGAGGGACTTTGTGACCCCAACACACTTCCCACTCCAACATAAACACCAAGAAGGGCTTGGCAACCTCAACATAACTCCTGAAACTGCACAATGGACCAGCATGGTGTTAATGTAAATATGTATTCAGTGGTGGGATTACACAAGTTCAGCCTGGTTCAGTGAACTGGTTCCTGCCGCAGCCCACATTTGCCAAACCAGGCCGAACATGGCATGGAAACACCGGCACTGCAGAGGCGAGGCCACCCCGCCAGATAATGTTTGATGGTATCGGGGGATTGCGGCATTGGGAGAAACCACTAATGCCGCCAAACATTGTCAGGTAGAGGATTGGGCCACAGGGCAATGGCTGGGTTGCCGCACCTCAGTGGAGGTTAGCAGCCCAAGCGTATGGCCGCTGCAACACCTCCACGCGAGGTGCAGCAACCCAGCCCTCACACACCTGGGAGGCTGGGACTGTATATATTCCATAAAAAACAAAGGACATGCAAGATGCTTGAACACCAAGGAACTAAAAGAAAAAGTGAGAACCACAGCACAGTTTATAAGACCAAATTATAACTCATTTTATTCTGTTATAAACTGCATTACGGTTCTCACTTTTTGTTTTTGAATATATATTCTGCATCCACAGAGACCTCTCCCTTGTCAATGGATGCAGAGCGAAGTAGGACATTCACCCACAGAACTCAATATATTTTTAAAATATCTGATTCTGGTCATCTCATTAACATACGTTCTCCATTACCAGGCATATTGGGAACTAATATAAAACCCTACAAAAGTCACCTAAGGTCTACAAGGCCAAATCTACCATACCATACCAGCATAAACTTCCAAAACTCATATAAGGGGCCTGCCCAAAAAAAAGCAGCACTATAAATACTGCAGCAGGCCCTAGAACATCCATACACCTATTTGAAATGCTGAACAAGTCAAATTACTACAGTAAAGTATAGATCCCTTTGTCCAAACTCCATGTTAACAGAAAACCTGGCCTCAGTCACACACTCAGAACACAGACCCTCACCAAGTACAGAATAAGTGACTACAACCAAAGTAAAACTTAAAATATGTAGAAAAAAATTAAACTGTAACCCCAAGAACCCAGACTTTGCATGCAGTGCAACATCAGATAAATAAGAGATGCAGTTCTCCATATTGTGTAAAATATAAAGATAGCACAAAGTCCAATCACTATATTGAAAATAAATTATTTTTTCTACCCTTGTCTGACCATTTTATTCTCTGTTCATGCTGGTCCTGATCTGAGGCTTCTGCTTTTTCTGTCTTCTCTTAACTCTCGTTTTATGGTCTATAGACTATCTGCCATTTCTTATCTCTTCTTTTGTTTTCTTCACTTCCTTCCATCAGCCTATTTCCAGTTCCAGTAATCCTCCCCAGTATCAGCTCCAATTCCTGTCCTCCTCTCCCAGTACCTTCCAATGTCAACCCCCTTGCATTCCCAGGACTGCCACTGGTGTCCATTCCCTTCCAGTTTGCCTCCTTCCCCATTGTCCAGCCCCTTCTAGTCCAAATACCATCACAGGTATCAGCTCACTTCCACTCCCAGTGCCACCCCCCCCATCAACTGCCTTCCAATCACCCTACCCTCTGTCCATCCCCCTTCCAGTGCCATCCCCACATGTCAGCTCCCTTCCAGTCACCCTACCCTCTGTCCATCCCCCTTCCAGTGCCATCCCCACATGTCAGCTCCCTTCCAGTCACCCTACCCTCTGTCCATCCCCCTTCCAGTGCCATCCCCACATGTCAGCTCCCTTCCAGTCACCCTACCCTCTGTCCATCCCCCTTCCAGTGCCATCCCCACATGTCAGCTCCCTTCCAGTCACCCTACCCTCTGTCCATCCCCCTTCCAGTGCCATCCCCACATGTCAGTCCCAGTGCATCTTCCCTTCCAGCTTCCTCCCCATTACCCAGCCACCTACTAGTCCCAGCCACCTACTAGTCCCATCAGGCACATGGAAGCAATGCTGCCAGCACTGCTGGAACATCTCCAGCCCCCTGACCGGCCATCGGGCAAGGGAGCGGGAAGCTAGCAGGAGCCAGCTTCCTCCCCAATCCCTGGCACAAGGACCAATTAGGGACTGCAGCAAGACTTTAAGGTTAAAGTATCATTGGGCGCATGGAAGCAATGCCACCAGCACCGCCAGAACATATCCAGCCCCCTGACCGGCCATTGAGCGAGGTAGTGGGAAGTTAGTCTCCTCACCAATCCCTGGCACAAGGACCAATCAGGGGCTGCAGCAAGACTTTAAAGTTAAAGCGCCATTGGGCGCACCCACACCAGAAGGGCCTGTGCCTGAGGGCCTTGCCAGAAGGCCCTTTGGCGTGGCACTTAGGTATGGAAATTTGATGTCTCTGAACAACCGAAAGATCAACCAAAATCTATATGCAATACCTTAACTGATGAAAACTACAACAATCCTCCCAATACACAGAAATCTTTCCATTACCTACCAATAGCTAAAACATCATACCAGGTCTCCCGGCTAACAAGAAAACAACAACCCTTCAAGGACTTAACCTCAACTTAGTACCACAATACTGCTATTGTAAGTACTTTGCACTGCTATAACTTACAATTATTCTGATTTAATGTTTAAGTATGATCTTAACTACATTCTTCTATGTTGTTTAACCTACAGAAGTTATATCATTGTAACCTACCATATTATTATACAAGTCTCATCCTCCCCTTCAATAATCATAAGACAGAACTAGCTATAAAGACCTTAACATCTTCTGCTACATCTAACTACCTACCTAGGGCTATTTATTTAGTTCCTAGTGATAATTTAATGCCAGGTTTGTCCTGACTGACTCAATAGTGACCTACCCAACCCTTACAAGCTTTTCACCTCAATAGAAAGTTCTGAACAATACCAGCTCACTTATCCACCCTATCCATTACTACCTCTCAAACCAAACATTCCCCCCCCCCTCCCTCGACACTCATTGCTATACCCCCAACCACAATCCATCCACCATGGATAACAAAACAGCATTCTGGCTACACTTTATTATATGCATCACAATCTGCATTATAATATACAACCATGACCTCAACCAACACATCTTCAATTCATTAACTACAGCCTCACACATTTACACCAGAAATCAATAAACAAAATTACAACAGACTCATTACCGTTCAAATAAAACAAACCTCTCACCCTCAAACATAACTTCACTGCACTCCAAAACTCTAAAATGTTACCTTACAAATGCACGGTCAATAAGGAATAAGATACTACTATTCCACGACATATTAACTGATAACAACCTTGACCTTGTCTGCATAACTGAAACATGGTTCTCGGATACAGACTCAGTACTAATTAACCAGCTTAAAACCCCAGATTATGACATATTCCACTCCCCCCAGATCTACAAGAAGAGGGGGAGGAGTTCTTATAATCATAAAAGAGGAACTCAATGCATCCTTAATCACCTCAGACAACATAGAGAATATAGCCATACTCACGATAAAGACCAACAGTCTCTATTTCGGTCTAGTTTACAGACCCCCTAGCTCAAATACTGATAATCTAGACATAATAGCAGAGATAATATGCTCATCCACCAGCAAACATCCACTAATATTACTAGGTGACTTCAACCTAGCATCATTACACCACAATCATGCTACAGCATTCTTAAACTCCATAAAAGACATGGACTTTCACCAAATAAATTTCCCATCACATACTATAGGCAACATCCTTATATATACTGTATATGCAGCCAGTGGAGGAGTAGCTTAGTGGTTAGAGCAACTGCCTAGTACCCAGATGATCAAGGGTTCAATTCCCACTGGCACTCCTTGTGACTTTGGGCAAATCACTTTACCTTCCATTGCCTCAGATGAAAAGGCTGGCAATCTACTTCCAGTGATACATTGCCAAGAAAACCCAGAGGTAGCTGGGTCCCTATGAGTCAACACTGACTTGATGGCACAAAAAAAATGCTATATATATTTATTTAACTTTTTTTATATACCGCCTTTCAGAATCTCAAGGCAGTTTACATGGAACAGAACTTTGTTTACATAGAATGGTTTAAAAATATATACAGGTTTACGTATACAGCAATGTTTACTGAGTTTAAATGTAACTATTTAACTCTTTACATAGATATCCTTGATTTAGTGTTCATACCTAATGCAGTATATAGTGCCTACCACCCCACAATGTTTGAAATACAACTGGTCCCTTGGTCAGACCATCATCTCATAAAACTCCAACTCCCAGTTTACGACCCCTCCCATCCAAAACCTACATACCTATCACAACTCAAAAGATACAAGAAAGTTGATAAGGATAGTTTCTTAAAACAAACCCTCCAACACTTAAACACAGACCCAAAAAACCTAGATGAAACAATAACAACTTGGGATGACATCATAGCTAATGCTGCAATCATAAACGCACAGCACCCAACCAACACTAGAAAACAGAATGCAGCATGGTATAAACCTGAACTCAAGACGGTTGAAAATCGACCTGTGCAAAAGTGAGCGCAAATAGAGATATACACAATCTTCTGCACTACAATCCCACTCCCAATATATGTCCAAACTTAAACATTACAGAGATGCCATCAACAATAAAAAGAAGGAACACTACTCCAACATTTTATCAAAAGCGCTCAACCGCCCAAGGGAACTATTCAAAATTGTAAAGTCACTAGCCAATAACACCACAAATAAACATACAAGAGATACTAGCATAGACTCTCAAATATTAGCCAATTATTATAAAGAAAAGCTAAAACATCAAGACTTTATTTATTTAGACAGTTTTGTATACTGCCTTATCCTTCAATCAAAGCAGTCACAACACAATTAGGGGATACATTTAACATGTGGGGATGTGAGACACATACACTAATACTTACAGGGAACATGGGCAATGGAGGGTTAAGTGGCTTGCCCAAGACCACAAGGAGCATCTGTGGGACTAGAAACCCCAGTCCTTCTGGCCCAAGGTTGCTGTCCTGTAGTGGGATTTGAACCCCTGACCTTCCAGCCTGAAATACCTTGTCCCAACCACTAGGCTACTCCTCCCTGACTTAGACATAAATACCCTAAACAAATCATACTCAACACCAAATTTCTCCTGGTCAGCGTTCTCCCACACCACAAAGGATGCTCTCAGGAACATCATATCTAAAATAAATACAACCACTTCCAACCTCAACCCATGTCCAGTTAACTGGATAAAGGCTACAAAAGAAAAGCTTTCTTCTTTCATGCTTCCAATCATCAACCTCTCACTTCAACAAGGCCACATACCCTCTCCCCTAAAACACGCCTTAATATGCCCCATTCTGAAAAACACCTCCTTGGACAAAACCAGTCCCATGTCATACAGACCCATATCCAGCCTCCCTTTCATGGCCAAACTTATAGAAAAAATAGTTCAAATTCAGCTTCAAGATCATATTGACACCCATGCACCCCTTGATGAACACCAGTACGGTTTTCGCCCACATCATGGAGTTGAGAAACTTCTTTCTGTCCTGTTTGACCAACTAATATGTGGATTAGACAACTCTAAACAAGTGTTACTCCTCTTATTCTTAGACATCACCGCAGCATTTGACAGCATAAACCACTCCACTATGCTCTCCAGACTGCAGCAAATAGGTATTAAAGGCACAGTTCTCCAATGGTTCATTTCCTATCTCTCCGATAGAACTCAACAGGTCAAAATTGGACAACAGACATCGGAACCATACAACCAAGAAAAAGTCCTACCCCAAGATTCCGCCTTTCTTTTCAACATATATCTCCAGCCCATATGTTCAATCTTCAAAAAATTCCATGTAAACTATCATATATATGCGGATGATAAAATTTATATCTCCCATTCAACATCTCCAATCCCACAATACAACTAATCACAGATTACTTCATTGAAGTAGCAAAATGGCTCAAATCTCACAATCTTATGATCAACTTCAGGAAAACTGAAGCCCCTTATATAACCAGAAATCAAACTTTCACCCCCTCCCCCAGACCTCTATTAGAATTTGTGATACAGACATCTCTGTCAAGAACAAACTGAAATACTTTGGAGCCACTCTAGACCTCACATTCAACATGACAATACACATAAAACAAACAACAACAAAAAATATTCTATAAACTCAAAACGATAAAACAACTTTGTCCCCTCTTACCTATCCATGATTTTAGATCAGTCATCCAAGCAATCATAACGCAACTTCTGCAACATCATCCTCCAAGGATTACCCAAACAAACCTTAAATGGCACGACATATAGCAGCAAGAATAATATAGAATGCCAACATAACAGAACTCATCACCCCAATATTGTACAATCTACACTGGCTCCCAATTCAGAGTCAGATACACTATAAAATACTAGTAACTAAATTTAAACAAATCAAAGATATAGCCCCTTTACACCTCGCTACACTCATTACTAAGGAAACAGACACTCAAACAAAAAAATGATGTAACAAAAACAAACTTACTACCCCTTCAGAATACAGAAAATCTATAAATGCAACAAATAACAGAGCTTTCTCGCACTTTGCCCCCACCCTCTGGAATAACTTAGAAACATAGAAACATGATGACAGAAAAAGACCACATGGCCTATCTAGTCTGTCCTTCCATATCAACAACTACAACAGTCCACTTTTTACCTGTAGAGATCCTCTGTGTTGGTCCCATGCTTTTTTGAATTCAGTTACTGTCCTCATCTCTACCACCTCCACTGGGAGACTATTCCACGGATCCACTACTCTTACCAGACGATCTAAGAGAAATGAATGACCTTCCTACCTTCCATAAAAAACTTAAAATGTACCTTTTTATACAACATTTTGGAAACCAACATGAATCCAATAATGCCGATTTCACCAACCCTTCAATTTAAATGAACCTCACCTCTACTCCTTACTATCTCCCACCATCTATCTATCGAGCATGCACATAGACCAACAATTAACAAATACCATCTCCTAATTTGGGAAAATCAAATCAAGGGCATCACATTGTAAATAGTCTGCAATTTAGTCTGGCTTAAGCCTATGTTTTGCTCTAATTCTAATATTTATAGTTTTGTTATAATTCTAATTCTAATGCACGAGGGTTGCTCAGAAAGTAATGCCCCACATGTTTTTCTCAGTCCAAAATGAAGATAGAGGTGTGAAATTGAAAGAGTAGTAACTTGGAACTTCAAAGGACACATGTGTTTAATTTTACAGTCGTCCGACAAATAGCAAGGCAGTAGTGATCCTTCAAATGGCGTCTGTGAGTGACACACAGTACAAACAATGAGCTGTAACTGAATTCTTGGTGGAGGAGAAAGAAGGTGTGAGAAACATTCACAAACGGTTGTGTGCTGTGTATGGAAGTTCTGCGGTAGATAGGAGCACCGTTGGATGATGGGTGAAGAGAGTAAAGGCTTCAGGAAGTGGTAAAATGGAACTGGAAGATCAGCCGCGGTCTGGGCGTCCTGCCTCAGGCACCAGTCCAAACAAGTTGCAGCGCCCTGCGATAGCTGCCAGTGGGCATTGAAATACTGTAAGCTGTTGCGGTGTGCCTTGCACACACCTTTGAATATCCCAGAGTCAATAATTGCCATTGCACTACCTCTACTGACGGAAAGCTGTACAGACAATTCCCGACTCGTGATGCGCCAATCCACACGAATAATGTCATCAGCGCGCTGCAATTTGTCGGGACTGGTGGCTGAGGCAGGACGCCCAGACTGCGGCCGATCTTCCAGTTCTGTTTTACCACTTCCTGAAGCCTTTACTCTCTTCACCCATCGTCCAATGGTGCTCCTATGTACCGGCATAAGGGCATGTCAGCATGGTGGTGGAGGGGTGCTGGTGGTGGAGGGGGCAGTGGCATCTGTCCACAGCAGACCAAGGCCAAGCCCTGTTTAGGTGGGTGCCGTGCATGGCAAAATACAAGGTCTGTCTGACGAACAGTAATGGCATCCCCAGGGAATAACCGTCCTCCATGGCAACAGTTTGGTGCAGTACACACAGCCGGTGTGTTCAGGGGCAGAAGGTCACAGGTTCAGGTCCCAGCTGTGGCTCCTGTAGACCATGTCCCTTTATTTTACCGAGTACTAAACCATGGTAATAAAGAAGGAACCTCTATTGCAGATAAAATAAACACGCCATAAACACCCATGTTTTACCCTACAGAGCACATTCACCATAGACATGTGCAGTCCCTAGAGCAGAGGTTCCCAACTGCAGTCCTGGAGAGCCAAACACCATTCAGGTTTCATGCTGTCCCTACGAAATATGCTTGAGATGCATTTGTATGCACCGCCCCCATTGTATGCAAATGTATCTCATGCATATTCATTGTGGGTACTCTGAAAACCTGACTGGCCTGAGGTTCCCCGAGGACTGGGTTGGGAACCACTGCCTTATTGAGCCCACAATGCTTGCACTGTTTCCAGTGTTAGCCTGCCAATGTGCATAATGAGGAGCAAGGTAATGTGGGTATGGCCCGTACAGGGCAGTCTGGGCAGGATGCATCTGCACAGGGCATAGGGCAATGGCTGGGACATTATAGTGCCCGAACACCACCTACACGGACAGGGTGGCCACAGCATGTCATGCTGGGAGGTCACTCTCACCCTAACTGAGCAGTGGCCATGGCATGTTCAGGTTCCCACATAGTGCTGTACAGTGCTTCTCTCAAGTGATATCTGGGAGTTCTCATTTCTGGGGCCCAATTGCTGTCATACCTGCTTGGTGTTTGTGCTTACATCCCACTTCTGGGTACAAACAGTTCCTCCAGAACCATGCATTATGTTCTAGATAGCAGACTGTCTGCAGTTAGCTTGTGTATGGCTGGAACCCCTTACAGGGTGCAGCGGGTGAAGACTGACTGTGCCCTCTGCTGGTGAATGTCAGATTGTGGTGGGGGCAGCTGAGCTTTTCTAGGCCTACTGCCAGTGCCCCATGTGATACGTATTCCCTAGTGACTGGAGGGCGTCCTTCCCCTGCAGGACTGGGGTTGATGGTCCCACAGCTTTTCATCATGTCTCTCTACTGCCTCCATTGCAAAGATGTAGAGTGTGGTTCTGTTGGTGGCAGATCCTGGCCCCCACCCTGACCCAGAGAGGGCAGGTTGGTAGGTGGTGCTACATAATCCGCATGTGGGTCCAGACACTCCCCTGCTCTTATAACAAGTGATCATGGCAACCATACAGTATACACACTATCCTGGGTGCATCATAGTCTACAAGGGCCAGACTGAACTGGGAGATACAGATGGCCACAGAGGTATCCTAGGTGTGTCTGCAAAGACTACCTATCACAGACTGGCACTGATGAGGACCTGCAGCACAGCCTATCTCAGATAAGCCAGGTGCTGCGGACCTGGTGCTGGGCGCCCCACCTCACCCTCAGGGTGAGCACAGGAACCGCACAATGTCACGGTCTGTAGCTACTCTGTGCCAGTAATACACACGGTCAGTTACCCCTACCAGGCCGGGGTGCTATAGAGGTGCATACACCATCTTGTGATTAGTTGTAGGCTGCTGATCTGCATGTGCAGTGCATCATGTGTACGGGTGGGTTTATCCTATCCTGGTAACCACAGCAGACATTTTGTGTGGTGACCTGCAGTCTTTCTGTAGACAGCCAGTGGTGTGTTAGATGCTATAGAGATGTAGCCCACTATTTACTTCAATGACTGTAGAAACAGAGATCATGGGTTTGATCCCAAAGTGGTGTTATTTAATAAGGCTGTCTGAGGCTTTTCCTTTTAATTTAAATCAGTGCTGCCAGCAAAATGCACCCTCACAGTGCTGTAATCTTAAGATGACTCATAAGGTGCCCTATTGGCCGCCCTATAGGGCACATTAGAAGGCGCCTTGTAGGACAGGGCACTTTATAATGTGCCCTATGGAGTGCCTTATAGGGCGCCTTATGCGGCACCTTAGGTTACGGCACTGTGAGGGTGTTTTTGCTGGCAGCACTGATTTAAATTAAAAGGAATAGCCTCAGACAGCCTTCTTAAATAACACCACTGCAGGATCAAACCCATGACCTCTGCCTCCACAGTCATTACAGTAACCAGTGGGCTACATCTTTATAGCATCTAGCACTGCGCTGGCATGAACTTAGGGTTAACGCGCGTTAACATGCCACGGCACCCACTATTGCACGATACCGATTCCTTGCAACCTTCCCTCCGGAACGCCCACTACCTTATATGGCATTCTTCACATTAACGCTGCAACTAGCGCCGGTAACATTAGGACGGTTTAGTAAACATACATGAGGGAGGAGTGGCTCAGTGGTTGGGACAGGTTACCTCAGGCCTGAAGGCTGGGGGTTCAATTCCTGCATGGGGACAAGCAACCTGAGGCTGGAGGGACTGGGGTCTCTAGTCCCATGGCCACTCCTCATGGCCTTGGGCAAGCCACTCAACCCTCCATTGCCTCAGGTATGCTTAGATTGTGAGCCCTTCAGGGACAAGGGAATAAAAAAGTACCTGTTAGTATACATGTAAACTGCACTGATTCTAAAGAGTGTGCTATAAGAAAGAAAGAAAGAAATACCCCTTAGACTTCAAAAATGCTGACTTCAGTAAAATGGCCAAGTACCTGAAGAGGAGTTGGTAGGGTGGGAGGGGTTAAGGGAAGTGGAATTGCAATGGGCTAAACTAAAGAAAGCAATAAAAGGTGCAACAGATACATACTTAAGGAAAGTAAATAAAAACAAGAGGAAAATAAAACTTATTTGTTTCTCCAAAGAAGTGGCTGAACAAATAAAGGCAAAAACCACAGCTTTCACAAAATTCAGAAGCTAGCAAACAGAGGAACACAGAAAAGAATACAAGATTAAACTAAAAGAGACAAAAAGAGAAATAAGGATAGTAAAATCAAAGGCAGAAGTAAAAGATGGCTAAAGATGTGAAGTATGGCAATAAGACCTTTTTCAGGTATATTCGGGAGAGGAGGAAAATCAGAAGTGGAATTACAGAACTCAAAGTACTGGGAACGGATACATGGAATGTGACATTGAAAAAGCAACAATGCTAAACAAATACTTCTGCTCTGTTTTCACTAGAGAAAATCCTGGAGAAGGACCACCCATGATTGGCAAATATACAAATGGGAATGGAGTAGATGCCACACCATTCACAAAAGATGATGTGTTAGGACAGCTTGCAAAACTGAAAGTGGACAAGTCTATGGGACCAGATGGGATACACCCCAGGATACTGAAAGAGCTCAGAGACGTTCTTGCAGGGCCTTTAAAGGATGTTTTATTAGATCCTTGGTGACAGGAGAAATTCCACAGGACTGGAGAAGAGCTGATGTGGCACCCCTCCACAAAAATGGTAATAGTGAAGAAGTGACAAACTACAGGCCAGTAAGCCTTACCTCGGTGGCAGGAAAAGTAATGGAGGCACTCCTGAAAGTGGACTTCCTCGAAACCAACAGGTTGCATGATCTGAGGCAACATGGTTTTACCAAAGGACAATCTTGCCAAACAAATCTGATTGAGTTCTTTGACTGGGTGACCAGAGAACTAGATCAAGGGCATGCAATGGATGTGATCTACCTAGATTTCAGCAAAGCCTTTGATACTGTTCCTCATAGGAGACTTATCAATAAACTCAACAGCTTGGGGATGGGTCCCAATATGGTGAACTGGATCAGAAATTGATTGACTGACAGACAACAGAGAGTGACGGCAAATGGAACTCACTCGGATGAAAGGAAGGTGATTAGCGGTGTGCCCCAGGGTTCAGCCTTGGGACTGGTACTGTTCAATATATTCGTGAGTGATATTGCCGAAGGGCTGAATGGAAAAGTCTGTCTTTTTGCAGATGACACCAACATTTTCAACAGAGTGGACTCCCCTCAGGAGTGGGGAACATGAGGAAAGATCTACAAAAGCTGGAAGAATGGTCTAATGGTTGGCAGTTAAGATTTAATGTGAAGAAGTGCAGTGTCATGCACTTGGGAAGCAGAAATCCAAGAGAATTGTATGCGATAGGGGGCAAGAAGTTGGTGTGCATGGACCAGGAGAAAGACCTCGGTGTGATTGTTTCTGATGATCTCAAGGTGGCGAAACAGTGTGACAAGGCGGTGGCAAAAGCCAGAAGGATGCTGGGTTGCATATAGAGAGGAATTACCAGCAGAAATGAAGAGGTACTAATGCCACTGTACAAGTCGCTGGTGAGGCCTCACTTGGAATATTGGGTTCAGTTTTGGAGAAAGAATCCTCTATACTTATTTATACATAAATGCTTGAATTTTAATTGTACCCCTCTATTTATAAAGGTTAATTTTGTTTATATTGTTTTTATAATTCCTTCTTTTGCCCCTCTATTCCTATTTTGTCTGGCTCGCTTTGTTTTGTGGGTAATAGCCTAAACAGTTGACGTCATAGGAGGTCTGTCCGATTTTTCTTTAAATGTGGATTTACGAGCATATTGTCTCTTTTTCTCATGAGGAGTTGCTTGCTCAAAGGTAACATTATATTTTCTCCCTCTATATCTCTCCATATACAAGCTATCGTTCACACTTCAAGTTCGGCAGTATCTCTTTGATCTTTCTTTGGTTCTCCCATCTCTGGTGCACTTTTGGAGTTTTTTTGTTTTAGACTCCCGCAGCAAGGGTATTACACTTTCATTACATTAGTTAATTTAAGTTTAGAACTGATAGTCTATATGGGAATACAAATGTGGAAGTATGTACTATTTTTATTGATATACTATAACTCATTATACATAAAATTACCATCCTCTCTGTTCTCCCAGCAGCTAGATTGCACAATTCCTTTTATCCTCTGACAGATTTTTTAACATTGACATATTTTCAATAGTCTTTTACAATTTTTTTTTTAGCTATATTGCATATTTAGACAAGAATCGCTTAATCTCCCATTAAGGGGTATGTTTACTAAACCGTCCTAATGTTACCAGCACTAATTGCAGCATTAATGTGAGGAATGCCATATAAGGTAGTGGGTGTTAAGCCGGCAAGGTAGCAAGAATCTGTATTGCGTTATATAGGGCGCCTTGGCTCGATAACGTGCGTTAACCTTAAGTCCATGCCAGCGCTGTGTTTAAAGCTATAGAGATGTAGCCCACTGGTCATTACAATAATTATGGAGGCAGAGGTCATGAGTTTGATCCTGCAGTGGTGTTATTTAATAAGGCTGTCTGAGGGATTTTCTCTTAATTTAAATCAGTGTTGCCAACAAAAACACCCTCACAGTGCTGTAACCTAAGATGCCTCACAAGGCACCTTACAATGTGCCCTATAGGGCGCCTTATGAGGCACCTTAGGTTACCACACTGTGAGGGTGTTTTTGCTGGCAGCACTGATTTAAATTAAAAGGAAATCCCTCAGACAGCCTTATTAAGGAAGGCCACTGCAGGATTATGCCCATGACCTCTGTCTCTACAGTCATTGGCATAACCAGTGGGCTACATCTCTATAGCATCTAACACACTGCTGGCTGGCTACAGAAAGACTGCAGGTCACCACACAAACTGTCTGCTGTGGTTACCAGGATAGGGTAAACCCACCCGTACCCATGATTCACTGCACATGCAGATTAGCAGTATAAATCTGATCACAAGATGGCGTATGCACCTCCACAGCACCTCGGCCTGGTAGGGGGAACTTACCATGTGTGTTACTGGCACAGAGTAGCTACAGACCGTGACAGTGTGCGGGTCAGGTGCTCACCATGATGCACCCAAAATAGTGCATATCCTGTGTAGTTGCAATGGTCACATGTTAGAGGAGAAGGGTGGTGTTTGTAACCAAAAGCAGATTATTTAGCACCACCCAACCCACCCTAGCTGAGTCAGGGTGGGGGACCACATCTCCCACCAACAGATCTACTCTCTACATTGGAGGCAGTAAAGGGGACCACCCCCCTGCTGGGCAGTCAATGCAGATCTATGCTTATCACATAGGGCATTGGCAGACAGGACTGGAAAAGCTCAGCTGCCCCCCCCCCCACCCACCCATATTCACCAGCAGAGGGCACATTCAGTCTTCACCCACTGCACAGGATTCCAGTCATACACATACTAACTGCAGGCAGTCTGTTAGCTAGTACATAGTGCATGTTCCTGGAGAAACTGTGTGCACCCACAGATGGGATGTCAGCAATTGGGCCCCAAAAAAAACCCCCCATAGATATCACTTGAGAGAAACACTGTATAGCACTATGTGGGAACCTGGACATGCCATGGCCACTGCTCAGTTAGGGTGAGAGTGACCTCCCAGCGTGACATGCTGTGGCCAACCTGTCCGTGCAGGTGGTGTTTGGGCACTATAATGTCCCAGCCATTGCCCTATGCCCTTTGCAGATGCATCCTGCCCAGACCACCCTGTCTGGGCCATACCCACAATACCTTGCTCCTCATTATGCACATTGGCAGGCTAATGCTGGAAACAGTGCAACAAGCATTGTGGGCTCTGTAAGATGTAGGCAGCCACAAAACACTGAATAGACATACACACACCTCCTCACCTATTTCAGCATTGTGCAAAGATAGAGGTTGTTGGCAGCCCTGGCACCCGTCCTGGGCACAGTGCAGGCATTGCTAAGGTACTCAATACTGTTATAGTCACTCTCCGGGGTGTTAGCACTGTCAGAAAACAAACAGAAGGGAAACAGACTCCACATATATCAGAAATGTTGCTATGATGAATCTCTGTTAACAATTTGTGTTTAATGTAGGATCTGTTATCTGACATTCATCATAGCAACCTTTTGATATATATGGAGCGTGTTTCCATGTTTGTGACGGCATTGCTGAGGTATTCAGGTAGTAGTAGTGGTGGCTGCTGCTCCGCGCAGGGCCCAAAAGCCTGTTTCTCCATGAGGATATGGATAGTGGGGCCTGTGGGTGTGGGTGTTCGTGCCCCTGTTGGCCGCTGATCTAGGGTGTGCACATATTTATGGTGTATGTGTTCTCTAGGGTAAAATATAGGGACAAGGTCTGCAGAAGCAACAGCTGGGACTTGAACCTGTGACCTTCTGCCCCTGCACACACTGGCTGTGTGTACTGCAACAAACTGTTGCCACAGAGGCAAATCATTTCCTGGGGATACCATGACTGTTCTTCAGACAGACCTTGTCTGTTGCACTGCACGCCATCCATCTAAACAGGGCTTGGCCTTGGTCTGCAGTGGGCAGCTGCGACTGCCCCCTCCGCCACCAGCACCCTTCCCCCACCATGCTGACATGCCCTTATGCCGGTGGTGCTGGAGGTGCGCAGTCCCAGGCCATCCAGTGTGCCGGTAGGCGGCTGCCTATAGTGCGTGATATGGGGTAAGGGTGCCTGCATAGACATCCACGCTCCCCCCCCCCCCGGCACCGCCTGCCACTGGTATGTACCCTTTGGGGTACTTGCTGGGTACTGTCCCCTGGGACACTGTGGGACACACACTTGTGGACATGTTTGCCCTTGGCCAGTTGCTGTCTTGCTGGTTTTCCGTTTCTGCCTTCCTATGTGTCACCTAGGCATCTGCCTAGTCCACCCTGTGCCCAAGCAGCCCCACTGCATGTCCCGCCTGCAGCCCCCTGTACCCCCTTTGCAGCCTCACCGTAGTACCCTTTCGTACTTGGGCACTATGCTGTTGCTGCACATGTATCACTACTATCACTTTTCTTGGTCTCCCTGCCTTTGCTGACTGAAATGGTTTCTCTCTCCTGCAAATGTGCCTCTAACGCCAGGTTTTCAAGCACGGTAATGTTCTGGTCTTAAGATCCTGGCATTAGTGTAGCAGGGGCCTCTCCCCACCCATTGACCCCATCTCTCCGCCCTCTGGAGACACTTACTCCACCCTCTGTGTGCCTTAAAGTCACTGGAGACGCTTTCGCACGAAACGTAATGTTATCGCGCGATACCCCTAAGTGTATGCGTGTCCTTGTAGAGGTGAGTTTAGTCTTTTCCCCCTGTGATAGTGATGTCCATAAAATGCTACTCTTATGGTGGATGGTTTTCTTCTCCTCTATTTCTCCTATGGGCTGTATTTCACTCTTTTTATTACATGTTTTTTATGATTGATTTATTACCTCTGTACAGCATATTTTCAATTATTGTGGCTTATTGTTTTCATTCTTTTACCTTCTATTTATTATCATATAAATGTTATCTTTAACACATTATGACAATTTTTAATGGGCTCTTTTATACTGACTTGTGTTACTGTTTAATATCTATTTATCTATGTTTTTATGGACCCTTTTATGCGTGTTATTATATATATTTTTTGATCTATATGGTTATTAATTTTTATATTTCTTTGTTTATATGTTTTTTATCTTTCAAGGTCATTGTCCCCTGAAGAAGGCTATATGCCGAAACACGTGTAGGGCTGACCTTTTGAGACTCAATAAAGCTCTATCCTCCAGTGGTGTGGTTCTCCCGCTCCTTCTTGTTTTCTGTGCTTTGTGGGGGAGGCGTTTTCTTCTCCGCTCTTGATTTTCCTTGACAGCACTGGCATTCTCCTGTATTTCAACCATTGTCCTGCAAGACTACATTGAAAAAGCTGAAGTCAACTGACTAGTAGCATTCCAAATGGATTTTCAAAGTGAACTGTTGAGGCTTCAGAAGAGCAAACACACCAGCAGTAGAAAAGTCAAAAGGCAAATTTGGAACCTGCACAGGGTCTTGATCGATGGCACCAAAGCTGTGCTGCTTCTCGTCTGGACACCTCTCAACAGCTCCATAGCCTGCAGCTCATTGCTTCTGATTGAATCTTTGTGGAAGGCCACCACACCAGCACAGTTGGCAAGCCCCCCTCAAGCAGGAACACTGCAAAGGCCAACTTCTGACGGCAGTTTCCTAGAACTACCTTTTGAATGTGCAGCCATTCATGGGGGGGAGAAGTGTATGTGATGGGATCCACGCCTCTAGGGACAGCTATGCTTAAAGAATGATTGAGATTTTGCAGCTAAGATTGAATGCAAAAAAATGCAGGGTCATGTATTTGAGCTGTAAAAACCCAAGAGAGCAGTACAGTACAGGAAGTGACGTACTTCTGTCCACAGAAAAGGAGCAGGATTTCAGGATGACTGTTTCTGGTGATTTTAAGATGGCTAAACAGGTCGAAAAGGTGACTATGAAAGCCAGAAGGATGCTTGGATGCATAGTGAGAGGAATGGCAGGCAGGTAGAAAGAGGTGATAATGCCTCTGAATAATTTTTGGCAAGACCTCATTTGGAGTATTATGCATAATTCTGGAGATCACATCTTCAAAAGGATAAACCAGGAGAGAATTGGTCCAGAAGGCAGCTACCAAAACAGTGATCTTTGTGTAATGTAATTGTAATGAATTATGAAATGTAATTTTGCTGTAGTTTATGTATAATTTAATGTAATGTACTGTAGTTTACTGTAATGTACTATCTTGTTGTCTCCCCCCCCCTCGATGTAGTCCCTCTGTTGTCTTGTTGACCACTTTGATTGAAGGATAAGGTGGTATATAAAACTGATTAAATAAATAAATAAGGCTTATGGGGACACACTTAAAAATCTCAGTACGTATACCTTGGAGCGGTGGTTTAAGATACAATGAGGGGCCCCTAACATGTGCTTACCATGCTATCTGCTCTTATGTTTGCCACGGTCCCGGCAGCTGTTTCACATCAGGCTGAAGTCATGCAGTGTGGCTGTTATTGTGAGACCTCAGCCAGGTGAGGGACAGCCGCCAAGTCCACAACAAATTTATAAAAGCAGAGCAGCATGGCAAATATGGCGTATTTGGAAGCAGATTGGGAGTATAGGGGTAGCACTGGCTTGATAATCTAGTGAGCAGGGTTGGGTTTCCACTAGCACACCTTGTGGCCTTCGGAAAGTCATTTAACTTTCATAGAAACAGAGAAATATGACGGCAGAAAAAGACCACATGGCCTATCTAGTCTACCCTTCCATGTCAACCACTACAACAGTACTCTTTTTTCCTTTACAGATCCTCTATTTGTCCCATGCTTTTTTTTAAAATTCAGATACTGTCCTCATCTCTACCACTTCCACTATGTTTATGTTTATGTTTATTTATCATTTGATATACCGCTCAGGCCAAAAGGCATTAGAGCGGTTTACAATACAATATCATTTGAGAAAATAGAAAAGAACGCCATTTATATGATAGGACAGAAAAGAGGACAGAAACAGTCAAACAGATAAGAAGAGGAGGTGAACAAGAACAGCAAGTTACCACGAATGCAGGCATCTCAATCCAGTCCGTGATATCAGTGTATACTCCAGAGACAGACGCCACGGTCCAACGCCTAAGGGCCACGCCATAGGGCCCTCTGGCGAGGCCCTCAGGCACGGGCCCGCAAGGCGCGGGTGCGCCCCTGCAGCGGCAATTCTAAAGCCGTTGGTAATGGCTGATTGGCTGGCCTGAGGAGGAAGGGGGAGCTCCCGCTCTCACCCCCATCGGGATCACTGCTCTCCTGCGCGCCCCTGCAGCGGCGATTCTAAAGCCGTTGGTAATGGCTGATTGGCTGGCCTGAGGAGGAAGGGGGAGCTCCCGCTCTCACCCCCATCGGGATCACTGCTCTCCTGCGCGCCCCTGCAGCGGCGATTCTAAAGCCGTTGGTAATGGCTGATTGGCTGGCCTGAGGAGGAAGGGGGAGCTCCCGCTCTCACCCCCATCGGGATCACTGCTCTCCTGCGCGCCCCTGCAGTGGCGATTCTAAAGCCATTGATAATGGCTGATTGGCTGGCCTGAGGAGGAAGGGGGAGCTCCCGCTCTCACCCCCATCGGGATCACTGCTCTCCTGCGCGCCCCTGTAGCAGCGATTCTAAAGCCGTTGGTAATGGCTGATTGGCTGGCCTGAGGAGGAAGGGGGAGCTCCCGCTCTCACCCCCATCGGGATCACTGCTCTCCTGCGCGCCCCTGCAGCGGCGATTCTAAAGCCGTTGGTAATGGCTGATTGGCTGGCCTGAGGAGGAAGAGGGAGCTCCCGCTCTCACCCCCATCGGGATCACTGCTCTCCTGCGAGCCCCTGCAGCGGCGATTCTAAAGCCGTTGATTATGGCTGATTGGCTGGCCTGAGGAGGAAGGGGGAGCTCCCGCTCTCACCCCCATCAGGTTCACTGCTCTCCTGAGCACCCCTGCAGCGGCGATTCTAAAGCCGTTGGTAACGGCTGATTGGCTGGCCTGAGGAGGAAGGGGGAGCTCCCGCTCTCACCCCCATCGGGATCACTGCTCTCCTGCACACCCCTGCAGCGGCGATTCTAAAGCTGTTGGTAATGGCTGATTGACTGGCCTGAGGAGGAAGGGGGAGCTCCCGCTCTCACCCCCTTCAGGTTCACTGCTCTCCTGCGCGCCCCTGCAGCGGCGATTCTAAAGCCGTTGGTAATGGCTGATTGGCTGGCCTGAGGAGGAAGGGGGAGCTCCCGCTCTCACCCCCATCGGGATCACTGCTCTCCTGCGCGCCCCTGCAGCGGCGATTCTAAAGCCGTTGGTAATGGCTGATTGGCTGGCCTGAAGAGGAAGGGGAAGCTCCCACTCTCACCCCCATTGGAGACTTTTAGGAGACTAGGAGACTTTTCCACGGATCCACCACTCTTTCCATAAAGAAATATTTCTGCATATTACTCCTGAGTCTATCTCCCTTCACCCTCATCCTGTGTCCCCTCATAGCAGAACTTACTTTCAATTGAAAGAGACTCTCCTCCTGTGCATTTATGCTATGGAGGTATTTAAATGTCTCAGACATATCACCTCTATCCCGCCTTTCCTCTAAGGCATAGGTGTCAAACTCTGGCCCGCGGGCCAAATTTGGCCCGTAGTGTAATTATATTTGGCCCGCGAGGCTATACCAAATGACTACTAGAGCTAGCCCGCCGGTATTATACAGCGCATTCATTCATCGCTAATTCTACAAATCCCATAATGCCTTGCTGTTGTTTTGGCGCGTCAATCAGGACAGGTCCCAGAAACGCCCTCTCCTGTGTGACAGAAGTCATAGCGATCTCAAGCTACAACTGTCACTGTGGAACCCCTTCCCAAAAATGGCAAAAAGAAAGGCAGACAACAGGAACTTTCTGGACAGGTGGGAGACAGAATATTTGTTTACATATGTAAAAGACAGACCTGTTTGTCTGATTTGTGGAGTCAACGTGGCTATAACTAAGGAGTATAACATTCGACGACACTATGAAACAAAACACCATGACAAGTACAAGGACCTGGACATGACTCAAAGAAGCCAGAAAGTGGAGGAGATGAAAAGAAGTTTGGTTTCACAACAGAATATGTTCAAAAAAGCTACATCACAAAGTGAGGCTGCTGTAAAGGCTAGTTATATTGTGGCAGCAGAGATCGCAAAATCAGCCCGGCCCTTTAATGAGGGAGAGTTTGTGAAAAAGTGCATGTTGAAAGTTTGTGACATCGTGTGCCCAGAGAAAAAGCAAGCCTTTTCAAACGTGAGCCTGAGCAGAAACACAGTAGCTGATCGCACATGTGATCTTGCCACCAATCTGTATGACCAGCTTTTGGAAAAGGGAAAAGATTTCGTTGCATTCTCCCTTGCTGTGGATGAGAGCAGCGACGCATCTGATACTGCTCAGCTGTCAGTCTTCATCCGTGGAGTGGACTCAAATATGTGTGTTACGGAGGAGCTATTGGGATTCAAATCAATGCATGGCACAACCACAGGAAAGGAAATTTTTGAGGAGGTTTCCAAATGCGTAACTGAAATAAAGCTGCCGTGGGATAAACTCGTGGGATTAACGACAGATGGTGCGCCAGCGATGTGCGGTAAAACAAGTGGACTGGTGGGCAGGGTCCGGGAGAAGATGCAGGAAGAGAACTGTGCAGGTGAACTAACTGTTTATCACTGCATCATACATCAGGAATCATTGTGTGGCAAAGCCCTAAAGATGGAACATGTTATGACCACAGTAACACAAGTAGTTAACTTTATAAGAGCCAAAGGTCTGAATCACCGCCAGTTTAAGTCTTTTCTGGAGGAGTGTGGTTCGGAATACGCAGACGTGCCGTATCACACAGAGGTGAGATGGTTAAGCCGAGGAAAAGTACTGAATAGATGTTTTGAGCTGCATGAGGAAATATGTCAGTTTCTGGAAAGCAAAGGGAAGGACACAGCAGAGCTTCGGGAGAAAAAGTTTCTGTGTGAGCTGGCCTTTCTGTGTGACATCTCGAGCCATCTCGATGCGCTGAACCTGCAGCTTCAGGGGCGGGGGCGCATCATTACAGACATGTACGCTGCAGTGAGGGCTTTTAAAACGAAACTGTGCCTGTGGGAGAATCAGATGCTGCAAGGAAACCTTGGCCATTTTCCCTGCTGCCAAACCATGAAAACGCAGTTCTTTACCAACTTGTTCCCATGCGCACAGTTTGCTGAAAAACTCAGTGTACTCGGCGCTGAGTTTAGCCGGCGATTTGCCGACTTTGATGTCCAGAAATGTAGGTTTGAACTGCTCAGTAATCCCTTTGCAGTTAATGTGGAAAACGCACCAACCAACCTCCAAATGGAGCTAATTGAACTCCAGTGTAATGACACGCTGAAGTCAAAGTATGATGCTGTGGGCGCCGCCCAGTTTCCACAGTTCATCCCTGACACAATGCCTCAGCTCCGCACCCAAGCTGCTCAGATGCTCTCCATGTTCGGCAGCACTTATCTATGTGAGCAACTTTTCTCCTCGATGAAGATGACCAAAACATCTCACAGGAGACGTCTGACTGATGAACACCTTCGCTCGATACTGAGGATTTCCTCAGCTCAAAGCCTGAGCCCAGACATTGATGAACTATCATCCAAGAAGAGATGCCAGGTATCTGGCTTGGGCACATCAGATTAGATCAGTGTGCAGCAAACTGAGCAATAATTAACGTTTTCTTTATGCACTTTTTCTTGCTACTCCAAGACATGGGCTTGAATGGTTGATTAATTTTATTATTGTTATTTTATTTTAAAAATTATTATTTATTATTATTTAAATCTTATTTAATAAATGAATGTCATTGATGTTTTTTTTTATTTGAAATTGGTTTTTGCATATCTGAACTATTAAGTTATAAATTGTATAGTAATAAGTGTTGCTTCATATTCAATGTTAAAGCAAATCTTGTTTGGGTCCATATTAAAAGGTTCATTTGTTCAATGCTGGCCCGCGACTTTGTTCAAGTTTTACATTTTGGCCCACTGTGTATTTGAGTTTGACACCCCTGCTCTAAGGTGTACATATTAAGATCCTTAAGTCTGTCCTCATATACTTTATAATGAAGACCACTAACCATTTTAGTAGCCACCCTCTGCACCGACTCCATCCTGCTTATATCCTTTTGAAGATGCGGTCTCCAGAATTGCACACAATACTCCAAATGAGGTCGCACCAAAGACTTATACACAGGCACTATCACCTCCTTTCTTCTGCTAGCCATTCCTCTCCGTATTCACCCAAGCATCTTTCTAGCTTTCGCCGTTGTCTTTTCTATCTGTTTAGCTACTTTAAGATCATAAGACACAATCAAGCCTAGGTCCTGCTCTTCTTTTGTGGACAAAACTACTTCACCCTCTAAACTATATCGCTTCCTTAGATTGCTGCAGCCCAAGTGCATGACCTTGTTTTTTTAAAATTAGGGGTATGTTTACTAAAGGGCGCCATTTGCGCTCCTGCGACATTATCGCGCGATAATGGTGCTTTACCGGGTGATAAGGTACCTTATCGCGTGATAACGCGTGCAGCAGCGCAAACGAGCGCTGAAGGTGGAGAAAGCCTCCCGGAGGGCGGAGGAAGGCTCCCCAGGGGCGAAGAGAGAGGGTGAATGGGTGGAGAGTGGGAGGGGAGAGGCTCCCTACACACTAATGCTATGGATTCCGGGTCTGAAAACTAACGCCAGTGAAACCCTGGCGTTAAAACAGATTTAAAGGGAAGAGAAACCATTTCCGTCAGCAATGTACAGCAAAGCCAGGGAAACCTACAAAAAGTGATAAGTGTGATACACGTGCACGGAACAAAAGGGCAAATAAACATTGAAAATGACCTGAACAAAATGTAAAAAAAAACCATAACCAAGCTGGGCAATAGTGATATTAATGGGAAACAGCAAAAAACACTACCAAGAAAGCTCCAAAAAGAAGATATTAATTTTGGAAGGGTCTATGCTCTGTCCCCATACAAGGTGAATGATCCCACAGTGAAATAGCGCTGATCAGGGTTTCCCCTTGTTATTGGACAGGTTTCCTATGGCATGCACATGTTCCACAACAGCAGGGTGAGCATGTCAGAACGGGCAACTGGACAGATGCTGGAAAAGGGGACACAGAGGGCTGCAGGCGGCACATGCTGTGGTGCAGCTGGGCCACAGTGGGGACTAGGGTGATGCCTAGGTGGCCCATAGGAATGCTGAAACAGTACAGCAGCCAGACAGCAACTGATGAGGGCCCAACATGGGCATGAGTGTGTTTCCCACAGTGTCACAGGGGATAGTACAAAAGCAGGTACCCCCAAGGGCACAGAACATTGGCAGGCGGTGCTGGGGGGAAGCATGGACAGCTATGCAGGCACCCCTACTCCAGAACCCACACCATAGGCAGCCACCTACCAGCACAGTGGATGGCCTGAGACTGCGCACCACCAGCACCACCAGCACCACCAGCAGAAGGGCATGTCAGCAGGGTGGCAGAGGGGTACTGGTGATGGAGGGGGCAGTGGCAGCTGCCCACAGCAGACCATGGCCTAACCCTGTGTAGGTGGGTGCCATGCACTGCAACAGACAGGCCCTGTCTGACGCACAATCATGGTATCCCCAGGGAATTCACTGTCTCTGTGACAACATGGTGGTGCAGTACACACAGCCAGTGTGTTCAGGAGCAGAAGGTCACAGGTTCAAGTCCCAGCTGTGGTTCCTGCCAACCCAGTCCCCATATTCTACCCACTACTAAACCATGGTAATAAAGAGGGGAACCTTTATTGCAGATAACATAAACATGCCTCAAACACCTATATTTTACCCTACAGAGCACAGACACCATAGACATGTGCAATACCTAGAGCAGTGTTTCCCAAATGCAGTCCTGGAGGGCCAAAAATCATTCAGGTGTCATGCTGTCTCTAATAAAGATGCCTGTGCTGCATATCTATGCGCCGCCCCCATGGTATGCAAATGTATCACATGCATATTCATTAGGGACAGCATGAAAACTCGAACAGTGTGTGGCCCACCAGGACTGGAGTTGGGAACCTCTGCCCCAGAGTAGCGGCCAACAGGGGCAGAAACACCCGCACCCACAGGCTCCATTATCCACAGCATCATCGAGAGGCAGGATGTTGGGCCCTGCGTGCAGCAGCATCTCCCAATACTAGCACTTGCATACCTTAGCAATGCCGCCCTAAACCTGGGAATACGTTACACACCTATCAAACGTTTGCTATGATTACTGGCAGATAGCAATTCCTAGGTTAAGCACAATTTGCTGATTGAGTTGCATCATAGCAACCTTTCTGATTTCTGTGGAGTGTGTTTCAGTTCTGGTGTCTGACAGTGTTTACCACCCTGGGGAGTGACTCCAACAGTATTGTGTACCATAGCCATGCCTGCACTGTGCCCAGGACTGGTGAGGTGGCCAGGGCTTCCAAAAGCCTCTACATTTGCACAATGCTGGCATAGGTGTGGGAGTGTGTGTCTGTCCATCCAGTGTGTGGTGGCTGTCAAAACCTTACGCATCCCACACTGCTTGCACTGTTTCTAGTTTTAGCTTGCCAATGTGCATAATGAGGAGCTAGGTACTGTGGGTATAGCCTGGACAGGATAGCCTGGGCAGGATGCATCTGCACAGAGCATAGGGCAATGGCTGGGACATTGTAGTGCCTGGCCATCACCTGCACGGACAGGGTGGCCACAGCATGTCCTGCTGGGAAGTCACTCTCACCCTAACTGAGCAGTGACCACGGCATGGCTAGGTTCCCCCATAGTGCTATATAGAATTTCTCTCATGTGATATTTATGGGTTCTCTTTTTTGTGGCCCAATCACTGACTTATCTGCTTGGTGTGTATGCTGATATCCCCAGTTCTGGGTACATGCATCTCCTCCAGGAACATGCACTATGGACTAGTTAGCAGACTGTCTGCAATTAGTGTGTGTCTGGCTGGAACACCTTGTAGGGTGCAGCGGCTGGAGACTCTCTGTGCTTGCTGCAGAAGAATGTCAGATAGTGGTGGGGGCAGCTGAGCATTTCCAGGCCTACTGTCTGCCTTGCCTTATGAATGTTTACAGATCTGCATTGACTGCCCTGTAGGGTGTCTGTTCCCCAGCAGGACTGGGGTTGATGGTCCCCTCTACTGCCACCATTGCTGGGAGGTAGAATGTGGATCTGTTGGTGGGAGATCCTGTTTCCCACCCTGAGCCACTAGAGGGTGGGTTGGGTGGTGGTGGTACATAATCTTCCTATGGGTCCAAACACCCCCCCCCCCCTTCACCTACATCATGTGACTGTGGCACCAACACAGGATATGCATTATTCTGGGTGCATCATAGAAACATAGAAATATGACGACAGAAAAAGACCACATGGCCTATCTAGTCTGTCCTTCCATAACAACAACTACAACAGTCCCCTTTTTACCTTTAGAGATCCTCCGTGTTTGTCCCATGCTTTTATGAATTCAGTTACTGTCCTCATCTCTACCACCTCCACTGGGAGACTATTCCACGGATCCACCACTCTTTCCGTAAAGAAATATTTCCGCATATCACTCCTGAATCTATCTCCCTTCACCCTCATCCCATGTCCCCTCGTAGCAGAACTTGCTTTCAATTGAAAGAGGCTCTCTCCCTGAACATTTATGCCATGGAGGTATTTAAACATCTCAATCATATCACCTCTATCCCGCCTTTCCTCTAAGGTGTACATATTAAGATCCTTCAGTCTGTCCTCATATGCTTTATAATGAAGACCACTAATCATTTTAGTAGCCACCCTCTGCACCGACTCCATCCTGTTCACATCCTTTTGAAGGTGCGGTCTCCAGAATTGCACACTATACTCCAAATGAGGTCGCACCAAAGACTTATACAGAGGCATTATCACCTCCTTTTTTCGGCTAGCCATTCCTCTCCGTATGCACCCAAGCATCCTTCTAGCTTTTGCCGTCGCCTTTTCTACCTGTTTAGCTACTTTAAGATCATCAGACACAACCACACCTAGGTCCCGCTCTTCTTTAGTGGACAAAAGTACTTCACCCCTTATACTATATTGCTCCCTTGGATTGCTGCAGCCCAAATGCATGACCTTACATTTTTAACATTAAATCCCAGCTGCCAAATTCTAGACCATTCTTCAAGCTTAGCTAGATCCCTCCTCATGTTATCTATCCCTTCCTGGGTGTCTACTCTATTGCAGATTTTGGTATCATCCGCAAAGAGGCAAACCTTATCTGAAAGCCCTTCCGCTATATCACTAACAAAGATGTTAAAAAGAATCAGACCAAGGACAGATCCCTGGGGCACACCACTGATAACATCCTTCTCCTCAGAGTGAGCTCCATTTACTTGTACTCTTTGTTGCCTCCCACCCAACCAATTTCTAACCCAAGCAGTAACTTTAGGGTCCATCCCTAGGGTGCTCAGTTTGTTTATAAGTCGTCTGTGAGGAACAGTGTCAAAGGCTTTACTGAAATCTAAAGATGTCCAACGAAAAGCAGAGAGCCACGTCAGAAATAGCACACAGTCAGAGAACGTGGTATAAAATCAAGGACAAGGATATACATCAATAAATTTAAAACAATAGTTTTTATTTAACAATGCCCACAAATATTGCCAACCCAACACAGGCCGTGTTTCGTTAGTACTTCCTCAGGGATAAAGGCAACTAAAAACAGAAAAAAAACAAATAAATAAAATGATAACATAAACACTTTACATCCATATTAAATAATCAACCAACAGTCAATACATTAATAAAACATTAAGAACATGCAAAAGTTTAAAACCAAATAAATATTGTATAAAGAAACCAAAATGTTGGAACGCTACATCAGAGCATTATATTTCAAAAAGGCCGCTGGACTCCAGAAACCTCACTATTTTCTCTTTCAGCAGCGTTTCCAATAATTTACTCACCACCAAAGTTAAACTAACTGGCCTGTAGTTTTCAACCACATCCTTACTTCCGCTTTTGTGTAAAGGCACCACATGAGCCTCTCTTCAGTCCTTTGGCACCACTCCCGACTCCAACGAAGCATTGAAAAGGTCAGTCAGTGGAGCTGCTAGAACATCCCCAAGTTCCCTCAGTATTCTCGGGTGTATCCCATCAGGTCCCATCGCTTTGTCTACTTTAAGCTGAGATAGTTTCTCACGAACACAATCTTTTGAAAATTGTTCAAGATGTCCTTTGCTTCTGTTCCTATTTGTGGGTGTTTTCTGAGGTCCTGCTCCTGGTTCTTCATCTGCGAACACAGAACAAAAATATTTGTTAAGCAATTCCGCTTTATCCTTATCAGCTTCTACATATTCCTCCCCTGCACCCTAACTAATACCTGATTAGGTGTTAGCAGTTCCGAAAGCTGAGGAGGTTACTGGAGTTCAACCACCTACTGTGCTCAAGGAAAGTCCCACTAAAGCACCAAAAAGAAAGTAACCTTGCTTTAAAAATGTACAAAAAACCCTTTTAAGAGCTCCCAGTCAGAGAGCTAACAATTTAATATAATAAAACAAACTCTTAAATCCTTACTGTTGGTTGATCTGGAGAGCTCCTGTAGGAAAGCCTGAACAGAGCAGGGCACTGGAGCCTTTTATGCAGGCCCTACCTGCTCTCAGGTAATCAGGCCCACTAACACCTGATTAGGTGTTAGCAGTTCCCAAAGCTGAGGAGGTTACTGGAGTTCAACCACCTACTGTGCTCAAGGAAAGTCCCCACTAAAGCACCAAAAAGAAAGTAACCTAGCCCATAAGGGCTAGACATGACTGAGAAATACAGATGGACACAAATGTATTCAAGGTGTGTCTGCAGGAACTACCTATTACACACACTAGTACTGATGGGGACTTGCAGCATGGCCTATTTCAGCCATGAAAGGTGCTGTGGACCTGGTGCTGGGTGCCCCACCTCACCCTCAGGGTAAGCACAGTACCCGTACAATGTGACGGTCTGTAGCTACTCTGTGCCAGTAACACACATGGTCAGTACCCCCTACCAGGCTGAGGTGCTGTGGGGGTGCACACAGTCAGTTCCCCCTACCAGGCCGAGGTGCTGTTGGGGGTGATCATTCCCCCTACCAGGCCGAGGTGCTGTGGGGGTGCACACGGTCAGTTCCCCCTACCAGGCGAGGTGCTGTGGGGGTGATCACACCCCATCTTGTGATCATCTGTAGACTGCTGATTTGCATGTGCAGTGCATCATGGGTACGGGTGGGTTAACCCTATCCTGGTAACCACAGCAGACAGTTTGTGTGGTGACCTGCAGTCCTTCTGTAGCCAGTCAGGGGTTTGTTAGTAGCTGTAGCCCACTAGTTACTTCACTGCCTGTGGAGCCAGACTTCATGGATTTGATCCCACAGTGGGGTTATTTTATAGGGCTGTCTGAGGCATTTTCTTTTTTAAATTTAAATTAGTGCTGCCAGCAAAAACACCCTCACAGCGCTGTAACCTTAAGGTGCCTCATAAGGCACCCTATAAAGCATTCTATAAGGCCCCCTATAAAGCGCCCTATAAGGCGCCTTATAAGGCGCCCTATAGGGAACATTATAAGGTGCCTTGGCGGACAGTGCACTTTATAATGTGCCCTCTGGAGTGCCTTATAGGGCGCCTTATGCGACACCTTAGATTATGGCACTGTGAGGGTGTGTTTGCTGGCAGCACTAATTTAAATTAAAAAAGAAAATGCCTCAGACAGCACTGATTTAAAGTAAAGGGTAGTGCCTCAGACAGCCTTATTCATCAAGCCCACTGGGGGATCAAACTCATGACCCCTGTTTCATCAGTCAATGTATTAACCATTGTGCTACACCTCTGTTGCTGTGTTTGTAGGTCAGTACGCCTAATTAAGGCTAACGCGCATTAACGTGCCACGGCTCCCTCTATCACATGAAAATGTACCTTATTGCATGATAACCCTAAATGCTACCTTAAGACTGGAACGCCCACTATCTTATATGGCATCCTGCACACTATCGCCGGGCGCACGTTAAGACTGCTTAGTAAACATACCCCTAAATCTCAGTTGCCAAATTCTATACCATTTTTCAAGCTTAGCTAGATTCTTCCTCATGTTATCTATGTCTTCCTAGGTGTCTACTCCATTGCAGATTTTGGTATCATCCGCAAAGAGGCAAACCTTACCCAACAGCCCTTCCGCTATATCACTAACAAAGATGTTAAAAAGAATCAGACCAAGGACAGATCCCTGGGGCCCACCACTGGTAACCTTCTCCTCAGATTTTATTTATTTATTTTATTTATTTATTTTATTTATTAACAATTCTTATATACCGCACTATTAGACATCAGCGCGGTTTACATTGAACAAAAAACATCCGACAATTTACATATGTCTGGTCAATTACATTTAACAGGAGATATAAACTTGGGAAATAGGGGAAACTATATACAAAGGTGTGTTATCTGACAAGAGATTGAGCTCCATTTACCTGTACCCTTTGTCACCTTCCACTCAACCAATTTCTAACCCAAGCAGCAACTTTATGGTCCATCCGTAGGGTGCTCAGTCTGTTTATAAGTCGCCAGTTTGTTTATAAGTCACCATTGCCTTGAAAGAAAGGTCTGGCAATCTACTTCTGGTCATACTACCAAGACAACCCAGGAGCTGCTGGGTCAGCATTGACTCAAAGGCATGCATTGCACTTTTTTGTTTGGGTGGAATTTGCACCACTGCTGTGGAGGAAAGACAGAAGAGGGGAGATGTGACAGAGACTTTTAAAGCATAAATGCAGTTCAAAGGAAGTTTTGGAATGTGGGTCATAGGATAAAGATGAAAGGAGATAGTCTCAGGAGTAATCTAATGAAATATTTGGTTACAGAAAGAGTGGTGAATGCATGGAAGAGCCTCCCAGTGAGGGAGGTAGAGAGAAGAACTAGGAGATGTAGAAAAAGAGTGTCAAAACTGAAAGGGGATATTTTAAGGGCAACCAACCTTTTTGTTAGAAAGATAAATAAATGTAAAAGGAAAAGGAGGCCGCTATGGTTCTCAAAATATGTAACTGAAAAGGTGAAGGAGAACAAGTGACCTTCAGAAAACACAAGAGATCACAGAGAGAGGAAGACAGGCATGCATATTTGGAAAAACTTAGAGAAGCTAGCAAAGTAGTCAGGAAAGCAAAGATACAAAAAGAGGAGGAAATAGCCAATGCAATAAAATGGGGAGATAAGGCACTTTTCAGATATGTTAGCAAAAGAAGGAAAGGCAAAATTGGTATTGTCAGACTCAAGGGCGAAGGGGAGGAATATGTACTGTAGACGCTGATGAGGATAAAGTTGAATTGCTTAACAAATATTTCTGTTCTGTGTTCACAGATGAAGGGCCAGGAGCAGGACCTCAGAAAGCACCCACAAATAAGAGCAGAAGTGTCGGGGATCTTGAATGATTTTCAGAAGACTGTGTTCGTGAGGAACTAGCTAAACTAAAGTAGATAAAGTGATGGGACTGGATGGAGTACATCTGAGAATATTGAAGGAATTTGGGGACGTTCTAGTGGCTCCACTGACTGATCTTTTCAATGTTTCTTTGGAGTTGGGAGTGTTCCCAGACGACTGGAGAAAGGCACCTGTGGTCCCTTTACATAAAAGCAGCAGTAAGGATGAGATTGAAAACTAAGGCTGGTTAGTCTAACCTCTGTGGTGAATAAATTATTGGAAAAGCTGCTAAAAAAGAGAAAAGTGAGGTTTCTGGAGTCCAATGGATTGCAGGATCAGCGGCAGCTTGGGTTTATCAGAGGCAGATCTTGTCAGACAAATCTGATTGATTTCTTTGACTGGGTGACCAGGGAGTTGGACTGAGGGAGAGCTCTAGATGTGGTGTACTTAGATTTCAGTAAAGCCTTTGGCATCGTTCTGCACAGGCAAATTATAAACAAATTGAGTATGTTAGGGATGAACCCTAAAGTTACTGATTAGGTTAGAAATTGGTTGAGTGGGAGGTGGAAAAGGTACAGGTAAATGGAGCTCACTCTAAGGAGAAGGAGGTTACCAGTGGTGTGCCACAGGGATCTTTCCTTGATTTGATTCTTTTTAACATCTTTGTTAGTGATATTGCGGAAGGGCTGTCAGGTAAACTTTGCCTGTTTGCAGATGATACCTAAATCTGCAATAGAGTAGACACCCAGGAAGGAGTAGATAACATGAGAAGAGATCCAGCTAAGTTAGAAGAATGGTCTAGAATTTGGCAGCTGAGATTTAATGCTAAAAAATATGGGGTCATGCATTTGGGCTGCAAAAATCCACGGGAGCGGCACAGTGTAGGGGGTGATGTACTTCTGTCCACAAAAGAAGAGTGGGAACTGGGTGTGATTGTGTCTGATGATCTTAAAGTAGCTAAAAAAAAGTAGCTAAACAGATAGAAAAGACAACAGCAAAAGCTATAAAGATGCTTGGGTGCATTGGGAGAGGAATGGTCAGCAGAAGAAAGGAGGTGATAGTGCCTCTGTATAAGTCTTTGGTGCAACCTCGTTTGGAGTATTGTGTGCAATTCTGGAAACCGCACAATCAAAAGGATATAAACAGGTTGGAGTCCATACAGAAGATGGCTACTAAAATGGTTAGTGGACTTTGTTAAAAAGCACATGAGGACTGACTTAAAGATCTTAATATGTATACAGTACTTTAGAGGAAAGGTAGGATAGAGGAGATATTTCTTTAACTAGGCTTATGTACTGCTTTTCTACCTGTCAAAGTGGTGTATATTCAGGTACTATGTATATATTTTTTCCTTGCCTCTGAAGGGCTCACAGCCTCTGTACAGGGTTAAGTGGCTTACCCAAGGCCACAGAGAGCACCTGTGGGACTAGGGACCCTGTGGGACTAGGGACGCCAATCATGTGTGCTGTGACCTCAGATCTATGTATATACCCCCCCCCCCAAGTCTTGATTGACTACCCCACGAAGATTAATCAAACCGCCGCTGATCGCTGGAAGTAGCGGTATATAAATGTGTAGTAAATAAATAAATAAATAAATAAATAAATAATACTTCCACCCCAAGGTTGTTGTCCTCTAGGAGGATTTGAACCCTTGGTTTGTCTGGCTTGAGGTAATGTGCCCCAACCACTAGGCCACTCCTCCCTCTGTGATGTAATAGAGATGTTTAAATACCTCCATGGCATAAATGCACAGGGGGAGATCCTCTTTCGATTGAAAGCAAGCTCTGCAATGAGGGGGACATAGGATGAGGGTGAAAGGGGATAGAGTCAGGAGTAATATGCGGAAATATTTCTTCACAGAAGAGTGGTGGATCCATGGAATAGTCTCTCAGTGGAGGTGGTAGAGATGAGGACAGTATCTGAATTCAAAAAAGCATGGGACAAACACAGAGGATCTCTAAAGGAAAAAAGGGGACTGTTGTAGCTGTTGATATGGAAGGACAGACTAGATAGGCCATGTGGTCTTTTTCTGCTGTCATGTTTCTATGTTTCTATCCCAATTCAAGAAAGTATGGGACAGGCACAGAGGATCTCTGAGGAAGAGGAAGGGATTGTAGAACTTAATATTTGTATGGATGGGCAGAATGAATAGGCCGTATGGTCTTTATCTCTCGGCACTTTCTATGTTTTAAAGAACTGTTAAATTTCCAGTCTACCGGCATATAAAAAGAGAAAAGAAATTCTCTTAACCATTCTGAAACAAGTTTAGTGCAATTTTTTTACAAAGATATTAAAATATAAAGGGGGATATTCAAAGCCATTTAGTCAGCTTGCAAACCTGAAAACTTCCTAAATGGCACACCCCAGTTTTGGCCCTAAGCTACCTGATGCTAGCTGGCTATAGTGTAGGGGCATCTGAGGGTGGAGAGGATGTAGCATCTGGGATTGACTGGCTAGCAGCAATATTCAGCCGCTGGCTGGTTATTCCAAAGTGGCTAAAGTTAATCACTTAAATGGTTGGCCTCAACTTAGCTAATTTAGCTAATCAGGCAGTGGCTGAATATCGCCGCTCGCTGGTTAACCAACTCACTATTCGGCAAACCCGATTTTCAATACTGGTGGCCAGATATATCCCTGGCATTGAATATCTAGATTCAAGGTTCGGCAGCAATGGCTAGCTGGTTTATCAGTGCTAGCCACCACTGCTGATATTCCCCCCTCCCCCATAAATTCCTCCTCCATCCCCTTCCAAAATATTGGTAACAGGAAAGCTAGTTTCAAAGAGGACTTTCACCCATGGAAGAAAGGCCTCTTTTCTTTTGTCTTTTTACACTGCACTTTTACAAACTCACCACTAGATGATGCCAGAAGACCATAAAATGCCTTGGAAGCAAGATCCTAGGTAAGAATGAAAAAAACAGAAAGATTGTTTTTTCTTGTTTTTAAGCAAATGCCAGTGGCATAGCAACAGCAACTCATCACCCCCCCCCCCTTTAAAATAAAACATGGGAGGGTATTGAATAGTTGCACTTATTCTGGATAAAGAGGTGATGGGACATAGCAGTGACTAGTTTAGTAAAAGGTGAGAACTCCAGCCAGGACTTCATTTATTTAAATGTGACTTTTGAGTAATAGTTGTAGATGAGTTTCATTCAGGTACAATAGATATTTCCCTGTCCCTGAAGGGCTTACAATTTAATTTTGTAACTAAGGTATGAACATTGAAGAAGGATGACAGATAAAGACCAGACACCCTGTCCAATCTGCCCCTCCATACTTGCCCAAGGTCACAAGAGGCATCAGCTAGATTTGAGCCCTCATTTCCCTGGTTCTCTGTCCACTGCCCCAACCAGAGGACTACTCTTTTATCCATGTGCTTAGTGTGTCTGTCTGTCCATCCGTCCATCCAGGATACAAATGTCACAGCAAAGGACTTGTAGCACAAACTCATAATCTGAAAGCATAAGTGGTATGGATGAGTAACACCAGAGCAATCCAGCTGAGCTCATTCTGCAGGGACACTGGAACTGCCGTCGGAGCAGCCCGTGGCACCAGGCCACTGAAGATGGACACGGGAACAGCCTGGTGGAACAGATGTATAAGGCAAAGAATAACTCACAACTCACGTTTCTCACCTGGAAAACTGCAGCCAACTCATCTTTGATATTAATCTTTCATTTGCCAGTTCTTGCAGGATAATTAATGATCAGTTTTAAATCTCTCCACTGTTCACTCACATGGAAGGAATGAGCTACTTAGGATTGAAGATTTCCCGGCAGGTTGATAACCTATCCCCATAAAAGGGATGCTTTTAATAGAATATGTTCCATAGGGAGCCAAGCTAGCAGGACTGTAAAATGAAATTCAGTTACATTTACTATAATGTCAGATATGATATCCCACATCATATTTAGTAGTATAAGAGGAAGGGTGGTCCAAAGGTTAGATCGAGCAACTGAGAATTCATTAAATCAAGGTTCAAATCTCACTTCCCTTGCTGATAACTCTCGGTGATTGTGGGCAAATCATTTACTCTCCCACTGCCTTGGGTGACAACTGACACTGTGAAGGCTGGGAAAGGGATTTGGTGGGCCTGAGTTCTAATAATGCTGTGAGCTATCTTAAGCGTCACTTGGAAAAGTGGCCAAAAGAAATTCTTGTAGGTCAGTTTTCAAAGTGAGCAGCCTATGCTGAGTGAGTAAGTGCTGCTGAAAGAGACATTCACGTGTAATTTACCGATGGTGCCGCTGAATTTCCTAACTGACTGACTCGGCACTATCTGGCCAGCGCTGGTGCGGTCTGTGGATGTCATGGTAAATCAGTGCTAACAGCTATGGATTGCCTATCTGCATAGCGGCAATGAATATCACCGCTGTATAGATAGATCCAGCTCTGGCCACTATCAGGATATTTAGTGCTGAATACTGACCCTGTTATTGTTTAAGGGTATTGGGATCTGGATTTTAGAATTATTACTCACCTTTTCCAGATCCAGGCTCAAGGCAAGTTATATTCAGGTACACAAATTATTTACTGTCTCATTTGTCAAGATGCAGTTTGGGATGTTGTCCTGCTGTCCCTTTCCTCTCTGAGAGGGTGGCTTGGATCTACCTCTCTCAGATTTTAACTGCATGCCATGACTAGCATTGGAGGGCAGTTTACTCTGGTCTTATCCTCACACACCGCTCTGGGCTTCCCCTGCCATAGCTCACAATTGTCAATATAAAACATTCAACATCTGTTAAGTGCTTTGGACTCAGGCAGTGCAGACAGCAACTCCCCAATTATATCAGACATAATTGATAAATACATTTGCACTGTGTATTAGTTCTTCCATTTACTGTTTGCTTGGCTTGCAGTAAATAGCCTTTGAGCCATTGTAGGAAAGAGATTCTTTTTAACATCTTTGTTAGTGATATAGCGGAAGGGCTGTCGGGTAAGGTTTGCCTCTTTGCAGATGATACCAAAATCTGCAATAGAGTAGACACCCAGGAAGGTGTAGATAACATGAGGAGGGATTTAGCTAAGTTTGAAGAATGGTCTAGAATTTGGCAGCTGGGATTTAATGTTAAAAAATGTAAGGTCATGCATTTGGGCTGCAGCAATCCAAGGGAGCAATATAGTATAGGGGGTGAAGTACTTTTGTCCACTAAAGAAGAGCGGGACCTAGGCGTGGTTGTGTCTGGTGATCTTAAAGTATCTAAACAGGTAGAAAAGGTGACGGCAAAAGCTAGAAGGATGATTGGGTGCATACGGAGAGGAATGGCTAGCAGAAAAAAGGAGGTGATAGTGCCTCTGTATAAGTCTTTGGTGCGACCTCATTTGGAGTATAGTGTGCAATTCTGGAGACCGCACCTTCAAAAGGATATAAACAGGATGGAGTCAGTACAGAGGGTGGCTACTAAAATGGTTAGTGGTCTTCATTATAAAGCATATGAGGACAGACTTAGGAATCTTACTATGTACACCTTAGAGGAAAGGCGGGATAGAGGTGATATGATTGAGATGTTTAAATACCTCCGTGGCATAAATGTTCAGGGAGAGAGCCTCTTTCAATTGAAAGCAAGTTCTGCTATGAGGGGACATGGGATGAGGGTGAAGGGAGATAGATTCAGGAGTGATATGCGGAAATATTTCTTTACGGAAAGAGTAGTGGATCCGTGGAATAGTCTCCCAGTGGAGGTGGTAGAGATGAGGACAGTAACTGAATTCAAAAAAGCATGGGACCAACACAGAGGATCTCTAAAGGTAAAAAGGGGACTGTTGTAGTTGTTGATATGGAAGGACAGACTAGATAGGCCATATGGTCTTTTTCTGTCGTCATGTTTCTATGTTTCTATTCTAAGGCAGCAGTTCTCGACCTTTTTTCCCATCGTGACATTCCTTTCAAACAATGCCATGTGCATGACACACCGCATATTACAACCTGTGGGTTAACAGGAAAAAAAGCTTAAATAATATTTTTATTCTTAGAAATGGGAAAAACAAAGTGCAAAAGGAGAGTTATGTGTAGAAAGCAAAGAAGGAAAGGAAGGGGGGGGGGGCGGTAGTCATTGGAGAAGCCTTTGAGCTTTAAACCTAAATGTTCAATATCAGGGCCATATCCGGCTCACCCCAGCATTGACTATACGGGTTGCCCAGATTGCCAGTAGGGATATTCAGTCACTGCCTGGTTAGTTTCATCGGTGAAAGTCAGGTCATCCTTTCACCAGCTAGCAATGGGGCATTCTGGGCATGTTCCAGGGGTGGCAGCCATTGATAACTGGGCAGTGGCAATATTGAGCTGCTGCCCAGTTATTGGCATGTGGTGTTAGTGCTGCTGCTGCTTACCCCAACACTACCAGGCTAGTAGAGCAGCTAACTGCATTAATTTTTATATTCTCTTATATACCACACTATTCTGCATCAGTGCAGTTTACATTGAGCAGGGCATTATAACTTGGAGATAACTATTTTACAGGGAACATGGGCTATGGAGGGTTAAGTGGCTTGCCCAAGACCACAAGGAGCACCTGTGGGACTAGAAACCTCAGTCCTTCCGGCCCAAGGTTGCTGTCCTCTAGTGGGATTTGAACCCCTGACCTTCCGGCCTGAAGTACCTTGCCCCAACCACTAGGCCACTCCTCCACTCCATTAATCACCTTGGCTGGGATATTCAGCAGTACTAACAGATCTGCTAACCGCGTTAATCGCTTTGAATATCCACCCCATCCCCGTACTCTCTTCTAAGTCCCCTTTCTTTCCCAAACACTCAAGGTGGAGTACATATCTACAATAAGACATCAATAATTAAAATAATCATGAGACGAGTGGAGGATTCTCAAGTGCCTATTTTCTTTCAAGTAGCCATACACACATATATGTTGGCACTAGCACTTATGCCAGTTCCAGAACTGGTGTAAATGTTAGAAACATAGAAACATGACAGCAGCAAAAGACCGCATGGCCTATCTAGTCTGTCCTTCCATATCAACTACAAGAGTCCCCTTTTTACCTTTAGAGATTCTCTGTGTTTGTCCCTTGCTTTTTGAATTCAGATACTGTCCTCGTGTCCACCACCTCCACTGAGAGACTATTCCAGACATCTACCACTCTTTCTGTAAAGAAATATTTCTGCATATTACTTCTTAGTCTATCCTCTTTCACCCTCATCCTATGTCCTCTAGCTAAAGAGCCTGGGAGGCATTTGACCGTCTTCTCCCCTTCGAACTGTGCTCCCAAGTTGGTGCCTCTGATGATGGAATCTCCAATTAGTAGTAGTTTCCTCTTTTGGGTCAGTTTCTTCATATTTAGGGCATTATCAGTAGATTGGGCATTAACCTTCTTGTTTAAGGGCACTTCAGTTTCAATTTATTTGGCACTCAAATTTCCCAAGGCAGCAAAGGTGTTATACAGGGATATCCCTTGATGGAGAGGGAGTCTCCGTGTTACAGGTCGCAACCTACCAGAGCCCATTGTGATCCATTTGTTCCTGAGCTGCTTGATTCTTTGTGGAAGTGGTGGTGGATTCTTTTTCAATTTGTACCCTAGAGGAGGTGTGTTTAATTTCAGATAAATCTTCCCTTAATAAAATCTATTGTTTATGCATGGCAGATAACTTGAGACATATAGGGCATGCTCTTAGGCTCCAAATGATTCTTCTTAGAATGAAGGAACTACAACCATTGCACTGAATACACAACATGCTGATTAAGATGGTTATAAGGTGAAGGATAAGGTGGTATACAAAACTGTCTAAATAAATAAATAAAGCTGTTCCTGGACAAGGAGAAAAGGTGGTTGTTACACCTAATTGGAGCCAATAATTATTAAAAACCTGTCAGAATCAGAAAATAACTATCATAAATATAAGATCCTGACAACAAGGAACCCCGTTATCAAAAATTTCTTTTTGTCGGAGATAGTCGTCAAAGTAAGCGGGAAAAAGACTACCGCTAACCACTGCAACTGCTCCTTTTTTTAGTTTTCTTTAGTAAATCAAATGTTGAAAATTTGTACTTAGCTCATTAAAACCTCAGAGAAGCAGACAAGATGCCAGGTTTCCACCAGGTTGACGACGTGTCACACGTTTCGGGTTAAACATATAGAATTTATAACCCTGCCTCAGGTCATCTCTCACTGGCCATATAACTCGAATTCTGCTCTAAGAACGAGAGCCATTTTCCAAATGAATACTGGGTATGTTCCTCTTATACTTCGGCATCTGACGTCACTTTCCAACATATGCTCAGCAGCAATCACGTGAACTCACTTAGTTGATTAAAGCAGTAAGGAGGATCTCACTGACAAGAGAACACCTTACAAATTGGTTAATTGATCTAAATGATGGCATACTAATCTATTTGCATATTAAGACCGTTAGGGTTAACAGTGTTTAGACGAAAAATCCATTTCTGTTCCCTCAGCTGCAGTCGCTGTTCCCGATCACCACCTCTAGGATCAAGGGGTTCAATGTCTAAAATCCTCCAACGTAAAGAATCAAAATCATGTTGATGTTGCAAGCAATGTTCCACCATAGGAGCAGAAAGATATTTTAATCACAAACGTGAAGCATGTTCAGACAGCCTACCCGAGAACCCGCACCATAGGCAGCCGCCTACCTGCACACTGGATGGCCTGAGACTGCGCACCACCAGCTCCACCAGCAGAAGGGCATGTCAGAGTAGACCGTGGCCTAGCCCTGTGTAGGTGGGTGCCATGCACTGCAACAGACAGGCCCTGTCTGACCAACAGTCATGGTATCACCAGGGAATGCACCATCTCTGTGATAACATGGTGGTGCAGTGCACAAAACCAGTGTATTTAGAAGCAGAAGGTCACAGGTTCAAGTCCCAGCTGTGGTTTCTGCCAACCCAGTCCTCATATTTTACCCACTACTATAACGTGCTAATACAGACAGAACCTTTCTTGCAGATGACGTAAACATGCCCAAAACACCTACATTTTACCCTACAGAGCACAGACACCATAAACATGCACATTACCTAGAGCAGAGCCTCCCAAATGCAGTCCTGGAGGGCCAAACACCATTACGGTTCCATGCTGCCTCTGATAAAGATGCCTGTGCTGCATTTCTATGCGCCACCCCCATGGTATGCAGATGTATCTCATGCATATTCATGAGGGACAGCATGAAAACCCGAACAGTGTTTGGCACCGCAGGACTGGAGTTGGGAACCTCTGCCGTAAAGCAGCAGCCAACAGGGGCAGACACACCCGCACCCACAGGCCCCATTATCCAAAGCCTCCTGGAGAGGCAGGACTTTGGGCTCTGCGTGCATCTCCCAATACTAGCACTTGTATACCTTAGTAATGCCACCCTAAACCTGGGAATATGGTACACATCTATCAAAAGGTTGCTATGATTACTGGCAGATAGCAATTCCTAGGTTAAGTACAATTTTCTGTGTGAGCTGCATCATAGCAACCTTTCTGATGTCTGTGGAGTGTGCTACAGGTCTTGTGTCTGACAGTGTTTACCAACCTGGGGAGTGACTCCTACAGTATTGCGTACCATAGCCATGCCGGCACTGTGCCCAGGACTGGTGTGGTGGCCTGGGCTGCCCAACACCTCTATAGTTGCACAATGCTGGCATAGGTGTGGGGAGTGTGTGTCTGTCTATCCAGCGTGTGGTGGCTACCAACACCCTCCACAGCCCACACTGCTAGCACTGCTTCCAGTATTGGCCTGCCAATGTGCATAATGAGGAGCAAGGTACCGTGGGAATAGCCTGGATAGGGTGGCCTAGCCTGGCCGCATCTGCACAGGGCATAGGGCAATGGCTCGGACATTGTAGTGCTCGGTACCACCTGCACGGACAGAGTGGCCACAGCATGTCCTGCTGGGAGGTCACTCTCACCCTGACTGAGCCGTGACCACGGCATGGCTAGGTTCCCCCATAGTGCTGTTCTCATGTGATATTTATGGGTTCTCTTTTGGGGCCCGATCACTGACTTATCTGCTTGGTGTGCATGCTGACCTTCCAGTTTTGGTTAAATGCATTATGGACCATGCGTTATAGACTAGCTAGCAGACTGTTTGCAGCTAGTATGTGTGTTGCTGGAACACATTGCAGGGTGCAGCGGCTGGAGACTAGCTGCTGGAGAATGTCAGGTGGGGTGGGATGGGATGGGATGGGATGGGATGGGGGGGGGGGCAGCTGTGCGTTTCCAGGCCTTCCGTCTGCTATTGCTTTATGGATATGTTCAGCTCTGCATTGCCTGCCCTGTAGGGTGTTTGATCCCTAGCAGGTAGGGGTGGCCCAAGGGGGTGTGAGGCCTCATTTGCATAAATATTTGCATAATGTTACCATATACTAACTTTTAGTAAACATGCCTCTTAATGTGTGTATGAATAAAGAAAGACTAAAAGATTTCTACATTACTATAATCCAGTGCCAACCGCCAGACACATTAGGAACTACTACAAACACTGCCCATTTAGAACCCATAGCAAACCCGCCGTATCCTAACAGCACTACCAGGACTCACAAAGCACCATACCATACCTATCAAAAGGAAACATGCAAATATTAAACCAATACATTTCAGAGAATACCAATACATGACCTACTGGGGAAAGAGAACAAGTGGCAATGTCAAATAGGAATTATATAAACAGAATACCTCAGCTCAGTTACACATGAACAGAACATAAACCATCACCAAACAAGGAATCACAATTTAGAAACAGGACGACAATAATTAAACTGGGAATCCCAAAAGCCAAACTTGGAATGTACAATACTGTAGAAATAAAACTATACATTAATTTGCTCTTGTACTAAACAAAGCGCAGACGTTAATGATGCACATTTACCAGAGCTGACATATTCCAATTAATAAATTCAAAGTAAAGAGATATTTTTCTACCTTTTGTGCATTTTTTTCAGCTGCAATTGCTCCAGCCACTTTCTTCTGGTTTCTTCGTGTCTTCTGCTAACTCTCCATCGTCTGCTGTCCATTTGTCCTTTCTTCTCTCCTAGTTTTTTTTCCATTCTCTCTCTACATCTGCTTTAACATACTAATCTTTCTCCTTTTGCTCTTTCCTCATTCCTATTTCATCCACTCAAATTTTACCCCTCCATCCTCAATCCCCACTTACTCTCCCAATACCCGGCCAATTGTAGATTTTTCATCCCTCCCACACAAAATATTTTTCCCCTCTCCATTTTACTCTCCCAGTCCCATCCCATTCCAATCCTCCCCCAACATCAGCTCCCTTCTAGTTCCAGCCTCACCCAGCATCCATTCCCTTCTAGTCCCTGCATCAGCCCATTTCCAGTCCTAGCCCCCATCAGCCCATTTCCAGTCCTAGCAACCCCCAACCCAATACCAGTCCTAGCCCCCCCATCAACCCACTTCCAGTCCTAACCCCCATCACCCCATTTTCAGTTAAAGCCCCCCCATAACCCATTTCCAGTCCTAACCCCCCCTCAGCCCATTTCCCGTCATCCCCCCATAGCCCATTGCCAGTCCTAACCCCCCCCATCAGCCCATTTCCTGTCCTAGCCCCCCCAAAGCCCATTATCAGTCCTAACCCCCCCCATAGCCCATTACCAGACAGCCCCCATCAGCCCAAAGCCCATTACCAGTCTTAACCCCCCATAGCACATTACCAGTTCTAACCCCCCCCAACAGCCCACAGCCCATTACCAGTCCTAACCCCATCAGCCCACCTCAAGTCCTAACCCCTCCCCATCAGCCCATTTCCTGTCCTAGCCCCCCCATAGCCCATTATCCGTCCTAACCCCCCCATAGCCCATTACCAGACAGCCCCCATCAGCCCACAGCCCATTACCAGTCCTAACCCCTCCCCATCAGCCCATTTCCTGTCCTAGCCCCCCCATAGCCCATTATCAGTCCTAACCCCCCCATAGCCCATTACCAGACAGCCCCCATTAGCCCACAGCCCATTACTAGTCCTAACACCCCCCCAACAGCCCACAGCCCATTACCAGTCCTAACCCCATCAGCCCACCTCCAGTCTTAACCCCCCCAGCCCATTTCCAGTCCTAGCCCCCCCCCCCATCGCCCATTACCAGTCCTAACCCCCCCCCCTCATCGGTTCAAGGAACATTTAAAAAAAAAAAAAAGCTGGCTGCTACCGCTGCCGCCGCGGCAGCGGCAGAATGGAGTGTCCCGCGGGGCCCCCTCTGCCCGGCTGAGTCCCTCCCTCCCTCTGCGACGGCTGAGCTGCTCTGTGCCGGCTTTCAGATACGTGAAGGGAGAGTGTCTCCCTCGCGTCTCTGTTAAGCCCGCAGGGGCTGATGGGGCGCGGGGGGGGTGGGGGGCGGGGGGGACGCGGGGGGGGGTGGGGGCGGGCGGGGGGGCGGGGGGGGGGGCAACTGAGCATTTCCAGGCCTACTGTCTGTCTGCTATTGCTTTATGGCTGTGTACAGCTCTGCATTGCCTGCCCTGTAGCGTGTCTGTTCCCTGGCAGGTCCCCTCTACTGCTACTATTGCAGGGAGGTAGAATGTGGATCTATTCATGGGTGATGCTGTTTCCCACCCTGAGCCCCAGAGGGTGGGTTTGTGTGGTGGTACATAATCCGCCTATGGGTCCAAGCACCCCCTCCCTCTCTATGCCTCATGTAACCAAGGCACCAACACAGGATATGCACTATTCTGGGTGCATCATAGCCCATAAGGGCTAGACATGATTGAGAAATGCAGAAGGACACAAATGTATCCTAGGTGTGTCTGCAGGAACTATCTATTACACACAGTAGCACCAATGGGGACCCGCAGCATGGCATATTTTAGCTATGAAAGGTGCTGTGGACCTGGTGCTGGGCGCCCCACCTCACCCTCAGGGTGAGCACAGTACCCGCACAATGTGACGGTCTGTGGCTACTCTGTGCCAGTACCACACACGGTCAGTTCCCCCTACCAGGCCGAGGTGCTGTGGGGGTGCATACCCCATCTTGTGCCCATCTGTAGACTGCTGATTTGCATGTGCAGTGCATCATGGGTACGGGTGGGTTAACCCTATCCTGGTAACCACAGCAGACAGTTTGTGTGGTGACGTGCAGTCCTTCTGCAGCCAGCCAGGGGTTTGTTAGTAGTTATAGAGCTGTTGTCCACAGGTTACTTCATCTGCCTGTGAAGCCAGAGGTCATGGGTTCAAACCCATGGTGGGGTTATTTGATAGGGCTGGTTGAGGCATTATCTGTTTTTAATGTACATTAGTGCTGCCAGCAAAAACACCCTCAGAGTACTGTAACCTTAAGGTGCCTCATAAGGCACCCTATCAAGCGTCTTATAAGGTGTCCTATAGGGGACATTATAGGGTGCCTTGACGGACAGTGCATTTTATAATGTGCCCTATGGAGTGCGTTATGGGGTGCCTTATGCTGCACCTTAGGTTACGCCACCGTGAGGGTGTGTTTGCTGGCAGCACTAATTAAAGTAAAAGTAAAATGCCTCAAAAATCACTACTTAAACATAAAGGGTGATGCCTCAGCCAGCCTTGTGCATTAGGCACACTGGGAGATCAAACTCATGACCCCTGTACCATCAGTCAGTGTATTAACCATTGTGCTACACCTCTGCTTCTATGTTTGCATCTCTGTGCGCCTACTTAAGATTATCGCGCGTTAACGTGCTTAGCGGCGTTTCACCCTATAATGTGCGCAGCGCGCGTTATCGCGCGATAATCCCGTTTTGCTACATTAAGACCGAAACGCCCACTCCTTTTATGGCATCCTGCACACTATCGCCGGGCACACATTAAGACGGTTTAGTAAACATACCCCTTAGTGTTGTTACCTGTTCTTTGCCCTTGCTACAGGGGATATGGTGTTCATACAAACATCACCGGTCTGAAAAAGAGCAGTAATTAGCCAAGAAGGAAACTTTGAATCTTACCATAACAACTAATAACAACTCTATAATTCACATAACTGTCCCTTAATCACACCACCAGTGTTAACTACCTATAGGAAACAACAAGTTTTCAACACCTTACTAAAATTCAATAAATTTGCTTCCTCTCTTAAAAAGATGTCAGGGCATTCCGTTGTTCAGGAATGCCGACGCTGAAGCTTTTGACCTCCATGTTCCCCCCTCCCCCAACAAATTCCCCTGTGAGGAATGGAGCACTCTCTCTAGATTATACCTCCAAAGCTCTTGTGGCAAATCGCTTCTGTCTGTGCCCTCCTCTTCTATTGCCAACTCCAGACTTCACTCCTTTCACCTTGCTGCTCCTTAAGCCTGGAACAAACTGCCTGAGTCTATATGTCAGGCACCTTCTCTGACCCTTTTCAAATTCAGGTTGAAAACTCACCTCTTCACGGCCGCTTTCGGATCTTGACTCACCTGATCTCCTTGTGTTTCCTTACCATTCCCCCTAGATGTATCCCATGTCTACAGCTACTGTGTTGTATGTTTTGACTAGATTATAAGCTCTGATGAGCAGGAATCGTCTTTTACACGTGTCTGTGCAGCACTTCATATGTCTTGTAGCGCTATACAAATGTTCAGTAGTAGTAGTAGTAGTACACTTAAAACCACCTCAATGGATGGCATTATTTGCACCCTTATGCCAACTTACCATGGTGCTGTGCATTCACACTGCACCAGCGGCATGGAGATGGGCGCACTCTCCACCTGAGGTCTGCACGGGCATCTGTGCAGATTTCACAGCCCTAATGCGTGCTACCAGCACGATTGTTAGCAAACATGCCCCTAAGACCTCTCTTCCTCTGCGCAATCAATCCTAAACTTTGGACCATTAGATCCTGACTTATAGGCACTGTGACATTAAAATGGCCTTTTAGAAGGGACGACTAGGATGAATCTGGGATATCCAGAGCAGAACATCCAAAGATCCGGGGGAGTGGTAGCAATGAAGGGAGGCTCGTATAAGTGTGTTCTGAAATTGCTCCACCTCCATCCTGAAAAATTAACGTCCCAGTAACTGGTTCTGGAGGCAGACTCCATGCAGATAGCAAGGCAGTGTACGTGCATGGGTGCAGGCTATTTCACAAGTGTGGACGTCCTCAAAATGCACAGCCTTAGAATTGGACATCCAGATTGGGGTGGTTCAGAAGTTGAGTATCTATGTCAGAGGTGGGCACCTCCGGTCCTGGAGGGCCGCAGACCAGTCAGGTTTTCGGGATATCCTTAATGAACATGCATGAGATATATATGCATTAGAGATATCCTGCCAACCTGACTGGTTTGTGGCCCTCCAGGGCTGGATTTGGAGACCCCTGCCTTACACCTCTGTCATTTAAGATCGTGAGTGGGCAAGGTACAGATGTCCTAGACATCGAAAGGGTATATAGAATGTGTAACATTCCTCCTCGATTCTTACCACAACCAAAAAGTTGTCTAATAGAAAATATTTTGGTGGTGGTGAGAAGTGAGGAGTACTGTGACAAATTCTATCTAACCTTTTTGATGTCTTGGACATCTGCACCTTGTCCACTCACAATCTTAAATGACAGAGGTGTAAGGCAGGGGTCTCCAGATCCAGCCCTGGAGGGCCACAAACCAGTCAGGTTGGCAGGATATCTCTAATGCATATATATCTCATGCATATTCATTAGAGATATCCCGAAAACCTGACTGGTCTGCGGCCCTCCAGGACCAGGTTTGCCCACCCCTGATCTATGTTAAAAGAATAGCATGTCCCAGCCTAATACTACTATTACTACTACTAATGCAACTGAGCATTTTTATAGTGCTACAAGACATACACTGCGCTGCACAGTCATGTAAGAGACAGTCCCTGCTCATCAGAGCTTGCATCTAGTCAAGAGAGACAACACAGGAGGTGTAGATAGGGATGCATCTAGGGCAGGGGTTCTGAACCAGTCCTCCTTGAACCCCTAGGCCAGTCGGGTGTTCAGGATAGCCCCATCAGCCCCCGCGGGCTTAACAGAGCAGCGAGGGAGAAACTATTCCCTCACGCTCTGAAAGCCGGCGCGTGTGACTGGAGGCAGCTGAGAGAGGTGATACCGGGGAGGGCAGGCTCTGCTGGGCAGGGGGGGGGCCCCGCGGCACACTCGATTCTGCCGCGGCGGCCCCGGCCCCGGCAGAGGCAGCGACAGCTTTTTTTGTAAAAAAATTTTCGCTGGTGGGGGGGGGGGGGGTTAGGAGTGGTGTTGGGCTGGGGGGGTTAGGTGTGGTAATGGCTTTGGGCGGTTGGGGGGTTAGGAATGGTGATGGGCTTGGGGGGGGTTAGGAGTGGTAATTGCTGGTGGCGGTTGGGGGGGTTAGGACTGGTAATGGGCTATGGGGGGCTAGGACAGGAAATGGGCTGATGGGGGGTTAGGAGTGGTGATGGGCTGGGGGAGGTTAGGAGTGGTGATGGGCTATGGGGGGGCTATGGGCGAGCTATGGGGGACTATGGGCTATGGGGGAGCTAAGTCTATATGGGCTGATGGGATTAGGACTGGAAGTGGGTTGATGGGGGCTTAGGACTGGAAGTGGGCTATGGGGGGGCTTAAACTAAAAATTGGGTGATGGGGATTAGGACTGGAAATGGGCTGGTGGGATTAGGACTGGGAGTGGGCTATGGGGGACTAGGACTGGTAATGGGTTGGGGGGGTTGCGAGGACTGGAAATGGGCTGGGGGATTAAGACTGGAGGTGGGCTGATGGGGTTAGGACTGGTAATGGGCTATGGGGGGCTAGGACAGGAACGGGGCTGATGGGTAGGGGTTAGGACTTTAGGTGGGCTGATGGGTGGGGTTAGGACTGGACATGGGCTGATGGGGGGTTAACACTGGAGGTGGTCTGATGGGGTTAGGACTGGTAATGGGCTATGGGGGGTGGGTTAGGACGGATAATGGGCTCTGGGGGGGCTGGGACAGGAAATGGGCGGATGGGGAGGGGTTAGGACTTGAGGTGGGCTGCTCGGGTGAGGACTGGTAATGGGCTGTGGGCTGATGGGGGGGTTAGGACTGGCAATGGGCTATGGGGGGGTTATGACTGGTAATGGGCTTTTGGCTGATGGGGGCTGTCTGGTAATGGGCTATGGGGGGTTAGGACTGATAATGGACTATGGGGGGGGGGGGCTAGGATAGGAAATGGGCTGATGGGGCGGGGTTAGTACTTGAGGTGGGCTGATAGGGTTAGGACTGGTAATGGACTGTGGGCTGATGAGGGGGGTTAGGACTGGCAATGGGCTATGGGGGGCTGACTGGAAATGGGTTGATGGGGGTTAGGACTTGAAGTGGGCTGATGGGGGGTTAGGACTGGTAATGGGTTATAGGGGGCTTAAACTGAAAATGGGGTGATGGGGGGTTAGGACTGGAAGTGAGTTGATGGGGGGGGCTAGGACTGGTATTGGGTTGGGGGGTTGCTAGGACTGGAAATGGGCTGACGGGGGGCTAGGACTGGAAATGGGCTGATGCAGGGACTAGAAGGGAATGGATGCTGGGTGAGGCTGGAACTTGAAGGGAGCTGGTGTTGGGGGAGGATTAGAATGGGATGGGGCTGGGAGAGTAAAATGGAGAGGGGAAAAATATTTTGTGTGGGAGGGATAAAAAATCTACAATTGGCCGGGTATTGGGAGAGTAAGTGGGGACTGAGGATGGAGGGGTAAATTTTGAGTAGATGAAATAGGAATGAGGAAAGAGCAAAAGGAGAAAGATTAGTATGTTAAAGCAGATGTAGAGGGAGAATGGAAAAAAAACCCAAGAAGACAGAAGAAAGGACAAATGGACAGCAGATGGAGAGTTAGCAGAAGACACGAAGAAACCAGAAGAAAGTGGCTGGAACAATTGCAACTGAAAAAAAATGCACAAAAGGTAGAAAAATATCTCTTTATTTTGAATTTATTAACTGGAATATGTCAGCTCTGGGAAATGTGCATCATTAATTTTTGCGCTTTGTTTAGTACAAGAGGAAATTAATTTATAGTTTTATTTCTACAGTGTTGTTGTATATTCCAAGTTTGGCTTTTGGGGTTCCCAGTTTAATTATTGTCTTCCTGTTTCTAAATTGTGATTCCTTGTTTGGTGATGGTCTATGTTGTGCATGTGTAACTGAGCTGAGGTATTCTGTTTATATAATTCCTATTTGACATTGCCACTTGTTCTTTCCCCAGTAGGTCATGTATTGTTGTTCTCTGAAATGTATTGGTTTAATATTTGCAGTATTGCCTTTTGATAGTTAGGGTATGGTGCTTTGTGAGTCCTGGTAGTGCTGTTAGGATACGGCGGGTTTGCTATGGGTTCTAAATGGGCAGTGTTTGTAGTAGTTCCTAATGTGCCTGGCGGTTGGTACTGGATTATAGTAATGTAGAAACCTTTTAGTCTTTCTTTATCCATATACTCATTAAGAGGCATGTTTACTAAAAGTTAGTGTATGGTAACATTATGCAAATATTTATGCAAATGAGGCACCTTATGCAAATGAGGCCCCGCACCGAGTCTCCGCACATGGCCCCGCACTCCCCTTGGGCCGCCCCTGATAAGGAAGGAAAGGTAGAGAGGAGCTGCAGAGCGAATGCACTTATAGGTCTGCAGGAGAAGTTTGAACTGGATGTGGAAACAGATAGGGAGCCAATGAAGTGACTTGAGAAGGGGGCAATATGAGCACGACGAGGCTGGTGGAAGATTAGCTGTGCAGCAGAGTGTTCAACAGATTGAAGGAGAGAGAGATGATTTGGAGGAAGACCAGCAAGAAGTAGGTTACAATAGTCAAGACGGGAAGTGATTAAGGAGTGGATAAGTGTCTTAGTAGTGTGCTCAAAAAGGAATGGGTGGGTTTTGTTGATGTTATAGAGAAAGAAACGGCAGGTCTTAGCTACCAGATGGATGTGTGTGGAGAAGGAGAGAGAGGAGTCAAAGAAGACACCAAGGTTGCAAGCCGAGGAAACAGGGATGAGGAGAGAGTTATCCACAGAGACTGAGAAAGGAGAAAGGGGAGAGGAGGTTTTAGGGGAAAAAATAAGAAGCTCAGTTTTGGCCATGTTCAATTTCAAGCGGCGATTGGAGACATCCAAGCAGCAATGTCAGAAAGGCAGGCAGAGATCTGGGCCTGGATTGCCTGAGAGATTTTAGGTGTAGAGAGGTGGATCTGGGAGTCATCAGCATAAAGATGGTTCTGAAAGCCATGGAAAGAGATGACTGCACCAAGGGACTGGATATATAGAGAGAAAAGGAATGGACCCAAGACAGATCCTTGGGGGTACACCAATTGAGAGCAGGAGCAGAGGCAATATGTGACAGTCCACGGGCCTTCACTAATGTACTGTCATCTGCAAATTTGATCATCTCACTTGTTATTCCCATTTCCAGGTCATTTATGAACATGTTAAAAAGCAGTGGGCCCAGCACAGATCCCTGGGGTACTCCATTATTTACTTTTCTCCATTGAGAAAATTGGCCATTTAGCCCTACTCTCTGCTTTCTAGCTTTTAACCAGTTTCTGATCCACAATACTACACTGCCTCTAGTGAATGGGAAATGAAGGGGAGGAGGGAGATGGGTCAATAGTTAGAAAGGCAAGTAGGATCAAGTGAGAGTTTCTTGAGGAGAGGTGTAACTATAGCCAGGGCCGGCCCGTCCATTGAGCAAGAATGTTTTTTGCACAGGGCCCCGCGTTTCAGGGGGCCCCGCGCAAAGAACATTCTGCTTTTTTAAAAATTATATTTAAAAAAAAAAGCTGGCTCTGGCTGCTGCCGCTACCACCGCGGCAGCAGCAGAATGAAGTGTCCCGCGGGGCCTCCTCTGCTCGTTGAGCCCCTCTGCAAGGGCTTTCAGATTCGCGAAGGGAGAGTGTCTCCCTCGCGTCTCTGTTAAGCCCGCAGGGGCTAATGGGAAATTTCCCATTAGGCCCTCGCGTCTAAAGGGGCAGATGGGAAATTTCCCATTAGCCCCTGAGGGCTTAACAGAGACGCAAGGGAGACACTCTCCCTTCGCGAATCTGAAAGCCCTTGCAGAGGGGCTCAACGAGCAGAGGAGGCCCCGCGGGACACTCCATGCTGCCGCGGTGGTAGCCGTCCATGGGAAATGAGGTAACCAATGAAACAGGTGCTGGGATCACCCAAAACCGAGCACAAGGGAGAGGTCAATGGTGGGTTATGCATCCTACCAAATTAATGCAGACGGTGATGCGTAAAATAAGGTTCAATCCACCCTGAGCTTCAAGACACCATAAAATTCACTTGACCTTTTGCTTGATGGGTTATGATGTCAGCGGTATAGAATCTCTTTCTTGTGCATTTATTTAATTGTGCAGGCCTGTTCATTGTTCTAACAAACAGAAAAACCTAGAGCTAAAGCTACACACAGTGCAAGAAATCCTAAACGATGCCCAGCAGCTCAGAGATCTGAATATTTACCGAGAGTTTAATTGGTATCTAAAACAACAGATACATATCTTTTTCCTGGATCCAGCTGAAACAATCATCTGAGGGAAAATAGTTTAAGAAACACATTTGAAAGGTAGAAGTCCTCCGTTCGAGCAGTGTCATCGGTTTCTGTCAGTGTCAGCTGTCATGTTTTGAACAGGAAAGGTAATTTCAAAATAGGCCATCGAATTTGTGCCGCAAGTATGGTCTAAGCAAGGCTTCTGATGCTAGGTGGTTATCATTTGGAATTTTATTGGATTATTTTGAAGAGCACAATGACGTGCTTTCTCGGGGTTGGAAAAACAGGGATTTACCCATGTACTTGCATTGTGAAAAGATTTTTATGTGGCTTTTTAGGTGGATTCCATTCTAATATCTTGCTCCTGCCACTCATGGGTGCCTACTTTTATCATTGTGTCCTGGCAGTACCACATCGGGAATTCTCTTTGTTGTAGCAGAGAGCCCTCAGTCGGGACTTGAATTTGAAATAAATGGTGCCTGAGTGTCAGAAGACAGTATAGTGATCTACCTCTACCTCTTCCTCCTCCCTGGGCCCTCATGGCTGCCTCCTTTTTCTCCCGAAAGTCACTGCAGTCATAGGCATCATCTTCTCTTTCTGCAGATCCTCAGTTGCTCTCACTTTGGTGATGTGGCTTGATGATGTCATGGGGGGTTGGTTATAACTGGAAAACCCAAATTCCCTACTAGGGATGTTTTATCAGGGTTTTCCGATTATAAGCAAAAATGAGAAGCTCTAGGTATAAGTTACACCAGCTTTCTAAAAGGAAAGTCGATGCCTGCTTTTCGCTGGAAAATGACCCTATGTAAAGTAAACGCACCCATTTGCAACTGTTCTTTGGCATGCACAAACTTGGTATATTTTATAAAATACATGCATGAGTTCAAATCCCTCCCCATCTCCCGTCCCAGGAATGTCACCAGCCACGTTGGATAAACCTATGTACCTACAGGGTATATTCACATAAGTTTAAGTGCAACTATGCTCATGGTAACAAAGTAAGATAGTAAATTACAGTAGAAAAAGACCCATCTGCCCAGCAAGGTGTTTGTAACTGGGCGTCTTACTCGCCATGCCTTTACGGAAGCACAGTATGAGAGTGCTTTGTTTCCAGCCTCTTGCCATTAACAGATCCTTTGGGGAATGTTTACTAAAGTGCGCTACACAGTCAGCATGGGTTTTGGCATGTGCTAACGGTTTTGCCATGGCCGCTGTTAACACGCAGCTGTGATAGCGGCACATTGATTTCTGTGCTGTCTGCAACCTCACATGTTAGAATGTGAAATAGGTGGAGAGGGCATGGTGAGCACTATGTGGTCAGTATGCGGGTAAACACCCCATGCTGACTACGACTCTTGCAATTAGCGTGGGTGCAATTACCTCCACCTATAACTGCATCTGCAGTAATAGCACCCTACGTTACCAAACTGCACAGCACATTAAAGCTGTATGTGCCACTGATGGTTAATGCAGAGGTTTTGCACTTTACACACCTGTATGTTTGGTAAATAGTTGAGTCTTTAATTGTTTGTGGGATGTCACAAGTTCTGTGATGTTTCTTATCCTTTTGGGTAGTGCATTCCACAGGCCTGGTACATAGAATGCTGCTTGCAATGTGTGCCTTCAAGTCAGTCCTGACTCCTGGCAACCCAGAAGCTCCTGGGTTTTCTTGGCAGTATCACTGGAAGTAGATTGCCAGGCCTTTCTTCAGAGGCAATGGAGGGTTAAGTGACTTGCCCAAGGCCACAAAGAGTGCTAGTGGGAATCAAACCCTGGTTGCTTGGTTACCAAGCCAGTGTTCTAACCACTAGGCTACTCCTCCACTGCTGCATATTGGCTGCTTTTTGTTTTTTGTTACTGTCAGCGTGTTTTGGGTGCTTTGTCTTCTGGCTCTGTTGCTCTGAGTCCTTTGTAGTAGGGATTGTAGACAGGGCCGGCCCGTCCATTGAGCAAGAATGTTTTTTGCACAGGGCCCCGCGTAAAGAACATTCTGCTTTTTTTAAAAATGAAATAATAAAAAAAAAAAACGGGCCGCTGCCGCCGCGGCAGCATGGAGTGTCCCGCGGGGCCCCCTCTGCCCGGCTGAACTCTCCCGGCGCGGCTGAAGCCCTCTGCTCCAGCTTGCAGATACGCGAAGGGAGAGTGTCTCCCTCGCGTCTCTGTTAAGCCCGCAGGGGCAGATGGGAAATTTCCCATCAACCCCTGCTTCCCATCAGCCCCTGCGGGCTTAACAGAGACGTGAGGGAGACACTCTCCCTTCGCGTATCTGCAAGCCGGAGCAGAGGGCTTCAGCCACGCCGGGAGAGTTCAGCCGGGCAGAGGGGGCCCTGCGGGACACTCCATGCTGCCGCAGCGGCCAGCTTTTTTTTTATTTTAATTTCCATGAGCCGATGGGGGGGGTTAGGACTGGCACTGGGCTGTGGGCTGATGGGGGGGGGTAGGACTGGTAATGGGCTATGGGGGGGTTAAGACTGGTAATGGGCTGTGGGCTGATGGGGGGTTAGGACTGGTAATGGGCTATGGGGGGGTTAAGACTGGCAATGGGCTGTGGGCTGATGGGGGGGGGTTAGGACTAGTAATGGGCTATTGGGGGGGGTTAAGACTGGTAATGGGCTGTGGGCTGATGGGGGGGGGGTTAGGACTGGTAATGGGCTTTGGGGGGGTTAAGACTGGGAATGGGTTGTGGGCTGATGGGGGGGGTAGGAGTGGTAATGGGCTATGGGGGGTTAAGACTGGCAATGGGCTGTGGGCTGATGGGAGCTGTCTGGAAATGGGGTGATGGGGGGTTAGGACTGTAAATGGGCTATGGGGGGGTTAAGAATGGCAATGGGCTGTGGGCTTATGGGGGCTGTCTGTAAATGGGGTGATGGGGGGTTAGTAATGGTAATGGGCTATGAGGGGGGTTAAGACTGGCAATGGGCTGTGGGCTAATGGGGCTGTCTGGAAATGGGGTGATGGGGGGTTAGGACTGATAATGGGCTATGGGGGGGTTAAGGCTGGTAATGGGCTGTGGGCTGATGGGGGGTTAGGACTGGTAATGGTCTATGGGGGGGGGTTAAGACTGGTAATGGGCTGTGGGCTGATGGGGGCTGTCTGGAAATGGGGTGATGGGGGGTTAGGACTGGTAATGGGCTATGGGGGGGTTAGGACTGATAATGGGCTATGGGGGGGCTAGGACAGGAAATGGGCTGATGGGGAGGGGTTAGGACTGGAAGTGGGCTGATGGGGGGTTAGGACTGGTAATAGGTTATGGGGGGCTTAAACTGAAAATGGGGTGATGGGGGTTAGGACTGGAAGTTGGTTGATGGGGGGCTAGGACTGGTAATGGGTTGGGGGGTTGCTAGGACTGGAAATGGGCTGAGCGGAAGGGGAGGATTGAACTGCAAATAGCTGATGGGGAGGGGGCTTGGAATGAAAATGGGCTGTGAGGGAAGGGAGCTAGGACTGAAAATGGGCTGATGGAGCAGCTAGGATAGGACTGGAAATGGGCTGTTGGGGGAGCTAAGATTGGAAATGGGCTGTGGTGGGGGCTTGAATTGAAATGGACTAGAAATTGAAAGGGGCTAGAACTGGAAGTAGGCTCATGGGGGGGCTTGGACTGGAATTGGGCTGAATGGAGGGGAGCTATGATTTGACATGGGCTGATGATGGGGCTAGGAAATGACTAGAATAGGGCTGATGGGGGGGCTAGGATTGGAAATGAGCTGATGAAGGGACTCAGACTGGAAATGGATGGGGGAGCTAGGACTGGAAATGGGCTGATGGGGGGGCTAGGACTGGAAATGGGCTGATGCAGGGACTAGAATGGAATGGATGCTGGGTGAGACGAACTAGAAGGGAGCTGATGTTGGGGGAGGATTAGAATGGGATGGGGCTGGGAGAGTAAAATGGAGAGGGGAAAAATATTTTGTGTGGGAGGGATGAAAAATCTATAATTGGCCGGGTATTGGAAGAGTAAGTGGGGATTGAGGATGGAGGGGTAAAATTTGTGAGGATGAAATAGGAATGAGGAAAGAGCAAAAGGAGAAAGATTAGTATGTTAAAGCAGATGTAGAGAGAGAGAATGGAAAAAAAACTAGAAGAGAGAAGAAAGGACAAATGGACAGCAGATGATGGAGAGTTAGCAGAAAACATGAAGAAACCAGAAGAAAGTGGCTGGACAAATTGCAACTGAAAAAAAATGCATAAAAGGTAGAAAGATATCTCTTTATTTTGAATTTATTAACTGGAATATGAAAGCTCTGGGAAATGTGCATCATTAACGTCTGTGCTTTGTTTGGTACAAGAGGAAATTAATTTTATAGTTTTATTTCTACAGTGTTGTTGTACATTCCAAGTTTGGCTTTTGGGGTTCCCAGTTTAATTATTGCCTTCCTGTTTCTAAATTGTGATTCCTTGTTTGGTGATGGTCTATGTTCTGCATGTGTAACTGAGCTGAGGTATTCTATTTATGTAATTCCTATTTGACATTGCCACTTGTTCTCTTTCCCCAGTAGGTCATGTATTCTTGTTCTCTGAAATGTATTGGTTTAATATTTTCAGTGTAGCCTTATGATAGGTAGGGTATGGTGCTTTGTGAGTCCTGGTAGTGCTGTTAGGATATGGCGGGTTTGCTATGGGTTCTAAATGGGCAGCGTTTGTAGTAGTTCCTAATGTGCCTGGCGGTTGGCACTGGATTATAGTAATGTAGAAATCTTTTAATCTTTCTTTATCCATACACTCATTAAGAGACATGTTTACTAAAAGTTAGTGTATGGTAACATTATGCAAATATGTATGCAAATAAGGCCATTTATGCAAATGAGGCCCCGCACCGAGTCTCCGCACATGGCCCCGCACCCCCCTTGGGCCGCCCCTGACTATAGCATGCTTGAAGGCTGCTGGGATAGTTGCAGTGGAGAGTGATAGATTGAGAATAAGAGAGATGGAAGGGGCAACAGTGGAGGAGATGAGGCTTAGGAGATATGTGGGAATAGAATCAGAGGAACGGGTAGTGAGTTTGGAGGAGGAAAGGAGGTGTGTGGTTTCCTCCTCAGAGATCATAGAAAAGGAAGAAAGGGTAGCAGAGGTAGAGGGGGAAGGTTGGGAGTGAAAAGGGAGAGGAGGGGAAAGATGGGAATTAGTTGATTTTGTGGGGAACTGGAGGATGATCTTGTGGATTTTGTCATGGAAATAGTCAGATAGGGTTTGGGCAGAAAGGGAAGGAGGGGTCAGATGAGGTGCCTTGAGGAGAGAGTTGAGAGTAGTAAAGAGACAGCAAGAGTTAAAAGCAAGAGAGTTAGCCAGATGGACAAATGACTTGTCGTTTCAGAAACTCAGATGTGCAGTGGTGAGCTGGCAATATGTTTGGAGCAAATATTTACGTGCAAGTTTCATTGGCCAGGAAATGTTAACTATGGCGATCAACGTGCATTTTGTTCGTCCCCCTGGAAGCACTGCAATCACAAAACAAGCACTTTTTGCATCTTATTCATGGTCAGCAGCAGATATAGGCATGGACACCTCAGCAACCAGGCTTAGGCATGCTTGGGCCATTCTCAAATTGTAGTGCATTGGCATTGGAAAAGGGTAGGCTACACGGGCCCTGGTCCCACTATAAATCGTGGTGGTGGGCAGGAGGCTGCCCACGGGGATCCCATGCCTGCAGGCTGCCTGCAGGGATCTCACCCCCCCATGGGCAGAAGGAGAAGAGAAGACGTTAAAGACACTTCCTGTTCTGCCAACGGGGATCCAATCTCCTGCAGGCAGAACAAGAAGGATCTCTGCCCACAAGGCCATGTCTCCACCATGCCCCCGTGCTACATGGACATTCTCGCACCAGGGATATCTATATATCTAGCTTTCTAAAATGGCTCCAGGGACATTGCCATGATGTGCACACCTAAGTGCCCATTTTCGGATGTCCAACTCATGAATAAGTCTTCTAAAATGACCCACTTAGGGAATAAGCTCGTATTTATTTATTTTATTTATTTACCCAAATTTAATTGCATACGTCCTCAAAACGTTTGAAACAAGTTACAATAAAGCAACATCAAACATATCATCTTAATGCCCCTGTATCACTCCATGGTTGAGCCACACCTTAAATATTATGTGCAATTCTGGTCACCGTATCTTACAAAAGATGTAAAAACATTAGAAAAGGAAGTGAAAGCCAACCAAGCTAGAGAATGTAAATACAAATAAAATAATGAGATCAAATAAAATATAAAATAACACATAACAATGATCACAAATCTCACCAAATTAAAATTCATTAACCAGGGTCATTCGCCAATGCAAGTTTAACAATCTTGCAAAATGTGAACAGGATTCCTCCGGACGAAGCTCCGTAGAGATTAAATTCTATAAGGTTGGCACGAGATAACTAAAGATGATGTGCCTTGTAGAGGTCAGTCTGACTAAGGCAGGAATAGCTGTGTTTGCCCAACTCTCCCAGCACCTGGATTCTACCCATCATTTGCATCCACGTCAGCCTGGTTTCTGCCCTAGTCATAGCATCAAAACCATTATACTCTCCTTATTAGTATTGTTTATTTATTTATTGTTCTTATATACCGTACTCTTAAAAATCAGCGCGGTTTACATATAACGGAATTGTGCCAGAAGGGCATTTACAGTGAACAGGAAAATTAACTTGGATTTCAATTGGGAATAAACCCTGTACATTGGTTTAAAATTATTTCCATTCCATATTCCTTCCTCAATGACTTACACACCACCCATGACAAACTGTTTTCAGTGGTTCCATTCTTTCCTCACTCCTGTTTGTTCTCTGTGACGTCTGACTGTGTCCCATCTGATCTGCTCCCTCTCACCTGCGGGGTTCCTCAGGGCTCTGTCCTCCTGTTCAATATCTTCCTCACCCCTCTTGCTCTACTCATACAGCAATCTGGGCTGTCAACCTACTACTTCACGGACAACATACTTCTACTACACCGTACTCTCCCCTCATCCTGACCTCACTCCTCTGAACAACTGCTTAGCCAAGGTCTCTGAGTGGCTTAGCTTGAATTGCCTCCGCCTAAACATATCTAAGACATTTGCAACCTCGTTCACCTTTGACAGTCCATGCCCCACTCTGGCCCTTACATTATCCACATGTACTGTTCCTCTGGTCTCCTCTCTTCGCCACCTAGGAGTGACTTTAGACTCTGCACTTTCTTTTCATGAACACATATCCCTTCTCACCCATCGAGCCTTCTTTTTCCTTTGTCAAATACATTCCATTCGACCTTTCTGTCCACCTCAGCCTTAACCACTCTACTTCTCTCCCTAGTCATGAGCAGGCTTAATTTTTGTAATGTGGCACTATCCAGTATCACAAGGTTGCAGCCTCACCATCTTCAGTTAGTACAAAATACTGCCACCCGGATTATTACCCATTCCCAGCTCAGAGAACATATCACCCCCATTTTCATTAAGTTACACCGGCTCCCATTGACCTACCGCACCTAGTACAAAGTCATCACCCTCGTTCACCGCGCTATCTATGACTCCACCCCACCATATTTAGCCGACTTGCTTCAATTCCACATACCCACCCGTAGTCTCGTCAGTTCATGTCGGTCACTTGGTCCTTCTATCACCCTCACATGCACAGCTAGTGGAGTGGAGGAGTGGCCTAGTGGTTGGGGCAAAGTACTTCAGGCCAGAAGGTTGGGGGTTCAAATACCACTAGAAAACAGCAACCTTGGGCCAGAAGGAATAGGGTTTCTAGTCCCACAGGTGCTCTTTGTGGTCTTGGGCAAGGCACTTAACCCTCCATAGCCCATGTTCCCTGTAAAGTAGTTATGTCCTGTTCAAAGTAAGTTCAGTTTGTCAATGTAAACCACACTGATGCAGAATAGCGTGGTATATAAGAGAATGTAAATAAATAAACTACAGTCAACCAGACATTGTGCTTTTTTCTTTTTAGGCCTTTCACTCTGGAGCTCATTACTCTCTGTGCTATGCCGGGAATCCTCCTTTTCGAAATTTAAGGCTACTGAAAACCTATCTCTTCCGCTCAGCATTCGATTTGCCTTCCAGTCCTCTCTGACCACTCTCTCTCTCCTCCCCCAATGAGTTGTGTGACTGCTTCTCTTTTTCTCTCTGTGCTATCATTTATTGTAATTCCTTTTTATTTCTGGTCTTAACCTATCTTTTTTTTAATGTATATTTCTGTATTGTAAACCGCCTTGATGTAACAAAGGTGCAGTATATCAAGTGCTAATAAACATAAACATATTATCAATATATGTAAATAGCGGCAGTTAATTGTAGATAGTTTCCCCAGTTGGAAATCCAAGTTATTCCACCTGTTCAATGTAAGTGCTTAACAGGCTTCCTGTTCTGTACAAAAGTGTTACTTGTAAACCGCACTGATTTTAAAAAGCGCGGTATATAAAAGTGATAAAGAAAGAAAGAAAGAAATAAATATGCCTGTCGTGACGATTGTAAAGGTCTACTGGCCAAATAATACTCGAATACCTGGGTGGCTAGGTCTTTCACTTTAGGCTTATGGATTAAGATAGTAACATAGTAAGTGACGGTAGATAAAGACCAGCATGGTCCATCTAGTCTGCCCAGCAAGATGGCAAGAGTAGGTGAACCTGTTGCTCTGTGCAGGCCACCCCTCCCCATGTCTTTGTTTAGGGGTGAACCCACCACTCCATGTAGGACACCCCTATTTGTTGAGACGTTAGATGGTTCAGAAGTTAGATGGTACCGTTTATTTTGTTTTTTGCCTGTTGCTGTAAAGGGATCCACTGTGTTTGTCCCATGCCGTTTTGAATTCTGTCACCGTGTTTGCCCCCACCACTTCCATCGGGAGAGCATTCCAAGCATCCACCACCCGTTTAGTGAAGAAATATTTCCTGACATTGCCTTTCAATTTACCACCTTGCAGCTTCATGTTATGCTCTCTAGTTTTACAGCTTCCCCGTCTTTGGAAGAGGTTTGTTTGTTCATCATTTCTCTTTAAGTATTTAAAGGTCTGAATCATATCTCCCCTGTCCCTCCTCTCCTCCAAAGTGTACATATTTAGGTCTTCAAGTCTCTTCTCATAAGGCTTCTGACGCAGGCTCCAAATCATTTTGGTCGCCTTTCTCTGAACAGTTTCCAGTCTTTTTACATCTTTTGCAAGATATGGTCTCCAAAACTGAACACAGTAGTCCAAGTGAGGCCTCACCAGTGACTTGTACAGTGGCATAAGTACCTCTTCCTTTCTGCTGGTAATCCCTCTTTGTATGCTGCCCAACATCCTCCTGGCTTTTACCACCGCCTTGTCGCACTGTTTTGCCACCTTGAGATCATCAGAGATAATCACACCAAGGTCTTTCTCCTGAACCGTGCATGCCAACCTCTCGCCCCCTACTGTGTACATTTCACTTGGATTTCTGCTACCCAAGTGCATGACACTGCACCTTTTCGCATTAAATTGTAGTTTCCAAGCATTAGACCAGTCTTCCAGCTTTTGTAGATCTTCCTCTTCTCAAGGAACAGAAAGGCAATCTGAGCAAGCCCACATGCAGAACAGGAAATGGATGTCTACAACAATACCTCAGCAGGGGGGAGGGGTAGTCACTCAGGTAGACTAAGAGAAAGATAGTTTAAACTCTACAGCAATGGAGTAGGTAAGGGAACCCACCAATAAGGGCAAATAGATAGATAAATATGTGGAGACAAACAGACAGTCAGATAGAGCTAACAGTTAAGCAGCAAATTCAGCAAAAATCACCTTTTGGGAGAGCTCTGGAGAGCACTCCTCTTCTCAAGGCAGGGCAAATCTCTCCAGATGAGGGAGGATCCAACTCTCAGGGCTCTATCTCTGCAGAATGTTCTTCTCCTTATATATCCAAATCTTAGGGGTATGTTTACTAAACCATCTTAATGTTACCAGCGCTAGTTGCAGCGTTAATGTGAAGAATGCCATATAAGGTAGTGGGCGGTCCGGAGGTAAGGTTGCAAGGAAATGGTATCATGTGATAGTGGGCGCCATGGCACATTAATGCGCGTTAACCCTAAGTTCATGCCAGCGCAATGCTAGATGCTATAAAGATGTAGCCCACTGGTTACTGCAATGACTGTGAAGTCTCCCTCAGTGCCAGCGTGTGATAGGTCATGGGTTCAAGCTTGTAGTGGTGTTATGTAAGAAGGCTGTCTGAGGCATTTCCTTTTTTAATTTAAATCAGTGCTGCCAGCAAAAACACCTTCACAGTGCCATAACCTAAGGTGTAGCATAAGGTGCCCTATAAGGCATTCCATAGGGCACATTATAAAGTGCACTGTCTGCCAAGGCACCTTATAATGTGCCCTATAGGGCACTCTATAGGGCGCCTTATAAGGCACCTTAGACTACGGCACTGTGAGGGTGTTTTTGCTGGCAGCACTGATTTAAATTAAAAGGAAAAGCCTCAGACAGCTTTATTGAATAACACCACTGTGGGTTCAAACCCATGAATTCTGTCGTCGCAGACATTGAAGTAACCATTGTGCTACATCTCTACAGTGTGCAACACATCGCTGGCTGGCTACAGAAAGACTGCAGGTCACCACACTAACTATCTGCTGTGGTTACCAGGATAGGGTAAACCCACCCGTACCCATACTGCACTGCACATGCAGATCAGCAGCCTACAGCTGCTCAAAAGATGGGGTATGCGCCTCTATAGCACCCTGGCCTGGTAGGGGAAAATGACCGTGTGTGTTACAGGCACAGAGTAACTACAGACCGTGACATTGTGCGGTTCCTGTCCTCACCCTGAGGGCGAGGTGGGGCACCCAGCACCAGGTCCAGAGCACCTGGCTTGGCTGTGAAAGGCTGTGTTGCAGGTCTCCCTCAGTGCCAGCGTGTGATAGGTAATCCTTGCAGATACTCCTTGGATACACCTGTGTCCATCTGTGTTTTCCAGTCACATCTAGCCCTTGTGGACTATGATGCACCCGGAATAGTGAATCATTCTTTGTGATTGCTATGGTCACATGTTATTAGGAGGGTGGTGGGTGGACCCAAAAGCAAATTATGTAGCACCACCCAACCCGCTTTCTGTGGGTCAGGGTGGGGGAAAAGATCTCCCACCAACAGATCCACATTCTACATCTCTGCAATTGTGGCAGTAGAGTGGACCATCAACCCCAGTCCAGCTGGGGAATAGGCACCCTATAGGGCAGTCAATGCAGATCTGTACACATCACATAGGCCACTGGAAAACCTCCACTGCCCACCACCACTGTCTGACATTCACCAGTAGAGAGCACACTCAGTCTCCACCCACTGCACGGTGTTCTAGCCATACACATGATAACTGTAGACAGTCTGCTAGCTAGCACATAGAGCACATTCCTGGAGGAACTGTGTGCACCCACAAATGGGATGTCAGCACACACACCAAGAAAGTATGTCAGTGATTGGGCCCCAAAAATGGGAACTCATAGATATCACTTAAAAGAAGTGCTGCATAACACTATGGGGGAACCTAACCATGCCATGGTCACTGCTCAGTCAGGGTGAGAGTGACCTCCCAGCATGACATGCTGTGGCCACCCTGTCAGTGCAGGTGGTGGTCGGGCACTACAATGTCCCAGCCATTGCCCTATGCCCTGTACAGATGCATCCTGCCCAGGCCGCCCGGTCCGGCCATACCCACAGTACTTTGCTCCTCATTATGCAAATTGGCAGGCCTACACTGGAAACAGTGCAAGCAGTGTGGGCTCAGTAAGTGTAGGCAGCCACAAAACACTGGATAGACATACACACACTCCCACACCTATGCCAGCATTGTACAAATATAGAGGTTTTTGGCAGCCCTGGCCACCCACACTAGTCCTGGGCACAGTGCAGGCATTGCTATGGTACGCAATGCTGTTGGGGTCACTCCCTGGGGTGGTAAACACTGTCAGAAACCAAAACTGAAACACACTGCACAGATATCAGAAAGGTTGCTATGATGCATCTCTGTCAACAAATTGTGTTTAACTTAGGATTTGTTAGCTGACATTAATCATATCAACCTTTTGCTATATGTGTAAAGTGTTCCCAAGTTTAGGATGGCATTGCTAAGGTATGCAGATGCTAGTATTGGGAGATGCTGCTCCACGCAGGGCCAAACAGCCTGACTCTCCGTGAGGCTTTGGATAGTTGAGCCTGTGGGTGCGGGTGTTTGTGTCCCTCTTGGCCGCTGCTCTAGGGCAGAGGTTCCCAACTCCGGTGCTGGTGGAGCAAACACGGTTCAGGTTTTTATGCTGTCCCTAATGAATAAGCATGAGATACATTTGCATACAAAGGGGGCGGTGCATACAAATGTAGCACAGGCATATTTATTAGGGACAGCATGAAATGGTGTCCTGAATGGTGTTTGGCTCTCCAGGACTGCAGTTGGGAAACTCTGCATGTTTATTTAATCTGCAATAAAGGTTTCATCTTTATTACCACGGTTTAGTACTGGGTAATACATAGGGACATGGTTTGCAGGAGCCACAGCTGGGACTTGAACATGTGACCTTCTGCATCTGAACATACTGGCTGTGTGTACTGCACCAAACTGTTGCCACAGAGGCATGTCATTCCCTGGGGATACCATGACTGTTCGTCAGACAGACCTTGTCTGTTGCAGTGCATGGCACCCACCTAAATGGGGCTAGGCCATGGTCTGCTGTGGGCAGATGCCACTGCCCCCTCCACTACCAGCACCCCTCTGCCACCATGCTGACATGCCCTTGTGCCGGTGGTGCTGTCCCAGACCATCCAGTGTGCCTGTAGGCGGCTGCCTATGGTGCGTGATATGGGGTAGGGGTGCCTGCATAGACATCCACACTTTCTCCCGGCACCGCCTGCCAATGTTATGTGCCTTTTGGGGTACTTGCTGGGTACTGTCCCCTGGGACACTGTGGGACACACACTCGTGGCCATGTTTGCCCTTGGTCAGTTGCTGTCTTGCTGGTTTTCCGCTTCTACATTCCTATGTGTCACCTAGGCATATGCCTATCCCACCCTGTGCCGCAGCTGCCCCATTGCATGTCCCGCCTGAAGCCCCCTGTACCCCATTTACAGCCTCATAGTAGTGCCCTCTCGTACTTGGGCACTATGATGTTGCTGCACATGTATCACTACTATCACTTTTCTTGGTTTCCCTGCCTTTGCTGCACATTGCTGACTGAAATGGTCTCTCTCCCCTGCAAATTTGCCTCTAGTGCAAGGTTTTCACTGGCGCTAATTTTCAGACCTTCATTTTACGGCATTAGTGTGCATGGAGCCTCTCCCTGCCCACTCTCCGCCCATTGACCCTTTATCTCCGCCCCTGGGGAGCCTTACTCCGCCCTCTGGGAACCTTACTCCACCCTCTGAGCACCTTAACGCCGCTGGAGACGTTATCGTGCAATACGTGATGTTCTCACATGGTAATGCACCATTATTGCACGATAACATCACGTATCACGCAATAATGTCGCAGCTGCGACGTTAGCGCCGTTTAGTAAACATACCCCTTAGTTCAATGTCCAAGCTGGCTATGTGGTGTCCTTAAACAATAAAACAAATTTTACTGGATAGATTGAATGGCTCATACAGAAATAAACAGACAAAAATGAGGATACAGTCCTATGGAAATCAACCAAAAGATAGAGTTGCTGGTTTCACAAATCTAGTGGATAGGGTTAGGTGATACTGGGGCTGTGCATTCATTTGAAATTGCATGTGAAATATCAACATGTCCTGTGTTGCTTCACATTATGTTTAATCCAAATAAGGCCTTTAAAACCCTGAAAGTCTGGTTTTCCACCCAGTGTCATCACAGGCAGGCTGTCTTCAAACTAGTAACCATTGAGTTAGAAGATGTGATTAATGATTTAGAAGGCAGGCATCTTGCAGGAAGAGCTATTATGTCGCCATGGGAAACTGGCTTTAGCTAGCCTGCTCGTAACTGAGTCTTGTATGGTTGGGGATCTTCATTTCTGTTCCCTGATTGGCCCAAAGTTTGTCTGGTCTGCAGCTCTGTGCAAAATACTTCTTGGATTTTTGTCTTGTGAATTTATTGACTCCTGCTCTAGAGACTTAACTAGATATGGGAACAATGTGTGTGGTGATCAAATTTGCAGACAACAGAAAAATATTCAGAGTTATTAAATTACAAGAGGATTGTGAGAAATTGCAATTGAATCTTGTGAGATTTGGAGACTGTGCATCCAAATGGCAGGTGGAATGTAATGTGGACAAGTACAAAGTGATGTACTTAGAGTCCAGTTCCATAACGTTCATGTCTGGTCCACAGACACATCTAAATAAAAAATGGACCACATATGAACCTAATTCCGCATCCTGAGTCCATCTTCTCATCTTGAGGCAGCTGCAGCCTGACTCTGTTTTGAGCTGCCACTACTTTGAAAATGGAGTCAGGCTGCTGCTGCCACCGCAAGATTAGAGAGATGGATTAGGGGGTGGCGGCATCCCAACTCTTTTTTGAAAGCAGCTGCATAAAGTCATGGCTTTCAAAACCGAGTAGGGCTGCCTACTAGGGTCTGCTGCCCTAGGTGGCTGCCTAGTCTGCCTAGTGGCTGAGCCCTGATTGACATTTATTACACACCCATCAAACACATCACTGAGTGAGTTACAAAAGCATAACACTCATAATAAATATGGCAAATAAAACATCAACAAAACAAATACAAATAAAACCTCCTTCCTATTATCCATAATTATAAAATATAAAATATCATTTTAAGGAGAAAAGATACACCTTCAATTATTCCCTAAAAAGTTAATAATCTTGGGTTTGATGACTGCTAATTGCAATAGAATTCCATAACTCAGGATCAGCAACCAAATATCCTGTGCTCGAATCTGAGTCACAGAAGAAACCTGCAATAATACCTGTTCACTCAAATGAAGCGCTCTCACCGGAACATATGCTGCCAACAATGTAGTCAATTCAGTCTCAAAATCCGCATACATAATTCTATGAATTAAGCAAAGGGTTTTAAAAGATATTCATTGTAGTACCCGCAACCAATGTAATTCCACAAGACAAAAAGATATGTCTTGTATTGCTCCATGGTGTGACCCCACCTTGAGTATTGTGAGTAATTATGGTCACCATATCTCATAAAAGATATAACAGAATTGGAAAAGATAGAGAGAAGTACCACCAAAATGATAAAGGGAATGGAAAGATACGACTATGAGGAAAGGCTTAAAAGGTGAAATTAGACTTACCTGCTAATTGTTATTCCTTGAGGAACTCCAGTCAAGTCCCGAACCTCTGGGTTTAGCATCTCCTCTAGCAGCTTGGGGACTGAGAAACATCATTCTTCGGATGACACTGGTACAAATACCCCAGGGACCGCCTCCTAGCTCCAGCAACCTATTGAGAAAGCAGACTCACCGGAGCAACAATCAAGTAGTAAACATTATAAACAAATTGTAAACTAACTTAACTAATAAATGGGAAAACTGTCCCTTCTTTCATTCTCTCAACCAAAAAACAAAGTACTTACTGTCTATTGCAACGCCTAAGTCCGCCCTCCCCCTTCACGGAGGATCTTGACCCCACCAGAATCCCCATTTTCTCAACCTCCCATTATGGACCGTAACCCTCACAGCTGCTCCTCCAGCTTACCACGGGAAAAAACTCTTTGCTTCAGGCCCTAGTCCAAAGAAAACACCAGGGAGAGATGTGGGACTGGAATGGAGTTCCTCAAGGAACAACAATTAGCAGGTAAGTCTAATTTTGTCTTCCTTATCATCCCTCCAGTCTAGTCCCGAACCTCTGGGGATGTAACAGAGCTGTGATAAAACTCAACAGGAGGAACCTGCTAGACCAGTCTGAAGCACCGCTGATCCAAAACAGGTATCCCTTTCCGCCTGAACATCCAGACGGTAATGCTTGACAAAAGAATTTAAAGATGACCAAGTAGCCGCTTTACAAATTTCCACAGCCAGAACCAGACTTGACTCAGCCCACGACGCAGCTTGCGCCCTAGTTGAATGAGCTCTAAGCTCTTCCAGTACTGTCTTGCCTTTCAAAATGTACGCCAACACAATAGTCTCTTTGAGCCACCTTGTATTGATACAACCAATTAGGTCTGATCTTCTGGACGAATTACTGCTGTATACTGAAAAGTTCGTCCAATCTCAACTCGAGAATGAGTTATAATAGGGCTATAGTAACACTGTTTATAGGTCTCAGATTCGATGAGCACTCGTTTAGGACCCGCGTCCTTTCACTCGGTGCCGTCGTTCACATCAATGACCCCAGTGTCTCTTAGCTATCAAGTGCTTTATAAATACAAGTGCTGTATTACTTTTAAAATATAACTTAACTTAAAACCGCAGCCCTTATTCACAGCCTTAAGAACAGTGCTGGTGAACTGGATCCCATACTGCTGTCAAAGAGTAACTCCAAAATCTCAAAGAGACGCCGCGCATGCGGGGTGGAACTCTCCTCCCCTATTTAAACCCCTACTACTATATTCCGGCACGAAGTTGTCTTCATTCAACCATATTACCAATTGACTCATTGGGCCATCTTATACTCTCAATACATTCAATCTTATTATCAAGAAATTTTAATATAAGAACAGCTCACCGTCATTATACTTAGATGTTTAAACAGTTCTATATACAGAAAACCCTTCCGACCCTGTATCCTAGGATCAAAGGCAACGATAGTAAAGTAAACTGTCCCCATTATTAAAGCCTTCCACCATCATCTTCCTAGGCAGTGTATGTCACGTACATACCTGCCAATCTATTGCTAGATTTAAGCCCTCCGGAGCTACTGTATTTAACCTGTATATCCATCGTTGTTCCTTCATGAGAAGTGTTTCATCTAATGTGCGTCCCCCATGTGGATGTAATACACGTTCTATAGCAAAACAACTCAGCTGCTCAAAAGTATGTCCCTGAGCCAAACAATGTCCTACGATGGGAGCTTCTAATCTTCTACACCTAAGACGGCTACGATGTTCCCGTACTCTGGTTCGTAAAGAGCGCAGAGTTTTGCCTATATATATCATACTGCACGGACACTGGAGACAATATACTACAGCTTCAGAAGCACAATTAGTGTTAGTCCGCAAATCATAACTGCGACCATGTTAAACAAATCGGGTCCGTTCTGACATCACTATACACACGTCGCATTCACCACATTTCTTATGCCCCCTTCCTGCCCAGTACTATTAACTGGGGGAAGTACCGTGGGGCTAAGATATTCTTTTAAATTTTTTCCCCTTTTCCAAACACATCTGATCCGTTTAGCTTGTAGTCCCGGGACTATAGCTAGTATATTCTGATGTTTATACAGCACTTTCTGTATGTATTTACTCATCGGAGAGTAAGATGTAATCAAATTAACTGCATCACCTTCTAATCGTGTCTCATCTTTGGGCTTCATTGTCAATAGCCCCCCTCGATGATTGTACAGTGCCCGACGATAAGCTTGCTGAACTAGCTCTCTAGAATAGCCTCTCTCCTCAAATTCTCTTTTCAGCAGGGTACCCTGTTGTTTATAACTACCGGTATCAGAACAATTACGCCTAAAGCGTAAAAATTGTGAAAAGGGGAGAGAGAATTTTTAAGTCTTTGCGGATGTTTACTTTGATAGTGAAGAAATGTGTTCCTATCGGTAGATTTCCGGAACACTGTTGTATGCCACCGATCTTGTCCTCTCTTAATATGTACATCCAAATAATCAATCTCACTCATATGATAATTATGGGTGAACTGTATGTTGACATCCCATTCATTCAACCAGGTAAAAAACTCCATCAGTTTATCTAACGGGCCTTTCCACAATACAAAAACGTCGTCAATGAATCTCCGCCATATCAACAAATGTTCTAAAAAAGGGGACTGTAATAACCAACTCTGTTCAAATGCTCCCATATAAAAATTAGCTATTGAGGGGGCACATGTCGCCCCCATAGCAACCCCACTAACTTGCTGATACAGCGTACCTTCAAACACAAAATAATTACGAAAAATAGCTAAGTGGGCCAAAACCCATAATGAACTCAATATGTTCCATTGATAAATCCCCTCGCTTGATCAGTGTATCTTTTACTACGTTAATGCCGCTTCCTGCGGTATGCTGGTGTAAAGGGATGTAACATCTAATGTAACGAGCCAGGTGTCATCACAAGTTGACCAATGTGCCATATCTTCCACTATATTCAGAAAATGTGTAGTGTCTCGTAAGTAAGATGGTATGGTGAAAAGCAATGGACGCATAAAGGAATCTATATATATCGAAATGGGTTCTAACACACTACCCCTGGTAGACACAATAGGTCTGCCTGGGGGATTATCGAGACGTTTATGAATCTTGGGGACTGTGTTAAATCTAGACACATTCGGAGAAACTGCATTCAAATAATTATATTCCTTATTCGAAATCAACTTGTTAGCTAAAGCTTGTTTTGTAAGCTGTTTAATTTCATATTGTAATTCACATTTAGGATCCATCTCTAATTTTTTATAAGTTGCTTCATCCCCTAATTGAGTTAGAGCCTCCTGAACATATTGATCCCGATCTAGTACCACCACAGCTCCACCCTTGTCAGCTCGTTTAACTACAAGATCTACCCTATTTGATAGTTCCTGTAGAGTTTGATTTTCAACTCGGGTTAAAACCCTACCAGTAGGTTTTACAGTAGCTTCTAACTGAAGCACATCCTGCAGTACCAATTCTTTAAAAGTTGTCAACGCAGGTGGAACCGGAATGGGGGGCATCCAATTAGAGTGTAGTGGGAGAGGTATCTTTTTATATATAGTATCACTAGGTACTATTGCTCCTGATTCCGGCTCCTGTTGCACTACTGTAGAAGGAATCTGCCACCTGGCAATAGAAGCTTTTGATGCTGCCTCTCCTTTCCTTGGCCCTCCAAAGAGGACAAACAGTCTATCTGTATTGCGGAAACTCGCTGTCCTCCGCATATACTTCTTTAATGCTCGACGAACATCTAACAGATGCAACTTCCCTGAGGATGCATCGTTGCCACCTCCATCAAACACCGGCGATGAAACCACCTGATTCACATGAAAAGCCGACACTACTTTGGGCAAAAAGGATGGTACCAGCCTCAATACTACTTTCCTATCATGAAAAGACAGAAAAGACTTCCCACAAGACAAAGCCTGCAACTCAGAAATTCTTCGATCAGAACATATAGCCACTAGAAACACCACTTTGAGAGTAAGGTCTTTAACCGACGCCTTAGACAAAGGCTCAAAAGGCTTGCGAACTAAAGCCTCCAGCACCAAATGGAGATCCCACGTCGGAACCATCGGCCTACATGGCAGCCTCAAAAGAGACACCACCCTCAAAAAATGTTTAATATCTGGATGCGCTCTCAGCGCCTCCCCTTTTATCTTTCCTCTATAACAGGACAGCGCTGCCAACTGTACTCTCAAAGATGCTGCTACTAAGCCCTTCTCAAAACCATCTTGCGAGAAAGCCAGCACTTGTGGAACCGAAGCCCTCAACGCTTCAACCATTTTGTCCACACACCACGCTTCAAAAACACGCCAGACACAAACATACGTCAAGGAGATAGATTTCCACCTTGCCTTCAGCAAGGTTGAAATCACTGCTGTGGAGTATCCTCTCGCTCTCAGCCTCGCCCTTTCAAGAGCCAGGCTGTAAGCGAGAATCGATCCACCTGAGGCATGTTCAGCAGAATCTTAGATAACAGGTTCCTTCAAATTGGCAGATGCCATGACCACTCCACCATGAGCCTTATCAGATCCGCATACCATGGCCACCTTGGCCAATCCAGTACGATCAATATTACCTGTCCTCTGTGCTTGTTTGTTCCTATTGTAAACCGCGCTGATTTTAAATAGTGCGGTATATAAAACCAAATAAATAAATAATAAATAAATAAATAAACTTTGATTCGCTGAAGCACCCGACCTACTAACACCCAAGGTGAAAACACGTACAGGAGTTGTTCTTCCGGCCATCTCTGTATGAGAGCATCTAGGCCTTCCGACATCCTCTCCCGCCTTCTGCTGAAGAATCGGTTGGCATTCACCGACTCGAATGTCACCATTAGATCCATTACTGGCGTCCCCCAGCAGTGCACCACCATTTTGAACACTACCAGATGGAGGACCCACTCTCCTGGATCTACCTTGACACAACTCAAAAAATTGGCCTCCACGTTGTCTACTCCTGCCACATGTGCTGCCGACAAAGCCACTAGATTCACCTCGACCCACTTGAACAGCTGCTTGGCCTCGGCTTCCAGTGATATACTTCTTGTGCCCCCTTGTCAGTTGATGTAGGCCACTGCAGTCGCATTGTCCGAAAACACCCAAATGGCTTTCCCCTGCAGGTAAGGTTGAAAAGCTTGTAGAGCCAGCTCTCAATTCTAACCTGTTGATTGACCAAACCTTCTCCAATTCGGTCCACTGCCCCTGGGCAAAACGTCCTTCGAAGTGTGCTCCCCAGCCTAAGAGGCTGGCGTCCATCGTTAGAGGTATCTAGGAGGGTGATTCCAAGGGCATTCTCTCTTCCAGATCCCCTGGACGTAGCCACCACTGAACAGCTTGATGCATCTCTGGCAGATAGGGAAGTTTCTGAGACAGTGGGTCCTCTTGGTGCAAGTAATGTTCTCTGTAAGGGTCGCATGTGGGCTCTTGCCCACAGAACCAGCTCGAGCGTCGCCGCCCTGGTACCGAGCAACTGTAGATAATGCCATGCCATGGGATTTGTTCTTCCCAGAAAACTGCGGACTAGTTTCCTTAATACTTGCGCCCGCAGGTGTGGCAGAAAAAACTTTCCTACGCTTGTATCGAAACGAGCCCCAGGTATTCTAAGCTCTGTGATGGATTCAACCTGCTCTTTGCCATATTGACTACCCAATCGAAACTCTGTAGCAACTGTACCATTCTGGCCATCGCCGACTCGCTCTCGCTCCTGGACTTTGCCTGAATCAACCAATCATCCAGATAAGAGCGAACTAGCACTCCCTCCTTTCGCAATGATGCCACTACTATCACCATCACCTTGGTGAAAGTCCATGGAGCCATTGCCAAGCCAAAAGGTAATGCCCGGGATTGAAAATGTCCCATAGGAACCGCAAACCTGAGAAATGTCTGATGTTCTAGCTGAATCGGAATGTGTAGGTAAGCTTCTGACAAATCCAGAGAAGTCAGAAACTCTCCTTCTCGTACTGCTACGATGACAGACCTCAGAGTTTCCATATGGAAATGAGAAACTCTGAGACAGCGATTTACTCTCTTGAGATCTAAAATTTGACGATAGGCCCCTTCTTTCTTTGGTACCACAAAGTATATGGAGTACTGACCATAGCCACACTGGTCTGGAGGCACCGGCACCACTGCGTTGAGGGTCAGCAGTCTTTCTCACACCGCCTCGCACTTGAAACGCGCATTGCATGGAGATTGAACATAAGAATTGACCACCGGGCGTTGAAACTCTAGAGCATATCCTTCTCGAATGACCTCCAACACCCACTGATCCGATGTAATTTGGACCCAGGCAGGGTAAAACTCTCGTAGACGACCTCCCATGGGCACCTGCCCTACCTGGGTCCCCCTGGCTTCATTGTGACTTTCTAAGGCTCGAGAAAGAGGAGGCAGCAAACCCTCTGCCTGCCCCTTGAAATCCTCAAAACCCCTGGTTCCTATAAGGGAAACGTCCTCTTTGAAATTGACCAAGCTCCAGGGAACGGAAATGGCGAAATTCCCTCTGCTGCCCTTTGGTTGTCAGAGCTGGCCAACCTTGCTTCTGGTTGTCCTCGGGCAGCCTTCCGCCTTTTGACTCCCCTAGATCCTTTACAAGCTTATCTAAATCTTCCCCAAAAAGCAGCTTACCCCTGAAAGGAAGCTTACCAAGCCTTGCCTTGGAGGAACCATCTGCCGCCCAATTGCGCAGCTAAAGATACCGTCTTGCCGCTATTACCGATGCCATACTCTTCAACAAACCTCGAATAAGGTCATAATGAATATCAGCCAAATAAGCCGCCCTGGACTCCAACCTGGCCGCCTCTCCGTCCGTCTCTTCCATCTGCTCCCCCTGAATCCGCTGAGACCAACGAAGACAGGTTCTCGCCACCCACGCTCCACAAATAGATGCTTGCATGGATAAGAACATAAGAACATAAGATATGCCATACTGGGTCAGACCAAGGTCCATCAAGCCCAGTATTCTGTTTCCAACAGTGGCCAATCTAGGTCATACGTACCTAGCAGTTTTCCCAAGGGACACAGGTTCCACAATGCTTGTATTGGTTCAAGCACTGATATCCTGGGTCCCTTCTTAATAATGGTTTATGGACCTTTCCTCCAGGAACTTGTCCAAACCTTTTTTAAACCCAGCTACACTAACAGCCTTTACTACATCCTCTGGTAACAAATTCCAGAGTTTGATTACACGTTGAGTGAAAAAATATTTCTTTTATTAGTCTTAAATAGTTTACCCTGTAGCTTCATTGCATGTCCCCTAGTCTTTCTATATTCTGATAAGGTAAACAATCGATCTACGTTTACCTGTTCCACTCCGTTCATTAATTTATAGACTTCTATCATATCTCCCCTCAGCTGTCTCTTTTCCAGGTTAAAGAGCCCTAACATTTTTAGCCTTTCTTCATAGGAGTATCCTTCCATCCCCTTTACCATTTTGGTGGCTCTTCTCTTTATTTATTTATTTATCTATATTTTTCTATCTATTTTTCTCTATATTTTTCTCTATATTTTTCTATCTATTTTTCTCTGAACCTTTTCTAAAATCGCTATATCCTTTTTAAGATATGGCGACCAGAATTGCACACAATATTCAAGGTGCGGTCTCACCATGGAACAATATAGAGGCATTATAATATCTTTTGTTTTATTTTCCATTCCTTTCCTTATCATACCTAGCATTCTATTTGCTCTCTTGGCCGCTGCTGCACACTGGGCAGAGGGATTTAACATGGTATCCACAATGACGCCTAAGGGTTCTGTTTACTAAACCGCGCAATTGTGCGGGGCGCACTTGAGCGTGCGCTAAGGTACCTTAGTGCACGCTAATAGTGCGTTTTTGTGCGCTGCACTAACGGGCCCGCTCATGTGCGCGTCGCACAAATGAGCGATAGAGGTGTGGAAAGGCTCCCCAGGGGCGGAGAGACGGGGTCAATGGGTGGAGAGTGGGAAGGGAGAGGCTCCCCGCACAGGAGTGGGGCCGAAATTCGATGAAAAAAAATACCGCGAGTGAAAACCTCGCGTTAGAGCCGATTTAAAGGGAAGAGAAACCATTTCTGTCCGCAATGTACAGCAAAACCAGGGAAACCTACAAAACGTGAGCAGTGTGATACATGTGCACAGAACAAAATAGCAAATAAAAATTCTAATAAATTATAATCCAGCTGGGCAATAGTGATAGTCATGGAAAACATCAAAAATCACTCCCAAGAAAGCTCCAAAAAAGAAATATGAATTTTAGAAGGGTCTACGCTCCGTCCCCATACAAGGTGAATGATCCCATAGTGAAATTGTGCAGAGCAGGGTCATAAACCCTGCTCTGCAGAATTTCACTGTGGGATCATTCACCTTGTATGGGGACGGAGCATAAAAATAATAATTATTATTTATAACGCTCCGTCCCCATACAAGGTGAATGATCCCACAGTGAAATTGTGCAGAGCAGGGTTTATGACTCCTTTGGCCAGGTTTCCTATCTCCAGGGACTGCACTGTCTCTGTGGCCAGAGTGTGGTGCAGTGAACACAGACAGTGTATTCAGGAGTCAAAGATCACCAGTTCAAGTCCCAGCTAGGACTTCTGCAAACCCAATCCCCCTATTTTACCCACCACTAAACAATGATAGTAAAGACCAACTTTTTTTGCAGATAACATAAGCATGGTCCAAACACCTCTATTTTACCCTACAGAGCACAGACACCAGAAACATGCGCATTACCTAGACCACAGTCCCCTCAATGCAGTCCTGGAGGCAAACATATCATTTAGCTGTGATGCTGTCAGCAAAATAAGGCCATGTCAGCATGGTGGCAGAGGAGTACCATTGGTGGAGGGGGCAATGACTGCTGCCCACAGCAGACGGTGGCCTAGCCCCCTTCACGTGGGTGCAGTGCCCTCCAACAGACAGGCCCTGTCTGACAAACAGCCATGGACTCCCCAGGGAATGCACAGTTTTTGTGCTAAGACGGTGGTGCAGTGGACACAGCCAGTGCCTTTAGGACCAGAAGGTCACAGGTTCAAACCTCAGCTGGGGCTCCTGCCAACCCAGTCCCCTTATTTTACCCATGAAGAAAACATGGTAGTAAAGACTGAACCATTATTGCTGAGACCATAAGCATGGGTCAAATACCTCTATTTTACCCTACACAGCACAAACACCATAGAAATGTGCATTACCTACGGCAGAATTCCCCAAATGCAGTCCTGGAGGGCCAAACACCATTCAGTTTCCATGCTGCCTCTAATAAAGATGCCTGTGCTGCATATCTATGCACCACCCCCATGGTATGCAGATGTAGCCATGCATATTCATGAGGGACAGCCTGAAAACCCGAACAGTGTTTGGCACACCAGGACTGGAGTTGGGAACCTCTGCCGTAAAGCAGCAGCCAACAGGGCCAGACACACCCACACCCACACCCACAGGCCCCATTGGCTAATGCCTCCTGGAGAGGCAGGACATTGGGTCCTGCATGCATCTCCCAATACTAACACTTGCATACCTTAGCAATGCCACCCTACACCTGGGTATACAGTACACACCTATCAAACGTTTCCTATGATTACTGGCAGATAGCAAGTCCTACATTAAGCACAGCTTGCTCATTGAGCTCCATCATAACAATCTTTCTGATGTCTGCGGTGTGTGCTTCAGGTCTGGTCTCTGACAGTGTTTACCACCCTGGGGAGTGACCCCCAACAGTATTGCGAAGCATATCCATGCTTGTACTGTGCCCAGGACTGGTGTGGTGGGCAGGGCTGCTAAACTCCTCTATAGTAGCACAATGCTGGCATAGGTATGGGAGTGTGTGTCTGTCTATACCAGGGGTAGGGAACCCTGGTCCTGGAGAGCCGCAGACCAGTCAGGTTTTCGGGATATCCCTAATAAATATGCATGAGATATATATGCATTAGAGATATCCTGCCAACCTGACTGGTTTGTGGCCCTCCAGGGCTGGATTTGGAGACCACTGCCTTACACCTCTGTCATTTAAGATTGTGAGTAGGCAAGGTGCAGATGTCCTAGACATCGAAAGGGTATATAGAATGTGTCACATTCCTCCTCGATTCTCACCACCACCAAAAAGTTGTCTAATAGACAATATTTTGGTGGTGGTGAGAAGTGAGGAGGAATGTGACACATTCTATCTAACCTTTTTGATGTCTTGGACATCTGCACCTTGCCCACTCACAATCTTAAAAGACAGAGGTGTAAGGCAGGGGTCTCCAAATCCAGCCCTGGAGGACCACAAACCAGTCAGGTTGGCAGGATATCTCTAATGCATATATATCTCATGCATATTCATTAGGGATATCCCGAAAACCTGACTGGTCTGCGGCTCTCCAGGACCAGGGTTCCCTACCCCTGGTCTATACAGTGTGTGGTGGCTGCAAACACCTTCCACAGCCCACACTGCCAGCACTGTTGCCAGTATTGGCCTGCAATGTGCATAATGAGGAGCAAGGTACCATGGGTATAGCCCGGACAGGGTGACATGGCCAGGATGCATCTGCATAGGGCACTGGCTGGGACATTGTAGTGCCCGGCCACCACCTACACAGACAGGGTGACCTCAGTATGTCCTGCTGGGGGATCACTCTCACCCTGACTGTGTAGTGACAACAGCATGGCTAGGCACCCCCATAGTGCTATATAGTGTTTCTCTCATGTGATATTTATGGGTTTTCTTGTGGTGCCCAGTCACTGATTTATCTGCTTGTGTATGCTGACATCCCAGTTCTGGGTGCATGCATCTCTACTGGGAACATGCACTGTGGACTAACTAGCATACTGTTTGTAGCTGGTATGTGTCTTGATGGAGCGGCTTGCAGGGTGCAGTGGCTGAAGGCTTGCTGCAGGAGAATATCAGATAGTGGTGGGGTGCAGCTTTGCATATCCAGGCCTAATGTCTGTCTGCTATTGTGTTATGGATGTGTACAGTGCTGCATTGACTTGCCCTGTAGGGTGTCTGTTCCACAGCAGGACTGGGGTTGATGGTCCCCTCTACTACCACCATTGCAGGGAGGTAGAATGTGGATCCGTTGATAGGGGACCCTGTTTGCCACCCTCAGCCCTGGAGGATGGGGATGGGGGCTACACCTGACTGAAGCAGACAGAGATATCCAAGGTGTTTCTGCAGAAACTACCTAACTCACACATTAACACTGCTTTGTACCTCCGGCATGGCCTCTTTCAGCCATGGAAGGTGCTGTGGACCTGGTGCTGGGCGCTTCACCACACCCTCAGGGTGAGCACAGTACCCGCACAATGTGATGGTGTGTAGCTACTCTGTGCCAGTAAAACACACGGTCAGTAGCCCCTACCAGGCCGAGGTGCTGTGGGGGTGCACATGGTCACTTCCCCCTACCAGGCCGAGGTGCTGTGGGGGTGCATTCCCCATCTTGTGTTTATCTGTGGACAGCTGATTTGCATGTGCAGTGCATCATGGGTACGGGTGGGCTAACCCTATCCTGGTGACCACAGCAGACTGTCTGTGTGGTGACGTGCACTCCCTCTGCAGCCAGCCAGGGGCTTGCTAGCATCTATAGGGCTGTAGCACAATGGTTACTTCACTGCCTGTGGAACCAGACGTCATGCATTCAAACCCACAGTGGGGTTATTTGATGGGGCTGCCCAGAGCATTATCTCTTTTTAATGTACATTATTGCTGCCAGCAAAAACACCCTCATCGTACTGTACCCATAAGGTGCCTCAGAGGGCGCTTTATAGGGCGCCCTATAGGTTACCTTATGGTTACCGTCCATATAAGGTGCACTATACGTTATCCTGTGGAGCAACTTATAGGGTGCCCTATAGGGGACATTTTAGGGTGCCGTGGCGGACAGTGCACTTTATAATGTGCCCTATGGAGTGCCTTATAGGGTGCCTTATACGGCACCTTCAATTACGGCACGTGAGGACGTGTTTGATGGCAGCAATTAATAAAATAAAAATAAAGTGCTGCAAGAAACAAAACGTACATTGCAAAGCTGATGCCTCAGCCAGACTTACATATTAGGCACACTGGGGAGCAAACTCATGACCCCTGTATCAGCAGTCAGTGCCTTAACCATTGTGCTCCACTGCTGCTCCTCCTTTCCTGTCAGCGCACCTACTTATGCTTTTCATTCCTTACACTGCACAGTGCTGCCATAAAAAACAGTACACTGACCTTGCGGTACCTCATACGGCACCCTATAAAAAGCGCCCTATAAGCAACATTCTAGGGTGCCTTGGCGGACAGTGCACTTTAAAATGTGCCTTATGGGGCGCCTTATGTTAACACGCTTTGAGAGTGCGTTTGCTAGTAGTGATAATTAAAATAAAACTAAAATGCCTCCTAAAGCAATCTTCCCCATAATATGTAATGCCTCAGCCAGCCTTGTTCATTGGGCACTGTGGGGGATTGAACCCCTGATCCCTGCACCATTGGTTATTGTCTTAACCACTGTGCTGTGGTTCTGTTCCTGTGCTTGCACATCAGCGCGCCACCTTATGCTTTCCAATATTAAAATGCCTCCTAAAGCAATAGCACACTGCCTTATGGCCATCAGCACGCTGCCTTATGCCGCCCAATATTAAACTGGCTCCTTAAGTAATGCCTCAGCCAGCTGTCTTTATTGGGCACTGTGAGGGATTGAATCCCTGATCCCTCTACCATTGGTAAGTGTCTTAACCATTGTGCTGTGGCTCTGCTCTTCGGCTTGCCCATCAGCGCGCCACTTATGCCTCCTACGCAGCTTTCTCATGTGCTAATGTGCGGGGCGCACATGGGCGCCGCGCACCTTAGCGCATATTTAAATCCCGGTTTTGCTTTTTCAGGAAGAAACGCCCACTCCTTATATGGCACCCGCACACTAGCGCGGCCCGCACATTACCGGGGTTTTAGTAAACATACCCCTAAATCTTTTTCCTGGGTGGTGGTTCCTAATGTGGAACCTTGCATCGTGTAACCATAGTTTGGGTTGTTCTTCCCTAGGTGCATAACCTTGCACTTGTCCACATTAAATTTCATCTGCCATTTTGATGCCCAGTCTTCCAATTTATCAAGATCCTCTTGCAATTTTCCACAATCCTCTTGGGTTTTAACAACTTTAAATAGTTTTGTGTCACCTGCAAATTTGATAACCTCACTCGTTATTCCACTTTCCAGGTCATTTATGAATATGTCAAAAAGCAGCGGACCCAGCACAGATCCCTGGGGTACACCACTATTCACCTTTCTCCATTGGGAAAATTTGCCATTTAACCCTACCCTCTGCTTTCTATCTTTTAACCAGTTCCTGATCCACAATAGTACACTGCCTCCTATCCCATGACTCTTTAGTTTTGCCAAAAGTCTCTCATGAGGGACCTTGTCAAAGGCTTTCTGAAAGTCCAGATACACAATATCAACTGACTCACCTTTGTCCACCTGATTATTCACTCCTTCAAAAAAACATAACAGATTAGTAAGACAAGATCTTCCTTGTCTAAAGCCATGTTGGCTGTCTTCCATTAGGTCATGACTATCTACATGCTGAGTAATTTTATTCTTTATGATGGTTTCTACCATTTTTCCTGGTACTGATGTCAGGCTCACCGGTCTGTAGTTTTCCGGATCACCCCTGGAACCCTTTTTAAAAATTGGTGTTACATTGGCGATCCTCCAATCTTCAGGTATTAGAGATGATTTTAATGATAGTTCACAGATTACTAATAGCAGGTCTGCAATCTCGTATTTCAGTTCTTTCAACACCCTTGGATGTATACCATCCGGCCCAGGTGATTTGCTACTCTTCAGCTTATCTAATAGTTTTAATACATCTTCCAGATGTATCGATATTTCTTTCAATTCTTCCGCACCTTTAAATACCACTTCAGTCATGGGTAACATCCCTACATCTTCCTCAGTAAAGACCGAAGCAAAGAATTCATTCAGTCTCTCCGCTATTGCCTTGTCGCCTCTTAGTGCTCCTTTAACCCCTTTATCATCTAATGGACCAACTGACTCTCTCACAGGTTTTTTGCTACAAATGTACTTGAAAAGGTCTTTACTTCGCTTTTTTGCTTTTGCAGCAAGCTTCTTCTCAAATTCTCCCTTTGCCTGCCTTATCAATGCCTTGCATTTGACTTGCCAGTGCTTGTGCTGTTTCCAGGTTTCGTCGTTTGGTTCTTTTTTCCATTTCCTGAAAGATGCTTTTTTGGCAACAACAGCCTCTCTGACCTCACCTTTAAACCATGCTGGCAGTTTTTTGGACTTCCTTCCACTTTTCTTAAGGTGTGGAATACAGCTGGTCTGGGCTTCCAAGATAGTATTTTTCAACAACAGCCAAGCCTGATGTACGTCTTTAACCTTTGCAACTGCTCCTTTTAGTTTTTTCTTAACTGTTTTCCTCATTTTATCATATTCTCCCTTTCGAAAGTTAAAAGGTAGTACTGTGGATTTCCTTACTATCCCTCCTCCACTAATTAAATCAAAGGCAATCATGCTATGATCACTATTGCCAAGTGACCCCAACAACCTTATCTCTTGCACTAGATCTGGTGTTCCACTAAGGATTAGGTCTAATATGGCTTCCCCTCTGGTTGGTTCATGAACCAGCTGCTCCAAGAAGCAGTCATTTATTTCATCTAGGAACTTTATCTCCCTAGCATGTCCTGACGTGACACTGACCCAGTCGATACCGGGGTAGTTGAAATCACACATTATTGTTACTGTGCTGTAACTTTTGTTAGCTTCCTTGATTTCTGTGAGCATTTCATCATCCATTTGGTCATTCTGGCCAGGCGCTCGATAGTACACCCTCACTGCCATTGCCTTCCCCCTTTTACATGGAATTTCAATCCATATAGATTCTACAGCAGATTTTGTTTCCTGCAAAACTTTAATCCTTTCTGACTCAATGCCCTCTCTAACATAGAGAGCAACCCCTCCACCAATTTGATCAGCTCTATCATTACGATATAGTTTGTACCCAGGTATCACAGTGTCCCACTGGTTGTCCTCCTTCCACCATGTCTCTGATATTCCAATCATATCTAACCTCTCATTTAGTACTATATATTCTAACTCTCCCATCTTATTTTTTAGACGTCTAGCATTTGCATACAAGCATTTTAGAGAATGTATTTTATTCATATTAATTTGGCTATTGTTAGACATGGGTAATTTGGGATCTTTAAGCTCTGTCTGCTCCATACTTGAGGGCATTTGGGCTCCTTTACTCTTTTGTGGAACCTCTCTGCTTTTGGTAGTATCCTTCAAAAATACATTCTTCCGAACCATCCGTTCTTGGGCGACTGTCGGCTTTCCCCTAATATCTAGTTTAAAAGCTGCTCTATCTCCTTTTTAAAGGTTAATGCCAGCAGCCTGGTTCCATCCCGGTTAAGGTGAAGCCCATCCCTTCGGAAGAGCCCCTCCTTTCCCCAGAATGTTCCCCAGTTCCTAACAAATCCAAAACCCTCATCTCTGCACCATTGTCTCATCCACGCATTGAGACTCCGGAGCTCTGCCTGCCTTTTGGGTCCTGCGCGTGGAACAGGAAGCATTTCGGAGAATGCTACCCTGGAAGTTTATTTATTTATTTATTTTATTTATTTAACTCTCATTTATATACCGCAACTTCCAAAGTTCAGTTGCGGTGTACAATTAACAACAATTAACAAAGCGCAGTCTGTTTTACATAGAACATCTTAAAAATATTACATTGAACATCATAAGTTAAACAGAGCAACGAGTAATAAACTAAACAGTATATTTAAGCTAGAGCATTGTGAGTAACAATTAACTAACAAATGTAATGTCTAAAACAGCATAAGACAGTAGATAACATATGCAACTATATACATGTGGAGGTATTTGGGTATAAGAGCTTGGATCATCGTTTCGTATAAGCTATATGTATTGTCCATTTAGAAGGTGGGTATGTACTTGAATGTGGTCGGGCACCTGTTTATCCTTTATCTAAGTTGAGTGCTAGGTTTTCCATGGTATTATAGTGTTTAGTGAATAGATATGTTTTTTAATTTTTTATGGAATTCCACGATCTCTGTTAGTGATCGTAGATCCTCTGGTAGAGAATTCCAAATGGTTGGAGCTATGTGAGAAAAGGCTCTATTATTTGTTAATTTATGTGCTTTTATGAAGTCTTTTGGAATCTTTAGTTTATTTAATTGTCCTTTTCTGTGAGTAGGCTTAGATGGTTCTTTGCATATTAGATTACATAGAGTAGTCGGAGCCAAATCATTTAAGGCTTTGAATGATGTTATTATTGTTTTGTATATTATCCTGATTTGTATTGGTAACCAGTGAAGGGATGCTAGTATTGGTGTTATGTGTTGGAGTGAGTTTATTTTTAATATAATTCTAGCTGTTGCATTTTGAGCTAGTTGAATTCTTTTAATGTTTTGTTTTGAAATACCCATTAGTATTAAGTTGGCGAAATCAAAGTGAGGGGTTATGGTAGCCTGTATTATATTAATAAAATCTTGTATAAATACTAGAGGGCGTAGTTGTTTGAGGATTTTAAGTTTGAAATAAATTTTCTTTATAGTATTTTTAATGTGGGTTTCCATTGTAAGATGTGTATCTAAGATAACACCTAGATATCTTATTTCGTTTTTTACTTTAATTTCTTGGTCTTGTAGTATTATGTGAGTTGGAGGGATAAATGATAGATTTTTTGTTACGATTAGGACTTCTGTTTTAGTATGATTTATGTGGAGATTTTGAGTTTTTAGCCATATTGTGATTTCGTTATAGCAGTCTGATAGGAGTTGTAACGGTAGGTTAGGGATCGTAAATGGGATGTACATCATTATATCATCCGCATAGAGGTGATATTGTACTCCAAATTTCTTAAAGATATTGCAGACCGGTTTTATGTAAATATTGAAAAGTAGGGCTGATAATGCTGAACCTTGTGGTAAACCTATTTCTTGCTTCTGGATTTCAACTTCCTACCTAAAAGCCTAAATTTAGCCTCCAGATCCTCCCTACCACATTTTCCTATGTCATTGGTACCGACATGTACCAAGACAGCAGACTCCTCCCCAGCACTATCTAAGACCTTATCTAGGTGGCGCGTGAGGTCCGCTACCTTCGCACTAGGCAGGCACGTTACCAGGCGATCCTCACGTCCACCAGCCACCCAGCTATCTACATGCCTAATGATCGAATCACCAACTATAACGGCTGTCCTAACCCTTCCCTCATGGGCACATGGCCCTGGAGAAACGTTCTCGGTGCGAGAGGATAGCGCATTGACGTCAAAAACTTGTTTCAACAAGGTGTCCAGCTTCCTGTCCTGGGCATCCTTGAGAGCAGCACTACCTTCCACCGGAATGGTGGTCTTCTTGGTAACCACTGAGACTGCTGCATTCACCTTTGGTGACTTAAACAACTCCCGATCCTGGCCTACCAATAGGTAAAGGCGGGCATAACCCTGGAGCCTTTAAGACCTGCCTCGGGCACGTCCCATTCTTCCTGAATCATTTCCTTCACTGCTCTGTGAACCGGGAAGGCTCTTTGAGTCTTCCGAATGACCTGCAATAATGGGTCTCTAAGGTGGAATCCTCTAATGGCCCCGAAGATGGCATATTAAGCGCCTTCAGCGTTTCAGCAATGAGCGCCGGTAACTCGTCACGACGGAAAACACGAACCCAGCCTGGTCCTCCTGCTCCGTGAGCTTTCCTTCCTCTAACTCGTCCTCTAACTCCAAGTCTTGATCCACATCCTCAGATTGGGGCCCCTCTGAGACCACAGACTGCTCCGGCCGATCCTTCGTGGTCCTAGGCTTTTTTGAAAGGACACCGCTAGCCCCTGAGCCCAGGGGGTCCCCGGACGCTTCTCACCCAGTTCCCCCTCCGTGGAACCAGCTCCTTGCCCTCTCTTAGTGCCACTGAAGGGCTGTTGAAGCAGATTTACGAACTCCAGAGAAAAAATTGCCACCAACCCCCCTCCCCCCGACAAAAGCACCTGAGTAGGGGGAAGATCCGGAGCGGAGGAGGGCCCTGCAACCGGCGCTAGAGGTGGCAAAGAGGGAGAGACAGGCTTCGGCGGAACTAAGGGTGGCCCTTTCTGACTTTCTACACCACCTTAAAGCTTGCTCCATAGAGGCTGCTTCCTGAACGCACCCTCTACAGACCCCTGTCTCCGACACCGCTCCCCTTCTAGTACCACAGACCAAGCACTGCGGCCTAGAAGGCATCCCGTCCAAGCGGTTATCTTCTCTTTGCCACTCAGCCTCTTAACCTATGCCGAGTGTCTTCCACCAAGTGCAGTTTTGACTGATGCCCTGTTGGTCTGTCCTGAGGAAAAACGTCAATCCTTTTTTTTCCCCACCTAAAGTTATATGAAGTGTCTTCTCAGGCACTCCAACACAAATCCTGTGGCAAAACAAAAAAAATGAAGCTCCCTCCAAGGAAAAATGGGCCTCCTGCCACACACACATACAGTAAACGTCTTTCCCGTGCATCTGCCACGCGGCCCGGCCTGCTCGTGGCGAATCCCAGCACTTGCAGCTCACACCCCCGTTAATCAATTGCACTCTTCGGGGCCCCCTTACCTTGAAGATGTCTGTGCGCCATTGTCACGTCCTTCTCTCCCCACCCTCGGCCGAAAAACAGTGGCTTCAGCGTCGGGTGAGAGAAAAGGATTAGAGGAGCAGAGGAGCAGCTGTTACAGCGATCACCAATCCTGTCTCTTGCCCGGGAGGAGAGCCTCTCTAAGCACTCTGATTCACCCGCTGCTGGTTCCTCACCCGCAATCGTGGGTTCAGGAACTTGAGGCCTGCTCCTTGTCCAGCCTTCCCCTCCGCTCTGATGCCTAAAGCCGGGGGTGGGCGCACCACAGCACAGCACTTCTGAACTTTACATTGTCACTGAACTATGTCTAAAATCTCTTCATAACTTTCTAATTTTCAATATATATAGCTCTACAAAATTAAACTAATCTCTTCTTAATTGTTCCTCAAGTGAGCCTTGAACCTCCAGGTTCACCAGCCCTCCAGCTGCTTGGAAACTGAGATAACTGGAGGGAGGAGGCGGTCCCTGGGGTATTTGTACCAGTGTCATCAGAAGAATGACATTTCTCAGTCTCCAAGCTGTTAGAGGAGGTGTTAAACCCAGAGGTTCGGGACTGGACTGGAGGGACGATAAGAAAGTTAGCGCTCTTCAGCTTGCAAAAGAAACAACAGAGGGGAGATATAATAGAGGTCTATAAAATAATGAGTGGAGTTGAACACGTAAATGTGAATCATCTTTCAAAAATTGCAAAAACTAAGGGGAATGCAATGGACATACTAAGCGGTATGTTTACTAAACTGCGGTAATGTCATTCGTGGTAGGTTCCACGGTAAAGGTAGAGATGCCCATATAAAGGCATGGGTGGTGCATCGTTACAGCAAGTTGCCAGCTAATGCGCGTTACAAGGCGCCTTAGACTAACGAGCGTTACAAGGTGCCTTGTAAAGTGCCTTGCAAGGCACCTTGTAAGGCACCTTGTAAGGTGCCTTATAAGGTGCCTAGTAAGGTGCCCTGTAAGGTGCCTTATAAGGTGCCATGTAAGGTGCCTAGTAAGGTGCCCTGTAAGGTGCCTTATAAGGTGCCATGTAAGGTGCCTAGTAAGGTACCCTGTAAGGTGCCTCAGAAGGCGCCCTACAGGGCCTCCTAGGCTAAGCGCCATATTAGGCACCCTTGGACAAGTCACCGCAGAAGGCACCCTGGGCTATGGAACCATAGGTTAAGGTGGCCTAACAAGGTTATGGTGTCCTAGGTTAGTGTGCCCTAGGGACTGCAAGGTGCCTCAGGATGACATGCATGACCTGTGCGGAACAGAGACAGATGTAGCCCTAACACTAGATAGAGCACTCAGGAAAGGCAATGAACAGGTGAGTGAAGGAGGGAGAAGTGGGAGCCGCTGGACCTGCCATATCTGCGGGAATCCCATGTGTCTGCCAGTATTGATGACAAACATGGTGGGGCAGCTCTACCACAGCACAGGGTGCTGGCAATGTAAAGTACCGGAAAAACAGTTGGTGGCAGACGATGGGAATACGTGTCCCCCGGTGGAGGCGGAGGTGGCAGGATAGTTACAATGATGGGTTGACAGAGGAGTGGTGGTGCCATGCAGATCAGGCACAGGCGAGGCAAGCACGATGAGGCGCAATGCAGAAAAGGGTAGCAGTGCAGGCCATGGGCTGGCAGCCTGCACAGGCAGACAGGACTCTACACAGCTGACAGATGCAGATAGACGGACCGAGGGAATGTTGGCAATTGTGGCGAGGGTATTATGGGCTGGAAACGCAGATCTGCAAAAATATGACCTCTACAGGCATGCACACTATTTGAGTAGGACAGGCATGAAAGGAGGGAACAATGAGGAACTGAACCAATGAACACTGCCAAGAATGGCAATGTATTAACCAGTAGGCTATACCTCCATGGTGTATGTCACAGCAATGTTTGGGTACAGAAGGCCTGCAGGTCACCACACAAATTGTCTGCTCTGAGTGCCAGGATAGGGTAACCCCACCATACCCATGATGCAATGCACATGCTGAATAGCAGTCTACAGCTGATCCCAAATGGGGTCTGCACCTCTCCGGTACCTCAGCTGGGAAAGATGAACTGACAGTGTGTGATACTGGCACAGAGTAGCTACAGACCATGCCATTGTGCAGGTTCTGTGGTCACCCTGAGGGATAGGATTGGTGCCCAGCACTAGGTCCGCAGTACATGTGGCTAGAGATAGGTCCTGCTGTACATCCCCATCCCCATCCCCATCCCCATCCCTATCACTGCCAGTGTGTGATAGGTGTTCCGTGCAGTGCAGCCGAAGGTAAGCAGCATGAATAATAGCCGGCACTTCAAGACAAGACCACATCACACCTATCCTGAAAGACCTACACTGGCTTCCAATCACCACACGCATCAAATATAAGACAATCATAAACATTTTCAAAATTAAACAACAATCATCAGCCCTTAGCTTACAGATACTCATACAACCTGACAACAGCACTCAACCAAGGAGAAAGGGCACATCCAACCGCGTCAACACACCAAAGGAGATAACCAAGGTACGGAAGGACACCTCAGAACAAGCCCTTTCCCTGGATGCACCAACAATTTGGAATAAGCTACCAGACGAACTTCGACTAAATACAGACATCAAAGATTTCCGGAAGCGACTAAAGACAACACTCTTCATTGAACACTATGGGGACGTTACATGATTCAAATCTACACAGATGTCCAATCCCCCGCCCCCACTACTTGTATAATAGCGCATAATGTAAATAATGCATCACGAATCTAATATACCCTAACACACTCGCACACATGGAACACTGCATGACCCCCCCCCCAAAACACATTTGTGATTGTTTGCTGTGAAAACCGCCTTGATTCAATGAAAAGGCGGTATAGAAATCCTTTTAAATAAAATAAATAAATAAATAAATTTGGTGTCCATCTGTATCCTGCAGTCAAATGTGGCCCTGTGGGACCAGACACCAGCCAGATTAGTGTGTACCCCGTGTGAGGGTCTGGCTGACATGGGCAGCTGTTATCAGGGCTGAGGGGTTCCTAGAATTGCATGAGGTGTGTGTAGCAGTGGCTGTATAGGTCACAGTGGTATATCCACCAGGAAAAAAGCAGCACCTGCTGTTTGCAGTGGTCCATCCCGCTGGGTTCCTCTGGAAGGTTATTCATGCGGCTGTATAATTTGTAATCCTCTCGTCGGCGTGTGTACGCTATAGTGAGTACTTTATTAACAAGAGACGCCAACTGTTTTACTATGGAACACCTTTATTTATATCTACCAGCATGGTTTAGGCGTTCTCACTTCTCCGTTCTTGTTTTAAGCTGCGCTATTTCAATGCGGCTTTTATGATTCTATGTTCACGTTTTTGAGTTGCCATTTCATTTCTCATTCATTTATTTAATTGTATTTATCATTTTTTGTTTTTACAGTATATTGATTATTTATTGTTTTCACAGCATATTGATTGCCCTTTTGCTGTGTAAGCACCTGGTCCAAGGTAATTCTCCCTTAATTTTTCCCTTGTTTTTTCACTCCTGCTTCTTTGTTAGTGGTTTATTCAAAAAAAAATTTTTGAGTGGCTTTATGAATCACACTTCTTCCTCTTTTGAATTTCTCTTTTTAAAGTTAAAGTTAAAAAAATAAATCCTGTTGTGTATATACATGTAAATACTCATGTAAATAGTTGCAGTAATGACTTCCCCATGTTTTATCCAAGTTCTCTAACCTGTTCTCTGTAAAACCAAAAAATTGTTGTTCTGGTCTGTTGTATTGTGAACCGCGCTGATGCTGAATAGAGCGGTATATAAGAGCCTGTAATAAATAAATAAATAAATAAATAAAGTTCATTGTTTTAGTATTAATGTACACAATGACCCCCTTTTTTACATGTTCTTACAATTGCAAAGGTGTTCATATTTGTTTTGTATTTACATGTTCCTTACAATAGTGTTTGTTTTCCCGATCATATGTGATTTTATCATAATTATTTTAATTAATGTTATGATGGTTTCATTATTTATTTATTTATTATAATATGACTTCCTTTTCATGTGGTGTAGTTGACATTTTTGTTATGCGTTTGTTTTATGATGATTTGTGTTCACTCTTTCTTACTCTTTGTTTAATTATTTATTGTTTTTTAATATGGTTTTTAATTATTTATTGTATTCACAATTATTAATTGTGTTTGTTTTTATTCAGTTTTTTTTATGATTTTATCTTGTTTTGTAGTTTGTGGTGTGCCTCACCCCTGACAAAGTACCCACGAAACACGGTCTGTGTTGGGTCTGGCCCCCCTTCTTTTATTACATAAGGACCAATAAAAGTTTTGTACACTGCTTACGTTTCTCATCTTTGGTTGCTAGGTCACAGTGGTATACACTACATACCCCAAAGGGCCCACATCACCCTTTTGTAGGTAAAGAGCAGTGCCCCCCGCCCCAGGGAAGCAACCTCCATCCTGTTTGTACGAGACAGCCCTCCAGGGTTGGTGGGCCAGAGCCATACCTATGACTGGGACAGTGGCAGACCAGCAGCAATGCTGGGGTTAGGTCTGGAAACCCCAAATGCCTCCCACCACTGTCTGCTAGTCACCAGCAGACAGCACAGTTATGTTTATGTTTATGCTTATTGCATTTGATAAAAACCGCCTTTCTATAGCAATCAAGGCGGTGTACAATCGACAAACAGTCAAGAAAAGGCCAAAGGCCAGTGAGATAGAAAAGAAAATTTACAATTCTCTGATAGGAAAGTAGGAGAGAAAAGAGAGACGGGACAGGACATAAGAAGGTATAATTCTGGGAGGGAGATACAGAGGTGGGGGAAAGAAGAGGTTACACGAAAGAGGAGGGAAGGTCGAAGGCCAGGGAAAAGAGATGATCTTCAGATTTTGTTTGAAGGTGGCATGATGGATTTCCAGATGGAGGGAGGAGGGGAGAGCATGCCAAAGAGCAGGGCCAGCAAAAAAGAAAGCAGAGGAACGGGTGGATTGTAGGTGGGCGCAAGAAGGAGAAGGAAGGGTAAGGTGATTGAGGTGAAAGGAGCGAGGGGTGTGCTTGGGAGAGTGAAAAGTAATGAGATCCATTAAGTATTGTGGGGTGCTGGTGTGGAGAGCTTTATGAACCAATGTAAGTAGTTTAAATTGAGTGCGGAAGGAAATAGGTAACCAGTGAAGGTGGAAGAGCAGAGGTATTATGCGGTCCCGGAGAGTGGAGTGAGTAGCAAGGCGAGCTGCAGTATTTTGAATCCTTTGAAGCCGAGACAGTTGGAATTTGGGGAGACCAATGAATACTGAGTTGGAAAAGTCCACACGTGACATAACTAAAGATAGCAACAGAGTAGTGAGGGCTGAAGGGGAGAGAAAGGGATGAACCGCGCGAATTTGGCGAAGAAAGAAAAAGGAGGTCTTAGTAATGTGCGAAATGTGAGCGTGAAATGATAAGTCAGAATCAAAATGTACACCAAGATATCGGAAGGTGGAAACTAGAGGGACAGGAGTACCAGAAAAAGAGGGGGCCATCGAGGGGGTGGGCGACTGTGAGAAAACCAAATTGCGATAGTCTTGGCTAGATTAAGGTGGAGACAGTTTTGTGTCAACCAGTTGGCCACATCAGAAAGACAAGAATTCAAAGCAGAGAGGTCCGGACAGGAGGGGGAGGTGTGATGGAGCAAGAATATATCGTCTGTATAATAGAAGGCGGATATACCAGACTGTTGTATTAGAAGGGCAAGGGGGGCCAGAAAGAGGTTGATGAGAAGAGGGGCCAATACAGAACCCTGAGGGACCCCACTTGGGAGGTGAAGTGATTCCGAGGGGGGGATAGAAGAAGAAGAGGAAAGAACTACGCAAGACTGAGAGGAGAGAAAGGAGTGAAACCAGCGATGAACAACACTATAGAGACCCGCATCCCGTAAGCGGAGAAGAAGAAGGGAGTGATTGACTAAGTCGAAAGCAGCCGAGAGGTCGAGGGCTACCGCCACCGATATGTCACCATAATCGTGAGCTGCATGCAGTGCATTGGTGAACGCAAGTAGAACCGTTTCAACACTGTGACCCTGACGGAATCCTGACTGACAGGGGTGAAGATAGTTAATAGAGTCAAGGTGGTGTGAAAGTTGTGCAAAGACAATTTTTTCTAAAAGTTTAGAGAGAAAAGGGAGATTGGAAACAGGACGGTAGTGGGCGGGGACCAAGGGATCAAGTGAAGGATTTTTGAGGATAGGACGGATCAAAGCATGCTTCCAGGAGTGGGGGAAGGTCCCTGTGGAGAGGCTAGAATTGAACATAGTGAGGATAGAAGGAAGGAGTACTAGAGAGGGGGCAAGTAGCCAGGAGGAGGGAATGGGATCAAGAGGACAGGAGGTTTTCCTGGAGGAGGAAATGAGTCGATGGAGCTCGGGGGCAGTGGTCAAGGAGAAGGTGGCCCAGGTATGATAGAGTTGAGAAACGGGAGGGGGGGAGGCGACAGGGGGGGGGGAGTGAATAGGAGTGGGGCAAGAGGGTAAAGATGCTCTTAGGGAGGAAATCTTATCACTAAAGAAGGATGCCAAAAGTGGAGGAGGAGGAGAGGGAAGAACCGAGGCAGCAGAAGTTGAAGTGCAAAGGGAGGTAAGAGACTTGAGTGTGGAATAGAGATGGCGAGTCTGATTTGGGGCATTAGAAATGGCATTGGAGAAGTAGGTACGCTTAGCGAGGTGTACTTTGGAGCGATAGTAGGAGTAATTTGACTGAAAGAATGCTAAAGTGGTAGGTGAAGGGGCCTTACGCCACAGCCGCTCAGCCCTGCAGAGGTGTGTGCGCAATAGCCGAAGACCACTATGGTAGCAGGGATGTGTGGGTCTGTGATGTGGTGGCTGAGGGTGCAGGGGGGCTATGCGATCAAGGGCAGTGGAAAGGGTAGAGGACCAAAGGGCGGCCTGGGCGTTGGGTGAAAGAGAGGGGAAGTCAGCGGGTAGGAGCTCGGTTGCTGCAGGGAATTGCTGAATTGTGAGTGGGGTGATGGTGCGGGATAGCCGTGGAGGAGGGGATGAAGATGAGGAAGAGAGAGAAGAAAAAGAAGACAGTCCTGAGTGTGAGCAGGAAACAGAGAGGCAAAAGTGGTCTGTCCACGTGAGATGTGTGGAGCAAAGATTATGGAGCATAAGTGAAGAGGAGGCTGATGTCAGAAGCAAATCGAGGGTATGGCCAGCATGATGTGTAGGGAAGGTAACGTGTTATGAGAGAGATAGGTCATGTAGGAAGGATACGAAAGAGAGATCCCTAGAAGAGGTAGGAGAATCCATGTGAAGGTTGAAATCGCCTGCGATAAGAAGGTGAGGGAAAGCTAGAGAAAGGTCAGTAATGGTTAAAAGGAGAGAGTCCCAGAGATCAGACCGAAGAGCAGGGGGGGGAGTAAACAAGAAGAATGTGTGTGGGAGGCGAGGTGTGAAGGAGAAGCAAAAGGGATTCAGGGTAATGGAGTGAAGGAGAGATCTGAGTAAATGAGAGGTTTGGACGTAACAAGGCTGCCACGCCACCGCCTGACCGACCAAGATGGGGAACAGAGACAGCGGAGAAGCCAGGGGGGAGACAGCGAGCGAGGAGAGCATCCTCCCCATCTCTGAGCCACGTCTCAGTAAGGAGTGTGAGATCAAAGGATGACCGAAGAACGAGATCCTGAATAAGAAGAGTTTTGGTCCGCATAGACCGACAGTTCACAAGACCAATATGAAGGGAGGGCTGAGGAGAGATAGAAGGCTCAGGAGATAAAGAGGGAGGAGAGGTGGAGGACAAGCAAGGACGGAGATTGGAGAGACAGGGAGAACGTGTGCAAAACGATTTGGCCGGATGTCTGCCCCATAGCACAGGTATGGCAGTCATAGGACAGTGATGGGGAGAAAAGGATGAGGTAGAAGTGCAAAGAGAGATCCCTACCTGAGGTAAGCAGAATGCGATTCTGGGAGAAGGCCAGGTCAAAATAGATGAGCCGTCTATCCCAAGTATCATGGGAGGGCAGAGCGCTAAGACCAAGAGAAGCAGCAGCATTGCAGCAGCAAAGTGGCCTCCGCTGCCGGAGCGGCCCCAAGGGGCGCACCTAAGGAGCACAGCTCCTTAGGTGTGCTCTTTTGGTGCGTGACGCAGGCGCTCCAGTTTTATAGGTGCAGGACAGTGTACCTCGCAGAGTGCGGCCGCATTCACGCGGCGCTTCCGGAAGGGGAGGACTAAACTGGAGACAGGTGATTGGTGGCCCAGGTGGAGAGGGCAAACTCTTGCAGAGCACAGCCACGGCACTGCCGGAAGGAGAGGACCCAAACTGGAGACAGGTGATTGGTGGCCCAGTTAGAGAGGGCAAACTCTGGGGAAACACAACAAACAAGCAAAGTAAACTAAATACAGGCAGAGAGTAAGCATTAAAGGACACCTTAAAGGTGTTCCAACCATGCACAGTCTAACTGCAGACAGTCCACCAGGAACTATGTGTGGCAAGCAGGCATCTCAGTGATTAGGCCACCAGCACTGAGGAACACAAATATATCACTAGAGACAAATAGAGTAAAGCGCTATGTGGGAACCTAGACCTGCCATGGTCACTGCTCGTTCAGAGTGAGTGCCCTCCCAGCATGCCATGCTGTGGCCACCCTGTCCATGCAGGTGGTGGTCAGGCACTACAGTGTCCTAGCCATTGCCCCACACCCTGTGAAGATGCATCATGGCCAATCTGCCCTGTCCGGGCCATACCCAGAATACCTTGCTCCTCATTATGCATCTAATCAGGCTAACGCTGGTAACAGTGGGACATTTTGGGCCCAGTGAAGTGTGGGCAGTCACAGAACAATGGATAGACATACAAACACGCTCACTCCTTTTGCAGCATTATACAAAGATAGGGGTGGTTGGCAGCCCTGCCCGCCGCACTAGTCCTGAGCACACTGCCGACATTGCTAAACTGTGCAGGGGGTAGTAGTAGTGCTCTGGTGATAACATCATCCCAATGCTGGGGCCAACAGCCTGCCGCTCCATGCATCATTGGATTGTGGAGCCTGTGTGAGTGGGTGTTTGCACGCCTGTTCGCCGCTGCTTTGGGCTTTGCACATGTTGCTGTTGTATCTGCATTGTAGGGTAAAATATAGGGACATGCACTGCAGGAACCACAGCTGGGACTTGCACCTGTGACCCTCTGCTCCTGGACACACTGGCTGCATGTACTGCACCACACTGTTGCCACAGATGCATGGTAGTCCCTGGGGCTACCTGCACTTTTCCTCAGCCAGACCTTTTATGTTGCACTGCACACCACGTACTGATGCAGAGCATGGCCTAGGTCCACTGCAGGGAGGTGGCACTGCCCCCTCCAGTACGGGCACACGCCCCCCTGCCAAACTGACGTGGCCATTTGCTGTCAGTGCTGGTAGTGCACAGTCCCAGGCCATCCACTGTGTAAGTAGGCACCCACCTAGGGAGCGGGTTCCAGGGTGGGGGGGCATACATGGACATCCTCACATCCCCCCATCACTGCCTACCACTATTATGTCCCCTCCACATGGGGGCGGGATGGCTGGGGGTATGTCAGGTCTGTGCCCTTGCGACTATTGGCTATGGTGGACCAGGTAGATATTGGTGGATTGTGTTTGGCCTTGGTTAACTGCTGTCTTGCTGATCTCCGGTGTCTTTGTTCCTATGTGCCACCTAGGCGCCCACCTGGTATATCCTGTGCCCCAGCTGCCCATGCTACATGTCCCACCTGCGGCCCCCCCTATGCCCCATTTGCACCATCGCCATAGTGGCCATTCATACTTTGGCACTATGGTATTGCTGTACATGGAGCACTACTATCACAGTTTTTGGGCTCCCTGCCTGGGCTGTACATTGCTGACACGTAAATGGTTTCTCTCTCCTGCATATGTGCAGCTAACGCAGGCATGGGCAAACTACGGCCCGCGGGCCGTATACGGCCCGGCAGACCTTTTAATCTGGCCCGCGGAGCGCTGCCTCACCCCTGCAGCATGCCCCGAGTGCCCTCCTGAGCCGGGCACTGACCCCGGCCCCTGCTTCTGCTACATTCCCTCTGCAATCTACTTACTCTCTCTTACCTTCTGCTCCTTTGCTGCCGGCGTTTCAGGCCGAGGCTCAGAGTCCGACGCGGCCCCGTCGCCATAGAAACCGTCAACAGCGCCTCGAGACGGTGGGAATGGAGCGGAGAGGAGCGCGTGCTGCTTCCCGTTCCGGGGGACAGCATTTTGCAGCGTCCTCTGCCGTGGTCGTGGCGCTGCCGAAGCAGCGGCTCTTTAGATGGGGAAAATATTTGATTTAACAAACAAGAAGGCAAACTGTAACAGCAGTGCAAACGTCACCCGGTACCCTAATCGTTGTCAATCAAACCTAGTCACAAAGTTTAGGAACTGTTTATAATTTGCTTTATGCTTAGGCTGACTACGCGTCTCGAATTTTCGGCTCTCATGAGAGGCATCCTGAGGGAACCCTAAGCGGGACGCAAGTTATCCCGATTTATCAGGCGGTTAAGGAAGAAAAAATGTAACCGCGAGCCGACTACGAGGACTACTATTCCAAGTATGCTAAGGATGGTTTGGATGCTAAAGCCGTCCCCTTTTATTGTTGTTAAAGTACCTAGGCATTTTTAAAGAGGACTCGCTCACCGATGCCCAGGAGATCCAAGGAACACTGCACCGGTAATAAAGCCTCTTGTCAAACTGAGCTGATGCTTCGGCAGCGGCTTCTTTAACAATGGCTGGGTACTTTGACAAACCCTTACTTGATTTGTAGCTTGTCCTGCTGTGAGGGCTTGAGTGCATTGGTGATGCTGAACGCTAAGCTAGCAGTAGCTTAACTATTGGCAGGGTCTCCCAAAATGAGCAGGTCTCAGGTGAAATAACTCTTTTTATGCTTTCTACCTAAAATTAATCTAAACATTTAATGTTACAAATTTAAATTTAATTTATATTTATTCACACATACACACCGTCCATCTACTCTTGGTCCGGCCCCCGGGTCCAATATATGAACCCATTGCGGCCCTCGAGTCAAAATGTTTGCCCACCCCTGAGCTAACGGCAGGTTTTCAATCGCGTTAGGATTCAGCTCGTCAGATCAGCATGTTAGTGTGAATGGAGCATCTCCCCGCCCACACTCCGCCCATTGACCCCTTCTCTCCGCCCTCTCTCCACCTTCTGCAGTGTTTACTGTGCCGCGAATGTCAACGATCGTTAACATTACGTAACGCGCATTATGTAACGTTACCGCAGTTTAGTAAACATACCCCTAAGTAGTGCATTTAAAACAAATTGGAGAAAAATGTTTTCACTCACCATGTAAGCTCAGGAATTCATTGCCAGAGGATGTAGCAAAAGCTGTTAGCGTTGCTGGATTTAAAAAATCATTATTAAACTGGACAGGGGGAAATTTGCTTCTTATCCCTGGGATAAAGCAGGATGGAATCAGTCTACCTTTTGGGATTCTGCCGGATACTTGTGACCTGGTTTGACCACTGTTGGAAAAAGGACATTCTTACCCCACGTGTCAATACTTATTTAATTTATTAGGGTGCGCTATAATCTGATGCCCAAATTTTAAAATTCAGGGGCAAAGTCTGCCAGAATTAGAAATGTTGTTATAGTAATTACAATAATTCTGTTTTCAACAGCACAGATACCGTAGATAGATATAAAGTCTGTACATCATTTTACAATACAGAAATATTAACTAAAGAATTGTCAACCTGCTGCTTGTTTAAGAAACTACAGCAGGAGGATAAGGAGAAACCATTTTCAGATGATTCAAGGAGTAGCTTGAGAAATTTTGGTGCAGTAAACCTGTGTACAATGGAGAGGCTCAACAATTCGAGGAAATGCCTCACCTATAACAAACCATTTGCCTATTTGGGAGGGCAAACCGCTCCTGGAAATCCTCAAAGAGCAGATTATGTTCCCATTTACTAGTAGAAGCTCATAAATAGAATGCAATTCTTTCAGGGACCAGTCAAGAAAAGTCCAGGTAAAAAGTTTGTATGGAGCATGCTTAGTTATGCTTTCTAAGATCTGGAAGTCCAGTTTATCTTCCGAGTATTTCCTAGTCAACCACGCAGCTGATAATCTGGAACTTTTGCTTTCCTACAAAGAAACAGGAGATGGCTCTGTTAGCCTTTTTCAGGTCTGTTATTTGGAAAGCTATTGGGAGCAGATTAATTCATTTAGGCAGATTAATCCTGCCCATTAAGGAAACAGAGAGATTTTGCCAACTAGCAGGGGTCTTTTCTAGATTGAGAAGCATAGGACTAAGGCTAAGGGAGTACATGCATTATAAATCCAAGGGGATTCACACGCCAATTTACTCTTTGGCCCCTTTCAAGGGGAAATCCCTTATCTAGGAAGCCAACAGCTTTGCTTCAATTAACGTTTAAACCTAAAAAGAGAATGAACATTGTGATAAGGCCTAGTGCTGATGGAAGTGAGGTTTCAAGATCTGAAAGAAACAGGATCAAGTCCTCAGCAAATGAGGTTCATTTGAAATCGATTGCATTTTTTGTTAAAGCTGCAGTCGATTTAACTTTAAATACAGTGAATTGTAGGTGTTTTGGAAATAGCTTCAGAAACTGAATGTTTTAAATACCAACAAACATAATGACATTACTTCCAGATATGAAGCGAGGGCTCCTCTCCATCTTTGCCAGCTGTTACAGACCGATTTACTCTCAGCACCTTATCCAAAGACTAGCATTGCCTTACTAGTTTTTCTGAATTTCTCTGACGCTGTTGCATTTTCTGAGAAACGCTTCAGTAAACTGAAGCTAGATAAGAATGATTTAAGGTCATCTGTGGGACAAGATTGGCTGTCCAAAGTTCCTTTCTTTTACTAGAATAAGTGATCACTAGCGGTGTTCATTTTCATAATGAAATAGGGGAATGTGTATGTAAAGCAGCACTTTAATGCAATTTTTAAGTGTACTTTTCCTTTTTATTTTCTCTTTATGTATTTTAACATCATACAAGATAAAAACTGCTTTCTAGAAGCAACCACAAGGTCATTATCACAGCCTATAATTTAGGAAATCAAAACAAAATTAACAGATATAATATAGTGCCTATAATATGATATATTAGTACAGTGCCTATATAATATAATATTATAGGGAGACCTAACAATGGGCATCAATGTGTGTCGATGTGGGCATCGCACATACGTTCACTATGGGCGTTCACATGGACGGCATGTGGGAGGAGTGAGCAAGTATGCAGGTTGATTATAAATCATTTACATGCATGCATGAAAAAAGAAGGCTGGGTAATTGATGCCATTTCTGGGGGCTAGTCTGCCACTGTGCCTTAGCTTAAGGCATGCCTTCCGCCAGTTACACTAGTCTTTTATAAAGTCAAGTTTGTGTATTCTTGACTTTATAAAAGAGGCAACTGAAAACACATGCTAACTAGACACAACTGTATAAAATTACCCTCACAGTGCCTATGTAAGATAATGTATGTATTTTACTGCTGTTAGTGACTCATGAGGAAATTTCCTTTTCCTTCACTGGAGCTGAGAACATCACATGTTCCTGACTACTGCAACAGAAAGATAGTGGGCCCCAAAGTGGGCCCTCTCTTTTAAATGTCCAGGCTGAGGTTTTTCATTTCCTTTTATTTATTGAAGTATTTAACCTGACTTCTCAAAAGCTCAAGGCAGGGTACAACAAATACATTCATAAAATGCCTAATAAAACAAGGTACAGTAATCAAAATAAAACTGATACAATGCAGTAAAATAAAATAACTAATAAAATACAAAATAAATTAAAAATATAAAACAAACAATACCTGTGATGGTCATAGCACCTCCATGTGCCATAATTTAGAGCCTTTTTCCATTCTGTGGACAAATATCTGATACTGAAAAGAAATGAATATTTATCTGATTGCAAGAGAGGGGAGGGTGGGTAGTTTGGAACTGCACAGAAGGCACATGCTGACCTTAAGATTTTAATGGGTGTACCAAGAGCCTATCATCCTGAGAGCATAAACTATGTTTTGGCTTATACCTTTTGTAATTTCTCTAGCAAGTACTTTGGTCCCATCTGGTGCAATGCCTTGAATCCAAGAATCAGGATCTTAAACTGGGAACACTTAACAATTGCCAACAAGTGAAGAAAGTCCAAAATGGGTGAGGCTCTGTCTCTAGCTTTAACTGCTAATTTTGCAGCAGCATTTTCAGTATGCTGCAGTCGCTGTTTGATAGCCCCACATAGAGCGCATTACAGTAGTCAAGTTGAGATAACAAAAAAGTGTAGATAATGCTTAAAAAATCCTGAAGCATAGGCTGGCACTGAATTTTCCATAATTGACCTACATAATAAAAGCAGTTTTAATCATATTGGAAACATCAGCTGAAAAAGTTAGGCCACTATCAAATAGTTATCAAAGTACAAACTTGATCTTTAGGTATCAACTGGACATAACTGCAGACAAGTAGTGGATGAGATCTATTGTAGATTTCCTGGCTGACCAAAAGAACCTCAGTCTTCTGAGGATTCAAAAATAACATATTATTTTGCATCAAGTCTACAATATCCTGTAAACATAGGGGTATGTTTACTAAACCATCTTAACGAAGCAGCGGCAACGTTATCGTGCGATACGTGACATTATCGCGTGATAATGGTGCTTTACCATGCGAGAACGTCACGTATCGAGCGATAATGTCTGCGGCGGCGTTAAGGTGCGCAGAAGGTGGAGTAAGGCTCCCCAGAGGACGGAGTAAGGCTCCCCAGGGGCGGAGATGAGGGGTCAATGGGCGGAGAGTGGGCAGGGAGAGGCCCCATGCACACTAATGCCATGAAATGAAGGTCTGAAAATTAGCGCCAGTGAAAACCTCGCGCTAGAGGAATATTTGCAGGAGAGAGAAACCATTTCAGTCAGCAATGTACAGCAAAGCCAGGGAAACCTCAAAAAGTAATAGTAGTGATACATGTGCAGGAATCAAAAAGGCAAATAAACATATTAAATGACCAGAACCACATTTGAAATCTCCATAACCAAGCTGGCCAATAGTGCTACTAATGATAAACATAAAGCAACACTACTGACAAAGCGTAAAAAGGAAGATATCATGTTTGGAAGGGGCTATGCTCTGTCCCCCTACAAAGTGAATGATCCCACAGTGAAATAGCGGTGATCAGGGTTTTGTCGTTTATATTGGGCAGGTTTGTTATGGCATGCACATGTGCAGCAACAGCAGAGTGGGCATGTAGGAAAGGGCAACTGTACTGATGCTGTAAATGGGATACAGGGGGCTGCAGGCGGCACATGCTGTGGTCCAGCTGGGGCACAGTGCGGACTAGGAAGATACCTAGGTGGCATATAGGAATGCCGAAACTGTAAAGCAGCAAGACAGCAACTGACGAGGGTCCAACATGGGCACGAGTGTGTATCCCACAGTGTCACAGGGGATATTACCCAGCAGGTACCCCAAAGGGCACATAACATTGGCAGGCGGTGCGGGGGGGGGGGGGGAAGCGCGCATGTCCATGTAGGCACCCCTACCTGAGAACCCACACCATAGGCAGCTGCCTACCGGCACACTGGATGGCCTGGGACTGCACACCACCAGCACCACCAGCATAAGGGCATGTCAGCATGGTGGCGGAGGGGTGCTGGTGGCAAAGGGGGAAGTGGCATCTGCCCACAGCAGACCACGGCCAAGCCCCATTTAGGTGGGTGCCATGCACTGCAACAGACAAGGTCTGTCTGACGAACAGTCATAGTATCCCCAGGGAATGATCTGCCCCCGTGGCAACAGTTTGGGGCAGTACACACAGCCAGTGTATTCAGGAGCAAAAGGTCACAAGTTCAAGTCCCAGCTGTGGCTCCTGCAAACTCTGTCCCCATATTTTACCCAGTACTAAACTGTGGTAATAAAGACAGAACCTTTATTGCAGATAAAATAAACATGCCTGAAACGCCTATATTTTACCCTACAGAGCACAGACACCATAAACATGTGCAATCCCTAGAGCAGAGTTTCCCAACTGCAGTCCTGGAGGGCCAAACACCATTCAGGTTTCATGCTGTCCCTAATAAATATGCCTGTGCTGCATTTGTGTGCGCCGCCCCCCATTGTATGCAAATGTATCTCATGCATATTCATTAGGGACAGCATGAAAACCTGAACAGTGTTTGGCCCACCAGGACCGGAGTTGGGAAACTCAGCCCTAGAACAGAGGCCAACAGGGGTACAAACACCCACAACTACAGGCTCCACTATCCAATGCCTCATGGAGAGTCAGGCTGTTGGGCCCTGCGCGGAGCAGCATCTCCCAATACTGGCACCTGCATACCTTAGCAATGCCATCCTAAACTTAGGAACACGTTCCACATATATCAAAAGGTTGCTATGATTAATGACAGATAATAAATCCTAAGTTAAACACGATTTGTTAATAGAGATTCATCATAGCAACCTTTCTGATATCTATGGAGTGTGTTTCAGTTATTGATTCTGACAGTGTTTACCACCCCGGGGAATGACTCCAACAGTTTTACATACCATAGCAATGCCTGCACTGTGCCCAGGACTGGTGTGGCGGCCAGGGCTGCCACAAACCTCTATATTTGCACAATGCTGGCATAGGTGTGGGAGTGTGTGTCTGTCTATCCAGTGTGTTGTGGCTGCCTATACCTTACTGAGCCCACACTGCTTGCACTGTTTCCAGTGTAAGCCTGCCAATGTGCATAATGAGGAGCAAGGTACTGTGGGTATGGCCCGGACAGGGTGGCCTGGGCAGGATGCATCTGCACAGGGTATAGGGCAATGACTGGGACATTGTAGTGTCCGACCACCACCTGCACAGACAAGGTGGCCGCAGCATGTCATGCTGGGAGGTCACTCGCACCCTGACTGAGCAGTGATCATAGTTTGGCTAGGTTCCCCCATAGTGCTATGCAGCATTTCTCTCAAGTGATATTTATGGGTTCTTCTTCATGGGACCCAATCACTGACATACCTGCTTGGTGTGTGTGCTCACATCCCATTTTTGGGTTCCCACAGTTCCTCCAGGAACATGCACTATGTGCTAGCTAGCAGATTGCTGCAGTTAGCATGTGTATGGCTAGAATGCCTTGCAGGGTGCAGTGGATGGAGACTGATTGTGTCCTCTGTTGGTGAGTATCAGATAGTGGTGGGGGCAGTTGAGCTTCTCCAGCATTCTGCCTGTTTGCCATTGCCTTATGTGATGGATACAGATCTGCACTGACTGCCCTGTAGGGTGCCTGTTTCCCAGCAGGACTGAGGTTGATGGTCCTCTCTACTTCCAGCATTGCACAGAGGTGGATCTGTTGGTGGGAGATCCTGTACCCCCCACCCTGAGCCACAGAGGGCGGGTTGTGGGGGGGTGCTACATAATCCGCTTTTTGGTCCAAACACCCCCTTCATACAGGATATGCACTATTCTGGGTGCATCATAGTCCACAAGGGCTAGACATGACTGGGAAATACAGATGGACACAGGTGTATCCTAGGTGTGCCTGCAAGGACTACCTAGCACACACTGACACTGATGGGGACCTGCAGCATAGCCTATCTCATCCAAGCCAGGTGCTGCGGACCTGGTGCTGGGTGCCCCACCTCACTCTCAGGGTGAGCACAGGACCCGCACAATGTCACGGTCTGTAGCTACTCTGTGCCAGTTCCCCCTACCAGGCCTAGGTGCTGTGGGGGTGCATACCCCATTATGTGATCAGCTGTAGACTGCTGATCTGCATGTGCAGTCCATCATGGGTACGGGTGGGTTTACCCTATCCTGGTAACCCCAGCAGACAGTTTGTGTGATGACCTGCAGTCTTTCTGTGGCCAGCCAGCAGTGTGGTAGCAGCTTTAGAGATGTAGCCTACTGGTTGCTTCAATGACTGTGGAGGCAGAGGTCATGTGTTCAATCCCCCAGTGGTGTAATCTTTTAATTTAAATCAGTGCTACCAGCAGAAACACCCTCACAGTGCTGTAGCCTAAGGTGCCTCATAGGCACCCTGTAAGGCGCTCCATAAGGTGCCCTGTAATGCGCCCTATACAGTGCCCTATAGAGCACATTATAGGGTGCCTTGGCAGACAGGGCACTTTATAATGTGACCTATGGGGCGCCTTATGATGCACCTTAGGTTACGGCACTGTGAGGGTGTTTTTGCTGGCAGCACTATTTAAATTAAAAGAAAACACCTCAGAAAGCCTTTTTAGATTACACCACTGGGGGATTGAACACATGACCTCTGCCTCCACAGTCATTGCAGTAACCAGTGGGCTGCATCATTATAGCTTCTAGTACTGCGCTGGCATGTACTTAGAGTTAACGCGCGTTAACGTGCTGCGGCGCCCACTATCGTGCGATACAGATTCTTGCTACCTTAGGACTGGAAGGCCCACTCCTTATATGGCATTCTTCACATTCTCGCTGCAACTAGCGCTGGTAACATTAGGACGGTTTAGTAAACATACCCCTTAGTAACCGTCATAGTATATGACGGCAGATAAAGACCAGTATGGTCCATCTAGTCTGCCCAGCAAGGCGGCAAGAGTAGGTGCACCTGCCGCACCGTGCAGGTCACCCCTCCCCATGCCTTAGTTTAGGGGTGTACAAACAAACAAAGAGAGTGTTTTTCCAAATGGATATCTTGTGCATCTCCAACAGGGATAGATAATTGGATATCATCTTCAAATATCTGGTGCATAACAAAATAATCCTCCAACCCAGCATCAAGTACATCCCATCCCTGATTCTCCTACTCAGTCACCAATACACCTCCCTCACCTGATCCCACTGATCCAAGTCCCCAGCTGACCACAGGATTCAAGCCCAACCCAAGGCTTAATACAGAGCCTTCCACTCACTGATCTACCCTCCTGGCACCCACTGGGGTTTCCATGGTTGCTAGTGGCAGAGGCAGAAGCAATCCCAGGATGCTTTACATCTTATTATTTAAATTACATTATGCTAAAAACAGTGAATTAACACAGTGGCATAGCTGAGACTGATTTGTTTGGTGAGGTCTGGGGTTAACATGAATGTGCAATAGGCCCAGCGGATGTTCCTGGCCTCATATTTACTGCTAATGCTCAGTGTAGTCCTTGGTTAATGGCACTTAATAAAAGGGTCCTAAATGATTTACTCCTGTCTGGTTACCTTCTAGTTTCAAAGAAGTTACAAAACGCTAAGCCTAAGATTCCTCCAGTAATAATATGAGTAGCACTGGAACAATATTGTCAGAATCCAATAATCTGAAAACATTTTCTTCATCCCTTGTTCCATATTGGAATTGCCCTATCACCAGTAAATAATACATACTGGTTCAGCTATCAAATCCAACAAATCATCCGGACTAGTCTCTTTATTCCCAGGATCTCGATATAAGAACATTTCTTATCTAAAACAAAAATATAATCTAGACCCCTGTCCTTCTTGTAGACAGATATAACCCCTCCATTTTTACGTGTTTCTCTTGGTCATTCATCCACTTTACCCAGGGGGGGGGAGAGGGGGGGGGGGGGAAAGGGGGGGGGGCAGGGGGGGGGGACGGGGGGGAGGGGGGGGGGGGGGGGGAGGGGGGGTGGGGGGGGGGGAGGGGTGGGGGGGGTGGGGGGGGGGGGGGGGGGGGGGGCGGGGGGGGGGGGGGAGGGGAGGGGGGGAGGGGAGGGGGGAGGGGGGGAGGGGGAGGGGGGGAGGGGAGGGGAGGGGAGGGGGGGAGGAGGGGGGGGGAAACTTTATCTGCCTCATGTAACCAAGACTCTGTAATACATAAACAGTCAAGATTTTCATTTTCTACAAGCAATTAATAAATTGTGTATATAAATAAAAATTACAAATAAGTATGGGTGTGAAAAGAGAATCTTTACCCTTAGTTGCAGGGCTGTTAGTGATATCCGGGTCACATTTACAAATGTTGCTATTCAAAACCATTACAGCCATCCTCTTTTGCAATCTAGAGCTAGCTGAACATTCAAAATAGCCAGTGTTCTTAGTTCCATGTCCTGATATTTATCCCATAGATCAGGGGTAGGGAATATAGAAGCCCTTTTACCAAAGTGAGGTATTGTTTGCCCTTAATGCATGTTTTGAGTGAAAATGTACATTGGGTGCCAGTGCACTGTGGTAGTTGTTAAAGTTTGGTTGGCATGTGCCTAACAGCTACTGCACAGGCAAGGCCCTTAGTGCGCTTCCGTCCCTTTCTGTTTACTGCAGGCACAACTAACTCTACCAAATGAGACTGCACCCACGCTCATCATTAATTGCAACATTGACAGGCGAAGAGTAATTTTGTAACCCCCAAGGGGGGTGTGAGGCCATGTGTGGAGACTCATTGTGGGGCCTCATTTGCATAAATATTTGAATAATGCTAACGTGCACAAACTTCAGCTCATTTCCTGCCGCCACCACTTTTGTTCTCTCAATGGCAGCAGGGAAACGGCAGGCAGACGAAATGTGCCCCCTAAGGCTTTTCATGGATCTTTCCGCAGGTCTGATCCCTCCTTGCTCTGAAGTACTGTCAGAACAGGGAGGGATCAAATCTGCTGTTGCTGCCGGTGACTTGCACATCGGGCGCCTAGCCCCCATACCTCCATCCAGTATTGCCTGCTTTTGCCCTTCTGCTGGGACCACCATGGAGAAAACAGAAGGCGGCAGCAGCAGGCAGCAGCTGGACGGAGATAGGGGGAGGAGGGGGGGCGCTCAGCCAATGTGCAAGTCACACAGGGCACGGGTCTGGCTCGGTATGGCCCTGCTGCTAGGTACTTGTGACCTGGATTGGCCACTTTTGGAAACAGGATACTGGGCTTGATGGACCATGATCTGACCCAGTATGACATTTCATATGTTCTTATCGGCCTCCATACCACTACACTTCTAGAAGCATTTTAGCTGTGCATTCTTCTTTTGCCTCCTCCTGTTGGTTCTGAGGACATTAACAAGGTGCAGACAAGGGAAAAGGGTTGCAAGTAAACACAGAGACTATAGGGCTGAGATAGTGTGGAGGGGAAGGTGAGTCTGGAGAGGTGTGTGGTTGAGAGGGCCAAGAGTGTGTCCCCTGCCCAGGCTCATGCACGATTATGGATAGGGAGAGATGAGTCTTAAGGAGAGGTGTGATTGAGAGGGCATGATCTTCGGAAGAATTGTGAATGTCTGTGATTGAGTTTGAGCTGGGGGTGGGTGTAATTGTGGGGGCATTAGCCTGGGCAGTGTATAAGGGTGAGTCTGGGGGATGGATGTGATAGAGAGGGCATGATTCTGGGCAGGGTGGTGCATGTGGAGGGAACGGTGACTCTAGGTCAAGAAGATGGTGTGATTGAGAACCTGGGAGGGTTGGTACGTGTGGAGTGATGACTCCTGGGGAAGGGGTTGATTGAGGAGGCACCTCCATACACACTACTCCCCAGTCACTTGCAGGCCTGCCCCCAGAATTGGTTCAAGATGTTAACACCCTAGACAGACCTTAAGCCTTACGCCTTCTCCCCACTCCCCCTTGGCTGTCAAAATCTATTGCTTAGCTTTGGATGCCCCCAAAGAAGTTGCCATGTTAGGCGACCACTAGTTTGCCTAATGGTTGGCCCGGCCCTGTTCACTAGGCCTCTGCCACCTACACACACTGAAAGTTTTCCAAGTTGCACTCTTGAACCAACCCACCATGGATTTCGCATTAGACTGAGATTTGATGTGCAATATAAACTACACTGCAAATGTTTGTGAAGCTGCCTTGGAACTTCCAAGCCCATGTGTCTCAGCACATCAGACAATTATGTTAAAAAGCACCGATTTACATATTTATCATTTCCTATTTATATTCTTTGGGTGATAACATGATTTGGTTACCATTTGGGGTCACGTGCATTTTTACCTTCTAAAATGGGGTCACATCTGGAATAAGTTTGGGTGCCACTGGGTTAGGGGGACGGGGAACCAAGAAAGTGTCCTCTAAAGAGATATAATCCTATCGAACAATGGACAGGACAATGGGAAGGAACCTCAATTAAAAAAATAATAATAATTCAAATAATAGTTAGAACTCCCCTAAGCTAAATAGGGCTTGTAATAGACTGCTTATAAATACTATGATATGCCTTCGGATTATTTTCTTTGATGATCTCAGCACCAAGATATCACTGTGGAATGAGAGGCTAGGGAAAGGGAGATTTGAATTCTCCTCTGTAAATTGCATGTGCGAATCTCTTCCATTTCTAAACAAAAGGACTTATATTTATTTCTTCCTAGTAGCATATATCTTAAATAATACCATCTGATTTATTTCTGCACATATGAATGTCATACAGGCTCCTGATAAAGTACAATTCCGAGTAACATTTTACCAGGAGAAAAAATTAAAATTGTGCCAGTCTGAATAATTAACATGGCAATTTGTAAGGCAAATTGCGGAGGAGGCCTGGGTACTAACTTAAGACTGTTGAATGGAGGCTTGGCGGGAGAATGTCCTCCCCAGTGCTGAGGTCTGGAAAGTTGATCCCATCCTCTTGGATATGCAAACACTGGAGACACAAATCTATTGTCTTAAAACCAGAATAGTTGATTTGCTTCCTTTCGCCTTCCTGCCATTATAATTAAGGGGGATTTCTTGGTTCCTTGGAGTCACACTAGGAAGACCAGTGTCTCCGCCTTCCACCTTATTGAAGGAGCTTTAATGAACTTCTGCTTCTGGTGGGCTCCACTAAGTTGGGACGAGGAGCCGCCCCTCAGGTGTAATTAGGGTTTATTTTCAGCAGCAAGCAGTCTGTGCGAGATTTCTAAGAGGAGGTCTGCAGAGAGAATCTCTCCCCAGGACAGGTGGCTGCCCTCCCTTTCTCTCTCCTCCCACTGCCCATGTGGTTTCTTTCAGAACAGGCCGAAACCCAGCTTGGTTATGGGACACAGTTTTCCTATTTCCCACCCTCTAGATAACTCTCACCACACCTCAGGAAATAATTAGGAAGCAATCAACCCCACTTTGGAGAGGGAAAACTAGGCTATATTCTTTACTGATTACTTCTGCTATTAGCTTTCCTACAGACATGTTAAGCAATGGCTCTGTTCAAGGATTCAGAATGGATAAAAGCCTCTGGGACAGGAGGATATGGGTTTAATTATTGCTGAAGCCACACCGTCCAGAAGAGCAGACTTACGCTGTCCATAATAAGTAATAAGAACTTAAGAATTCCTATACTGGGTCAGACCAAAGGTTCATCACGTCCACTATCCTGTTTCCAAGAGTGGCCAATCCAGGTCACAAGTACCTAGTATATCCCAGAAGTAGCCAGTTCCATGTTACTTATCCCCAGAGGTAAGCAGTGGTTTTATCCCCCGTCTTCCTTAGTAATGGTTTATTGACTTTTCCTCCAGGAATTTGTCCAAACCTTTTTTAAACCCAGCTACACCTATTGCTTTTACCACATCCTCTGGCAATGAGTTCCAAAGCTTAATTATTTATTGAGAGAAAAACATATTTTATCCTATTTGTTTTACGAGTGCTACTTTGCAACTTCATGGTGTGTCCCCTAGTCAAGTAAATAGAGCAGGAGATATGAGGAAGAGAAAGCTGAATGAAATACCATGACAGACAGAGGCAAATAGATGTTCAGATTAGTATACAGTCAAACCTCGGTTTTCGTTTGCCCCGGTTTTCGTACGTTTCGGTTTTCGACGTCTTTTCTGACTGAGATTTTGTCTTGGTTATCGGATATCGCCTCGGTTTTCGTAAAGAATGTGGAATTAGGTGAGCCAGTGCTGCCAGATCTGAAAACCTATATACAACTCCTGAAGAAGTGTCATGGGATAGAAGGCAATACATACACCCTCGCGCTGGTCTGTATACACTGCCCGCCCAGTCCCGGCAGCACTACCCCCCGGACTCACCGATCGCGTGTTGAGAAGCGAAAGTCAGCTGAGCAACATCCTCGAGCCAGAGTCAGAGATGCAAGGATTGCACAGAGAGGAAGGCCCCGATCTCTCCACCGCCTGCCTGTTCTCTGGAGCGCCCCCTCAGGCTTGGAGGTAGCAGGGTAACTGTCAATGTAAGCAGGAGATGTTGCATGAATGTGGGAGGCAGTTCTTTCTCTTGCAGGGTACGCTTGCAAATTGCTGTTGAGACGGTGTCAGCGATCAGATTACAGTGCCGTACAGTACAATATCTGTGTGTTTGCTGTCCTGTGGACGATCGGGCAGGTGAGAGAAGTGACAGGAGCTGGGTGTCTGGAACGGATTAATTGAATTTACATTATTTCCTATGGGAAATATTGCTTCAGTTTTCGTACGTTTCGGTTTTAGTCAGACTTGTTAGAACGGATTAATCATGAAAAACGAGGTTTGACTGTATTGTGGGGCCGTACAAAGATACCCAGGAAGGGGTGAGTGCAGAGTGTACAAAAAACTCAATCACATTCCTTAATAGAAAAAAAATTCCACAATTATTTTAAAATTCATTTTACAAACTACTGTTCTTTTCATCCTGCCCCCGGGGTGAAACTGTCGGTGTGGGGTTACAAAAATGTGTTGATACCTTCATCTTCAACCCCATTCCTCAAACCCCTAGCTGAACTCACCCATTGAGCCAGAGAAGGGGTGTGATCCTGAGTGCAACAGGAAGGCAAATGGATGACATGTTGTGCAACCAGCCAAGAGCTCCTTATTTTATTTATTTGAAAGCTTTTATATACCATCTCTTCTAGAGATCAGTGGTGGTTTGCATATAACAGAACAATGAACTTTACATTGAACAATGATCAACTTACATAAGTAACAAAGTTTATAACAAAACTATAATACATTAACTATGTACAGCTTGGGTGAGCTGGCAGGGGGATGGGGTGGGACAGGAAGGGAAGGGTCTCGCTTGTCTAGGTGTTATAATAGATAGGGATGGTTACTTACATGTAGGTTATGTGGTGTTGTTGACTGTCATAGGAGGTACCATAATATTTGATAAATAGATGAGTTTTGAGTTCCTTTCGGAATGATTGTAAGTCACCCCTGTCCTCCAGGACCTCCACTGGCTCCCTATGCAGGCCAGAATAAAACGTAAAACCATCACACTAATACACAAAGTAATACACAACAAATACGCCCCCTGTCTACTCTCCCTTTTCTCTAAACCAAACAGCACCAGATCACATTGACCAAACACTGCAAACATCCTAAACATACCATCACAGAAGAAAAAGAGCAAACAATCCACATGTAAATGAGCCTTCTCCCTCTTTTCCCCTTCCGTATGGAACGCCCTCCCAACAGTCCTAAGAGGATGCTCCGACTACTCTGAATTCCGCAAAAGGCTCAAAGCCTTCCTCTTTCGGGAATACTTTGCCTTGCACCCTTAAACCACAGTTCTCCTAATCTAACTAAAACCAATTTTCAGCTCTCATCCCACCTTGACCCTCCCCCTCCTTATTCTTCACCCCCTTCCATGTCCCTCTTGTTGAACCACCTCTCTCTGTAAATATGTAAAAAGTTATCCATTGAATTTGTTTCATCGTTATAGTTATTGTTCTGTGTACAACAGCTGTGTCAACACTGTTATCTTATGTTCTATGTAAACCGTCTTGAATCGTAGAAAGACGGTATATAAAAAATGTTAAATAAATAAATAAGTCCTTTATTGCTCTCAAATTTTCTGGGAGCTTATTCCAGAGTGTTGGAGCAATGTATGTAAAGACTCTAGTGCTGGTGGAGTGATTAGTGTTTTGAATGTGGGTAGGTATATTGTATGTATTATGTGAGTGGTTTCTTCTGGTTCTCGTGTTTTCGGATAAGCTGATGGGTGTTCTTGGGAGTGATCTGCTTGGGTGGTGGGCTGGGGGAGGAACTGAAGGAACCTGTTCAATGTAATTTCAGTTTGTTCAACGTAAACCGCCTTGATATCATGAAAGGCAGTATATAAGAAATGTTAAATAAATAAATAAATAAATAAATAAAAAGCAGAAAAAATGAGTCTTCAGAACTTTAACAGACAGCTCAGAAGAGATAGTGACTCCCTTCCCAGCCTTTCAGATAGAACTGTTCTTATAAGCAGAACGTGAGAAGAAGAGACTTTACTCCATGGAAGACCTAGGAGCGTTAAAAGAAAATAAGTTTCTATTAACTAACTGATCCTGTTAATGGAAAACTTAGGGATATATTTTTTAAAGTCAAATATTTTTATATCATAAACTGTTTTCAGTGATTATTGAATATGTTCCTATAAGAGGGAATAATTCTATGTGATAGTGGAAAGCATTTATTAGTAGGAGCAGAATTTCTTTCTAAAATGTGGGCTTCATGTTAGCACATGCAGTCAAAATAGTGTTCAATGCAAAGTTTTCCCCCTTGGAAAGCACAAAATAATTTATCATTTCTCCCAAGGAAATTTCAAAGGGAAGATAATTTGTTTATCTCCCTCAAACGGTTCTAATCAACACAGTGGCTCTGTTTGGGCAAAATATGAATCTCTTATTGTCAGTTGTAGTCTGAAATTGTTACAAATGGGCTGATAAAGACGGTTACAATTCTTGCTTGGAGGGGGAGAGAGGGAGAATTTGTGTAGATTGCTTCCCCCCCCCCCTCTTTTTTCAGGTTATTCAGACTTTAAAATTGTTTTCTCAGAAAGAAAACAATACGACAGTTATAAACAACTGTTATGTAATTTAAGACCATCAATAAGGCCTTGTTATATGCTCCGTTATTGTAAAGCTTCAAGGTAATGACTGTGCTAAAGGGAGCTGACATCTAATTTCCTCTGAATGCACAGACTGTGCCTTTTACAGCTTTTGAAAGGTAAGTGAAAAGCAGCAATCTCACGCCTCTTCCTGGAAGATTAACACTTGAAACTGGTTTTCAAGGGCTGTCAAAACTAGTTGTAGAAAATCTGTGCAGATCTCTGCAGGTGTCTAGGTCATGGTAGACATAGGAACCTATTTGGACCCATACCCAGAGCCTCTGAGAGCCCCAGATCTCACCAACAGAAATCAATGAAACAGATTTCAAGGAAAGTTGGCTTACGGAAGGGGGAAGGTTTGGATGTCTTTACTATAAATGATCCATGAAATTTGCATACATTTTAATAAATGGTTTGATTTTTTTTTCCACTTTACTTTTTTGCTCATTCATGTTATCATCCTGGAATCAAACATTTATAGAGCACACAAACACTGGGGGCTTATAATCCATTAAAAACAATATGATCGAGAGGTCTATACATTCTTTAAAATAAGTTAATTAATTAATGCCTCCAGTCTAGGCCAGTCCTTGGGATACACCTAGCTAATCAGGTTTTCAAGATAATCACAATGAATATGCATGAGAGTGATTTGCATACAATGGAGGCAAATGTATGCCATTCATATTCATTGTGGTTCATGCAAATGTATCTCATTCATATTCATAGTGGTTATCCTGAAAACCTGACTGGCTAGGTGTGTCCTGAGGAGTGGGTCGAGAACCTCTGGTCTAGGCTGAAAGCATTTTAACATGGCTAAACCCCTGGTGGCTAGGGTAGTGGAGGAAGGGGGATGCTGTATGGGGATGACTGGCGGACAGCAAGGAGAAGAAAGAGTGTGAAATAGCAAGAGGTAGTTTGGGTGGGCTGGAGCAGTTGGTGGGCACGCTTGTGAGGGTGCGAGAGGTCTTTGTTCTTTTCGTTGGTCTTTGAGGTCTGTCTTTACATTTTTGTATTGACATCCTTAGGTTCTCTTTTCTCGGGCTCTAGGTGTCTCCTACTTACATGGGGGTGTTGCCTTGGGCTATTTAGGCTTAACAGCTATCTCTGGGACTGGCTCGCAGGACAGTTGGACCACTTCGGTAGCAAGGATTGGCCTAGTTGTTGGGGCAGCAGACTAAGTCCAAAAGAAGCTATGGTTCAAATCTATGACAACTTAGGAGGGGGTAGTTTCACTCCATGGCTAGGTGGAGGTATAGAAGGCAAATGAAGGATCCCTTTCATATGGTGGTTTCCTGGCTCCATGCTTCTATCAATTATGAGAAGCATAGGGCTGTGAGACTTTATTGCAAATTGAAAGATCCAGGGTCTTTGGCAGGAGCCTGCCTTTGCTTTTGTGGTTTTGGTCCGGCTCCCTGCATCTCTGGGCTGCTGGACGTTTGTATCATTACTAGGTCTGGGCTGGCTCCAGTGAGGGTATGCTGCAGGGCTGTTGGAGGGGAGGAAAAGAGCCCGGGATATCAGGACATCTTGATTTGGTGTTGTGGTTTGGGGTACTTTCATTAGGCAGAGGGGGGTGGACTCAGTTGTGCCTGATGTAGTGATCCAGATGCTGGCACTGTCCCAGTGCTGGCTATCCAGGAGGTGATCCCAGGTAGTTCCTGTACTGAAGGTATATTGTGGGTGTGCTATTGGAGGGGGGGGGGGTAGGAAGATTTCTAATGGGGTATTTGAAGGACCATGATCTCAGGGCAGAGGAAGTTGTGTGAACAGAAGAGAGATTGTCAGAGGCTAGGTGGAATATTTTACTGGGTAGAGCGAGGGATGTGAGGGCAGGTAGGATGTTTCCTGTGGGAGATATCAAAGTAAGGCAGGTAAGGTTCCATGGGCTAACCCTGTTGGGGGTTATGTGTACCATGCAAGCCTTCCCTCCTGATTAGGTGCAATCTGGAAGAGGGGTCAGGCAGGATGGGACAATGGTCAGTTAAGAAGCATTGCCCCCCCCCCACACTATTAGCAGAAGCTGGCCAGTGTGAGTTAGTCAGTGCCGGCAGTAGGACATGGACAGTGGATCCCAGTGGTTCCTAGAAGAGCATGAAGGTATCTGAGTGCAGGTAGCATGACTAGAGATGGGTGCATAGAGAGCTGGAGGTCTCCTCAGCAGTTGGTTGACTTTTGGAGAACGGTACAGAGGAGCAAGGTTAGTGCAGCATCTTCAGGATTATCAAGTCTCTGGAGCTTGGAGTGGGGGTTAAGCTTTTGAATTATATGGAGCCCAGGACTCTCACTAGTCCAGCATGCTTTTTTGGTCAGAATTATCTGCCCTTAGTCTAGTTAGCAGGTGAATACCATCCAGTGGTATCATCTCCTATGGGACATGGTTGCTTTTCATCTTGCCTGCCTTTCAAAAACCCTGGGAACCTGATGACATGTGTAGTGCTTGGATAGATCAATTAGGGAGTAGCATGCGGTGACTCAGCCTGGGAGCCTAGTTTTGTTGAGAATAGTATCAGATCTCCTTTGCTCTTTAGTATATCCACAGATGACATGTGTGTCAAGTCATGGAGCACTTACTGCTGCCAGGATGTTAATGAGGGGACAGTGGAAAGGCTCGAGAATGAGCCTGGAAAGGGCAGTGAGGCCACGCATGAGGGTGTGCCTGCAGGTGAAGGAATGTTTGGGAAGTTTCTTGAGGGAAAAGAGCTTGGGAATGAGTGTCCCATAGTAGAGAGAGAGATTGTTCTGTTCTGCTGAACAAGAGAATAGGTACCCATATTCCAGGGTTTGCCCATCTGAGGACTGACAGGCACTGAACTGAACTGCAGACTCAAATGAAGGAGTTATGGGAGAGGAGATTAGATACTTAGGGTTGTTAAATGCTGTACTGCCTCCAGAAGGAAGGATTATTATGCAGATAATGTTTGGGCTGCACTTTTCAAAGTCATATAGTCAGACCACCTCAATTCAGGCTTTGAGCATTGGAGGACAAGTAGGGGCATGTGCACATGGGGGTATTGAAGAACATTCTTTTACTCCCCCTCAGAGATCTTTCCTCGTGGATGAGCACGTGTGAGAGAGGTATAAGAGAAGGAGAAGATCAAGAGAAGACAGAACTAGTGGCAGGGCTTTTGGGGTTATGGACTGCCCAGCTTGGCCAAATTGTCCTTCGGATCAGGGCCACAATAGCTACATGAGTGTCATAATAACAAGGTCTGTCACGAGTTTCTTCTTTTGGGGACTGCCAATATTGCCACTGGACTTGTACTCAATGAGGAGATACAGGCATGTATGGCCCATGAGCTTGTTTATCAGGAGGGAGGCAAGATTAATTCTTCCTTCAAGCCCAGTCATTGTTCTGTGTAGGGCATTTCATATGGCCCAGCTGAGATAGGCTGTCCCATTGGGCCTGAGGTGCTGATTTCCAGATTGTTACAGTGGTTGTGTGAAGATTTTGAACATTATGTTTGAAGGTTTCCCCTGATGCTAGGTCAAAAATCTGAAACATGGATTCATGTCGGGACTGGATGTTTTTTATCTTCAGCTAAGTGAAGCACCATTTATCTTAATCTTGCACTTAAATTGGTTGGTGTGCACTTTATAAATATAGATTAAAAATATGGAGTGGAGTAGACTGATGGCTGATATCTATAGGACTGATTAATTGCGTGCCTGCCATAAGTCAGCCCCAATTTTCTGATGATCTCTCCATTTCTTTAAAAAAAATTTACGATCAAAGTATGTTTGTTGCAGCTGCAAAAACAAATGTGTCTATTTATACACATGGAGGCCAATTCTGAAAGCATGTACATCCGGGCAGCGGGCACGTCCAAATGGAAATGTGTAGAAATAGACCCCAATTCCGCACACGTGGGGATAGATACAGCCGCGTGCACAAAATTGCCCACAGAGATGTGTTAGGCACGGCCCGCACACAGTGCTACATTGTACGAAGACGAGTATATGCCGACAATGCACTCACCATATTCCGAAAAGATGTATGTCTGCAACCCTGCCCGTCTTCACGATATACCCGTGAATGGCCATGCCCCCCTTCAAAACAGGCAGCTGTGAAGCTACTATGGGCACAGACAGAGCTGTTCTGAGTCTGAATGACAATGTAAGATGGCGAGACTCACGGATGCAAATTAGACAGTCGAAACCAGTCCATGGCATATGCCCAGACCACTACAAAGCACTTGCAGTGTACAGTACTGTAGCAGGAAAATGGGTAGAGAGTGACCCTACTGGCACAAGATGCAATGCAGCACTACAGACATGGCAGTAGATGCCCTCCCGAGGTATGCATGTTGTGAACGGCTCAGGAACATGACTGTACGATGCTAAGCAAGGACATGATCCCAGCAGAACAGGCCCCCCATAGGGAACTAGCCAAACACTTCCCCTGCATTACTAAAGAGCCATTGGACTGACAGCAGTCAGCAGTGCCTGCACCACACAGACATGCTGAGAGACACCATCGGCGCTCCCTACAGACGTACACATTTGTAGAGACTAATGCTGGTGCACCTGGGAATGGCATACAGTGCTTTGCACAGTTGCATGCCCACCCTCTGTGGTCCCCTGAGTAGTGACAGGGAAGTGTCTGGACAGGGAAGTGATTGCGGAACCGTCCTGTGCAATCCTGCCTGTATGCACTGGCAACTAGTGAAGCTGCAGACAGCCCTGTGGTCCAGGTACCTGCCAGGCATACCTCTCCCCCCCCCCCCCCGGATATGTGGATGAGCAATTTAGACCCCCCCCACACACACACACACCATGCACAGACACGTACTCTCACTTGCAGCCCCGCAGAAACAGCCATTTGCCAGAAGGATGCCCAGCACAGAATGTCTTAGCTGATGTATAGGGAATCACAGCAAGCTGTACTTCCAACCTACAGTAGCATCACACCTGCTCACTATATTTCTATTTGGCTTCCTACATACACAATAACTACAATGGTGGACTTAAATCTGCAACAGAGCTACAGTAGGCCCAAACAGCCCTTCCAGTGTATCTGCCTCAAGGTCAAACCCCATATGCACATTGCATATCATAGGCCCACACATGTAAACAACTGCATGGCCTGTGCACAAGATATGTGCTATGTTGTCACCAGCATAAGATATCCCCAGTATAGTGTTCCCATAGGAGTTACATAAGACCTTATCTGCACCAGGGGACTCTGCACATTGCATACAGCATATTGTAGAAATCCACTGTGTGAAGTGCAACACTTCAGCTGGCTGGGTGCTGCACATAGCACTGATGTCCGAGCTTACACTTTGTACTAGACAATTCCATGTTAGGGGTTTTTTAGAGCAATAATGCCAAATTATCCTAAAGAAATTGCTCCAATTGTAGCAAAAAGCTAATGAATCTTATTGTTCTTGTTTTTTCCTTGGATGTGAGTCTCAGAATGAATGGAGGAGGATAGCCAGCCTTGGATGTGAGTCTCAGAATGAATGGAGGAGGATAGCCAGCGTATTCTTTGAAGTTTTGAGGACGGAAGCTATAAGGCTTTTTCTGAATGACATTAAATCATTTGATATGAAACGCTGAGACCACCGCAGTTCCCCCGAAGAAACCGCGGGCAGCGGTGAAACGCGACAGCGCTGAACATCTGCGTCGGGAAATAGTGAAGATTCGCCCTGATATCCCATACAGCTAAGTCTCTAAAAAATATATATTAATGAACTGAGGGATAGAGATATGCGATACATCATTGGGATTTGTTGAAATATCGGATTTTCACCTTAATGGCTTTTCAAGAGTGAACTTTTATTCAAACATAAAAAACTTGGAATGTGGTGTCCTTGATGTAAGGAAGGAGCGAGGACTTTCTCAGGCTTTTCAATCACTGTGGCCTGTAGCTATCCTCCTCCATTCATTCTGAGACTCACATCCAAGGAAAAAACAAGAACAATAAGATTCATTAGCTTTTTGCTACAATTGGAGCAATTTCTTTAGGATAATCGAGCTTACACTTTCACATGGGGTCCTGGGACTCCATCCAGGATGTAGGCATTGGTAGGGTACCTTAGCTGTGCCCCTTTAGCTCACACAGCAAATGACAGCATGGTTGGATTGAGCAGTTGTGGGGGTGTTTATTTCTGCTGCTTTGACATACATCCTCCCTCTCCTCTGCTTTCTGTTCTGTAACACTACATACTGTAGTTTTCCAGACTGCATTCACACCAATGCCCAGCACAGGTTAGTCATCCATTCACCACTATTGACTGCATTGGGGTGCGGAGCAGAAATATTTCTAAATCCTACCTTTATTCCACGTTTTTGCAGGTATAACCTGGATGCCTGTAGGGCCGCCTGTGGATGTACACGTGTGTGACTGGAATACACTTCATACATCTCCGTGGCTGTCCACACCTCTGTTCCATTCCTTCCCACCCATGTTCTGCGATCCCCATTTAAATGCCATGTATGTGCAGAGCCATGAAGGTTCAGAATATGGTTTTGGATATTTTCGCGAGATACATGTCAATCCGGCACGTACAGGCAGCTTATTTGTGATTCAGAATAACCCCCAAAAGAAATGCTCCATGTAGACAATAGGAGGATAATTGCTGAATTTCGATGGCAAAAAAATGTCCTTGAGGTGGTACTCCAGTCATGGTCAGTCAACCCTTCTTCATTTCACTGATGGATGCCGAACTTGACAGCTGCCTTACTTTCCACAAGTGTATGTTGATGGGTGGTTTGGTAGCATGCAAAGGTTTTTACATTTTTTTACGTTTTGGTGCATGGGTCTATCTCTCAGGTTTCTGAGAATTATGCAAGTTCATTATTACAATAATTTTCTTTTGGGGAAGCAGGTGGGAGTTAGGAGATGGACTTGATTGAGGAAGGTTTTCATAGGATGGCAGATAAGCTAGATGAATTCGGAGCATGGGCATTTCAAGTTTGCCTTCTGATGCGTCAGGTGTTCCCACGTTGCTTGACACTACTGATGGAGTGATTTAATCAGGTTTGGCAAGGCCCACTGGTTAGCTATGAAGAGCTCAAGTTATTTCCTGTTCCTCAGGTGATCAAGGACGCAGCCTCCCTTTTGGGCAGGTGGGGGTGCATAGGCACCATAGTGTAAGGCAAGCAGATGGTTCAGCAGAGGGTGCCCATTTGTTAGGAAGACTTAGGGGCTTGTTTACAAAGCTGCGGTAGCGGTTCGCGATCGTTATCGGAGCCGCGGCCCCATTGATTTCAATGGGGCCGCGGCTCCGATAACGATCGTGAATCGCTACCGCGGCTTTGTAAACAAGCCCCTTAGTGGAAGAACAGGCCCAACCATCAGGCTAGAGAGCTGCTGGGATTAGTAGGGCATGGTCTGCATGTGAAGCTGACACTGGCCACTGAGCCAGGTGCCTTGGGCAGGTAATGTTGCTGATGTGCTTGCTTATTCCAGTGGGCAAGTTCTGGGAATTATATCCTTGCTCAGATGCAAGTAGAATTGAAGAACATTCACCTGGGGTCTTCAGGAACCTGTTGGAGAGTACTTCAGAGGTGGCTATGGCTAGGTTTTTGACACTGGTTAGGAAGTTATAGGTGCTTAAAGAGACTCAGGGTGCCTTAGAGAGCTCTTTTCCACAAGGAGAAGGTGGTGGTCTTCCCTGGCTGTGCTAAACTGCTGAACATGCTGAGAGGTGATGGAGCCATCCAGTAGGAGTTCGGGTTAGTCAGGACATAGCAGAGATTTGGGGAACTTGGTGAGTGCCTTTTGGGCAGGAATTTAGTTGGGATCATGTGTGCCTCAGGGAGTACAAACAGGCACAATCAAGCCAGTTGTCCAGGGGGTTTGGTTGGATGGATGGATGTGCATGGGGCCTTTGTGAACCGAGATGATAAGTTGGGGAATTGGTGCATTGAGTGGTGTAGGGGAGGTCCCATGACCAAGGTATCTGCCCAATACCCTGGGCAAAGCGATCTTGGGTGAGTGGTCTGTTGGCAGGTTGTACTGCCAGTAGTACTCTGGGAATAATTTGTGATTTGCTGTGATGCTGCAGAGAAGTAGGGCATGCATTGGGCTTGACCCCAAGTGTTTTTTTTTCTTTGCTGATTGTGTATTTAGTGCAGCTTTCTTTGCCAAGGCTGAAGAGGATTCTCCAGTATTTATCCAGTGTTTGGGAACATTCATTTTCACAAGTACTTGGGTTCAGTGTGTGTACTTGGTGGAGGAAGGGGAGGCCATACACTGGTTGTGTTTCTGTGGCAGATTTTCTTCCAGGGCTGTGCTTCATAAGAACATAAGATACGCCAAACTGGGTCAGACCAAGGTCCATCAAGCCCAGTATCCTATTTCCAGCAGTGGCCAATCTAGGTCATACATACCTAGCAGTTTCCCCAAAAGAGACAGATTCCACAATGCTTGTTTTGGGTCAAGCAGGAGGAGTAGCCTAGTGGTTGGGGCACGGTACTTCAGGCCGGAAGGTCGGGGGTTCAAATCCCACTAGAGGACAGCAACCTTGGGCCGGAAGGACTGGGGTTTCTAGTCCCACAGATGCTCCTTGTGGTCTTGGGCAAGCCACTTAACCCTCCATTGCCCATGTTCCCTGTAAGTATTAGTGAATGTGTCTCATATCCCCGCGTGTTAAATGTATCCCCCAATTGTGTTGTGACCGCTTTGATTGAAGGATAAGGCGGTATACAAAACTGTCTAAATAAAATAAATAAATATCCTGGGACCCTTTTTAATAGTGGTTTATGGACCTTTCCTCCAGGAACTTGTCCAAACCTTTTTTAAACCCAGCTACACTAACAGCCTTTACTACATCCTCCGGTAACAAATTCCAGAGTTTGATTACACGTTGAGTGAAAAAATGGAGTGGAGGAGTAGCCTAGTGGTTAGAGCACTGGCTTGATAATCAAGCAACCGGGGTTCTATTCCCACTAGCACTCCTTGTGACCTTGGGCAAGTCAAGCTGTGGAGTTTTTTTCTTTTCAAGGGTGTGTATTAGTATGTGTGGACATTTGTTTCATCTCCTGGGCCGGGAATTGAGCTGTGGAGATTTGGGACCAGATGTTCATCTGGGGCTGGCCACCATGGGCATCTGAGGACAGAGTCTTGGGAAATTGGGCTGGCAATGGTGATTAGTTCTTTCCTGCCCAGGTGGCAGTTAAGCACTTTGCCACACCTCAGTTGTGGTCATTCTTCTGTGTGGATGATGTTCTGTGGATGGTAAGGGTGAATTTAATCTGGCGAAATGAGAGAACCTTTCTTGTGGTAGGAAAGGGGTGGATTTGATCTAGCAAAAGAGGAGGCTTTTGGTTGGAAAGATGTTATATTCCTGCATGGTACAGAGTGATCCCATGTTATCCCTAAACTTGTGTGGAAGGATGGTTATGATTATAGTTATGGTTGTGGTTATAATTATGGTTATGGTTTAATTTATTTGATATACTGCAAAAATGACAAAACAATTTAAGTGGTTTACATAATTTTAAAAAACACCAGAAATAAAGAAAAGAATGCCATTAAATAACAGAAAAGAACTCAGTATAAAATATAAAAGCAAATAACACAGTGACATTAAACAAAAGGAAAAAAGGGAGAGAGGGGTGGAAAGGGGGTCTGCCAGATACCATTAGCTAATGAGGACACTGCTGCCTAAAAAGAGGATGGCAAACTAAAAGCAGTCTCAGAAAGAAAAGTCTTAAGAAGTTTCCTGAAACTTTTCTAATTGGTCTCGATGCACACCAAAGTGGGCAATCAGTTCCAAAGTAGAGGAGCAGCTACTAAAAAAGTGGATTTACGAGTGGATTCATATTTAATAGTCCTAGGAGAGGGTATATGTAAACGAAAAACGTGTATAAAGTGAAAAGCTCTAACTGGGGCATGCAGGGAAACCAAACAAGAAAGATAATCCTGAACTACATGATGAATAATTTTATGAACAAAAGACAGGGCTTTAAATCAAACCCAAATGGTAACAGGCAGCCAATGATGTTTCATAAGCAAAGGCAAGGCAGGGAAGATTAAGGCATTAGACAAGCTCACTTCAATGAGGGTTCACCCTTCTTACATTGGGGTGTACATATTCTTGAGCACAATGCAAGATTTAGTGGAGGCTTGTGTGGATGGCAAGGAGACCCAACTATTGGGATGAGGTAAGCAGTGATAAACTGAAGGCTGTCACCACTTGTGGTGGGGCTTGGGCTTTGCCTTCTTTCCAGAACTGGCTTAAGATGAAGGGAAGCAGAGCTAAGTGGAGAGAAGTGGGGATGAATTTGGTAACATTGCTTTGAGCTATTGTGTCACGCCCTGGCATCACTGCAGGCTATGCATGGGTAGAGTGGGTGGACTATCCACAGAGTTCTTAATGACTACCTCTATGGCTAGGGTGGCACTGACTGGTCAAGTGGCAGAGTGCGGTTGTGGAGGATGGTTGATGGGGTGAATTTGATTAGTACAATAGACAGAGGTATGGGAGAGTATTGGGGTGCAAAAGGCCAATCAGAGAGATGATGAGAGGGATCAGATATTGTGAATTCAGATTATTGGATAGTCATTAGAAGTGTCTTCACAGTTGTCTTCACAGCTTCAAGAGATTCCACACAGCTAAGCTTTCAGACTTTTCTATTGCCTGGTTTTTTTTATATAGATTTTAACTGTTGGATATACGTTTTTAGGTATATTCTGACTGCCTACATTCCTTGCATAGCCTTTAAATCAGATATCTGAGTGTGCCCTCAGTTCATGTAAGGCCTACTGGCTAGGGACACATGTGATATATAACTACTTAGAATAGAAGTACTTAGATTTGCAGAGACCTGGTCTTCCATCTAAGGCTCCCACTTAATTTTGTAGCAAAGGACCGCTTAATCAGCATGTCACGTTTTCAATGCAATAACTGTGGTGCTTTCATTCTGAGAAGAATAATTTGGAACCTTACAGCTTGCCCTATATGCCTCAAGTTAGCTGCTATGTATAAAGAATTCACTCTACTAAGGGAAGAATTAGCTGCAAGTAAACACACCTCTTCTAAGGTAGAAACAGAACAAAACGGGGGAGGAGTGGCCTAGTGGTTAAGACAAGGTACTTCGGGCCGGAGGGCCGGGGGTTCAAGTCCCACCTGGAGACAGCAATCTCAGGCCGGAGGGACTGGGATTTCTAGTCCTATAGGCACTCCTTGTGGTCTTGGGCAAGCCACTTAACCCTCCATTGCCCATGTTCCCTGTAAGTATTAGCATATGTGCGTCATATCCCCTCATGTTAAATGTATCTCCCAATTGACCGCTTTGACCTGGTGAAAAGCAGGATATAAATACAGCTAAAATAAAAAATAAATAAATAAAAATAAAATAAAATCTACCACTGCTCCCACAGAGATTCAAACAGCTCAGGAACAAATGGATCACAGTGGACTCTGGTAGGTTGCGAACTTTAATGCAGAGACATCCTATACATCAAGAGATATCCCTGCATAATGCTTTCTCTGCCTTGGATAATGAGGGTGCCCAAGCCGTGGAAACTGAAGCACCCTTAAATGAGAGGGTCAATGCCCAATCTACTATAATGCACCAAATATGAAGAAAAAATCACAAAACAGAAAACTACTACTACTTGGAGATTCCATCATCAGAGGCACCAACTTGGGAACACAGTTCAAGGGTCAGAAGATGGTCAAATGCCTCCCAGGATCTTCTGCCAGCAGATATAGTTAGTGCAGAAAGTAAGCGCTCCAAAACCGATGTTGTCATCAACTTGGGCACCAATGACCACGCTAGAAACAGCTCCTCCGCAGTTCAAAGGGACTTCCAGACTCTGGGAGAGAAACTCAAGCCCATTGTTAACAATATAGCATTCTCAGAAGTTCTACCTGTTCATGGTAAGGGGGCAGAGAGGCTGCATCACATAAACAACTTTAATACATGGCTCCAAACCTGGTGCAAACAAGAAGGATTTAGATATATTGGTGACTGGGGAAACAGATGGATCAACAAGAGACTATACTGTGCTGATGGACTGTATCTCTCCATCACAGGAAAAAGACTCCTAAGTGAAAAATTCAGGAAGTATGTGGACAAGCATTTAAACTAGGGAAAGGGGGTGATGGATGGAGATGGACAAGTTCAGGATGTCTTTCCCAGCAAAAGCAAAATGACATTGGAAACAGCTACACTTTTAAACCACACATCAATGGCAAGTGGGAAGTGGCATGTAGAACAAAATCCATGCAAAACACAGGCAAACCAGTCAACGAATGCTGGAAAGCAATGACCACAAATGCTTGACGTCTAGCCAACAAAGTTCCTGATCTGGAAGCCCTAATGGTGGAAATGGACTTGGACATTGTGGCCATTACAGAAACATGGTTTAGCGAGTTGCATGAATGGGATATAGCCATAGCTGGCTATAATCTATTTAAAAGAGATAAAGAGGGTAGAAAAGGAGGAGGAGTAGTCCTATATGTCAAAAGCAATATTAAAGCTGCTGAAAAGCAGGTGATGTGGGGAAAAGAAGAAGCGCTGTGGACTGTGTTGGAAAGAGGAGATGGAGCTGTCATCCATAATGGTGTAGTGACAGTCTATAGGCCTCTAACGCAAACTGAAGAAATGGATAGCGAATTGATTGTTGATATTGCAAAGATACCCATGAAGGGGGAAGTGATGACATTGGGTGACTTTAATCTACCCGATGTGGATTGGAGTATTCCTTCTGCAAATCTGGAAAGAAGTAAAAAAATTGCGGATGCCTTCCAAAATGCATTACTTAGACAAATGGTGTTAGAACCAACCAGGGAGTGCTCGGTACTGGATTTAGTGCTCAACAATGGAGATACTGTGTCAAATATCCGGGTGGGTGCCCATGTGAGCAGCAGCGATCATCACACGGTGTGGATTGAGATAAAAGCCAAGGTAGAATCCAATCACAGCAAGCTCAAAGTCCTAGACTTCAAAAACACTGACTTCAGCAAAATAGCCAAGTACCTGAAGGAGGAGTTGGCAGGGTGGGAGGGGATAAGGCATGTGGAATTGCAATGGGCTAAACTCAACGAGGCAATAAAAGGGGCAACAGATATGTATGTAAGGAAAGTAAATAAAAACAAGAGGAAAAGGAAACCTATTTGGTTCTCCAAAGAAGTAGCTGCACAAATAAAGACCAAATCCACAGCTTTCACAAAATTCAAAAGTTTGCAAACAGCGGAACACAGAAAATAATACAGAATCAAACTAAAAGAGACAAAAAAGAGAAATAAGGATAACAAAATCAAAGGCAGATGAAAAGACGGCTAAAGATGAGAAGTGTGGTGACAACTTTTTTCAGGTATATTCGGGAGAGGAGGCAAATCAGACGTGAAATTGCATGACTCAAACGTGCTGAGAATGGATTTGTGGAAAGTGACATTGAAAAAGCAAAAATGCTAAATAAGTACTTCTGCTCTGTTTTTACTCGAGAAAATCCAGGAGAAGAACCACCTGTGATTGACAAATGTACAAATAGAAATGGAGTAGATACCACACCATTCACAGAAGATGATGTGTTAGAGCAGCTTGCAAAACTTTTAAGGCCCTAAAACACTTCCTTTTCCTCAAATACTTCCCAGAGAACACTGAATCACATCCCCACTCAAATACTTACATATGTACCAACACACCCTGTCAGCCAGGCGACCACACCATGCAAGGGGTCCTTGACCATTAAATCTCATGCTTTGTTTTCTTTTTCTATGACACCGTTGTGTAAATAGTTACCTTTTGTTATCCAAGTTTGGTTTCCATGTTAATTGTAAACTTAGACTTATGTACCCTGTCTGATTGTTCTGTTCCATGTAAACCGCGCTGATGCTGAATAGTGCGGTATATGTTGTTGTTAAGTGCCGTCGAGTCGGATTCGACTCATGGCGACCCTCTGGATAGCTATCCTAAATTGTGTTCGGTCTTCAGTCAGGCGGCTCATTGTTGACAGACTGGTACCCGTAGCTGCTATTATTGTATCGATCCATCTCATTGCTGGCCTTCCTCTTTTGCATTGACCTTCTATCTTGCCAAGCATAATGTCTTTCTCTAATGATTTCTCTCTTCGCATGATGTGTCCAAAGTATGAAAGTCGAAGTCTTGTCATCTGAGCTTCTAAAGAAAGCTTAGGTTTGATCTCCTCTAGTACCGACTGGTTTGTTCTTCGGGCAGTCCATGGTATACACAGTATTCGCCGCCAACACCATAATTCAAAGGCATCAATTTTCTTCCTATCTGTCTTTTTCACTGTCCAGCTTTCACATCCATATGATGTTATTGAAAATACCATGGCTTGAACAAGTCGAATCTTTGTATGGAGAGAGACATCTCTGCTCTTGAGAATCTTTATCTAGGTCTTTCATAGCCATTCTGCCAAGAGCAATGCGTCGTCTGGTTTTCTTGACTGCTTGTTGCTTCTTTATTGATAGTTGATCCAAGTAGGTTAAAGTTGTTCACAATTTCAATTTCTTCTCCTTCAACGATGAACCTGTTGATTATGCCAGTTGTCATGATCTTTGTCTTCTTTACATTAAGGTGCAGGACCATTTTGAGACTATGTTCTTTGATTGTGAGAAGCAAATGTTTCAGATCATCTTCACTTTCAGCCAGTAATGTGGTATCATCAGCATAGCGAAGGTTGTTGATGAGTCTTCCACCAATCTTCACACCTCTGTTGTCTTCATACAATCCTTCTTCTCTGATGATTTGTTCTGCATATAAATTAAACAGGTAGGGGGAAAGTATGCAGCCTTGTCTTACACCTTTGCTTATTTTAAACCATTCTGTTTCTCCTTGTTCCGTTCAAACTGTTGCTTCTTGATCAATGTACAGATTGCGCAAGAGAACGATCAGGTGTTCTGGTATACCCATGCTTCTTAATGTGGTCCAGAGTTTCTCATGGTTTACACAGTCAAAAGCCTTGCTATAGTCGATAAAGCACAAATAGATATCCTTTTGGTATTCTTTAGTCTTTTCAAGGATCCATCTCACATCTGCAATGATGTCTCTCATTCCTCGCCCTTTCCTGAACCCTGCTTGCACTTCTGGTAGTTCTTGTTCCAGGTATGGTTGTAGCCTCTTTTGAATAATCTTTAGTAGAATCTTGCTGGCATGTGGGATCAGAGCGATTGTGCGATAATTTCCACAGTCAGTTGGATCACCTCTCTTTAGTATTGGTATAAACACAGATCTTTTCCAGTCAGTTGGCCATGATGTTGTCTTCCATATTTCTTGGCAGAGCCTTGTGAGTATGGTAACAGCTGCATCAGATTGCTGCAATACTTCTATGGGAATGCTATCAATGCCTGGTGCTTTGTTCTTTGATAAGGCTTTCAATGCTGCTTCAACTTCTTCTTTCATCACCAGTGGTTCCCGATCATAAGGTACAGGTTGAAACAGCTGTTGGTTCACTTGATCTTTATCATATAAAAACTCTGTATATTCCTTCCACCTTTTCTTGATCTTCTCAGCGTCATTCAACATAGAACCTTGAGCATCTTGTAACATTCCACTTCGAGGCTGGAACTTTTTCTTTAACTCTCGTAGCTTTAGGAAAGCCAATCTTGTTCTTCCTCTAATTGTTTCTGCTTCTATTTCCTTGCAAGCGTCATTGTAGTACTTTTCCTTGTCCTGTCTTGCTGCATGTTGGAAATCTCTGTTGAGTTCGCGATTGTCTTTCTTTCTCCTCTGGCTTTAGCTTCTCTGCGTTTCTGGGCAATTTTCAGAGTTTCTTCCATCATCCATTTTGGCCGTTTTTGCTTTTTCACCTTTTGAAGAGACTTCTCGCTTTCTTCCAACACAACCTTCTTGATGTCATTCCATAACTCTTCTGGAGCTCTGTCATTGTATCTAAAGCAGCAAATCGATTTTGCAGGCAGTCTTTAAATTCCAGTGGTATATTCTCAAGGTCATATTTTGCTGCATTCATGAGTGGTTTGCTCTTTTTCAACTTTAGCTTGAGTTTGCATACTAGTAGTTGATGATCTGTACCACAGTCAGCTCCAGGTTTTGTCTTTGTTGACGTTACAGAGCTTTTCCATCGTGACTTCCACAGATGTAGTCAATTTGATTTTTATACAATCCATTGGGTGAAGTCCATGTGTACAGTCGCCGCTTGTGTTGCTAGAAGAAGGTGTTTGAGATGAATAGATCATTGGTCTTGCAGAATTCTATCAGTCTTTCTCCAGCTTCATTTCTGTTGCCAAGTCCATATTTTCCAACTACTTTGCCTTCTTCTTTGTTGCCAACTTTTGCGTTCCAGTCACCCATGACTATCAGGATATCCTGTTTGCATGTTCTGTCAATTTCAGCTTGTACTTGTTCATAGAACTCTTCAATTTCATTCTCTTCTGCAGCTGTTGTTGGGGCATATACTTGAATTATAGTTGTGTTGATAGGCAATCCTCGTAGACGAATAGAGATTAAGCGTTCGCTGACTGCATTGTATTTCATTACAGTTCTTGCAAGTTTCTTCTTTATTATAAATGCAACACCATTTCTTCTTTGTCTTTCATTTCCAGCATAGTAGACCATGTGATCATCTGATGCAACGTGCCCCATGCCAGTCCATTTCAGTTCGCTGACACCCAATAGATCAAGTTGTACACGTTCCATTTCATTCTTGACCACCTCCAACTTCCCTTGTTTCATGCTTCGTACGTTCCATGTTCCAATGTGTAAGACATCTTTACAGCTTCTGACTCTCATTTCATGCGCAGCTACATCAGCAGTATATAAGAAATGGTAAATAAATAAATAAATAAAATAAATAACTGAAAGTGGCCAAGGCCATGGAACTGGATGGGGTATATTCCAGGATACTGAAAGAGCTCAGAGAGGTTCTTGCAGGGCTATTAAATGATGTTTTTAATAGATCCTTGGAGAAAGAAGAAGTTCCACAAGACTGGAGAAGGGCTGATGTGGTACCTCTTCATAAAAGTGATAACAGGGAAGAAGTGACAAATTACATGCCAGTAAGCCTTACCTCGGTGGTGGGAAAGGTAATGGAGGCACTCCTGTAAGAGAGAATAGCGGACTTCCTCAAAACCAACAGGTTGCATGATCTGAGGCAAGGACGATCTTGCCAAACAAATCTGATTGAGTTCTTTGACTGAGTGACCAGAGAACTACATCAAGGGCATGCGATGGATGTGACCTACATAGATTTCAGCAAAGCCTTTGATACTGTTCCTCATAGTAGGCTTATTAATAAACTCAACAGCTTGGAGATGGGTCCCAAGGTGGTGAACTGGATCAGAAATTGGTTGACTGACAGATGACAAAAGGTGACAGTAAACAGAACTCACTCGGATGAAAGGAAGGTGATTAGTGGTGTGCCCCAGGGTTCGGTCCTGGTGCCAGTACTGTTCAATGTATTTGTGAGTGATATTGCTGAAGGACTGAATGGAAAAGTCTGTCTTATTGCAGATGACATGGAAATTTGCAACAGAGTGGACTCCCCTGAGGGAGTGGATAACATGAGGAAAGATCTACAGAAGCTGGAAGAATGGTCTAATGCTTCGCAGTTAAGATGTAATGTGAAGAAATGCACTGTCATATATTTGGGAAGCAGAAATCCAAGGGAATTTTATGCGATAGGGGGCGAGAGGTTGGTGTGCACAGACCAAGAGAAGGACCTCAGAGTGATTGTTTCTGAGGATTTCATGGTGGTGAAACAGTGTGACAAGGCAGTAGCAAAAGCCAGAAGAATGCTGGTTTGCATTTTTATTTTTTTAGTGCCATCAAGTCAGTGTTGACTCATAGCGACCCAGCTACCTCTGGGTTTTCTTGGCAATATATCACTGGAAGTAGATTGCCAGCCTTATTCTATTAAGGTAATGGAGGGTAAAGTCACAAGGAGTGCCAGTGGGAATTGAACCCTTGATTTTCTGGGTATTAGGCAGCTGCTCTAACCACTAGGCTACTCCTCCACTCCACTGGGATGCATACAGAGAGGAATTACCAGCAGAAAGGAAGAGATACTAATGCCACTGTACAAGTCACTGGTGAGGCCTCTCTTGGAATATTGTGTTCAGTTTTGGAGACCATATCTCGCAAAGAACATAAAAAGGCTGGAAACAGTTCAAAGGAAGGCAACCAAAATGATTTGGAGCCTGCGTCAGAAGACTTATGAGAAGAGACTTGAAGACCTAAATATGTACACTCTGGAGGAGAGGAGGGACAGGGGAGATATGATTCAGACCCTTAAAAACTTAAAGAGTATTAATGAACAAACAAGCCTCTTCCAAAGATGGGGAAGCTGTAAAACTAGAGGGCATAACATGAAGCTGCAAGGGGATAAACTGAAAGGCAATGTCAGGAAATACTTTTTCACTGAAAGGGTGCTGGATGCTTGGAATGCCCTCCCAATGGAAGTGGTGGGGGCAAATTCAAAATGGCATGGGACAGACACAGTGGATCAAAACAAACATAACTATCTCTTATATCTCAGTAAATAAGGCTGACCTACATGGAGCGGTGGGTACACCCCTAAACAAAGGCATGGGGAGGGGTGACCTTCACGGAAGTGGCAAGTGCACCTACCCTTGCCGCCTTGCTGGGCAGACTAGAATGGCCATATTTGTCTTTATCTGCCGTCATATACTATGTTACTATGAATAAAGCAACAGCCAAATTCTTGCCATCATTACTGTGTTAGTAAATTTATTTTATTTATTTATTAATATTTAGCTCATGCCTTTCCAGTAGATGTTCAAGGTGAGTTACATTCAGATACAATAGGCATTTCCCTATCCCTGGAGGGCTTACATTTGTACCTGAGGCAGTGGAAGTTAAAGTGGCTTGCCCAAAGCCACAAGGAATGCCAATGGGCAGGACCAGCACTACCCAGTAAGCTAGGTAAGCATGGCAGGAGGGTGCCAGGGGCGAGGGGCACCTTCATTAGCCACCCGCCACCCGGCGCTTCAGAAAAGAAAGCAGCTGTGGGAACATTTCTCTGTTCCCGCAGCTCTGCTATCTTTCAAACTGCTAGACTGCAGCATTTCCATCAGTAACAAGCATTTCCTATTTCTCGTAAGAAATAGCAAATGCTTATTATTGCCTTTAGAAACTCCATGGTCCAGCAGTTTAAAAGATAGCAGAGCCGGGTGAACTGAGAAATGTTCCCATGGCCGCTTTCTTTTCTGAAGGACCGATCAGTGAGGGGAGGGAGGACAGCTGATACAGGAGGGAAGGGAAGGAAAGGGGCCAGAAGACAGCTGACATGGGGAGACTGGAAGGGAACATACATGGGGGGGGGGGGGGCTGGAAGGTGGCTAGGTAATAGGAGGTGGGTTGGAAGAGAACTGGAATGGGGAAAGGTGGGGCCTGGAAGGGAACTGACACAGGGAGCTGGAAGTGAGCAGACACGGGAGCTGGAAGGGAATGACTCTTGGGAAAGGGGCTGGAAGGTGGCTGGGTAATAGGAGGGGGGTTGGAAGAGAGCTGACACAGGGGAATATCAGGGCTGGAAGGCAGCAGACACAGTGGGACTGGAAGGGAGCAGACACTTGGGGATGGGTCTGGAAGGTGGCTGGGTAATAGGAGGGGGATTGGAATAGAGCTGGTGCAGTGGGAAGGAGGAGGCTGGAAAGGAGCTGACATGGGGGTTGGAAGGGAGTGAAAAAAGAGGGGAGGGAGGGGACTGGAGGGAAGGTGGGGGCTGGATGTGAGCAGACTCCTGGGGATAGGACTGGAAGGGAGCTGAAAACTGGGGATGGCATTGGAAGGCAGATGGACAGAGGGGAAGGTGACTGGAAGGGAGCTGACATGGGAGGGGACACTGGGACTGGACGTTCACTGATACCTGGGATGGTATTTAGACTAGAAGGGGCTGGACAGTGGGAAAGGAGGGGGACTGGAAGGGAATAGGCACCAGTGGCTGTGCTGGGAATGCAAGGAGGTTGACACTGGAAGGTACTGGGAGGGGTGGCTGTAAAGGGGGCTGATACTGGGGAGGGTTACTGCGACTGGAAAAAGGCTGATGGAAGAAAATGAAGAAAACAAAAATGGCAGAAGAACTATAGATATCACTGCTGCCTCCCCACAATTAGAGTGCCCCCACCTCCTCAAACTTTGTTCCCCACACTTTTTAACATTTTGAGTCCTCTAACTTTACTGATGCATTCTCTTGGGGTAAGCAGCTATCTGTTTGGGGATGAGATGCACTTAATCATTTGCAGACCCACTTAATCCAGATTTCTCTGAGTTTAATCATTGCCTTAATTCTCTCTCTCGCTGGTTAATGGACAATCATCTTAAACTGAACCTTGCAAAATTCCAAGCAATGTGGATAACAGACCACTTTTTCAACATAGACAAGGCTCCCCTCTGCCATGAACAAAAGTTACCCTTTGTCTAAGTTTTACAAATTCCAGGATGTTATCTTGATCATCAGTTGTCCTTTACACCACAGTGAGCTGCTGTCATGAAAGCAAGTTTCAAGGCTTTGGGTCGCATCTGTTTAATTCGCTCTTATTTGGATGAATCCGCATTGCTTACTCTTATTCATTCAATTAGTATCGCTGTATATAGTTCAACCCTGTTAGCCAAGTTGTTATTCCTGTTCCTTGTAAACCAAACAGAATGTTGTCTTGGTCGTTTTGTTATATTGTAAACCGCGCTGATGCCGAATAGTGCGGTATATAAGCAAATGTAATAAATAAATAAAATAAATAAATTGGCTAGATGATTGCAATTCTTTATAAAGTGGTCTGCCACAATCTTTGCTTAAACGCCTGCAAACAGTAAAATCTACGGCCATTAAATTAGCCACACATTCCAGTAAATTTCACTGGGTAACTCCCTTGACTTTCTGTGTATTATCGCATCAAATTCAAGATACCGCTTTATCTCTCTAATCTATTGATTCATTATGTCCAGGAAGGACTCTCTGGTCCTTTCAGCAAAATATCTTTGCAATTCAAGGGTGCAACAGGATACCACACAACAGGCAGCTTGTTATTACTTAGTGCCAGTACTTTAGAATTCCTTGCTGCAGGAGATTAGATTGGACTCCTCCTTTTCCAAATTTAAATTAGCTTTAAAGGCTTATTACTTTGTATTGGCATACCAAGATTAAAATTGTTAATTGGGCTTATCTGTTGTGCTTTCATGGAGATGGATTGTATCTCAAACTCTTTAATTTTGAACTATACTGTCCTTTGGGGATTTTCACTCCCATGATGATGTAACTACCTATATTTTTATATCCTTTTCTGAGCTTTTCTATCCTTTTTAAAATTTCAATTAAAATTATAATTTCAGTATATTGTAAATCGCTATTATGTGCAAACAAAGAGCAGTATAGCAAATTTTAAATAAATATAAACGTATCCCCAGAACTGCCTCCCAACCCCAGAACTGCCCCCAGAATTCCCAACCCCAGAACTGCCCCAAAAAGCGTAGTTACTAACCTATAACAGGTGATCTCCGGGAACAGCAGGAATTGAGTCTTCACATATGGGTATCGTCGGCACAGACGAAGCCCGCGCAGGAACGCTCCCCAGCGTCCAATAGGAAAGCTTTTGAGAGAATCCCACTGAGCCTGCGCTGCTGCCTTCCCACTTTTCCAACTCTCCCTCTTCAGGTGGGTTTGTAGCTGAGACAAAAGGAGAGAAGAAAAGAAAGAGAGAGAGATAGAGATACAACTCCTAGGGGAGGTGGGTGGGTTGTGAAGACTCAATTCCTGCCGTTCCCGGAAATCACCTGTTACAGATGAGTAACTACGCTATCTCCAGGAACCAGCAGGAATGTAGTCTTCACATATGGGGACTCCCAAGCTTAGAGATGCCAGGGAGATGACCTCAGAAAGCTGCAAAACCCAGGTTGAGATGGGTCATGCTTCCTCCCAAGGATCTCTGGTATCAAAACCCGGGACAGGGGGTAGGAGTTGTTCTAAGTCTGAAAGAGATGCTGGAGAACAGCCTAGCCAAATGAGGCATCCTGATAGGAGTCCTTGTCCAAGCAGTAATGGGCTGCAAAGGTGTGAACTGAAGACCAAGTGGCTGCTTTGCAGATGTCGTCAATGGACATAGAGCGAAGGTTGGCCATAGAGGCCGCCATTGCTCTCACATTGTGAGCTGTGACATGACCTTCAAGAGAAAGTCCCTTACTCTCATAGGTAAAAGATATACAGTCTGTAATCCACTTAGAGAGAGTTCTCTTGGAAACTGGTAAACCCAGGTGACTGGAGTCAAAGGCAACAAAAAGCTGTGAAGCCTTTCTATGTTGCTTAGTCCTCTGAAGGCAAAAAGCTAAAGCTCTTTTACAATCTAGAGTGTGAAGATTCCTTTCTGCACTAGAGGCGTGAGGCCTAGGGAAGAAGACAGGAAGGTAAACTGACTGGTTCAAATGAAAAGGCAAAACCACCTTTGGCATAAAGTGAGGATGAGTCCTAAGGACTACTTTATCATGGTGGAACCTTGTATAGGGAGGATCAGCCACTAAAGCTTGTAGCTCACTGATGCGCCTTGCAGAAGTGAGGGCAATTAGGAAGATTACCTTCCAAGAAAGAAACTTTAGAGATGTAGTGGCTAAGGATTCGAAGGGCGGTTTCATAAGCTGCCCAAGAACAAGATTTAAATCTCATGCCACGGTTGGTGGCTTAATGGGAGGTTTAGTCTAGGCCTCTCATAAACCGTGCTACAAGCGGCTGAGAGGAGACAGGTTGTCCATCAAAGGGCTTCTGGAAAGCCACAACGGTACTAAAGTGGACCCTTACTGAATTAGTCTTAAGACCAGAGGATGATAGGTGGAGGAGATACTCTAGTAATGCCTCTACTGGAACTGAAAAAGGATTAAGAACCTTTTTTGAACACCAGATAGAGAATCTTCTCCCTTAAAGGCATAGGCATGCCTTGTGGAAGGTTTCCTAGAGGCCAAAAGGATGTCTTTAACCTGTTGAGAGAGGTTGATATCCTGGAACTCTAAGCTCTCAGCAGCCACGTAATCAGGTGTAAAGACTGAGGATTCAGGTGCAAAAGATCCTGGAGCACATCCCAACTCCAGAGGTCTGGCTTGAGAGAGACATAGAAGCAGTGGATACCACATCTGTCGTGGCCATCGTGGGGCTATGAGGATCATATGGCCCCTGTCTCTCTGAAGCTTGAACAGAGTCTTGGGAATGAGGGGAATGGGTGGGTAGGCATAAAGGAAGTCCTGACCCCAGTGGAGGTGGAAAGCATCCATTGCCTGACTGTTCTGAGCTGGAATTCTGGAACAGAATCAGGGAAGTTTGGCATTCTGAGGACTTGCAAACAGATCTATATCTGGAGTCCCCCAGATCCGAAAGATCCGAGCAATTTGCTCCGGATGAAGAGACCACTCGTGTGGCAGCAGTACTCGACTGAGTTTGTCTGCTAGAAGATTTTGTGTGCCTGGAAGATACACCACTAGTAGGTGAATCTGAAGGCCTCTTGCGAAGGACCAGAGGCGTAGAGCTTCGCTACACAATGCCTGAGAGCCTGTTCCACCATGTTTGTTCACATAGTTTTTGTCCAGACGGACAATCAGGTAGCCATGTTCTATCTTGTAGCTCAAGTGGTCCTGAAATACTCAGAGAGCATAGAAAATGATTCTGAGTTCCAGTAGATTTATGTGAAGACAAGCCTCCTGTTCGGTCCAGAGACCTTGAGTGGAGAGATTGTCCATATGAGCTCCCCCAAACCGACTTGGACGCATCCGTCGTCAAGGTAGCTTGGTGTGGTTGCTGCTGAAAAGGTGATCCTACGAGAAGGTTTTCTAGTAATTGCTACCACTGTTGGGATGAAATGAGGCATGCAGAGTTTCTGATTTTGTCCTCCAGGCGACCCAACGCCTGTGTCCACTGAGAGGCTAGAGTCCACTGGGCTGCTCGCATGTGTAGGCGAGCATAGGGGACCACATGAATAGTGGACGCCATATGCCCCAACAACTGAAGCATTTTTCGAGCAGTCAGGAAAGTTTTCATAGCTGCTTGAGAGGCTAGTTGGAGTATCAGAGCACAGCGGAGTTGTGTCAGGAAAACCCTTGGCTGCCGTGTGTCTAGAAGAGCCCCTATGAACTCTAGCGATTGAGAAGGGGCGAGATGGGATTTTGGGAGATTTATGACCAGTTCCAAATATTGCAGGATTTGCATTGTGCAGGAAAGAGCAGAGCTGGGTTCTGAAGCTGTTGATGCTCGGATTAGCCAGTCATCTAAGTAGGGGAAGACAAATATCCCTAGAGTCCTTCGAAATGCTGCTACTACTGCCAAGCATTTTGTGAAGACTCTTGGGGCAGAAGCCAGGCCAAAGGGCAGAACTCTGTACTGGTAATGTATTCCCTGAAAAAGGAATCGAAGAAACCTTCTGTGTTCCGCATGAATAAGGATATGTGTATGTGTGTCCTTTAGGTCTAGAGAACACAGCCAATCCTGACTCTAAATGTAAGGGAGAAGTGTTCCGAAAGACGTCATTTTGAATTTCTCTTGGAACAGATACTTGTTTAACTCTCTGAGATCCAAAATGGGCCTGTACCCTCCTGTATTCTTTGGTATGAGGAAGTACATGCATTGTGTGCCTTCATGTCAGTCCTGACTCCTGGCGACCCAGAAGCTCCTGGGTTTTCTTGGCAGTGTCACTGGAAGTAGATTGCTAGGCCTTTCTTCCGAGGCAATGGAGGGTTAAGTGACTTGCCCAAGGCCACAAGTTGCTAGTGGGAATCAAACCCTGGTTACCAAGCCAGTGTTCTAACCACTAGGCTACTCCTCCACATGAGGAAGTAGGGGGAGTAAAAGCCCAGGCTCTGTTGAGAAACAGGTACCTCCTCTATTGCACCCTGAGCAAGGAGAGAGGTGACCTCTTGACACAAGAGAGTGTGTGGGGGGGGGGGGCCCGAGAACTGAACTCTCTTGGAGTAGAGGGAGGGGGCATACTGTGGAAGTGGATTTTGTACCCCTCTGTCACTATGGAGAGAGTCCACTGCTCTGATGTTATCTGCTGCCACCTCTTGGCAAAAAGACAGAGTCTGCCTGGAATGTTGAGAGGCTCTGGACCTTTTAGAGGTAGGATGACTAGGTTCCCTAGGAAGGAGTCAAAGACCTTGTGGAGGCTGTGCCTGCTGAGCTGGTTGAACTCTGGGGACTTGAGCCTTTCTTTGTTGTTTGGGCTGCTACTCCCCCTTTTGGGGAGCATGGACTGGGTAGTGGACAGTTTGGGTGTAAGACGGATAGAATTTCTTTTTCTTGTTGAAAAAAGGTTTCTTAACTGCCATTTTCTTAGCTGGGTTGGCAGTGGTCCTGGATAGTCTATTCTAGGTAGTGTTCTCAGGCTCAAGCTGAGAAGCTTTATCCTGCCAGTCCTTGCCAAAGAGATTTTATCCCGTGCAAGGAATATTTTCCAGCTTGTCTTGCACCCACTGCTCTAAATCAGATGCTTGTAACCAAGTGATCCGACATGCACCGATAGAAATAGCAGAGGTTCTGCTAATGCATTCGAAACAATCAAAGGTTGCCCTGTTCATGAACTTAGAAACATTTTGGGCATGCTTAACAAGAATGATGAAATCGGCCCACTTGTCATTGGGAAGAAGAGGAGCCATGAGTTCCAAATCTTTTGCAACCTTTCGAAGAAACATACCCATATATTTGATACTATCATAAGAGGTATCGATAACACAAAGCAAGCCTTTATTCTCATATTCTTTGATATCTCATCTGCTTTCGACAATGTAAACCATGCCACCCTCATCTCTAGACTTGCCCAAATTGGCATTAAAGAAAAAACCCTCGATTGGTTTAAATCCTACTTCTCTAAAAGAACCCAATACGTTCAAATAGATCAAATGGCATCAGCACCTTTCCCACAAGAACAGGGCATCCCCCAAGGTTCTGCCCTCTCAGCTCTATTGTTTAATCTGTACCTGCAACCCATCTGTATGATTTTTAAACGCCATAAGATAAATTACCACATATATGCTGACGATATCATGTTATACTCACCTTTCGATGTGTCCAACCCTGACTATAACAATAGATATCAATGCCTATCAGAAGTAGAATTATGGCTGAAGTCAATGAACATGAACATTAACTTTAAGAAAACAGAAGCAATATTTATAACAAGAAACATGAACTTTACCCCACCATCTGAAATCAACACTGGAAAGACTATCATACCAGTTAAAGATGAAATTAAATATTTAGGAATCACACTCGACAGGACTCTCACCCTTACACAACATATAAAACAGACTGTGAAAGCCATATACTATAAGTTAAGGACTATCCAACAATTATGACCGTTAATAGATAGCTCCGACTTCAGATCAGTAGTCCAAACTCTAATAATGCCCCATCTAGATTACTGCAATGGTATTCTTCAAGGAACCACTAAAAAAAATCTACACACTTTACAACTAGCGCAAAATGTCACAGCAAGAATCATCCACAAAGCAAAAATAACTGACCACATATCTCCCATTCTCTACTCCCTGCACTAGCTTCCCGTGTCATGTAGAATTATATATAAAATCTTAGTTACCACGTTCAAGATTTTTAATAAAATAGCACCGTCCTTTCTCTCCACGCTCATCAATGTCTCACACGAAAACAGATTAAGAAGAAGAACAAACTTACACATGCTATCAGTCCCGAATTCCATCCGAAAAACAAATAGGAAGACAAGTAACTCTGCTTTTTCATTCTCCGCACCAACGCTGTGGAACAACCTTCCAATCGAGCTCAGAGAAATTAAAGACCTCCATCTTTTTAGAAATGAATTAAAAACTCACTTATTCACCTTGCACTATCACAACTTCCAACATGATAATGTTCAGAATCCACAGTCTAACATTGAACAAAGGCCATACTTTGACCCTACCTAAATATAATCCCACAGAGAACAGCCATAAATCCTTCTCAAGTAGCTAACTGAATTCAGTCGATCTTTCCCAAATGTAAATAGTCTCTTTTAATTTTCTTTGTATATAGTTCTAGGTTACGGCATGCTTTTTAGCCGAAGTTTTGATAGCTATTCTGTTGCTTAATCTGGGTTCAATGTCAAAAATGTTCTACAGTTGTTATATGTAAAATAATAGTTCTCTATTATTAAGTTTTATGTTCATTGTAAACCACCACTGATCTCTGGAAGAGGCGGTATAGAAAAATTGTATAAATAAATAAATATAAAGTATGTAAGAACTTATTCTGGCCAATAACATAGAGGCCTGAAAACATCGACAACCAAAGGCATTGAGAGTCCTCGCCTCACGGCCCGGAGGATTAGAAGAATGTGTCTTAGCACTTTTGATTTGGCGCATTGCCGATTCCACTACCATGGAATGTTGTGGTAATTGCATTTTTTGAAACCCGGGACACTGTGGTACCTGGTACATTGTATCAAGTCTCTGAGAATGTGGAGACACCATTATAGGTGTTTCCCACATCCTAAGCATGAGGTTATGCAAAATCCGGTGTATGGGAAGGGTTGCAGCCTCTTTAGGGGCTGCCGGATACTGAAGAATTTCTAGTTCTTCAGCTCTCGGTTCCTTCTCAGGGGTCACGGTGATCGAGAGGCCCTGAGCTATATCTCGTATAAAGCCTTGAAAAGACATATCTTCTGGAGGAGACATCCGTTGCTGTGGCGAAGAAGAGGGATCCTCTGGGAGAACCACTTCGGTATCGATAGAGTCATCGGAACCATCTGAATCGGAGGACTCAAAGTATCTACGGGCCGGGTGCTCTTGTACTGCCTGTCACCGGTACCGATCGAAGTCAGCATCAGAATGCCTCGATACTGGACCCTCTATGCCGGTCACCGATTCTAGGGCTGGCATGGGTGGAAGCATGGAGAGTGGTGCACCGGTAGATGCAGGTACATCCGGTACCAGTATTGGTACCGATGGCTGCGGAACCGATTGTAGCAAGTTTAGCGGTACCGAGGCTGCTAACAAAGCCACAAGACTGCGCTCAATGGCTAGGATACATTGATCCATGGAGCCTGCCGATGTCTGGGTGTCGGTACTGGCAGAGCAGACCACGACCCCAGAACATGGCACCAAGAATTCTCCAGAGGTGGAAGCTTCAGGAACATCCTGGGACCCCGTTAATGCTTTGGAGGCAAGTACCTCCCGCTGGGGTTGTTTGGCCGGTGTGTTCTCCTCGAGGGCAACGCTAATAGTATTTCGATGCTTAGAAGAAGATCTACCCTTTGAAGACCGGCCGGTCTTGGAGGAAGACCTGGGTTTGGTTACCTGAGATCCATGGAAAGAAGATGAAGCTCTGGACGATGTCGATGCAACCGACATTGCATCTGAGGCAAAGAGGGTGCTGAGTTTCGCAGCTCTATTCTGCAGGCTCCGCTTATGCATCTTTCTGCAAAGGAGACACTCTGATGGCGAATGGTCAGGGCCCAAACATTTAAGACACCAATCACGGGTGTCGGTAGCAGAAATGGTACTGCCATATTTTGAACATTTCTTGAAACCACTAGTTGGTTTCTCCATTTTAGAAGAAAATAGGGCCCAGTGCCCAAAATGGTGCCGAGGCACCAAGAAGGGAAGACCTTCAGGTAAAAAGAGTTTTGTTTTTTAAAGAAGGAAGAAGAAGAAAATAAAGAAGACACCGGTAGTACCGGTGTGAGCATCGACGGGAAGGCAGATGCGACCACAAAAAAGAAAATTTTCTGCGGTGACAGGGTTTGCTGCCTGTTGGCTCCACAGAAAATGAAAAACTGAAGAGGGAGATTTGGAAAGGCAGGAAGGCAGCAGCGCAAGTGCAGTGGGATGCTCCCAAAAGCTTTCTTATTGGGCGCTGGGGAGCGTTCCTGTGAGGGCTCCGTCAGTGCTGACGATACCCATATGTGAAGACTACATTCCTGCTTGTTCCTGGAGATCTATTTCTACAACTGTTTCCCACTCTCATAACTACCCCTCAAAATACCTAACCGTGGGAAGGGTTTTAGACATAGTTTAAGGTATGGGGGGGGGGGGGGGCAACAACCTGCAACAACCCCCACCCCCAAAACTAACTCCAACAATTACATCCTACTCCAAGCTTCCCAAACTACTAAAGCCCCTAAATTACCCATTTACCCCACTCCTCAAAACATCCCTCAAGTTCCTCTGATAACTAGCCCCCACTCTCAACTACCCCCAACTGCCCCTACCTTCCAAAAATTACCCCCCACTCCAGGGATGGCTCAAGGCAATCTGCTGCCTGAGGCGAGGGATGAGATGACGCCCCCCTCCACCCCCCTCTATAGTGTGTGGGTGGGGGACACTTTCTCAAAACTCCAGTCAGGGACTGAACCAAACCAAAAAGTCGATTAGATAATATGGAGGAAATGTAAGATGTTTGCACACCAAGGAACTAAAAGAATGAGCGAGAACCACAGCACACTTTATAAAACTAAATTATAACTCATTTTTATTTTGTTATAAACTGCGTTAGGGTTCTTGCTTTTTCTTTTTGAAGATATATTTTGCATCCACAGAACCCCCTTCCTCAACAGTGGGTGCAGAGCAGAACTAGGACATTCACCCACAGAACTCAGTTTCTTAAAAAAAAAAATCTGAGTCTGGTCATCTCACTAACAAACGTTTTCCAATACCAGGCACATTGGGAACTAATATAAAACCCTACAAAGGTCACCAAAGATCTAGAAGGCCAAATCTACCATACCATTACCAGCATAAACTTCCAAAACTCATACAAGGGGGCTACCCAGAAAAAAGCAGCAGTATAAATACTGCAGCGGGCCCTAGAACATCTAACACCTATTTGAAAAGCTCACTCAAGGCAAATTACTACAGTCCAGATCCCTGCGTACAAATTTCATTTTAACAGAACACACGGCCTTGGTCACACACTCAGAACACAGACTCTCACCAAATACAGAATAAGTGATCGCAACCTAAAGTAAAAATAAAATATTTAGGCAAAACTTAAACTGAAACCCCAAGAAACCCAACTCTGCATGCAGTGCAACAGCAGATGAGAGATGCAGCTCCCCATACTGTGTAAAGATAGCGCAAAGTCCAATCACTAAATTGAAAATAAAATTAATTTTTCTACCTTTGTTGCCTGACCATTTTATTCTTTGGTCATGCTGGTTCTGATCCGAGGCTTCTGCTTTCCTCTCTTAGCTCTCTATCTGCCGTTTCTTGTCTCTTCTTTTGTTTTCTTCACTTCCTTCCATCAGCCTATTTCCAGTCCCAGTAACCCTCCCCACATGTCAGCTCCCTTCCAGTTCCAGTGCCCCCTCCCTACCAGCCTCCTCCCCATTACCCAGCCCCAAGCGTCTGCTTCCTTCAGCCCCACCCCCAGGTGTCAGCTCCCTTCCAGTCCCACTCCAGTACCATCCCCAGGTGTCAGCTCCCTTCATCCCACTCCTCCCTTCCCTAGTGTCATCACTTTTCCAGTACCACTACAGTACCATCTTCAGGTATCAGCTCCCTTCCAGCCCCCACCTTCCCCCATGTCATCTCCCTTCCAGCCCTCTTTCCCTCTGTCAGCTCTTTTCTAACCCTCTGGTGTCAGTTCCCTTCCAGCGATCTCTTTCCCCTGTATCAGCTCCCTCCCAGCCATCTCTTTCCCTCTCTGTCAGCTCTCTTCCAGCCCTCTCTCCCCCCTTTCTTTCTGGTTTCCAGCCCTCTCTCCCTCCCCTGCCCCCCCATCAGCTCCTTTCCAGTTTCCAGCCCTCTCTCCCCCCCCCCGTCAGCTCCTTTCCAGTTTCCAGCTCTCTCTTGCCCCCTCTGTCAGCTCCTTTCCAGTTTCCAGCCCTCTTTTTCTCTCTCTGTCAGCCCCTTTCCAGCCATCTCTTGCCCCCTCTGTCAGCTCCTTTCCAGTTTCCACCCTCTCTTCCCCCCTGTGCAGCTCTATTCCTCTCTCTGTCTTTCCCCTGTGTAGCTCCACTCCGTTCCCCTTCCTGCTGCCCGCGAAGCTTCGTTCCTCTCTCCTTCCTGCAGCCTGCGAACAGGGCCGGCCCGTCCATTGAGCAAGAATGTTGTTTGCACAGGGCCCTGCGTTTCAGGAGGCCCCGCGCAAACAACATTCTGCATTAAAAAGGTATTTCCTGTTTCCCATCAGCCCCGGCGGGCTTAACAGAGCCGCAAATGGCAAACTCTCCCTTCGCAGCTCTGAAAGCCAGTGCCGAGGGGACTAAATCAGGGAGGGCTCTGCCGCGCAGGCAGGGGGGCCGTGGGACACTTGATTCTGCCACTGCCTCGGTGGCAGCGGCAGCAGCAGCAGTCAGTTTTTTTTTTTTTTAATTTTCCCCTGGGCTGATGGGGGGAGGGGGTTAGGACTGGTAATGGGCTATGGGCTGATGGGGGGGGTTAGGACTGGAAATGGGCTGATGGCGGAGTTAGGACTGGAGGTGGGCTGATGGGGGGTTAGGACTGGTAATGGGCTATGGGGGGCTAAGACTGGAAATGGGCTGATGGGGGCATTAGGACTGGAAGTGGGCTAATTGGGGGGTTAGGACTGGTAATGGGCTATAGGGGGGCTAAGACTGAAAATGGGGTGATGGGGTGTTAGGATTGGAAGTGGGCTGATGGTGGGCTTAGGACTGGTAATGGGCTATGGGGGGCTAGGACTGGTAATGGGCTGAGTGGGGGGGAGCTAAGACAGGAAATGGGCTGATGGAGGGGCTAGGATACGACTGGAAAAGGGCTGTTCAGGGGTGCTAAGATTGGAAATGGGCTGTGGTGGGGGCTTGGATTGAAATGGACTCATGGAGGGGCTAGAACTGGAAGTAGGCTCATGGGGGGCTTGGATTCAAAATGGACTGAGAGGAGGGGAGCTAGGATTTGACATGGACTGATGGTGGGGCTAGGAAAAGACTAGAAATGGGCTGATGGGAGGCTGGGATTGGAAATGAGTTGATGGAGGGACTCGGATAGGATGGGGGAGCTAGGACTGGAAAAGGGTGGATGGTGGGGCTAGTATAGGACTGGAAATGGGCTGATGTGGGGCTAGGACTGAAAATGGGCTGATGCGTGGACTAGAAGGGAGCGGATGCTGGGTGGGGCTGGAACTAGAAGGGAGCTGATGTCGGAGGAGGATTAGAATGGGATGGGATGGGAGAGTGAAATGGAGAGGGGAAAAATATTTTGTGTGGGAGGGAAGAAAAATCTTCAATTGGCCAGGTATTGGGAGAGTAAGTGGGGATTGAGGATGGAGGGGTAAAATTTGAATAGATGAAATAGGAATGAGGAAAGAGCAAAAGGAGAAAGATTAGTATGTTAAAGCAGATGTAGAGAGAGAATGGAAAAATCTAGAAGAGAGAAGAAAGGACAAATGGACAGCAGACGATGGAGAGTTAGCAGAAGACACGAAGAAACCAAAAGATAGTGGCTGGAGCAATTGCAACTGAAAAAAAATGCACAAAAGGTAGAAAAATATCTCTTTATTTTGAATTTATTAACTGGAATATGTCAGCTCTGGGAAATGTGCATCATTAATGTCTGTGCTTTGTTTAGTACAAGAGGAAATTACGGTAATTTATAGTTTTATTTCTACAGTGTTGTTGTACATTCCAAGTTTGGCTTTTGGGGTTCCCAGTTTAATTATTGTCTTCCTGTTTCTACATTGTGATTCCTTGTTTGGTGATGGTCTATGTTCTGCATGTGTAACTGAGCTGAGGTATTCTGTTTATGTAATTCCTATTTGAAATTGCCACTTGTTCTCTTTCCCCAGTAGGTCATGTATTGTTATTCTCTGAAATGTATTGGTTTAATATTTGCAGTGTTGCCTTTTGATAGGTAGGCTTTGTGAGTCCTGGTAGTGCTGTTATGATAAGGCGGGTTTGCTATAGGTTCTAATTGGGTAGTGTTTATAGTAGTTCCTAATGTGCCTGGGAGTTGGCATTGGATTATAGTAATGTAGAACTCTTTTAGTCTTTCTTTATCCATACACTCATTAAGAGGCATGTTTACTAAAAGTTAGTGTATGGTAACATTATGCAAATATTTATGCAAATAAGGCCCTGCAGCGAGTCTCCGCACATGGCCCCACACCCCCCCTTGGGCTGCCCCTGCCTGCGAAGCTTTGTTCCTCTCCTTCCTGCCGCCTGCAAAGCTTTGTTCCGCTCCCACTCCTACAGCCTCTGAAGCTCCATTCCACTCTCCCTCCTACCACCCGCGAAGCTCCGTTTCGCTCCCCTTCCTGCAGCCCATATTGGCTCTGTTATGCTCCTTCCCCTTCCCAAGCAGGTGCCATAGTAGTAATTTAAATGAAAAAGAAACCAATGTGGACCCTTCTGGCCCTTTGGAACCCCTGAAACTGCGTCCCGCACTCTAGTGTCACTTCCGTTTGAGGGCGGGATGCAGCTGCAGGAGTTCCAGAGGGCTGGAAGAGTCCGCATCACTTTCTTTTTCATTTAAATTACCGCTATGGCAGCTGCTTGGGAAGGGGAAAGAGCATAATGGAGCCGATATGGGCTGCAGGAAGGGGAGCAGAAAGGAACTTCGCAGGCAGCAGGAGGGGGAGCGGAATGGAGCTTTTTTTTGTTTGCTTAAAACTGAAGGCGGAGTGAGGCATCTCTTTTGGGGCATTTTTGCCACCCCCAAAAGTTTGCCACCTGAGGCCACGCCTCAGTCTGCCTCATTATAGAGCCGCCCCTGCCCGACTCCCCCTATCCCAACTAGCACCACCCCTCAAAACTAACTTCTAACTCTTCACCACTTCCACAAATTACCTTCTACAGCTACCCAAATTGCTCCATCCCCAGAACTACCTCCCCTCCAGGACTGGCCTAACTATTAGGCAAACTAAGCAGTTACCTAGGGCAGCAGCTTGGGGGGGGGAGGCGGCAAAGAGCAAAGCATTCAAAGCTAAACATTGTGTACACATGTTTCACATTTTAGTGCAGCTAGTGCATGGGCTGGGAAAGTGAAACTATCTGCAGAAAACACCATATGGTGTCGCAGCACAGAATATCACCGAATAAAGGTCCAATAATCAGATAGCTGAACACCAGCACAGTTGCACCAGAAACAGAGGAGGGAAGAACTGGCCAATGGCAGCAAGGTGGTGAGAAATACCCAAAAGGCCACATATATATATTTTTGACATGGGCATTGCTGTTTGGATTGTATGGACGTTTGATGATATTGAGTGTGTGAAGATCTGGTTATCTTCTGCCACTATGCTCTGAGTTTTGAGGTCTATGCTCCAGTTTTTAAATCCTACACAGAAATAAACCCCTCAAGATAGATGAATACGAGAGATTTTTCTTTCTTTCCTTCCAGTTTTTATGGTTATTACTTTTGAACTCCTCTGTGGCTATGTTTAGTTTTATTTAGAATATATGCAATAAGTGTTAATCTACCGCAGCTCTTGGGACCACGTCAACCCCTTATTTGGGGCCCTGGGCAAACTTCAGAGAATATCATTCCCCCAGCAGCAGAAGAGAAAGGCATGGCCACAATCTCAGCCCAGATGCAAGCTGTCTACCAATGATCAGGGCTGCATTTACCTATCCCACTAGAGGACAGCAACCTTGGGCTGGAAGGACTGGGATTTCTAGTCCCACAGGTGCTCCTTGTGGTCTTGGGCAAGCCACTTAACCCTCCATAGCCCATGTTCCCTGTAAATAGTTATCTCCAAGTTACAATGTCCTGTTCAATGTAATTTCAGTTTGTTCAATGTAAACCGCACTGATGCAGAATAGCGCGGTATATAAGAGAATGTAAATAAATAAATAAATATATACCCAGATAGGGCCTATAGATTTTGGCAACTGACATTCCCAAAATCTATAGGCCAATATAGATTTTGCCTACAATTTACAAGCTATTTACAGCAATAGATGCTGACAGACTATATAACCATATTGATTCCAACAATATCAAGGCAGTAAAACAGAAAGATAACAAAGACCAGCTATTGCTAAACAAAGCCATCATGGGTAGCGCTAAGAAAAGCAGAAATCTCAGTGTAGCATAGATTGACTATAAGAAAGCCTTTGTCGGTGTCTCACACTCCTGGATCATAAATTGCCTTGAAATGTACAAAATACATTCCAAGAAAATGTGGCAAACCACACTCCACTTACAGTATGCAGACAGACAGTTCACCATTCTTAATATCAAGATCCAGTGAGGAATATTTCAGGGGAGACTCTTGTTTTATATATAGCACTTAATCTTTTGAGCGTACACTTCTTAACTCTTTGGGGTATGGGTTTAGCCTTAACCCTAAAGCTGACAGACCCAGAGGTTTGTAGATTGCTCAAAGCTCTATATTCCCAGTGATAAACATCTAGCAGAGCAACGCCATCCAGTAAAAAGCTTCACAGATGACATCAGGGTGACCTTTGGCCTGAAAAAATGAGCTATGGCAGCCTTCCTTGGAAGAAAACTGAGGACAACTGAAAACATCTCTGTAACTGATGACTGTAACATAAAGGAACTTGAACATGAATGTACAGATATAAATACCTAGGAGTGGAGGAAGGAACAACAGTTCTGCATAAAGTATTGATGGAAAAGACCAGCAAAGAGTATTACAGGAGGTTGAAGCTATCTCTGGAAAGATCACTAACGTCAAAGAATAAGATACAGGCCATCAATCTGCTTGCAATCCTTGTACACTTGTATAGCTTTGGAATTGTAGATTGGCTTCTGAAATATCTTGAGAAACTAGCTGCATGAACAAGAAAACTCCTCCATGCCTAAGAGATAGTTTATAAGAATCAGTGTATGCCGAGACTGTATATCCCTAAAACTGAAGGAGGAATGAGCCTCATAGAAACTGACTATACATACAGAGTGACCATCATAGGCCTCCAGGCCTACTTAACAGGATCTATAGATCTGAATGAATGAAAAGTATTGCAATATAAAAGTAAACAGCCAGAGTCTGTATCCATTATTAAACCAGGAGAGGCATTCCGACAATCAGAAGGAATGGATGAGAATCCACCAGTATACACAAGGAAAGAAGCAACAGAATTTTCAAAACAAAAGAAAAAAACTCTTCAAAGAATCAGATCAGCAAATGAGGAACAACAAATGGCAAATTTATAAATACACCGGAAAATACAAAGCACTACTCCAGGGGCTATTTGTTGATCAAAAAAGGACTCATGAGTGGTTAAGGAGAGGTGAATTGAAATCTAAGGATAAGAGATAGATAGTTGCAGCCCGGTACAGTAGATTATGGACAAGATGACTCATAACAAGCATAGAGAAAACAGGTAAAAAAGATATGCTGATTCTGTAGGAAAGAGGTAGAAATGGTTACTCATCTTGTAGCTGGTTGTGAAGTTCTGAGAGCAGAAAATTTCTAAATAGAAAGACACAAAAAGGTGGCACATCTTGTAGCAGCAAAGCGCAGACAAACCAATGATACCAGGAGTCTGTTCAAAAGGTCCAAATCATTTATTTGTGCACAAGTCTCGAACCAATCAATTTCAAAATGGCTGAGCAAAGTTTTCAAGCATTACAACACTTTTATAGACTTCTGTTCCATTCTAGTATAGAAAAACATTTCATTGGTCCCGGTAACCTCCCGTACCTCCCGTATCTCTTCTATTGGTGCCGGTACTGATAAGGTTATCCAGTTTTGTACCTACAGTTTGCATGACTCCTGCATACCCCCCTTCTAGGCCCAATACAATGGTCAGTTCATCAACTTGTTACTTTCACACTCTCAAGGTTATAGAACCAATTTGTGCGTGCAGAGGAGCTGGGCTCTGCAACTCATCTGTCAGCACTCCCAATTATTTCTTTGCAGATGTACTTTTTCTTATCAGTAACTTTTAAACATGTCTTTTCTGTATTTTTCCATCTTTCAATACTGCAGTTCTGCTTACCTAAGCTAATTCAATACTTCTACTGAGTTCTATCTTACAATAGCAGCATATTGGGGGATGTGCAATCCTATATGCCTCTCCACAGGCCTCATTTACAGGTCAAGCTAGCCATGCTGGCCTGCTTATGTTCAGACACTGTGGGTCACAGGCCTGCACCTGCCACAATCTCATCCATAGCTCTATTGGAAAAGCACTGGGATCATGACTCCAAGAGAATTACAGAGAATGCAGAAGTTCTGAAAATTTGGGGCATCCCATTCCAATGGATAAGAAACTGGATGCAAGGAAACTTGACAGTGGTAAAGGAGAAAAACACTAGAACAATATTGATAATAAAGGTGTCGGCTCTAAGCAATTATTTTGTGAATCGTATAGAGAGGGAGAAGATCCTGAAGTACCAAAAAACACAGAGACCAACAAAATGTGGCGGAAAGATACGGAAATATTTTCCATTGCAGTGGGATCCACGGGCCTGATTAAGCAGAATTTCAATCATACCTTGTTACATCTTATGAACTCCAGAAGGAAGCTCTCTTTGGCACAATGCAAGTACTTTGGCAAGCATTAGCAATAAATATGAGAGACTGAAATCATACTCCACATATAGTTATATAGTCTGTCTGGCAGACGTTCATGACTGTCATTGTATGTGTACAACCAACCCTTTTGGAGAAATTGCCCAGTTCCCAAGTGTGTATGCTCTGAAGCAGAGTGTGAAACACAGTGCAGGTTGTTTCACCCAGAGAATGAAATCACAAGTGCCCCCATGACCATGTGCCAAGGCCTCTGCCACTGTCAAGTGCATGTGCAAAACAACTGTGTCACTATGTCTAGGTGTACCTTCAGAGGCATATACCAAGCCAAGCTCAGGCTGGCCAATATGTCACCATCACAAATAGAACAACCAGGACCTGGCTTGCTTTAGGACCAGAGACAGTCCCAGAATTGGTTGAAGGTATTGCCACCCTAGGCAAATCTTAAGCCTTTTGCCCCCCCCCCCACCCCCCTCATATCCGGCCAGCTTTCAGAATCTATTGTTTAGCTTAGAATGCCTTGCTCTTTTCTGCCCCCCTAGAAGATGCTGCCCTAGGCAGTTGCCTAGTTTGGGCAATGGTTGGGCTGGCCCTGCTTAGGACATGCCTCAGACAGTAGAACTAGACATGACACACGATATACTGGTACTGAGACCCTGGAACGTTCACTGGGCCAGAATATGGCACATAGGGTGTGGCACCTTGCCTAGAACCAGACACACTTGAGAAAACATAAGGAATGAAGGTTCACAGCACCACTCTGACATGAAACAGAAAGGGGAATTCTCGACTGGGTTTAGGCCAGTGTGTGGCACAATGGGTGCATTTGGAAGTCAACTGTTGTCCAATCAGGGGTCAACAGTTCAAGGATAGCCCATGCCACCTTCTACTACTACTACTACAAGGTGTACGCAGCACTGTACAAACAGATAGAGATGACAAGTCAAAGGATTAGAATAAGGGGGAAAAGAGGGCAAGGAGACACAAGGAAAGAAGGGGGTCCAGGATCTAAAAGCAGCTTTAAAGAGGTGAGTCTTTAACATGGTCTTGAAAAGGGACAGAGATGAAGCCTGACATACAATCTGGGAGTTTGTTCCAGGCATAAGGAGCAGCAAGGTGAAAGGATCAAAGTCTGGAGTTGGCAGTGGAAGAAAAGGGCAAAGAGAGAAGCAAGCCAGAAGAAGAGTGAAGTTCATGAGGAAGGGTGTAGGGAGAGAGAAGAGAGGAAAGGTAGAAAGGAGCAGAAGAGTAAATGCACTTATAGGTTAGAAGGAGAAGCTTTAATTGGATACAGAAATGGAAGGGAAACCAATGAAGTGATTTGAGAAGAGGGGTTATATGAGAATATCGAGGCTAGTGAAAAATTAGTCACGCAGCAGCACAGCAAACAGACTGAAGGGGAGAAAGGTGGCTAAGAGGGAGACCAGCAAGAAGGAGGTTGCAACAGTCGAGACGGGAAGTAATTAGAGAGTGGACAAGTGTTTTAGTAGTGTGTTCAGAAAGGAAGGGGCACATTTTGTTAATGTTATAGACAAAGAAACTACAGGTTTTAGCTATCTGTTGGATATGTAAGGAAAAGGAAAGGGAGGAGTCAAAGATGACCCCAAGTTTGTAGGCTGAGGAAACAGGAAGTAAAAGAGTGTTATCCACAGAGATAAAGGAGGAAGGGGAGAGGAAGGTTTAGGGGAAAAAATAAGAAGGTCAGTTTTGGCCATGCTTAATTTCAAATGGTGGTGAGACATCCAGGTGGCAATGTCAGACAGGCAGGCAGACATGCGAGACTGGAGTGTCAAGGAGATATCAGGTGTAGAAAGATAGATCTGAGAATCATCAGCATAAAAATGATACTGAAATCTATGGGAAGAGATGAAAGTACCAAGGGACTGGGTGTAGAGAGAGAAAAGAAGAGGGCCAAGAATAGATCCCGGGGTATACCAACTGAGAGTGGGATAGCAGTAGAGGAGGAACCACCAGAACAAACACTGAAAGAGTTATGGGAGAGATAAAAAGAGAATCAGGACAGGGCAGAGTCCCTAAAACCAAGAAAGGACAATGTGTCAAGGAGAAGGTGGTGGTCACGCTGTCAAAAGCAGCAGAAAGGTCAAGAAGGATGAGGATAGAATAAAGATCTTGGATTTAGCCAGGAATAAGTCCCTAGAGACTTTGGCAAGTGCCATCTTGGTAGAATGAGAGGGATGAAAGTCAGATTGAAGTGGATCCAACAGGGCTTGAGAGGAAAGAAATTCAAGACATCAATGCCATCCACCTACTGCTCAGCTTTCCAAGCAATCATATCACCGCATTTTGACTACTGTAATTCCATCTATCAAGGTCTGCCAAAAGCCACACTACTTCCTCTACATACCATCCTACACACTGTGGCACGCATAATTCAAGGAGCATTAAAGTATGACCATGTAACCTCCATCCTAAAACAGCTATATTGCTGCCACTACTCAGCCGTATATGCTACAAAATTCTACTCCTGACCTTTTAAATCATCAACAACCAATCCTCACACTACCTACAAACTTTACTAAATACCACCAAACCAAGCAGAATGAGAAGATAGAATACAACAAATATGCTGAACGTACCGCATGAGAAAATCAAAAGCACTCAGTATACCTGCAATGCAATGTAATGTGCAACGTGTGCCTTCAAGTCATAGAGCATTTGAATTATATGCTCCAACCCTCTGGAACTCTACCTGGAATTCTCCGATCTACCTATGACCTGTCCATATTTAAGAAATTTCTCAAAACGTATCTATTTAATGAACACTTCAGTTCCATCACATAATCCGTCGTCCCTTCTATCTAACTCTCCTTTCCTCACTCCCCCCCCCCCACCCACTGTATAACGTAGATAACAAATATTTATGTACATAAGTTATAATATTTAATAATCATGTAAATACCCATCACTTGAGTGATTCATTATGTATATAAGTTCCAGTGTTCATTGTAACAATCTGTTGTTGAAATGTACACTGCTCTGCCCCAGTGAAAAGCAGTATAAAAAAACAGTCAAATAAATAAAAATAAATAAATAAATGTATTAATTTTATGTTTGGTCAGCAACCATGGCCTTCCTACTAAGGAACAGAAATGCATGGTCAAGAACAGCAACCAGGCACCCCCACATCACGCCCATATTGAAATCCCTACACTGGCTACCAATCTCATCCCGCATCAGGTTCAAGACCATTGTCCTCACGCATACAGCCCTCCTCAACACTATAGCGGAATAGCTACAGCTACTAATTGAGCGCCCCAACAACAGCAGACTCCGGCGCCAAAACACAGCATATCTCCTCCTTCTACATGCACAGTACTCCAAGAAATCACAACGCACCTGCCAAAGAGCCTTCCAATTCTATGCCCCCACCAATTGGAACAAACTACCGCCCACCTTACGGGCCCTCCAATCCCACATCCTCTTCAAAAAACATCTTAAGACCTTTCTTTTCGAAGTACACTTCAACACAGCCACTGCCACAAACCATACACACGAGCACACCCCGCCCACCCTCTCCACCCACACCACTCAACTCCCATAAACAGGCTAACACAATGCCTCACCGGATAGCAGCTATGTCATTTGTAAATAATCACTTTGTTCTCCTGTACAATTGTAACAATATAAATTTTATACAAGTTATCTGTACATAGTTCCAACTGTTCATACAAAAAGTTACTACTTGTTTCAATGTAAAATGTTTCAATGTAAACTTTTTACCAGTTAACTGTACATAGTTCTAATTAGTCCATGTAAACGTTACGACTTGCTCTATGGAAACCGTTTTGCCTTGAAAAACAGTATATAAAACCAGTTAAATAAATAAAATAAATGTGTGGAAATGAGATGCACAGATATGAAATTGGCCACATGCCAAAGACAATGCTGCAAAATATCATGCAAAGTCCACAATATTAACCACTAAATTTTATCCATGTGATTGCACAATTGCACTACCGCCCAGCACAGTCACTGTAACATCCCTCCATAGTGCCAAAGCTATGCAGATGGATGGGTGGTTAATGCATGAGCCTGGGCGGATGCCATATGGGAAATGTGTGAAGCCAGTCCCCTCTAAGAAGATTTAGGGGGCTCACAGTTAGGAGGTCAGTCATTATCTGTGTCTTCTCATTCAAGAGATATATGCTCTCATGTCCTCAGGTCTGTCAGGATCTGCACTCTGAGGGGTGGCCCATCATGATCGCTGTGCCTTGTACATCTACAGGTTGTAGTTTGGGGAGTTCTACCAGGGCTCATTCCCCTGCCGGAATCCAGCCCTGGCAGTGTACAGCAGGAGTGACAATACTCAAGCCTACTCCATATCCTGGGTATCATCTGAGCTTCAAGAGGCTCCACACAGCTATGCTTTCAGATTTTACAATTGCCTGATTCTTTTTAATATAAATTTTAACCATTGGATATAAGTTTTCAGGAATATTCTGACTGCCTACATTCTTTGCATAGCCTTTAAATCAGATATCTGAGGGTGCCCTCAGTTCATGTAAGGTCTACTGGCCAGAGACACTTGTGATATACAGCTACTTGGACTAGAAGTACACATTTGCTTTTAGATTTGCAGAGACCTGGTCTTCTACCTACTTAATTTTGCAGCAAAGATATAACTGTTAAGGTTACAGGGACCTTTGCATAATAGGCTGATACATAGAAGTAAGATTTCAGTTTGAATATTTCAGTTTCCATTGTCTGTTACAAGCCTGCTTCACAGGGACTGCTTAATCAGCATGTTGTATATCCAATGCAATAACTGTGGCGCTTTCATTGAGACAAATCATTTGGAACCTAAGAACTTGCCCTATATGCCTCAAGTTAGCTGCTATGCATAAAGAATTGGCTCTACTAACGGAAGAATTAGTTGCCATTAAACACACCTCTTCTAGGGTACAAAATGAACAAAATCCACCACTGCTCCAACAAAGAATCAAACAGCACAGAAAAAAATGGATCACAGTGGGCTCTGGTAGGTGTGACCTGTAATGCAAAGACACCCTATACATCAAGAGATATCCCTGCATAATGCCTTCACTGCCTTGGAGAATGAGGGTGCCCAATCCGTGGAAATTGAAGTGTCTTTAAATGAGAGAGTCAATGCCCAATCTACTGATAATGCACCAAATATGAAGAGAAAAATCACAAAACAGAAAACTACTACTACTTGGAGATTCCATCATCAGAGGCACCAACTTGGTTCAAAGGACAGAAGATGGTCAAATGCCTCCCAAGCTCTTCAGCCAGCAGGAATACAAACCAAATTGTTGGTATAGTTAGTGCAGAAAGTAAGCACTCCAAAATTGATGTTGTCATCCACTTGGGTACAAATGACCTGGCTAGAAACAGTGCCTCTGCAGTTCAAAGAGACTTCCAGACACTGGGAAAGAACCTCAAGTCCATTATTAACACTGTACCATTCTCAGAAACTTGGTAAGAAGGCAGAGAGGCTGCATCACATAAACAACTTTAATACATGGCTCCAAACCTGGTGCAAACAAGAAGGATTTAGATATATGAGAGTGACTGGCGAAACAGATGGATCAACAAGAGGCTATATACTGTGCTGATGGACTACATCTCTCCATCGCAGGGAAAAAGATCCTAAGTGAAAAATTCAGGCAGTATGTGGACAGGCATTAAAACTAGGGAAAGAGGGTGATGGATGGAGAAGGACAAGTTCAGGACACCACTCCCAGCAAAAGCATAATGACATTGGAAACAGTCACACATCATTGATAAGTGGGAAGATGTGTGTAGAACAATATCCATGCAAAACATAGGCAAACCAGTCAAGAAATGCTGGAAAGCAATGAGCACAAATGCTCGAAACCTAGCCAACAAAGTTCCCAACCTGGAAGCCCTAATGATGGAAATGGATTTGGACATTGTGGCCATTACAGAAACATGGTTTAATGAGTTGCATGAATGGGATATAGCCATAGCTGGCTATAATCTATTTAGAAGAGATAGAGAGGGTAAAAAAGGAGGAGGAGTAGCTCTATATGTCGAAAGCAATATTAAAGCTGCCGAAATGCAGGGGAAGCGTTGTGGATTGTGTTGGGAAGAGGAGATGGCACTGTCATCCATATTAGTATAGTCTAAAGGCCTCCAATTCAAACCAAAAGAAATGGATAGCACACTGATTATTGATATTGCAAAGATAGCCATGAAGGGGAAAGTGATCATAATGGGTAACTTTAATCTAAACGATGTGGAAAGAAGTTAAAAAATTGTTGATGCCTTCCAAGATGCATTACTTAGACAAGTGGTGATGGAACTGACTAGGGAGAGCTCGGTGCTGGATTTAGTGCTTATCAATGGAGATAGCGTGTCAAATATCTGGGTGAGTGCCCATGTGAGCAACAGCGATCATCACACAGTGTGGTTTGAGATAAAAGCCAAGGTAGAATCAAATCACAGCAAGCTCAAAGTTCTAGACTTCAAAACAATGACTTCAGTAAAATGGCCAAGTACCTGAAGGAGGAGTTAGCAGAGTGGGAGTGGATAAGGGAAGTGGAATTGCAATGAACTAAACTAAAGGAGGCAATAAAAGGAGCAACAGATACATACATAAGGAAAGTAAATAAAAACAAGAGGAAAAGGAAACCTATTGCGTTCTCCAAAGAAGTGGCTGCAAAAATAAAGCAAAAAACACAGCTTTCACATGATTCAGAAGTTCACAAACAAAGGAACACAGAAAAGAATACAGGATAAAGCTAAAAGAGACAAAAAGAGAAATAAGGATAGCAAAAGCAAAAGCAGAGGAAAAGATGGCTAAAGATGTGAAGTCTGGCGACAAAACTTTCTTCAGGTATATTTGGGAGAAGAGGAAAATCAGAGGTGGAATTGCAGTACTCAGAAGTGCTGGGAACGGACTCGTGGAAGTGACATTGAAAAAGCGAAATTGCTAAACAAATACTTCTGCTCTGTTTTTACTAAAGAAAATCCTGGAGAAGGACCACCTGTGACTCCCAAATATAAAAATGGGAATGAAGTAGATACCACACCATTCACAGAAGATGAGGTGTTAGAACAACTTGCAAAACTGAAAATGGACAAGGCCATGGGACCGGATGGGATACACCCCAGGATACTGAAAGAGCTCCGAGAGGTTCTTGCAGGGCCGTTAAAGGATGTTGTTAATAGATCCTTGGAGACGAGAAGTTCCACAGAACTGGAGAAGGGCTGATGTGGTACCTCTTCACAAAAGTGGTAACTGGGAAGAAGTGATAAACTACAGGCCAGTAAGTAATGGAGACGCTCCTGAAAGAGCAAATAGTGAATTTTCTAGACACCAACAGGTTGCATGATCTGAGGCAACATGGTTTTACCAAAGGACAATCTTGCCAAACAAATCTGATTGAGTTCTTTGAATGGGTGACCAGAGAACTAGATCAAGGCCATGCAATGGATGTAAACCACCTGGATTTCACCAAAGCCTTTGATACTGTTCCTCATCGGCTTATCAATAAACTCAGCAGCATGGGGATGGATCCCAAGGTGGTAAACTGGATCAGAAATTGGTTGACTGACAGATGATAGAAGGTGATATGGTAAACGGAACTCACTCGGATGAAAGGAAGGTGATTAGTGGTGTGCCCCAGGGTTCAGTCCTGGGACGGGCACTGTTCAATGTATTTGTGAGTGATATTGCTGAAAGACTGAATGGAAAAGTCTGTCTTTTTGCAGATGACACAGAAATTTGCAACAGAGGAAGGCAACCAAAATGATCTGGATCCTGCCTCAGAAGACTTAAGAAAAGAGACTTGAAGATCTAAGTATGTACACTCTGGAGGAGAGGAGGGACAAGGGAGATATGATTCAGACCTTTAAATACTTAAAGAGTATTAATGAACAAACAAACCTCTTCGAAAGATGTGGAAGCTGTAAAACTAAAGTGTATAATGAAGCTGCAAGGGGGTAAATTGAAAGGCAATGTCAGGAAATACATTTTCACTGAAAGGGTGGTGGATGCTTGGAATGCCCTCCCAATGGAAGTGGTGGGGGCAAATACAGTGACAGAATTCAAAATGACATGGGACCAACACAGTGGATCCCTTTATAGCAACAGGATAAAATCATAATAAGCATAAGTATCTCTTATATCTCAAAAATAGAGGTGATCTACATGGAGCGGTGGGTACATCCCTAAACAAAGGCATGGGGAGGGGTGACCTGCACGAAGCAACAGGTGCACCTGCTCTTGTCGCCTTGTTGTGCAGACTAGATGGACCATTATTTATTTATTTATTTAACATCTCTTATATACCGCGCTATTAAAATCAGCGCGGTGTACATCGAACAAAATATACTGCAATGTGTACAGGTAACATCGAGTTTACAGAGAACAAGGGAATATATAACATGGAATAACAGGGATAACTATGTACAATCAACATTATACTATGAATATGCTTTTATTATATACCATATTTAAACTCGAGTGGATATTGTACGTGTATTCATGGGTGGCATGGGTCAATAGTAGTAAAGTGAAATATCGTGGGGACTAACCATTTTCTGGTTGGATTAAGGTGCTAAGGTGTTTGGTGTGAGTGGGAGGCCTGTTGGCTGTGTGAGTGTCCATGGTCACTTCTGGGTAGTATTTTGTGAATAAGTGATGCTTTACGGCTTTGCGGAATTGTAATAGGCTTTTGATGCCGCGGATTTCATGGGGAAGTATATTCCAGTTCCTGGGTGCGAATAATGAAAAAGCTCTGTTTGATGTAGCTTTAGTACATGATGTCATCATCTTGGGAACTATTAAGGTGTTCATAGTTGTAGTCCTTCTGTTTCTATTTTCAGGGGTGTTATGGATTAGTTTTCTGATTGGTGTTGGTGGGTAGATATTCATGGCTTTGAAGGTCAAGACTAGTGACTTATATGAGAGTCTGGCTTGTAGTGGTAGCCAGTGTAGGTCTTTCATGATAGGCGTTATATGAGCAGACCTTGGTGACCCAGAGAGGACTCTTGCAGCTGTATTCATAGCCAGACAAAGTGGATTTAAGGTTGATTGAGAGAGCCCGTGGAGGATGATGTTTGCAAAATCTAGATGTGGGAGGACTAGTGCCTGGAAGGTTGATCGGTAATCAGTATAGTCCAGTAGTGGACGGAGGTGGCGTAGTGTTCTGATCTTATGATATATATTCTTTGTCACATTCTTCACATGCATTGTCATATCCAGGTGTTGATCTAATGTTATGCCGAGGTATCGGATCGTGGGTTTGGACGTCAGTTCTATGTTGTTGACCAGCAGCGACGGAGGAGGTACGAACTTAAGATTCCTTGTAACAAATAGGACATCAGTTTTGCTATGATTTATTCTTAGGTTTTGAGTCAGCAGCCATTCAGCTACTGCTCCGAAGCAGTTGATTATTGGAGTAAACACTGGTTGGTCAGTTTTGAACGGCATGTATATGAGGATGTCATCAGCGTATGCCAGGCATTGCACGTTGAAGGATCTGATCAATTCGCATATCGGCTGCATATAAATATTGAACATTAACGCCGATAGTGAAGATCCTTGTGGTACACCTTGAGACTGTAGTAATGGTTCTGAGGATTCCTGGCCTGTTTTAACTTGTTGCCACCTATTGGAAAGGTAGGATCTACACCATTCCAGTGCTGTGCTTCGAATCCCCTTCTCTCTCAGACGTTGCAGTAGTATATCGTGGTTCACAGAATCGAAGGCAGCGGAAATGTCTAAAAAGATGAGAACAAATCCTTGTTTGATGTTGTTTATTCCTGTGATCAGATCGTTGAATAGGGTTGTAAGGATTGTGTCGACTCCATGTGCTTCTCTGAATCCATGTTGTGATTTGTCTAGTGGTGCTTCTGTGTTAATGTGATGCTGGAGTTGTTGTTGGGCAGCTTTCTCGATGATTTTTGCAAGCTGGGGGATGCTTGAGATTGGCCTAAATGATTCAACTTTGGATGGATCAAGCTTACTGTTTTTTAGTAGAGGCTTGATAGAGGTGTGTTTAAGACTCTGGGGGAATGAGCCTGTTAGAAAGGACTGGTTCAGTATTTTGCATAGGATTTGGCTTAGATCATGTCGCAGATCTTTGATCCAGTTGGCTGGGCATGGGTCGTTAGGTGCCGTGCTAGGATTGATGGAGGCGACAATTTTCTCAATTTCACTAGATGATATAGTATTGAAGTTGCAAAATGGAGTTATTTGAGATGCCTTAGGTGATATAATGGGGTTGATGGTATTTATGCTTGTGCTGGCCTTAATCATTTTTGATTGCAGGTAGTTTGCATAGTCCTGTGGCCGAGGCATTGCAGGTTGGGCTGAAACTGGCTCTCTTGTTATGGATTTTACTAAGTTGAATAGAGCATGAGGTTTATTGATGGAGCGTTTCAGTAGGTTTGTGTGGTATAGCTTCTTACTCAGTGTTACCTTCTCACGGTGGGTAGCTAGGTGTGAATTGTATGTTTCAAGGGCTTCTGGTGAGTGGGTTTGGCGCCACTGTCTTTCAAGTTTGCGTAGGTGGATGAGAGATGTACGAAGGTCAGTAGAGAACCATGGTCCGTGTTCTCGTTTTCTTATTTTCTTATCCTTGTGCACTGGACATGAGGCGGCTCTGAGGTTCTCGTCCCATTTGGATACCAGGTCATCTAAGTTGAGGGAGGTGTTGGTCAAGAGTGGTTGGAGGTTATCTAGGACCTTGTCACGGTTGAGAGGTTGAAAACGGACTGCGTGGGTTCCGGGTGAGTTAGATGGTATTTGACTCACGTGAGAGGTATAGGTGGGTATATTGAATTGAATAAGGTTGTGATCAGACCATGGTACTGGTATAACCGATAGTTCAAGGGCTTGGTGTGTTAAGGTGTTGGAATGGGGTGCGAAGATGAGGTCTAGTTTACCTCCTTTAGTGTGGGTGGGAGAATCGACATATTGTTTGTAGCCTAGATCCCCTAGTGCGTCTAGAAATGCTTCTGAGTGGCTGTCATGGAGAGATGGGAGGTTGAAATCACCAACTACCCAATTTGGAGAGCGTGAGGTGGATGTTGCGCATGCGAGCTCGATTATTGTTGGAAGGTCATCCGGTGATGGGGAGGGTGCTCGATAAAGCAGGTTGATTGAGCAGAGTTCATTAGATATAGTGAGGGAGTCAAGGTGGGTTGAGCTGGAGGAGTTGCATAGCTTGAAATTAAGATCTGTTTTGGTGAGGATGAGCGTTCCGCCTCCTTTTTGAGTGGATCTGTGGCATGTGCATGCTGGTCTTTATCTGCTGACATGTACTATGTTATTATGTTACTATATGTGTGAGCCTGGAAGCTGTCCAGACTAGGACACCTACACATGTCACGGATTGTCAGCATCTCAACATTACAGAGAAAGGGCCATTGGAGTACATACATGGAACAGGATCCTATACTGTAGATATACAAACTAATGATCCAGGATGTGCATTCCATGCAGCCCAGGACCAGTGGATCAGTGGGTAAAGAGGAGAAATGGAATCAGACATTCAACACAAAGTTTACTGCAGGACCCCAAGGGATATCATGATGGAAATCAGTCCTTTGGGGGCTGACTTCCATCATAGGCAAAGCCACTGGATTGAGGACAGGGCTTGGGAATTGCTATCTTAAGTGGACAGGAATGCCACAGCTTCTGCATCTACCTGCCCAAAACAACCAAGTGTGTCTGCTACATCCACCTCTAATTCCAGGATATGGTCCTGTGAGGGATATGTGGGCCAAACATTTCCTTGGCCAGTCCCATGAGCACCTCTGATGCAGACCCCATCTGTAATGACTCATGTGGCACAACATATAGTGCCTGTAACCACATACACATTATACATGGAGATCTAATTGCATGCATGCCAAGTCAGGGGAGCCACCTAGCATAGAAATGCCACTGTGTATATGCCCACATTCTGTGGCTGGGTGCCTCTGCATATTGACTCCCCCAGCCGTCTTGCCTCCCACACATACATCAGCTCTGTCCATGATGACGGCCTGACCAGACATGCAGATGTCTGCAATGATGGTACTGCCTTTTCCATGCTGCATGTGACCATTGGCCAACCCCACCTGCCATATGGAAGGTGCCACTGGTGCCAAGTGAGTCAGGCAGACACTGTGACCCAGTGCTGAGTGCATCCAACTGTGGGCGTACTCACCTGAAGATCTTTGTAGTTTACCAGGTCATGCCGCGTCATAGGTATGACCCAGAAAATTATAAAGATCATAATACTATCTACAGAAGCCTAAGAAAACATGTACTCAGCTGATGTCTGTTGTGACTCATACTGCTTTCAATGGAATGGACACAGACAAACACCGACTATCACAGATGTGCTGGCTACTCAACATGCACTGACATATATATCAGGGCACAGATCATGTAAAGGCCCCCAAGCACACTAGCTTGCCATTCAGGGGCCCTGTGGCTGAAATACTGCGATCCAGGCCTGTCAAACCTGTCTGCATGTGTAACAGAGGGCAAACATTACATCTATCTGTGTCCTCTTCTAGTCATACAGAGTACACTTCTGAAGCCACTTCCTCTGGTTCTGCAGCATCACTTCTCATATGAGTCCTCAATGGCTGATATGACAGGGAAGAGCCACTAGCCATGCCTCTTTGCACACTGGGTTCAGCAATCATGGGGGGTTTCCTAGGCACTCTGCTGCACCCAACAGCACAGTGTCTCCAGAAAAGTGCCCACAGCACATATGATGACAGGTGCACAAACACTTCTCCAGCAGGGTTCATAGCAGCTACCTCTCTCCCAAAACGATGCCTTCTCTCACCTAAGTGGGGTTCTGATTGCTCCCTGATCATGGCTGGTCCCTGTTAGGACACATGTATTTTCACCAGAGCCAGTTCTGTTATTGTCTGGTCAATCACAGCATGACATGACATTGGCACCACCTATGGGCCCACCATGTGCAGATTGCCACGACTGGAAATGGAGCAGGCAGCTATATGTTAATGATGCAGCCTGAATGCCCCCAGTGAGGTATCACTGTTGTCCCTTTGCAGTGCCCAACATTCCAATATGAAAGGTGGCAATATTCATAATATCAGGATTTTCCATATGCAGTTAAAAAGCTGTATGGATATCCAGTAACCATCATTTAAGTGCTCACAGGTATAGTCAATATTTGGATTTCAAGTGCTTTAATTATATAATTGGTTATCCGATGCTAACATGGGTGGGGGCTGAAACATTTGCAACCGCACATCTTGGTATTTTTATCTGGCTGGTCAAATGACTCTCCTGTTTTCTGCCACATCCCTTCAAAACATGCCACAATCCAGGAAGGGAAATTTCATGAGGGACCGTACTCCTCTCTTCGGGTCTGAGGATGCCCACATTAAGCAGCATGCTTGGCAAGAGATTGTCAGGCAAGTAATTGTTATTCACCACTGTGACCGTGAAGTGGAAGACCTGAAGAAGAAATGACAGGTCCTCAAGCTTGTGCCCAAACAGAAGCAGGCAGCCAATACCCATCTCCCCCTTGGCCAGCTCAAGGCCCTGAGCACCTTGAAAACATGGGTATTTCAGTTTATAAAGGAGGTGGCCATCTCTTAGGTGCCATGGCATGACAACTCAGCAGTACTAACTCAGGAGGGTGAATACCAACCTGTCCCTTCACATGTCAGGGACAGCACACATCTGTGCCCCTGCCCAATGCATCTGGAGATTGCATGCACTGCAGTGATGGATCCCTTTGACACCTTTGCAGGGAAACAGTGCCCCTCCAAACATGTGTCCACAGTCTCCTGTTGCTAGCCACACTCACATGGTTTGGGGACAATGTGCCTGGGTCCAGATATGGATGGGAGTGTGAATACAGCCTTTTGGCCACTTTGCATCATCTGTGCAGTGGGTAATACAGGATCTGGTGCAAGAAATAAGGGTGTTGGGATTACCTGGCAACAGTGATCATAGCATGATCACATTTGATTTAATAAATGGAGAAAGGCCAGCAAGGAAATCCAGAGTACTATCTTTTAACTTTCAAAAGAGAGACTATGATAAAATGAGGAAAATAGTTAAGAAAAAAACAAAAGGGAATAAGGGCATTGTTTAAAAATACTATCTTGGAAGCCCAGACCGGATGTATTCTACGCTTTCAGAAAAGTGGAAGGAAGGCCAAAAAACTGCCAACATGGGTTAAAGGTGAGGTCAGAGAGGCTGTTGAAGCCAAAAAAGTCTTTCAGGAAATGGAAAAAGGAGCCAAATGACCAAAATGGAAAACAACATAAGCACTGACAAGTTAGATGCAAGGCACTGATAAGGCAGACAAAGAGAAAATTTGAAAATAAGCTAGCCATGGAAGAAAAACTGCATAATAAAAAAAGTGTTTCAAGTACATTCTGTGAACTATCATTAAAATAATCTGTAGTGCCTGAAGATTGGAGAACGGCCAGTGTAACACCAATTTTTAAAAAGCGTTCCAGGGGTGATTTGGAAAGCTACAGACCAGTAAGCCTGACGTCAGTACTGGGCAAAATTTATTATAAAGAATAAAATTACTGAATATATAGAGAGCCAACATGAATTTAGCCAAGGAAAGTTTTGTCTTACTAATTGTTATTTTTTTTGAAGGTGTGAATAAGCAGATAGACAAAGGTGAGCTGGTCGTTACAGTGTATCTGGATTTTCAGAAAGTCTTTGTCAAGGTCCCTCGTGAGAGACTCTTGGTGAAATTAAAAGTCATGGGATAGGAGGCAGTGTACTATTGTGGATCAGGAACTGGTTAAAAGATAGAAAGCAGAGAGTAGGGCTAAATGGCCAATTTTCTCAATCGAGAAAGGTGAATAGTGGAGTATCCCAGGGATCTGTGCTGGGCCCACTGCTTTTCAACATATTCATAAAGGACCTGAAAATGGGAATAACGAGTAGGGTGATCAAATTTGCAGAGGACACAAAATTATTCAAAGTTGTTAAAACACAAGGGGACTGTGAAAATTGGAAAACTGGATGTCCAAATGGCAGATTAAATTTAACGTGGACAAGTGCAGTTATGCACCTAGGAAAAAACAACCCATGATAGAAACATAGAAATATGACGACAGAAAAAGACCACATGGCCTGTCTAGTCTGTCCTTCCATATCAACAACTACAAGAGTCCCCTTTTTTCCTTTAGAGATGCTCTGTGTTTGTCCCATACTTCTTTGAATGCAGTAATTGTCCTCATCTCTACCACCTCAACTGGGAGACTATTCCATGGATCCACCACTCTTTCCGTAAAGAAATATTTCTGCATATCACTCCTGAATCTATCCCCCTTCACCCTCATCCCATGTCCCCTCGAAGCAGAACTTGCTTTCAATTGAAAGAGGCTCTCTCCCTGAACATTTATGCCACAGAGGTATTTAAACATCTCAATCATATCACCTCTATCCCGCCTTTCCTCTAAGGTGTACATATTAAGATCCTTAAGTCTATCCTCATATGCTTTATAATGAAGACCTCTAACCATTTTAGTAGCCACCCTCTGCACTGACTCCATCCTGTTCACATCCTTTTGAAGGTGCGGTCTCTAGAATTGCACACTATACTCCAAATGAGGTCGCACCAAAGACTTATACAGAGGCATTATCACCTACTTTTTTCTGCTGGCCATTCCTCTCCCTATGCACCCAAGCATCCTTCTAGCTTTTGCCGTCACCTTTTCTACCTGTTTAGCTACTTTAAGATCATCAGACGCAACCACGCCTAGGCCCCGTTCTTTAGTAGACAAAAGTACTTCACCCCCTATACTATATTGCTCCCTTGGATTGCTGCAGCCCAAATGCATGACCTTACATTTTTTAACATTAAATCCCAGCTGCCAAATTCTAGACCATTCTTCAAGCTTAGCTAGATCCCTCCTCATGTTATCCACACCTTCCTGGGTGTCTACTCTATTGCAGATTTTGGTATCATCCACAAAGAGGCAAACCTTACCCAACAGCCCTTCCGCTATATCACTAACAAAGATGTTTAAAAGAATTGAATCAAGGACAGATCCCTGGGGCACACAGGGATGCAGTGCACAGGGATGCAAGGTTCTACATTAGGAACCACCACCCAGGAAAACAATTTAGGTGCCATCTTGGATAATACATTGAAACCTTCCACCCAGTGTACAGTAGCGGCCAAGAAAGCAAATAGAATGCTAGGAATCATAAGGAAAGGAATGGAGAATGAAACCATGGATATTATAATGCCTCTGCATTGTTCGATAACCACACCATGAATATGGTGTGCAATTCTGGTCTCCATATCTTAGAAAGGATATAACAGAATTAGAAAAAGTACAAAGAAGAGCCACCAAAATGTAAAGTGGATGGAAGAATACCCCTATGAGGAAAGTCTTAAAAGGTTAGGGCTCTTCAACTTGGAAAAGTGATGGCTGAGGGGAGATATGATCGAGGTCTATAAATTAATGAATGGCGTTGAACAGATAAACGTAGATCGGTTGTTTACACCATCAAAATGTAGAAAGACTAGGGGACATGCAATGGACTGGACAAGTTGAATCTTTGTATGGAGAGAAACATCTCTGCTCTTGAGAATTTTATCTAGGTCTAGCCATTCTGCCAATAGCAATACAATGCTGGATTTCTTGACTGCTTTTCCTTCCTTTATTGATTGTTGATCCAAGTAGGTTAAAGTTGTCAACTATTTCAATTTCTTCTCCATCAATGATGAACTTATTGATTGTGCCAGTTGTCAAGATCTTTGTCTTCTTAATGTTAAGATGTAGGCTCATTTTAAGACTATGGGGTATGTTTACTAAACTGCGGTAATCGTGAATAACGCGCGTTGTATGACGTTAACGCTTGTTAGCGCATTATAACGCATGTTATCACGTGCTAACGAGCGTTAACGTTATACAACGCGCGTTAATCGTAGTTAACGATCGTAAACTCCCGCGGCGCGGTAAAACAACGCAGAAGGTGGAGAGAGGGCGGAGAGAAGGGGTCAATGGGCGGAGAGTGGGTGGGGAGAGGCTCCCTTCACACTAACACGCTGATTTTCAGAGCTGAATTCCAACGCGAATGAAAACCTGCCGTTAAAGGCATATTAAAGAGGAGAGAAACCATTTCAGTGTCAGCAATGTACAGCCCAGGCAGGGAAACCAAAAACAAGTGATAAGTGTGATACATATGCACAGAACAAAAGGGCACAGAAACACTGAAAATGACCCCAACAAACTGGAAAAAAACAATAACCAAGCTGGTCAATAGTGGTATCAATGAGAAACATCAACCCCTCCCCCCCCCCCGAGTAAGCTCCATAGAAAAGATATAAATCGTGGAAGAGTCTATACTCCGTCCCCATACAAGGTGAATGGGCCCACAGTGAAATAGCGCTGCTCAGGGTTTTCCCCACCATCAGACAGGGTTCTTATGGCATGCACATGTCCCGCAACAGCAGGGCGGGCATGTCGGAACGGCAACTGGACAGATGCCGGAGAAGGGGATACAGAGGGCCGCAGGCGGCACATGCTGTGGTGCAGCTGGGCCACAGTGCGGACTAGGGCGATGCCTAGGTGGCCCATACAAATGCTGAAACAGCAGAGCAGCCAGACAGCAACTGATGAAGGCCCAACATGGGCACGAGTGTGTTTCCAAAAGTGTCACAGGGGATAGTACCCAACAGCAACCCCCAAGGGCACGGAACATTGGCAGGCGGGACTGGGGGGGAGCGTGGACGTCTATGCAGGCACCCCTACCCCAGAACCCACACCATCGGCAGCCGCCTACCTGCACACTGGATTGCCTGAAACTGCGCACCACCAGCTCCACCAGCAGAAGGGCATGTCAGCATGGTGGCTGAGGGATACTGGTGGTGGAGGGGGCAGTGGCAGCTGGCCAGAGCAGACCGTGGCCTAGCCCTGTGTAGGTGGGTGCCATGCACTGCAACAGACAGGCCCTGTCTGTCCAACAGTCATGGTATCACCAGGGAATGCACCATCTCTGTGATAACATGGTGGTGCAGTGCACAAAACCAGTGCATTCAGAAGCAGAAAGTCACAGGTTCAAGTCCCAGCTGTGGCTTCCGGCAACCCAGTCCTCATATTTTACCCACTACTATAACGTGCTAATACACACAGAACCGTTCTTGCAGATGACGTAAACATGCCCAAAACACCTACATTTTACCCTACAGAGCACAGACACCATAAACATGCACATTACCTAGAGCAGAGCCTCCCAAATGCAGTCCTGGAGGGCCAAACACCATTCTGGTTCCATGCTGCCTCTGATAAAGATGCCTGTGCTGCATTTCTATGCGCCACCCCCATGGTATGCAGATGTATCTCATGCATATTCATCAGGGACAGCATGAAAACCCGAACAGTGTTTGGCACCGCAGGACTGGAGTTGGGAACCTCTGCCGTAAAGCAGCAGCCAACAGGGGCAGACACACCCGCACCCACAGGCCCCATGATCCAAAGCCTCCTGGAAAGGCAGGACTTCGGGCTCTGCGTGCATCTCCCAATACTAGCACCTGCATACCTTAGTAATGCCACCCTAAACCTGGGAATATGGTACACAGCTATCAAAAGGTTGCTATGATTACTGGCAGATAGCAATTCCTAGGTTAAGTACAAATTTCTGAGTGAAATGCATCATAGCAACCTTTCTGATGTCTGTGGAGTGTGCTACAGGTCTTGTGTCTGACAGTGTTTACCAACCTGGGGAGTGACTCCTACAGTATTGCGTACCATAGCCATGCCTGCACTGTGCCCAGGACTGGTGTGGTGGCCAGGGCTGCCCAACACCTCTATAGCTGTACAATGCTGGCATAGGTGTGGGGAGTGTGTGTCTGTCTATCAAGTGTGTGGTGGCTGCCAACACCCTCCACAGCCCTTAGTGCTAGCACTGTTGCCAGTATTGGCCTGCCAATGTGCATAATGAGGAGCAAGGTACCATGGGAATAGCCTGGATAGGGTGGCCTGACCTGGCTGCATCTGCACAAGGCATAGGGCAATGGCTCGGACATTGTAGTGCCCGGCCACCACCTGCACGGACAGGGTGGCCATAGCATGTCCTGCTGTCAGGTCACTCTCACCCTGACTGAGCAGTGACCATTGCATGGCTAGGTTCCCCCATAGTACACTATGGTATTTCTCTCATGTGATATCTATGGGTTCCTTTTTGGGGCCCAATCGCTGACTTATCTGCTTGGTGTGTATGCTGACGTTTCTATTCTGGGTGCCTGCATCTCCTCCAGGACTATGCACTATTGACTAGCTGGCGGACTGTCTTCAGCTAGTATGTGTCTTGCTGGAACACCTTGCAGGGTGCAGCGGCTGGAGGTGTGCTGCTGGAGAATGTCAGATAATGTTGGGGGGCAGCTGTGCATTTCTAGGCCTGCCATCTGTCTGCCATTGCCTTATGGATGTGTAGTGCTCTGTCTGTTCCCCAACAGGACTGGGGATGATGGTCCCCTCTACTGCTACCATTGCAGGGAGGTAGACTGTGGATCTATTGGTGGGTGCTTCTGTTATGCACCCTGAGCCCCAGAGGGTGGGTTGTGTGGTGGTACATAATCTGCCTATGGGTCCATAACCCCCCCCCCCCCCCAGCAGGTAACCATGGCACCAACACCGGATATGCACTATTCTGGGTGCATCATTGCCCATAGGGACTAGACATGACCGAGACATACAGCAGGACACAGATGTATCCGAGGTGTGTCTAACGGACCTACCTATCACACACTGATGGGGATCTGCAGCATGGCGTAGTTCAGCCATGAAAGGTGCTGTGGACCTGGTGCTGGGCACGCCACCTCAACCTCAGGGTGGGCACAGTACCTGCACAATGTGACTGTCTGTGGCTACTCTGTGGCAGTGATGCACACGGTCATTTCGCCCTGCTGGGCCAGGGTGTTGTGGGGGTGCATGCCCCCCTTGTGTTCATCTGTGGACTGCTGATCTACGTGTGCAGTGCACCATGGGTATGGCAGACGTTTTGGGTGGTGGCCGGACATCCTTCAGTGGCCGGCCAGGGATTTGCTGGTGGTTCTAGTGATTTGGTATACTGCCTAATGTGCTGCTGGTGGAGCCAGAGATCATGGATTGCAGCCCACAGTGTGGTTTCTGGGTTGGGCTGTCTGTGGCAATTTTATTTAATTAACATTGGTGCTACCAGCACCACCACCCTCACAGTGCAGACTCCTCACGGTGCCTCATCGGGAACCCTATGAGATGCCCTATGGGGCGCTCTGTAACATGCCCTATAGGGTGCCCTGGCAGACAGTGCACATTAAACTGTACCCTCTGGTGTGCCTTGTAGGGTACCCTATGCGACACCTTCAGGTTATAGCCCTGTGAGTGTGTGTTTGCCAGCAGCACTTCTTAAACGTACAAAATAAACTGCTTCAGACATCACTGAATTGGTGTAAGGGTAATGTCGCACAATCATCCAAAAATACCCCCGCCTGGAAGGAACACATTCACTTGATACAGGGCCTGGAGTTGGTCTGAAAAATGCATGTTGTGGTGGTGTTTGCTGGTGGAGTAAGATGGTGAGACAATTGAGTTCTTAACTGCCTTGGTTCCAGCACGGTTTGAAGTTTTATTGCCTTTAGTAAATGATTTGTGGATATATTTGACTTTGTAAATTTCTCTCACCCGGTTCTGGCTGTGGATTCACACTATTTTATTATTGTGAGGGCTGAGGCTCTCTTGAATAAAAGGGCCCTCCCAATAAGGGGAGGTGGGCATTTTCTCCCACCTCTCAGGTTGGTTGTGCCTGACAAAAATAGAAGAATATCTAAAGTTCTACCAGAGTGGTGACTGGTTGTACAAATCAATGACTATAGTTTGTGGAGGGTAATGTTGCAGGCAGCTTTAGTCCTTAGACCCACAGGGGGAATTGAACTCACAACCCTTGTGCTCTCTGACAATGTATTAACCATTGTGCTACAGCTCAAGCTGCCTTAAGGAGCACCTTTTCTAGCTCCTTATGGGGCACCCTGTTGGGCTACTGTCTGTTGCTACTCTGTGACAGTGATACACACAGTCATTTCGCCCTACCGTGCCAGGGGGCTGTGTGGGTACATACCCCTTCTTGTGTTCATCTCTGGACTGCTGATCTGCATGTGCAGTGCACCATGGGTATGGTTGCGTTGACCCAGATCCTGGCCAACATAGCAGGTGGTTTGGGTGGTGGCCTGACGCCCTTCAGTAGGCAGCCAGGGAGCTGTTAGCAGCTATGGGGCTGCAGCCCAGTGGTTCCTTCACTACCTGTGGGGCCAGTGGTCATGGGTTCAAACCCACAGTGGGGTTGTTTTATAGGGCTGTCTGCAGCATTGTATATTTTTAATGTACATTAGTGCTGCCAGCGACAACTCCTCAGCATACTGTAACCTTACAGTGCCTCATAAGGCGCCCCATGCGGCACCTTATATGGTGCCTTATAGGGTGTTCTATAGGGGACATTATGGGGTGCCTCAGCGGACAGTGCACTTTATAATGTAGCCTATGGACTGCGTTATGGGATGCCTTCTGCGGCACCTTAGGTTACGTCACTGTGAGGGTGTGTTTGCTGGCAACACTACTCAAAATAAACGTAAAATGCCTCCTCATTCACTACATAATGTAGAGGGTGATGCCTCAGCCAGCCTTATGCATTAGGCACACTGGGGAATCAAACCCATGATGCCTGCATCAGCAGTCAGTGCAGTAACCATTGTGCTACAGCTCTGTTTCAGTGAGGTGTGTCTGTGCGCCTTCTTAAGATTAACGCGCGGTGACGCACCACGGCACCCTGTAACGCTCATTAGTTTTTGTAACGCGCGTTAGCGGTAACGATGTACCGCCCATGTCCTTATTTGGGATTTCTGTCTCTACTGCGGCTCCTAACGCGAATCGCACTAACGCAGTTTAGTAAACATACCCCTATGTTCCTTGATCTTGAGAAGCAAATGTTTCAGATCATCTTCACTTTCAGCCAGTAATGTGGTATCATCAGCATAACAAAGATTGTCGATGGGTCTTCCACCATTCTTCACACCTCAGTTGTCTTAGACAGTCCTGCTTCTCTGATGATTTGTTCTGCATATAAATTAAAGAGGTAGGGGGAAAGTATGCAGCCTTGTCAAACACCTTTGCTGATTTTAAACTATTCTATTTCTCCTAGTTCCGTTCAAACTGTTGCTTCTTGATCAACGTAAAGATTGCGCAAGAGAACTCTATCTATCTATCTATATTTTTCTATCTCTCTCTCTATATATATATGTATAGATATCCTAGCATAGGGAACAATGAGAGATATGATAGAGACATTGAGATATCTCAAAGGAATATAGCAAGCACAAGAAGCAAACCTTTTCCAATGGAAAAGAAGCACTAAAAGAGGTTAGTGTATGAGGCTGCTAGAGGATAGACTCACTTAGAGGTAAAATTAGAAGATATTTCTTCATGGAAAGTTGCAGAAAAAGGCATTTCAGGTAAAGTGGTACAGGCAAAACAGTAATGGAATTTCCAACAGTCTCGGATCCTTAGTTGGAAAGTTGCAACACGCGGCATCGTTCTAAAATTGGGCGCTCATGTATCTTTTTGGTAACGCCCAGGGCATGCCTCCATCATGCCCCTTGTGACATGAATGTGATCACGCCAGACATGTGTAAAGCTAGAGTTTTCTAAAATAGCTCTTAGAATGTCAATGTGGTTTGCACGTCTCAATGGGTGTTTTTCAAATATGGAAATCATCAATTGAGCTTCTAAAATGGCCTCCCTTAGTGTCTCTATATAAAAGGCGAAAGATGGGTACTTATGTGCCCTTCACACATAGGTGGCCCAGTATAAAACTACCCTCAGCATGAAAAGACAAGGCTTTTTTGGAGGGTTTTAGAGAGAGATGTCAGTTGCAAGATCAGCACAGGGCCTTTGTCTGAGATGTAAACAAATACCTTAAGGTGCCCTGTTTCTAGGGCTGAGCACTTGTGAAAAAAGCTTATATCCTAGGTCAGGAAAACTCATAATTAAAAATTTGCAGAATGCCCACAGTACACTTCTCATGACCTATCGGATCAAAGTTTACATATTACAGGGCCCTGTGTTAGTTCATACAACCACAGGTCACCGGGTGGCAGTAGAACACCAACTATACCAGAACTAGGGTATACAGGTAATAATGGTGTTTGCGATGTTTGGTATTTCATTTCTTAGGCACATTTTGCAATAAGTGATAGCACCTATCTGGAGACTCCTTCTATGTCTCTCTGTCCATCCATCCATGCACATCTGCTAGTGAATATGCATGGCACCGCTCTCTCCGCAGCGTGGCAGGCGTTCCCATATCCCGCCATCAGAGGAAGCAGAGGGAGAGGTAGAGAAGCAATTTTAAAATGCCAGGGTAAGTCCTCAACTCTTGCTGGCAGGAAGGAGCCAGAACCATATGCTGACAAGCAAGCGGGACTCCCCAGGTTCCTCTGACACAAGACAGGAAGTGACTCGGAAGAGATGGCGGGAGTCCCCAGCTCCTGCCAGCAGGGAGTAGTTCCCCATCAGAAAAGGGAAGGAATAGAGTGAGGAGACAGGATTAGAAATGAAGAATATAAAGAGAAGGGGTGATAGGGTGGAGCATAAGAGAGGGGTAAGGTTAGAGAAAAAGAATGGAGAAGATAGAGGAGGGGTGAGAGGCAGAGCAAAAGGGAAACGGTAGGGTTAGAGAGGAAAAAAGGGGTGGGACTAGGGAGAGGAAGGAAGAAAAGTGGGCAAGCGTAGGGAGATAGTAATATAGAGGGGAAGGAGAGAAATTGGGAGACTGCATGGGGGGAGGAGTGAGGGAGTGAAAGCGTGACAGGGAAAGGAGGGAGGAAGAGTCCATAGGTGGGTGGCCGTGAAGGAGGGAGAGTGGCTATTCATCAAACGAATAAACAGAAACAGAAAAGCATAAGGGAGAGAGAATTTTAAATTCACACACAAACACACACACACACACACACATACATACACACACACACACACATCAGCTGACACCCATCACAAGAATCCCCCACACACCCCATCACAAGAAACATACACATACACACACCAGCCAATACCTCCATTACAAGAAATTTACATATACACACACACATGCACACCAGCCGACACCCTATCACAAGAAACATACACACATGCACACACCAGCTGACACTCCACATCACAAGAAACATGCACACACACATACCACCCAACCAACGTTCCCTCTAAGCAACTTGTTGCTGTGTAGAAGTCCTCCACTGGTGTTCCTGCTGGTGAGGTGTGGTGCAATGAACTTGCACTTAGAATTACAAAGCACAGGCAAATCCCAAGTGATAGGCAGGGCACCAATACCCCCTATGAATACACACATGCACGCACAAACATACACACACCACCTGACACCATCTATGAATATACATACCCACATGCATCACCAAACATACACACTTATACATATACTCCCCCACACACACATACTCCATCACAAGAAACATATAGACACAGACACCAGCTGATACCCCCATCAGAAGAAACATACACACATCAGCCAACGTCCCCATCATAAGAAACATATACACACCAGTCACACACACCAACCAACATCACAGGAAACATGCATACACACACACATATCAGCCGACACTCTATATCACAAGAAACATACACACACACACACACACATGCCAGCTGACACTCCAATCACAAGAAACATACACACACAAATCAGCCAACACCCCATATCACAAGAAAGATACATACACTATGGTGAACTATACATACACTATGGTGAACCAGTCACTTAATTAAAATTTCCTTGTAAAACCACAAACCGCCCACCTTACAAGATTATCTCAAATGCGTTGTAACCAACTGTATATATTAGCTTATTCTTCTGTACATAGTTATCACTTAAATCAGCATCCTGATTTAAGTCAATTCCTTCCTTATCCCCCTTGACTCTCCCGTTAATAGTTACTTGTAATGTTGTTTACAGTTTATTGCCTATCGTTCAATGTAATGTTCAATCTGTTGAGTTCTCTGTAAACCGCTTTGCTTCACGAAAAGCGGTAAATAAGCACAAATAAATAAAATAAAATAAATAAAAATACACCCACACCAGCTAACACTCCCATCATAAAAAACATACACACACACATACACCAGCTGACACCCCACATCACAAGAAATATATACATGCACCAGCCGATACCCCCATCACAAGAAGCATACACACACACACACCAGCTGACAACCCCATCACAAGAAACATACACACATACATATACCAGTCGACACCCCCATCACAAGATGTAGTCAATTTGATTTTTGTACAATCCATTGGGTGAAGTCCATGTGTACAGTTGCCGTTTGTATTTCTGGAAGAAGGTGTTTGAGATGAATAGATCGTTGGTCTTGCAGAATTCTATCAGTCTTTCTCCAGCTTCATTTCTGTTGCCAAGTCTATATTTTCTAACCATTTTGCCTTCTTCTTTGTTATCAACTTTTGCGTTCCAGTCACCCATGATCATCAGGATATCCTGTTTGCATGTTCTGTCAATTTCAGCTAATACTTGTTCATAGAACTCACCAATTTCATCCTCTTCTGCAGCTGTTGTTGGGGCATATGCTTGAATTATAGTTGTGTTGATAGGCATTCCTCGCAGACAAATAGAAATTAAGCGTTCACTGATTGCATTGTATTTCATTACATTTCTTGCAAGTTTCTTCTTAATTATAAATGCAACACCATTTCTTCTTTGTCTTTCATTTCCAGCATAGTAGACCATGTGATCATCAGATGCAAAGTGCCCAATGTCAGTCTATTTCAGTTCGCTGACACCCAACAGATTGAGTTGTACATGTTCCATTTCATTCTTGATCACCTACAGCTTCCCTTGGTTCATGCTTCGTATGTTCCATGTCCCAATATGTAAGATATCTTTGCAGCTTCTGACTCTCATTTCATGTGCAGCTATATCAGCAGTCAGACCTCCTGAGGGCTTTGATCCAACCACATCATTAATGCTAGTTTTACTCTGAAAAATCTTCAGCTCCTTCCCAGTAGTCAGTTGAGTGCCTTCCAACCTGGGGGTCTCATCTTCCAGCACTATAGTGCAATTTGTTTTGTTGTGACTATCCACTGGGTTTTCGTGGCAAGATATGGAAGTAGATTGCCAGGCCTTTCTTCTGCACAGTTGATTCTAGTTTTGTTGCCGTTGTCACAGAAATGTGATCCTACACCACCAACACCGTCCCATTCTGCTGCTGCCCAGATGGGTGGTTTGTCTTGCTCTGGCACCTCAACTGAGGCCTGTACATTTTGGGAGAGCCTGCCAGTAGTTAAGATACCGATAGCTTAGCCCTCAGCATCACTGATGGACATCTTCCAGCACTATAGTGCAATTTGTTTTGTAGTGACTATCCATTGGGTTTTCGTGGCAGGATATGGAAGTAGATTGATGCATACAAGCCCTCATAGCACAACAAGCTGCAAACAAAGTGAGAGATAAAATTATAGTTAATACATAATTAAGAACAATTAAAATACAATGCTGCTTCTCTGGTGATTTGTTCTGCATATAAATTAAACAGGTAGGGGGAAAGTATGCAGCCTTGTCATACACCTTTGCTGATTTTAAACCATTCTGTTTCTCCTTGTTCCATTCGAACTGTTGCTTCTTGATCAATGTAAAGACTGTGCAAGAGAACGAGCATGTTTCTTAATGTGGCCCAGAGTTTCTCATAGTTTACACAGTTAAAAGCATTGCTGTAGTTGATAAACACTTATAAATATCCTTTTGGAATTCTTTTGCCTTTTCAAGGATCCATCTCACATCCGCAGTGATGTCTCTTGTTCCTCGCCCTTTCCTGAACCCTGCTTGCACTTCAGGCAGCTCTTGTTCCTGAATAATCTTGAGTAGAATCTTACTGGCATGTGGGATCTGAGCGATTGTGCAATAATTTACAGAGTCAGTTGGATCACCTTTCTTTATTATTGATGTATACACAGATCTTTTCCAGTCAGTTGGCCATGATGTTGTCTTCCAAATTTCCTGGCAGAGCCTTGTAAATATGGTAACAGTGGCATCAAATTGCTCTAATTCTTCTATGGGAATGCCCGGTGCTTTGTTCATTGATAAGGCTTTCAATGCTGCTTCGACTTCTTCTTTCATCACCAATGGTTCCTGATCATAAGGTACAGGTTGAAACGGCTGGTGGTCCACTTGATCTTTATCATATAATGACTGTATAGTCTTTCCAACTTTTCTTGATCTTCTTAGCATCATTCAACATGGATCGTTGAGCATCTTGTAACATTCCAATTTGAGGCTGAAATTTCTTCTTTAACTCTTTTAGCTTTAGGAATGCCGATCTTGTTCTTCCTCTAATAATTTCTGCTTCTATTTCTTTGCATTCATCATTGTAGTACTTCTCCTTGTCTTGTCTTGCTGCACATTGGAAATCTCTGTTGAGTTCTGTGATTCCCTCTCTTTCTCCTCTGGCTTTAGATTCTCTGCATGGCAGTCTTTAAATTCTGGTGGTATATTCTCAAGGTCATATTTTGCTCTTTTTCAACTTTAGCTTGAGTTTGCATACTAGCAATTGGTGATCTATACCACAGGCAGCTCCAGGTTTTGTCTTTGTTAATGTTATAGAGCTTTTCCATCGTTGACTTCCAGAGATGTAGTCAATTAGATTTTTATACAATCCATTATGTGAAGTCTATGTGTACAGTCGCCACTTGTGTCTTATGTCTTGCAGAATTCTATCGGTCTTTCTCCTACTTCATTTCTGTTGCCAAGTCCATATTTTCCAACCACTTTGTCTTCTTCTTTGTTGCCAACTTTTGCATTCCAGTCACCTATGATTATCAGAATATCCTGTTTTCATACACCAATCAATTTCAGCTTGTACTTGTTCATAGAACTCATCAATTTCATCCTCTTCTGCAGCTGTTGTTGGGGCATATACTTAAGTTATAGTTGTTTTGATGGGCATTCCTTGTAGACAAATAGTAGACCAGCATAGTAAACCATGTGATCATCAGATGCAAAGTGCCCGATGTCAGTCCATTTCAGTTCACTGACACCCAGCAGATCAAGTTTTACATGTTCCATTTCATTCTGGCTTAAACAGTAGAGGAGTAGCCTAATGGTTAAGAGCACTGTCTAGTGAGCCCAGAGACCAGGGTTTGATTCCATCTTGCACTCTTTGTGGCCTTGGGCAAGTCACTTAGCCCTCTATTGCCTCAGAAAAATCCAAGTTATCAGTCCCTATTTAATGTATATTACCAAGTTTAAGTTATAATGTAAACAGCTTTCACTGAAATGATAAAGCAGTATGAAAAACCTGTTAAATAAAATAAATAAATGACTGGTGAATTGAAAAAGAATAATACGCTCTGTAAAATTGGCAGTGAATTGAAAGTATCCATTGAGAGACTGAGCATAATTATAGAGTGAAGAACAAGAATTAAGCAGAGAGCTGGATCGGGCAACCAGGACGAAGAGATAGGGTCTAGTGAACAAGCAGTTTTCTTCATAGAGTTAAGTAGTGTGGAAAATTTCTCTACTGAAAGTGGGGAGAATGAGCCCCAAGAATGAGCCAAAGTAAGATTCTCAAAGGAAGAGGGGGAAGACCAAGGGGGGAGTAGTGGAGATAGATGGGAGGGAAGCCATCGTGGAATGAGGTAGGGAAACTGCAGCAGAGGAAGAGAGATTCTGATACACAGAAAGAACCTTAGTGGTGAAGTGAATTACCAAAGCATCTGGGTCAGCGGAGTACTGTGAGGACAGGAGGAGAAATCTGTGGCTCTGAACACATGGCCAGTATGTGTGAGAGAGAAGTGTCAGGGGTTCAAGACCAGTCTGTGGGTCAGGAATAATTTGACCAGGTGGGTACTTTATCCTACATTTCTAAAGCTGTAGCAGCATGTGCACTCCTCCTCATCTCGTTCAACATAAGTCCATACACTAAGAAGCTGCACCAAGAACTGTTGGATGGCAGATTGTGCTAATAGCACCTGCACACTGAGAGGGCATTGACAACAGCTCAGCATTAAAGAAAGCGCACAAGCAACAATGCAAACTTACCACTGTTTTAGATAGTGGGATCATATGTGTGTGTGTCGAGAGGACTGTGAGCTGCAGCAATGCACTTTGCATGCAGGTGATGCCCAAGCCTCATGGATCTCACAGCTGCATTTGATCTGGTTGACCACAAGATTTTGCTTGCTCAGTTTTCGGATATTGGGTTGAGTGGTACTGTACTGTGCTGGTTTTCCTCTTTTCTCAGTAATCACACCTATTTGTATCTTTATTCATGTTTTTGATAAATCGCTTAGGCCAAAACATTAAAGCAGTGAACAACATAAAGGGCTGCAGAAGAGGGAAAAGGAAAGGAACGCCATTTTCATGTAGGACAGGAGAGAAAGCAGAAGAACTAAAAGTAGTAAGAGGAGGATGAGAAGGGAAAGGGGACAGAATAGGGAGGGAAGAAAAGAGAGAGGACCTGGGTGAGTCAAAAAGGGACATTGGTGGCATGAAAAGCTAAACTAAAAAAATGGGTTTTTAAAACAGCCTTAAACCTAGTGAAAGAGGCTTCAGAACAAGTGAGGGAGGGAGGGAGGGAGGGAGTTCCAAAGAGAGGGACCAGAAAAAAGAAAGCAGAGTGTCATGTAAGCTCAAGATGGGCCTGGGAAACAGAGAGAAGGGCAAGACGATAGGTATTTGTTGAACATAGGAGACGATGAGGAGTATGAAAGTGAAGGAGGTCAGCAAGATATTGCAGAGCAGAGGTATGAATGGTTCAGTGGATGAAGGTGAGTATTTTGTACTTGATCCGAAAGCAAACAGGCAACCAATGAAGATGAGCAAAAAGCAGAGAAATGTAGTTCTTTTGAATGGTTTACTTTCTGCTCAGTACTCACTTCTATATCACTTTAGATATGATGTTGTTTTAGTGCCATCAAGTCAGTGTTGACTCATAGCAACCCAGCTATCTCGGGGTTTTCTTGGCAATCTATCACCAGAAGTAGATTGCCAGCCTTTTCTTCCAAGGCAATGGAGGGTAAAGTGACTTGCCTAAGGTCACAAGGAGTGCCAGTGGGAATCAACCCCTTGATCTTCTGGGTACTAGGCAGTTGCTCTAACCACTAGGCTGCTCCTCCACATGCATATGATAGAAGTCTATAAATTAATGAATGGAGTGGAACAGGTAAACGTAGATTGATTGTTTACACCATCAAAATATAGAAAGACTAGGGCGCGTGCAATGAAGCTACAGGGTAACCTGTTTAAGACTAATAAGAGACAATATTTTTTCACTCAACACATAATCAAACTCTGGAATTCGTTACTAGAGGATGTAGTAAAAGCTGTTAGTGTAGCTGGGTTTAAAAAAGGTTTGGACAAGTTCCTGGAGGAAAGGTCTATAAACCATTATTAAACGGGACCTGGGAATCCACTGCTTGCCCCAATACAAGCATTGTGGAACCTGTGTGTCTTTTGGGAAAACTACTAGGTACTTGTGACTTAGATTGACCACTGTTGGAAACAGGATACTGGGCTTGATGGACCTTGGTCTGAGCCAGTATGTCATATCTTATGTTCTTATATGGGGTGTCTCAAGGTTCTGCCTTCTCTCCAACTCTCTTCAATGTTTTCCTTAGTCCTCTAGCTACCTTAATGCAATCCCTTGGCATACTTTTTCACATGTGTGCTGATGGCAGTCTTCTTACTTTCTCTATTGATAGTTGGGCTCCAGACTTTTCTCTTGTGAACAGCTCCCTGACAGCTATGTCTACTTGGCTTTCTGACAACCTTCTGAAATTGAACCCCGCTAAGACAACCATGACTTGGATTACTGGTGCTGCTTCTGCTCCTTCTTTGGTTCCACTTCTCGGTTCTGCTCCCATAACACTTTTGACTACTTTTAAATATTTGGGAGTCTATATTGATTCTGCTCTCTCTCTCTTTCAGATCATATAAGTGCCATCGTAAGATCCTCTTTCATTGCTTTTCATCACTGTAGGGCACTGCGTTCTTTACTTGACAAAATGGCATTTACTTCTATTTTCCTTGATACAGTAGCATTGTGCCTAGATTACTGTAATATTATTCTCTCGGGTCTGCCACAGAGAATACTGCCATTCATTTACGTTCAGGTGCATGGAAATATCATCGTGTCACTCCTTTTCTTATCAATCAACACTGGCTTCCCTTTCCTCAGTGAGTGTCATTCAAAATCCCGACTCTCGTTCATAAGCTACTTTCTGGAAAAGCCCCATTGTACCTCTCCTCTCTCGTTCATCTTTATGTCCCCTCCCATTGTTTGCACTCTTTTCGGGACCGTAGGTTGGTTATTCCATCCCCTTCTCTTATCAAGTATGAAACTATTAGGCGTTCTGCATTTTTCCTTATTGCTCCCTCATTATGGGACTGCCTACCTGCTTACATTCATCTGGAATTATCTCTGCCAAAATTCAAAGCTCAGTTAAAAATCTATCTCTTTGAACAGGCTTTTGGTCCCTTTGATTCTTCCCCTTCTAGGCTACGAGCACTCAGTGCAGCTGATTTGGCTGGCTTGCCACTACAATGGCTTTGCATGATTTCTGTTGTCTTTTGTTCTGTGTGCTATTGCTACTGTAGTTCTTTTCTTGAATGTGTGTAGTTTTTTTATTTTTGTAAACCGCTCTGTATGGCCCACAAAGGGCGATATATTAAGCACAAATAAAACATAAACATGTGGTGGCAAGGGTCCATCAATTCATGTGTATATATGGGATGGCTGACAGCATGAGTTGGGGTATGCCTATGGCTGCATAGCTGTCATCAGGCTTTGGCCCATACTTGCCTGACAAGATATGTTAGCCAGGTGTGGAAGAGGGACATATGGTTTTGTCTGTATATAGCACTGCATTGATATGCTGCTGGTTTAACTGACATTCATGTCTTACATATGGGATCTCTCCTGCCAGACAGGAAGGCCATGATACATGCACACACACATTCGAGACCATGGTTGACCTAGCAGAGTGACCAATATACTCATTTTCGGGTGTGTGCAGGTGGCCCAGTCTGGGAATAATCTCATATTTGGCAGAGCACAGGAGGATGACTGGCATCATATGTGGCTCAGCTGGATTTTGTTGCCTAAGAGCTTAATCATGGAAGGGTCACTGGTTCACACATGCATTATGGTCATCATTTTGCGACTGAGAGAGCAGGGTGGTTATTTGTCCTCTAACATGTCTTGAAGGACTACAAAAGGGGACTGCTATTTCTGGAGAGAGATCTGCAATTCTAAGTATTTACTTCTGGGAATTTTTCTAAATCTTGGGGAAAAAGGAATTCTTTAAATAAAAGCTGATTAATCTGTGAACCAAGTGTGTTTGTTAAATAAGTCAAGGCCTAGTAGCATCAAAGAGTTTTCAGTTTAAATTTGAAACACAACAGAGATCTTTCTGGTTAAATTTATACCCCAAGACTCCCTCTATCCAAGCCAGGGCTGAGTGACTCCACCTGGAGATTGGTCACTGACCTTAGAAGCACAGGACAAGGTACTGTGTAGCAGCCAGCTTTTAATAAGTCTCTTCTTTCCCTCCCTCCCTCCCCGACACTCAACCACCCCTGGGATAATTGTAGCTTTATAGGTGCTTAAACCTCTTAAAGGAAAGGAGGTGCAATATTCACTTTCAGGTGCAGCTGTTTATTCTCATCAGCATACATTAAGGACCTGAGATTAATTAAGCTTCAGGTGAACAAAGTACATTAAACGTATAGTTTTATTAGTATACGTATCCCCAGCAACCCTTAGTAAGTAAAGAACTTAAATATCTAAACGCAATCTTAAAACTAAAAAGCAGACAGCAATCCAGCAGCGAGATGGGAGGCTTTCCAGTTTTTTGCATTGAGTGTCGCATGTTTGATTTTCTCCCAGTTGGTGAGGGGTCTTATGTGTGGACTAGGTGCAAGGAGTTCTTTGCTCTCAGGGAACGAGTCCGATCTCTGGAGGCTAGAGTAGCAGACTTGGAAGACATAAGGAAGACAGAGAAGTACATAGACGAGACCTACAGGGATATAGTCCTGAAGTCCCACCTCCAGTCCGGCAACATCCCTGTTGCCAAGGAGGAGAGAGGTCACATGACAGGAGAGCATCACCCTGGTGTGGCAGGAAGTAATCCTATAGCTAGGACCTGTTCTCCAGGTGAAGTAAACCCTCTCGCACTGAGGAAGTTTCTCCAGGGCCATGTGCCCATGAGGGAAGCATTAGAACAGCCGTTATAGTTGGCAATTCGATCACTAGGCATGTAGATAGTTGGGTGGCCAGTGGACGTGAGGATCACCGGATAACATTCCTGCCTGGTGTGAAGGTAGCAGACCTCACGCGCCACCTAGACAAGGTCTTAGATAGTGCTGGGGAGGAGTCTGCTGTCTTGGTACATGTCAGTACCAATGACAAAGAAAAATGTGGTAGGGAGGTTCTGGAGGCTAAATTTATGCTTTTAGGTAGGAAGTTGAAATCCAGAACTTCAAGGGTAGCGTTCTCCAAAATGCTTCCTGTTCCATGTGCAGGACCCAAAAGGCACGCAGAGCTCTGGAGTCTCAATGTGTGGTTGAGGCAATGGTGCAAGGATGAGGGTTTTCAATTTGTTAGGAACTAGGGAACATTCTGGGGAAAGGAAGGGCTCTTCCGAAGTGATGGGCTTCACCTTAACTGGGATGGAACCACACTGCTGGCATTAACTTTTAAAAAGGAGATAGAGCAGCTTTTAAACTAGATAACAGGAGAGTCGACAATCGCCCAAGAGTGCATGGTTCAGAACAATGTATCCTTGAAGGATACTATCAAAAGAATGAAGTTAGGGCATATTAGCAGAGAGGTTCCAATAAAGACCAAATTAGCCCAAATGCCCTTGTGTACAGAGCAGACAGAGTTTAAAGATTCAAAATTACCCCTGCCTACCGATAGCCAGATTAATATGAATAAAATACAGTCTCTAAAATGCTTGTATGCAAATGCTAGAAGTCTAAAAAATAAGATAGGAGAGTTAGAATATAAAGCACTAAATGAGAAATTAGATATGATTGGTATCTCAGAGACATGGTCAAAGGAGGATAACCAGTGGGACACTGTGATACCTGGATATAAACTATATCGTAAATATAGAGCTGATCAAATTGGTGGAGGGGTTGCGCTCTATGTTAGAGAGGGCATTGAGTCACAAATGATTAAAGTTTTGCAGGAAACAAAATTTGCTGTAGAATCCCTATGGATTGAAATTCCGTGTAAAATGGGGAAGGCGATGACAGTGGGGATGTACTATCGACCGCTTGGCCAGAATGAACAAAGAAATGCTCAAAGAAATCAGGGAAGCTAACAAAAGTTACAGCACAGTAATAATAATGGGTGATTTCAATTACCCCAATATTGACTGGGTCAGTGTCACGGCAGGACATGCTAGGGAGATAAAGGGGTATGTTTACTAAGCAGTCTTAACGTGCAGCCGGCGTTAGTGTGCAGGATGCCATATAAGGTAGTGGGCGTTCCGGTCTTAAGGTAGCATTTAGGGTTGTCGTGCGATAAGGTACTTTTCGTGCAATAGAGGGAGCTGTGGCACGTTAATGTGCGTTAGCCTTAATTAGGTACGCTGACCTGCAACCACAGCAACAGAGGTGTAGCACGATGGTTAATTTTAATTTAATTTAATTAGCGAATTTTTATATACCGCACCTTCCATTGATCATTTGCTGTTTACATGGAACAACAGTAAACAGGCAATGCTGTTTTTACAGGTAACAATGTGAAACTACAAAGAAATTCAAACTTATAATTAGCAGTTATAAACTATATACAAAGAACCAGATTTTTAACTATATACACGATATGTATGTTTTCCAAATCATCGGCTTGGGGTTTTCTCACTTATTCCGGTTCAGAGATGGGTTATGTCAGCTAGTAAAACTATCCTTTTTCTTGTTGAAAAGGTGAGTTTGACAAGGATCCGTAGTGTGTTGAGAATAAGTGAGTTTTAAGTTTTTTCCTGAACTCCATGATTTGAGGTAAGGATCTTAATTCTAATGGAATGTTGTTCCAAATTATAGGGGCAGCATGTGAGAATGCTTTCTTGTTTGTTGATTTTTTGGTCTTTATAAATTCCTTTGGTGTTATTAGTTTATTTAGTTGGTCTCGCCTTTGAAGGCTATGATTGGGTTCTTTATTAATAAGGTTGTTTAAAGTAAGAGGTACTGTGTTATTCAGGATTTTGTAAGTAGTTAAAAGAGTTTTGTAATGTATCCGGCATTGAATCGGGAGCCAGTGTAAGTTCTCTAAAATAGGTGTAATATGTTGGAATGGTGGGGCATTCATGATAGTCCTGGCTGCTGCGTTTTGTGCTAGTTGGAGTTTTTTTAGATTGTGTTTTGTTACGTCTAGTAGGGTTAAATTCGCAAAGTCGAAATGGGGAGTTATTATAGCTTGTATTATACGCTAAAAATCCTGTAGATGCATTAGGAGGCGGAGTTGTTTTAAAACTTTAAGTTTAAAATAAACTTTTTTTGTTATATTTCTTATATGTGTGTCCACGCTGAGGTGTTTGTCTAGTATTACGCCTAGGTAGCGTATTTCAGTTTTTATATTGATATCATTATTTTGCAATGTTATGTGTGATGGGGGAATGAAAGTTGTATTTTTAGTTACTATTAGGGCTTCTGTTTTTGCATGATTAATGAATAAGTTGTTTCATTTAGCCAATTGTTTATTTCATTGAGGCAGGTATTAATAAGTAGTGTAGGAATATTAGGTATTGTGAATGGGACATACATCATTATGTCGTCCGCATAAAGGTGATAGTGAACATTGAATTTTTTAAATATTTGACAGATGTGTTTTAAGTAAATATTAAATAGTAGTGCTGACAGTGCAGAGCCCTGGGGGAGGCCTAATTCCTGATTGTAAGTTTTTGAAGTGAGGTTACCAATTCGTACCGTTTGAGTTCGGTCTCTTAAGTATGAGGAAAACCAGTTAAGGACTGGTAGGGGGTACTGACCGTGTGTGTTACTGGCACAGAGTAGCTACAGACCGTCACATTGTGCAGGTACTGTGCTCACCCTGAGGGTGAGGTGGAGCGCCCAGCACCAGGTCCACAGCACCTTTCATGGCTGAAATATGCCATGTCTAGCCCTCATGGGCTATGATGCACCCAGGATAATGCATATTCTGTGTTGGTGACATAGTCATGTGGGGAGGGGGTTTGGGGTTTGGACCCACCGGCAGATTATGTACCACCACCCTCTGTGGCTCAGGGTGGGAAACAGGATCTTCCCACTAACAGATCCACATTCTACCTCCCTGCAATGGTGGCAGTAGAGGGGGACCATCAAGCCCAGTCCTGCTGGGGAACAGACACCCTACAGGGCAGTCAATGCAAATCCATACACATCCATAAAGCAATAGCAGACAGACAGTAGGCCTGCAAATGCTCAACTGCTCCCCACCACTATCTGACATTCTCCAGCAGCAAGCCTCCAGCCACTGTACCCTGCAAGGTGTTCCAGCCAGACACATACGAGCTGCAGACAATCTGCTAGCTAGTCCATAGTGCATGTCCCTGGAGGAGATGCATGTACCCAGAACTAGGATGTCAGCATACACACCAAGCAGATAAGTCAGTGATTGGGCCCCAAAAGAGAACCCATAAATATCACATGAGAGAAATACTATAAAGCACTATGGGGGAACCTAGCCATGCCGTGGTCACTGCTCAGTCAGGGTGAGAGTGACCTCCCAGCAGGACATGCTGTGGCCACCCTGTCCATGCAGGTGGTGGCCTGGCACTACAATGTCTGAGCCATTGCCCTATGCCCTGTGCAGATGCATCCTGGCCAGGCCACCCTGCCCAGGCTATACCCATGGTACCTTGCTCCTCATTATGCACATTGGCAGGCTGACACTGGCAACAGTGCAAGCAGTGCGAGCTGAGGAAGGTGTTGGCAGCCACCACACACTGGGTAGACAGACACACACTCCCACACCTATGCCAGCATTGTGCAACTATAGAGGCTTTTGGCAGCCCTGGCCACCGCACCAGTCCTGGGCACAATGCAGGCATGGCTATGGTACGCAATACTGTTGGGGTCACTCCCCAGGGTGGTAAACACTGTCAGACACCAGACCTGAAACACACTCCACAGACATCAGAGAGGTTGCTATGATACAGCTCAATGAGCAGATTGTGCTTAACCTAGGGATTGCTATCTGCCAGTAATCATAGCAACCTTTTGATATATGTGTACCGTATTCCCAGGTTTAGGGTGGCAGTGCTATGGTATGCAAGTGCTAGTATTGGGAGATGGTGCTGCATGCAGGGCCCAACATCCTGCCTCTTCAGGAGGCTTTGGATTATGGCACCTGTTGGTGCGGGTATTTCTGCCCCTGTTGGCCGCTGCTCTAGGGCAGAGGTTCCCAACTCCAGTCCTGGTGGGCCAAACACTGTTCGGGTTTTCATGCTGTCCCTAATGAATATGCATGGCTACATCTGCATACCATGGGGGCGGCGCATAGAAATGCAGTACAGGCATTTTTATTAGGGACAGCATGATGCCTGAATAGAGTTTGTTCCTGCAGGACTGCATTTTGGAAACTCTGCTCTAGGTATTGCACATGTCTATGGTGTCTGTGCTCTGTAGGGTAAAATATATGCATTTCAGGCATGTTTATGTTATCTGCAATAAAGGTTCCCTCTTTATTACCGGGTAAAACATGGGGACTGGGTTGGTGGGAGCCACAGCTGGGACTTGAACTGGTGACCTTTTGCTCCTGAACACACTGGTGGTGCATACTGTGGTGCATACTGCAACAGTGTGGTGCATACTGCACCACACTGTTGCCACAGGGACAGTTCATTCCCTGGGCATACCATGACTGTTCGTCAGACAGGGCCTGTCTGTTGCAGTGCATGGCACCTACCTACACAGGGCTAGGCCATGGTCTGCTCTGGGCAGCTGCCACTGCCCCCTCCACCACCAGTACCCCTCTGTCGCCATGCTGACATGTCCTTCTGCTGGTGGTGCTGGTGGTGCGCAGTCTCAGGTCATCCAGTGTGCCGGTAGGTGGCTGCCCATGGTGTGGGTTCTGGGTTAGGGGTGCCTGCATAGATGTCCACGCTTCCCCCCAGCACCGCCTGCCAATGTTCTGTGCCCTTGGGGGTACCTGCTGGGTACTATCCCCTGTGACACTGTGATAAACACACTCATGCCCATGTTGGGCCCTCATAAGTTTCTGTCTGGCTGCTCTACTGTTTCAGCATTCCTATGGGCCACCTAGGCATCACCCTAGTCCGCACTGTCGCCCAGCTGCACCACAGCATGTGCCGCCTGCAGCACTCTGTATCCCCTTTTCCAGCATCTGTCCAGTTGCCCATTCTGACATGCCCACTCTGCTGTTGCGGGACATGTGCACACCATAGGAAACCTGTCCAATAGAAAGGGAAAACCCTGATTAGCGCTATTTCACTGTGGGATCATTCACCTTGTATGGGGACAGAGCATAGCCCCTTTCAAAATTGATATCCTTTTTGTGGAGCTTTCCCGGTAGTGTTTTTTGCTGTTTCCCATTAATATCACTATTGGCCAGCTTGGTTATGTTTTTTTTCCAGTTTGTTCAGGTCATTTTCAATGTTTATTTGCCCTTTTGTTCCGTGCACATGTATCACACTTATCACTTTTATATTGGTTTCCCTGGCTTTGCTGTACATTGCTGACGGAAATGGTTTCTCTTCCCTTTAAATCTGCTCTAAAGCCAGGGTTTCACTCGCGTTAGTTTTCAGCCCCGGAATCCACAGCGTTAGTGTGCAGGGAGCCTCTCCCCTCCCACTCTTCACCCATTGACCCTCTGTCTCCGCCCCTGGGGAGCCTTCCTCCGCCCTCCGGAAGGCTTTCTCCTCCTTCAGCGCTCGTTTGCGCTGCTGCGTGCGTTAATGCGCAATAAGGCACCTTATCACCCGGTAAAGCGCCATTATCACATGATAAGGTGCCTTATCGTGCAATAACGTGACAGCAGCGCAAATAGCGCCCTTTAGTAAACATACCCCAAAGTTTCTAGATGAAATAAATGACTGCTTCTTGGAGCAGCTGGTTCATGAATTGATCAGAGGGTAAGCCATTTTGGACCCAGTCCTTAGTGAAACACCAGATATGGTGCAAGAGATAAGGTTGTTGCAGCCACTTGGCAATAGCGATCATAGCATGATCGCGTTTGATTTAATTAATGGAGGAGGGATGGTAAGGAAATCCACCTTTTAACTTTCGAAAGTGAGACTATGATAAAATGAGGAAAATAGTTAAGAAAAAACTAAAAGGAGAAGTTGCAAAGGTTAAAGACTTATATCAAGCTTGGGTGTTGTTTAAAAATACTATCTTGGAAGCCCAGACCAGCTGTATTCCATGCTTTAAGAAAAGTGGAAGGAAGTCCAAAAAACTGCCAGCATGGTTTAAAGGTGAGGTCAGAGAGGTTGTTATTGAGAGTCAGTTGGACCATTAGGTGATAGAGGGGTAAAAATGGCACTAAGAGGTGACAAGCCCATAGCAGAGAAACTGAATGAATTCTTTGCTTCAGTCCTTACTGAGAAAGCTGTAGGGATGTTACCCATGACTGAAGTGGTATTTAAAGGTGATACTGCGGAAGAATTGAAAGAAATATCGAAACACCAGGAAGATGTATTACAACTATTTGATAAACTGAAGAGTAGCAAATCACCTGGATGGGATGATATACATCCAACGGTGTTGAAAGAACTCAAATATGAGATTACAGACCTACCATTAGTAATCTGTGAACTATCATAAAAATAATCTGTAATACCTAAAGATTGGAGGATGGCCAATTTAACACCAATTTTCAAAAAGGGCTCCAGGCGTAATCCAGGAAACTACAGACCTGTGAGCCTGACGTCAGTACCAAGAAAAATGGTAGAAACCATCATAAAGAACAAAATTACTGAACATGTAGATAGTCATGGCTTAATGGGAGATAGCCAGCATGACTTTAGACAAGGAAGATCTTGTCTTACTAATCTGTTATGTTTTTTTGAAGGTGTGAATAAATAGGTAGACAAAGTTGATATAGTGTATCTGGACTTTCAGAAAACCTTTGACAAGTTGCCTAATCAGAGACTTTTGGCAAAACTAAAAAGTCATGGGATAGGAGGCAGTGTACTACTGCGGATCAGGAACTGGTTAAAAGATAGAAAGCAGAGGGTAGGACTAAATGGCCATTTTTTCCAATGGAGAAAGGTGAATAGTGTTGTACCCCAGGGATCTGTGCTGGGTCCGCTGCTTTTTAACATATTCAAAAATGACCTGGAAAAGGGAATAATGAGTGAGGTTATCAAATTTGCAGATGACACAAAACTATTTAAAGTTGTGAAAACCCATGAGGATTGTGGAAAATTGCAAGAGGATCTTGATAAATTGGAAGACTGGGCATCCAAATGGCAGTTTGAATTTAATGTGGACAAGTGCAAAGTTATGCACCTAGGAAAGAACAACCCATACTATGGTTACACGATGCAAGGTTCCACATTGGGAACCACCACCCAGGAAAAAGATTTAGGCGTCATCGTGGGTAACATGTTAAAACCCTCCACCCAGTGTACAGCGGCGGCCAAGAGAGCAAATAGAATGCTAGGTATCATAAGGAAATGAATGGAAAATAAAACAAAGGATATTATAATGCCTCTGTATCATTCCATGGTGCGACTGCACCTTGAATATTGTGTGCAATTCTGGTCGCCGTATCTTAAAAAGGATATAGTGATATTAAAGAAGGTTCAGAGAAGAGCCACCAAAATGGTAAAGGGGATGGAAGGATACTCCTATGAAGAAAGGCTAAAAAGGTTAGGGCTCTTTAACCTGGAAAAGAGACGGCTGAAGGGAGATATGATAGACGTCTATAAATTAATGAACAGAGTGGAACGGGTACATGTAGATCGATTGTTTAGGTCATCAGAATATAGAAAGACTAGGGGACATGCAATGAAACTACAGGGTAACCCATTTAAGATTAATAAGAGAAAATATGTTTTTTCTCAACGTGTAATCAAACTCTGGAATTTGTTACCGGAGGATGTAGTAAAAGCTGTTAGTGTAGCTGGGTTTAAAAAAGGTTTGGACAAGTTCCTGGAGGAATAAAGGGACCCAAGATATTCCTGCCTGACCCAATACAAGCATTGAGGAACTTCTGTCTTTTGGAGAAACTGCTAGGTTCTTATGACCTAGATTGGTCACTGTTGGAAACAGGATACTGGGCTTAATGGACCTTGGTCTGACCCAGTATGGCATATCTTATGCTCTTATGTACTGTTATCATATTGCATAGTATGCCTGCCTCAGTGGCATATTTTTCCACCAGCATGAACATATCCACTCAATATGTGCATGTCGGGGACATCCTGATGTAACCCTTCCCCTTAAAGGTACTGTCATACTATTAATTACTGCAAGATGTGAAAGCCATGGTTAGACACAGGCTACCTGTCCACCACTTTGGGACTGATGATGTTGTCAGGACCTGACACATGCACATTCAGAGTATGAAGGTAATAGCAGGTGGTAGACAGCACTTCCCAGACTCTATGGGGGATGTTTACTAAAGTGCGGTAATCGTGAATAACGCGTGTAAAGTACATTTAACAATCGTTCGCACATCCGAATGTGCGTTCTGACGTGCGAACGATCGTTAAACGTACTTTACGTGCGTTAACCGCAGTTAACGATCGTAAACCTCCGCGGCGCGTTAAAACAGCGCAGAAGGTGGAGAGTGGGCGGAGAGAAGGGGTCAATGGGCGGAGAGTGGGCGGGGAGAGGCTCCCCTCACACTAACGCACTGAATTCCTGAGCTCAATTCCAACACGAATGAAAACCTGTCGTTAAAGGCATATTAAAGGGAAGAGAAACCATTTACGTCAGCAATGTACAGCAAAACCGGGGAAACCCACAAAACGTGAGCAGTGTGATACATGTGCACAGAACAAAATTTCACATAAAACGTTAAAAATGACCACAAGAAACATTGTAAAAAGCATAATTCAGCTGGGCAACAGTGATAGCAATGGGAAACAAGGAACAACACTCCCTGGAAAGCACCAAAAAAAAAGAAATGATGTTTGGGTCTACGCTCCGCAGACCCATTCAAAGATCATGTCATTGTAATGGAGCTGTCCTGGGAGTGTTGTGTAATGTTGCCCAATGATATCATTGTTGCCCAGCTTGGTTATGGGTGTGTGCCCCTCTTTTGAGGTCTTTTCTGAGGTTTATGTGCACCTTTGTCTCCATACAAGGTAAATGAGCCCACAGTAATCTTGTGCAGAGCAGGGTTTCTGACTCGTCAGGCCGGTTTAACTAACTCCAGGGACTACACTGTCTCTGTGGCCACAGTGTGGTGCAACAGACACAGCCAGTCCCTGTAAGACCAGAGGATCACAGGTTCAAATCCCAGCTGGGGCTCCTGCCAACCCAGTCTCCATAGTTTTACCCACCACTAAACAGTGATAGTAAAGACACTCCTTTATTGCATAGAACATACGCATGGTTCATACACCTATATTTTACCACACCAAACACAGACACCAGAAACAGGCGCATTACCCAGAGCAGAGTCTCGCAAATGCAGTCCTGGAGGGCCCCACACCATTCAGGTCCCATGCTGCCTCTAATAAAGATGCCTGTGCTGCATATCTATGCACCACCCCCATGGTATGCAGATGTAGCTCATGCATATTTATGAGGGACAGCATGAAAACCCGAACAGTGTTTGGAACACCAGGACCGGAGTTGGGGAACTCTGCCGTAAAAGCAGCAGCCAACAGGGCCAGACACACCCACACCCACACCCACAGGCCCCATTGGCCAATGCCTCCTGGAGAAGCAGGACATTGGGCCCTGCCTGTATCTCCCAATACTAGCACTTGCATACCTTAGCAATGCCACCCTACACCTGGGTATATGGTACACAGCTATCAAATGTTTCCTGTGATAACTGGCAGATATCAATTCCTACGTTAAGCACAGTTTGCTCAGTGAGCTCCACCAAAACAAGCATTCTGATGTCTGCGGTGTGTGCTGCAGGTCTGGTCTCTGACAGTGCTTACCACCCTGGGGAGTGACCCCCAACAGTCTTGCGTACCATATCCATGCCTGAACTGTGCCCAGGACTGGTGTGGTGGGTATGGCTGCTGAACACCGCTATAGTTGCACAATGCTGGCATAGGTGTGGGGGTGGCTGTCTGTCAATCCAGTGTGTGGTGGCTGCAAACACCTTCCACAGCCCACACTGCCAGCAATGTTGCCAGTATTGAGCTGCCAATGTGCATAATGAGGAGCAGGGTACCATGGGTATAGGCTGGACAGGGTGGCCTGGCCAGGGTGCATCTGCACAGGGCATAGGGCAGTGACAGGCACATTTTAGTGCCCGGCCACCACCTACACAGACAGGGTGACCTCAGTATGTCCTGCTGAGAGATCACTCTCACCCTGACTGTGCAGTGACCACAGCATAGCTAAGCACCCCCATAGTGCTATATAGCATTTCTCTCATGTGATAGATATGGGTTTCCTTTTGGGGCCCATTCACTGAATTATCTGCTTGCTGTGTATGTTGACATCCCAGTTCTGGGTGCATGCATCTCCACTGGGCACATGCATTATGGACTAACTAGCAGACTGTTTGCAGCTGGTATGTGTCTTGATGGAGTGGCTTGCAGGGTGCAGTGGCTGATGGCTTGCTGCAGGAGAATATCAGATAGTGGTGGGGTGCAGCTTACCAAATCCAGGCCTAATGTCTGTATGCGTACAGAGCTGCATTGCCTGCCCTGTGGAGTGTCTGTTCCTCATCAGAACTTGGATTGATGTTCCTCTCTACTGCCACCTTTGCAGGGAGGTAGAATGTGGGTCTATTGTTGGGGGAACCTGTTTGCCACCCTTGGCATGGGGGGGGGGGGCGTGGGCATGCATGCGCATGGGCCACCTGGGGGTCCATGGGGGCTACACCTGACTGCAAGGTGTTTGTGCAGAAACTACCTATCTCATTAACACTGCTTTGGACCTGCGCCATGGCCTCTTTCAGCCATGGACGGTGCTGTGGACCTGGTGCTGGGCGCCTCACTGCACCCTCAGGGTGAGCACAGTACCCGCACAATGTGACAGTGTGTAGCTACTCTGTGCCAGTACAACACACGGTCAGTACCCCCTACCAGGCCGAGGTGCTGTGGGGGTGCACATGGTCACTTCCCCCCTACCAGGCCGAGGTGCTCTGGGGGTGCATTCCCCATGGTGTGTATCTGTGGACAGCTGATTTGCATGTGCAGTGCATCATGGGTGTGACTGGCAAAATCCAACCCTGGGAAGATCCAGCGCCTGCTCACAGGCTCTGATAAACCATAGGCCATCACACGTACATCTGTTAGCATAATGCATAGGTGCAAGACACCCTAAAGTGTCTGTACTATAAGGTGGCCACGCTGGTAAAAACACACGTACCCACGCACGATTGTACGCACGCACCAATGCACGGGGCTACGCGCACTGCGAGAGTGTGTTTCAGTAACCACTACTGAACGTAAAGAAAAACATGCCTCCTCATTCCCTATGTGATGTACAGGGTGATGCCTGGGACAGCCTTCTGCATTAGGCACACTGGGGACTCGAACCCATGCTGCCTGTAAGAGCGGTGAGTACACTAACCATTGTGCTACAGCTCTGTTTCAGTGATTTGTGTCTGTACGCCTTCATACGATTAACGCGCAGTAACGCGCCACGGCGCCCTGTAACGCTCGTTAGTTTTTGGAACGCGCGTTAGTGGTTACGATGTCCCGCCCATGTCCTTTTTTGGCTTTCCTTTCACTAACGCGGCTCCTAACGCGATTTGAACTAACACAGTTTAGTAAACATACCCCTATGTGTTATAGGGGCTACATGTGTGATGTGTATGGGCACCATTTCTTGGGCTTGACCACACATTATGTTACAATGCAGGTTAAGAGTCACACATTGTGTCTCTCCTTAAGAAATGCATGGTCAGTCTTAGCTCAGCTGTTCATTGCACAGTACCCAGGAATGAGCCATCCAGTGGGCAACCTAGGCAGGTACCTGGGTCCGCCAATTTGGGTGGATGTCATGCCAGCTAATCTCTCACTCCCTACAATCACTGCACAGGCAACAGCTCAGTGCTGTAGATGGACTTAAGACAGTGGCACACATGAACTAGTCACAGCACACAAGCTGTGACCTTGAAACTTGTCAGTGCAAAGATGGGAGTATTCATCATGGTCTCTGCCTTACCTGCCAGTGATAAGTTTGGCAAGCCCTTGACAATAGGCACAGCAGCATTGCACCTGACATGCAGGCTAGGATTAGGTCTTCTTCAGCAGCAGACAGAAGCAACAGTCACCTGCACACAATGCTAACTTTTTATTTAGCTAGGTTTATATACTGCTTTTCTCCAGGTCAAAGCAGTGTACATTCAGGTATGGTATATATTTCTCTTTTCCCCAAAGGGGCTCACATTCTACATTTTTGCACCTGAGGCAACAGAGGGTTAAGTGGCTTGCCCAAGGCCACAAAGAGTGGCCATGGGACTAGAGACCCCAGTCCCTCCAGCCTGAGGTTGCTTGTCCCCATGCAGGAATTGAATCCCCAGCCTTCCGGCCTGAGGCAACCTGTCCCAACCACTGAGCCACTCCTCCATCTATCACTAATTCTAGGACTACAACGGGAGTAGCACATTGCATACAGCTAAATAGGCCCCCTGTATGCTGCTAGCATGATGTAAATGGCTCTATCCCTTCAGAGGTAGCTCTTAATGTAAGTTCTGAGCTGGCATTGGGGTTTCTGCCTGCTGTACCTCTAATGCATGGTAACACAACGGGGATTATGGAGCAAACCCTATCCCCGCCCAGTCTCCGCCCCATTAACTCCCACTCTCCATCCCTTTTCACCTTAACACTAGGGGACCAGCTAACGCATGTTATTTCAGTGTTATTGATGCTTTCTGTAGTGTTAGCTGCTCACGGGTGCCGATAACGCCTTTTAACGGCATCTTTGCTACAACACTCCTTAGTAAACATACTCCTAATTGTATCAAAAGGGCATCCTTGAGGGAATTGAGGTGATAGTCGATAGTAGCAGCAGAACAGACCTGACTAAATTTTAAAAACCCCAAACCACGTGGGTCTTTCTGCAGGTCTGGTCCCTCCTCCTCTGACATGATATCAGAACAGGGAGGGATCAGATCTGCTTAAAGTTAGGTCTGCTCTGCTGCTGCCGGCGACCTGCACATCGGGCTCGCCCCCCCCCCCCCTCCCCTCACCCATACCTCCATCCAACTGCTGACTGCTCTTCCCCTGCTGCCGGCACTACCGTGCAGAAAACAGAGGGCGGCAGCAACAGGGAAAGAGCAGGCAGCAGCTAGACTGAGGTATGGGGGGGGGGGCTTGCCCAATGTGCAAGTCGCACAGGGCGTGATTCTGGCTTGGTATGGCCCTGTGAAAGATGGTTACATGATCACATTCTTTTTCAATGATAGGACCATGATTATGGAATTCTCTCGCAGTGTCGTTACAGCAAGAGGAAGATTGTTTGCATTTCATCGACAGCTAAGGACTTATTTGTTCCGAACGGCATTAAAATAACAAAATTAAGGGAAATTGTTTTAATGTTTTGCTATGATATCTTATGGGGGAGGGGGGGTCATTTTGGAAGTCCTATTCATGCTTTGTACATCTCAAAAATGGGCATAGAGTGGTCCAAGGCAGAGAGATGTCTCCAAAGCCATTTTAGAAGCTTGGTCTGTGGACATCCCCAGCGTGAAGATATCCAAGTCTGAACAGGGACACGGTGGAGTGTTTCCAGGAACCTGTACATCCCTACTTGATCTCAAAATGTCTTGGACGTCCAGAGTCATATCCAAATTTAGACCTGCTCCAGGTATCTGAATAGCGCTCTTTTTGGATGAAAAATATCCAGAGTGCATACGAACAAAGCATTCCATCATCCTCAGTACTCACCACGATTTAAGTAATAGCAGCAGTGGGTTTTGAACACTGGCTTCCCTGTTCCTAGCCCACTACTCTACTGGGACTGAAGCCTAGGTGAGATTTGCATTGATCAACTGCAAAAGAAGAGATGAGAAAGTTCTCCAACAATCCTTTAAAATACTCAGGGGTATATCATCCACCAATAAAGAAACAGAATTTGAAGAAGCCACTATAGTGTTTCTTAACAGTAGAAGAAAAGGATAGTTTCCAATGATCATATAGGGATATTAGTTCAATACCGAGCTGGAGATAAGAGTACTCCCTAGCATCATGCTGGGTCATAGGGAGCACTTTTCTCAGTAACCCATGATCAATGCATTTTTCCTAGCAAAAAAAGGTATTGGTACTTATATGCAGGGCTCTTTCGTTAATGCAAATGCGATGTAATGTGTGCTCTTGAGTCAATGCTCACTCCTGGCAACCCAGGTAGATTGCCAGAATACATTAAGATATTAGGTCAACTAATTTAGTATTTATTGAAAAATGTGCTGGTACTCTGTACCACGAAGTACCCCCTCAAAAAAGTCCTGCTCATGACCCAAACACCATGCTAAGTCGTTGACTCGCTGCTGCCACACGGGGATTAGTCAGTTGAGACACTACTCTTAAACTAGCATAGACAGAAGAGTTTTCCTTAACACTATTACACCATAGTAGGTTAGCACCAGTTCAGAGGGAAGAATGTCCCCAAGCAGTAAGCTGGAATATTGAGTCAGTACTCACTCAGAGAGAAGAACGCCTCCTTGCAACATGCTAGTGAATGGATTCCAGAGCCAATGTGCCAATCAGCATTTTCTCTGAACTGCACAAGGGACTGCTGGCACCCATGTAACTGCTGGATGCTCTCCACTCATCTTCTAATTTGAACTACAAAAAGCTGGCAGCTCCCTTGAGATTACAGGATCCCTGATGTTCCAACCACAAGATGGTTGAAATGTAGGCTGTGAGACCACTACATTCCACTGACTTTGAAGAATAACTGGATCTTAACTAGGAATTTATTCATTACAATAAAGGTTAGGTACAAAAGCAGAAGTGAGAAAATTCTAGGAATTTGCACAGGCAACATTTTTTGGTTTATTTGGCCTTTTTTCTTGCTTCTCTGACTTTTTTGGTTCTATCATATGTTTGTCTTAAATTTAAAAAAATGTTAAAGGTGCATTAACATTTTTTGACATACACTAATTGACTTTACACATATTAAATACCTGCTGTACCTGAATGTAACTCGCCTTGGACTTCTAAGAAAGGTGTGAGCTAAATCCAGATCCCCATTCCCATTAATTCATAGGTTAGTGTGTGTTAAATTGATTTAGTATACACTAAATCTTTTAAGGCACACTAATGAACCAAAGGTACACTAATGAATGCACATCCTTGGACAACTGTGGTCTGTCTCTTTTGCCTCACAACTTAAAGCTAAAAGCCTCAAATGGATGGTGCATGTGTCTCTACAGGGCTGCAGCCCAGAAAACTGACCAACCTACCCTAAGGGGTATGTTTACTAAACTGCGTTAATGTCATCCGCGGTAGTTTCTGCGGTAATGGTACAGATGCCCATATAAAGGAGTGGGCGGTGCATCGTACGACAAGCAGTGCCAGGTAACGCACGTAACAATGCACCTTAGGCTAACGAGCGTCGCAAGGCGCCATATAAGGCACATCACAAGGCACCTTAACCTGAGGTGCCTCACAAGGTACATTGTCATGCGCCCTACAAGGTGTCCTAACCTAAGGCGCCATGAAGCCACCCCCAGAAGGCCCCGTATAAGGTGCCGTACAAGGTGCCCCATAAGGCACTGTAGGTTAAGGCACCTGAAAAGCTGGACATGGGCTAGCAGCCTGCACATGAACATAGGATGCTACACAGCTGACAGACGCAAATAGATGGACAGAAGGATGGTTGGTGACTGTGATGAGGGTAATATATGCTGGCAGCACAGATCTGCAGAGATATGACTGTTACAGGAATGACAAGTACCTGTGTAGGAAAGGCATAAAAGAAGGAGAACAAAGAAGGGGTGAACCCATGACCACTGGCCTGAAAATCACTGCACAAACCAGTAGGCCACACCACCACTGTGAGGTTCACAGCAATGGCCACATACAAGAACACCGCAGGGCACCACACAAAACGCCTGCTGTGTGCCAGGAGAGGGCAACCCCAACAGTCTCCATGATGCAACGCACATGCACAACAGGCATCCACAGCTCATATCACAGTCTGTAAGTGGGACGAGAGCCACATAGAAACACATGCACACACCATGAGATGTTATGCAGTGTAAACAGCATGCAAAAGAGCATGGGAGTGATACAGAAAGAGCGCCAGGGGCCGGCTGAAGGGACAGCTGTGTGGACGGCCTGTGGATCAGGGCAACGGAACGAAAAAGGAGCATATGAGAATCCAACCTGCACAGTGACGTGGCACAGACGAGCTAATAGCAGTACCAATCCACCAAGCTGACTGCTCGCATGGACACTACAGAGATATAGCCATATATAACACACAATATGCAACAGATAAGCTGCAGAGATGGCACACTGTGGCGCACAGCGCAAAGATGGAAGGGTGTGTGGAGAGGTGACAAGGCTGCAGCCATTGCATGGGCAGGTTAGCAGAACACTGGAAAGGAAAAGGAATGGAACATGTGAGAATCAAACCTGCAACCTATGGACTGCCAATGGGCATCTGTGACCACTATCCCAAACAACCCCAACCAGCACAATGCAAACAAGTTGCCGCAAAAGGCACACCCTGGATCACAGTGCTGAGATGGATGGTCCCTCTGCTTTACTGTGAACTGCAGACATTGTGTCCCTCACCTTGCTGCACCTTACACCTGTAAATAAACTCCCGGGGTCTGTGTGCCAGGCACCCTCTCAAACACACATCCAATCCATGCTGAAAGCTCACCTACCCGCTTCTGCCTGTGGAACCTAACTACCCTGATCTCCCTCCTCCTTTGCCCTCTCTTACCCCTGCTCCCACATTCTCTCATTTTTCATAACTAGAATGTAAGCTTTGGTGAGCAGGGTGTCTGTCCTACATGTCTGTGCAGCACTGTGTACAAGGGGTAGGTGTAGTGCCAGACATAAGTACTTTATTTATTTCTTTTTTTATACAACACTCTTTAGAATCAGTGCAGTTTACATGTATACTAACAGGTATTTTTTATTCCCTTGTCCCCAAAAGGCTCACAATCTAAGTGTACCTGTGGCAATGGAGGATTAAGTGGCCATGGGACTAGAGCAGGGGTGTCCAACCCTGTCCTGGAGGGCTGCAATTCTGGCAGGTTTTTGGGATAGCCCTAATGAATATGCATGAATATATATGCATTAGAGATATCCTGCCAACCTGACTGTGTGGTCCTCCAGGACTGGTTTGGAGACCCCTGCCTTACACCTCTGTCATTTAAGATTGTGAGTGGGCAAGGTGCAGATGTCCTAGACATCAAAAAGGGTAGATAGACTTGGTCACATTCCTCCTCGCTTCTCACCACCACCAAAATGCTGTCTATTAGGAATGCGACAAATTCTATCTACCCTTTTTGATGTCTAGGACATCTGCACCTTGCCCACTCACAATCTTAAATGACAGAGGTGTAAGGCATGGGTCTCCAAATCCAGCCCTGGAGGGCCACAAACCAGTCAGGTTGGCAGGATATCTCTAATGCATATATATTCATTAGGGCTATCCCAAAAATCTGCCAGGATTGCAGCCCTCCAGGTCAGGGCTGGATGCCCCTGGACTAGAGACTCCCCAGTCCCTCCAGCCTGAGGTTGCTTGACCTCATGTGGGACTTGAACCCCCAGCCTTCTGGCCTGAGGTAACCTGTCCCAACCACTGAGCCACTCCTCCCTCTAGTACTGAGTTATCTATTTAATTAACCAGTTGTCTATCCTACCCTATCCATCAATTAAAGCAGTGGCCAATAGAGGGCCACGTGGCTTGCCCAAGGCCAAAAGGAATGCCAATAAGACTAGAAACCCCAGTCTCTCTGGCCTGACATTGCTGTCCCCTGGTGGGATGTGAAACCACAGCCCCCTGGGCTGAGGTACCCTGTCCTAACCAACAGCCCATGTCTCCCACTGTGCAGGTGCAGTAGGTGTGGCAGTAATGAAATTAGTGAGATATTACTTTGTGATGTAACTATACCCATACACCGTACACCATAACAATACCTGTACACCTTCCCCCCCTACCGTCCTCCTGTCCCCACCCCCACGCTGAAGCACACATACCAGCCTATTCCCATGCCTGGTCTCTGATCCTTTATCCCCCCTCTATTCACTAACTCTACCCCTTCTGTTCCTGTCCACGTGACTTGCTGTTCCTTTCTCTCACCAGCAGTCTGTGACATGTCTGTAAACAATTTAGGCACGTATTTGATGGGTGGTATAAAAAGTATTTAATAAACAAACAAATAAACAATATTTCCCAAGCAGGATATCAGGGAGGTTCACAATGCAGAAGTGGGAATAATGCGTATGAATGCAAGTTACAACCCCTGGTGCCCCCCCTGTCTGGATGGCTGGGGAGCCCTGCTGCCCAGGAGACCTTCACGCAGCATGCGGAGCTCCTCAGCCATCTGGACAATGGTGCATACCACCCGCCCCAGGGTGCGGGTCTGTGTCCGCTGTGCATGGGACACAGCACACATTGCCACGGGCAGGCAGTGCACACACATGCCACCACACAGACACACTGTACCCGCTGCCTGTGTGGCAGCATCGGCAGACCGTCCGTCTGTGGCAATGTGTGCCAGGCCCCCGCCCAGCTGTGAGACATCCCCAGCACTGTGGGGCAGGTGGCAGGGGTCCCCAGTGGCCTGTGGTGCCCAGGACTGGCCACTCCCTCACCCAACTCACCCCCCTGCATCCCAACCCCTCTCCCCCACCCACCCCTCCACCTCCACCTCCACCTCCCCATCCCCATCCCCCCCACCCCACCTTCCCCTCCCTGGACACTCCCTCCATCCCCCCTCCTCATCCTGATCACACTCCCCCCCATCTGGGCTGGAGGCTGGCCCCTCCTGCTCCGCCATGGCACCAGTGTCGATGGCCACCACCGCCACCCCCAGGTCCTGCGCCCCTGGGGCTGGCTGCCTGGGTCCACTGTCAGGAGCATCGCCAGCATCTGCATCCACTGTGGAGGGAGAACATAACATTACCACTGTGGCCATGTATTTGCCACATCATGGACACATAGTAGGTGGCACCACAGGATGGTGGCCCACCTGATCATGCTGTTCTGTGACACACAGGCTGTCTCACACACCATGTCTGCTGACCAATGCATGACGCTGCAGCTGCCACAGCAGCCATGGGCGGTGCAGCTGCAGCCACAATTCCATCCTGCACAGCTCGTCCACCTGGGGGTACAGCAATGGATACGGACCATTATGGGACAGACATCACTGGCCATCGGCTAATGCACATCACACGTGGCCATGGGCAGCAGGGGAATGCACCAGCTGCAAACTGTAGGTCCAATTCCAAGTGTTGGCCATGCCATCTGCATATGTGCGTGTGTGCCTCAACATGTGTGGGTCGCCCCCCATGCATACTGTGTGCAACCACCCATGTACCACGTGCCCACCTGATGGGCATCCTCTGTGTGACATGGTTGCCCCATGCCATTTGTGGCAGTGTCAGGCTGCATAACACATGCATCATAGCAGCAGTGCTGCATGGTGCCGTTCACCGTGTGATGGATCACCTTGTCTGCTACACCTGACGAGGAGCCTGAGATATGTGGTGAGGGTATGCTGTGACTACTCATGTCCGTGCCACAGGTGTCAATGGCAGCAGTGCTGGACATGTGGCTAGCCATTGTGCCATGCATACAGCAGCAGACTCGCCTACGAATGTCCAATGGATGTATCACAGACCCTGCTGTACAGACCAGGGGCCACCTGGGGTGAGGGCAGCCCTGTTCACATCAACTGGCGCACCTACCATAGCACAAGGGGTAAATACAGGCCCCTGTAATGAGGCCTGAGGCCACCTGGGGATTTGGCAGACCTGTGAAACTGCAACAGGAGCAGGTACCATAACACCAGGATGGATAATAGACCTCTGTAATGAGGCCTGGGGCATCCTGGGATAGGGCACATCTGTGTAACTATAACAGGAGCAGGTACCATAACACCAGGATGAGTAACAGACCTCTGTGATGAGGCCTGGGGCATCCTGGGGATAGCGCAAACCTGTGAAACTGCAACAGGGGCGAGTACCATAACACCAGGATGGATATTAGACCTCTGTAATGGGTTCTGCAGCCTCCTGGGGATGGGGCAGATCTGTCTACATTGATCCCATTTGGACCCACAGCCACCTCCTTTTCCCTTGCTGGTTGCTGGCTATTTTTTTTGCACTCCTTGGTTTGGGTGCCTGTCCCCATGCACTTATCTCATGTGCGTAGTTAGCATCCCTATTATAGCGCCTGGTAAGGCGCCCCAGGCCCTCCTCACCCTGGTGAGGTTCTGCCTGCGGGAGGAGCCTGGAAACAGGCGCTCCTGGTGGAAGCATATTAGTTCTGCCATGAGGTAGAGGTCTGCATGTGTAAATGCAGGCTTTCTGGACCTGGCAGCCTTCTTGTCTGCTGTATGTGGTAAAACCTTGTATGACGCAGTAAAAACATGCCTGCACAGTGTGCATGTAGCAATGTGCATACCCATGTGCATAGCCACGTATGTACCCAGGTTTGCAACATGTGTTGGTCTATTGTTTATGTTACAGGTATCCTCTTATATATCTGACTATGACTGGTCTTTCTGTTTGTTACATGCCCTATACCCATCTTTTATCCCATTGTGGTATCTTCTGCTGGGATTTGAACTCACAATACATTATAGTCTGACATATTGCCTAACTACTGTGCTACACATACATTTCATTTTCATTTCATTTATTTAGGCTTGATATACCGCCCAAGACCGAGGTATCAGGGCGGTGTACAATAAAAGGCAGCTGTAGAAAAACAAAGAGAGAAAAGAACGCCAGTAAATAATAGAAAAGAATAAGTGAGAGAAAGAGAGAAAAACCAGAATAGAGTTTACAAAACTAAACATAAAGACATGAGGAGGGAAGGAACACAAGGGGTGGGAGTCGAATGTGGTATGAGGGATATGAATTGAGTGGTAATTGAGTGTAACATGGAGGACATGAAATTGTATGGTGATGGCACATCAGGGGGAGGCCGGTAGGCCAAACGCTTGAGAGAAAAGGTGAGTCTTGAGGAGGGTCTTGAAATGGGGGAAAGAGGATTCGGTGCGAAGGGTGTGACGAAGGGAATTCCAGAGGGCAGGGGCCAAGAAGAAGAAAGCAGAGTGGCGGGTAAGTTCAAGGTGGGCCTGGGACGGAGAGGGAAGGAATAGGCGATTGGTATGAGATGAGCGGAGGAGACGGGGGCAGGCTGGTGAAAGATAAGGTCGGAGAGGTACTGGGGGGTGCTGATATGAAGAACCCTGTGAGTGATAGTAATATACTTGTAGATAAGCCGGAATTTGATGGGAAGCCAGTGAAGGGAGAAGAGGCAAGGGGTAATATGATCAGAAGGAGAGGAAGAGGTGAGAAGGCGGGCGGCAGTGTTCTGGAGAAGCTGAAGACGACGAAGTTGACAAGAAGGGAGGCCAGACAGAATGGAATTACAGTAATCTAAGCGGGAGGTCACAAGGGAAAGAACTAGAGTGGTGAGGGATTGGGGGGAAAGGAAAGGGCGAAGAGAACGAATACGGCGCAGGTGGAAGTGACAAGTACGGACAAGGGAAGAAATGTGAGGGTGAAAAGAAAGGGAGGAGTCCAAGGTGACACCCAGATAGCGAAGGGTAGAAACAACGGGAATAGGGAGGGAGGACATTACAGGAGCCAAGCTAGGCGGGGGAGAAGAGAAAGAGAACCAAATGGCAGAGGATTTAGAAGGGTTAACACAGAGGAAATTTTCCGCAAACCAAGAGGCAACAGAGGATAGACAGGTATTAAGGACAGAAAGGTCAGGGGAAGCAGAACTGGTATGATGGACAAGGAGGATATCGTCTGCGTAGAAATAGACATACCACGTTATATTGCTCTGACGGACCATGTTCTTGTGGGCATTGAGGCTTGACGTTACAGTTTGTCAGGCTTTCAGCCATCTGGGCCTCAGGCGCGTGTTATGCAACATTGATTACGGCGCCTTGGAGTGCGCCTTAGGCAACGGTATGCTAAGGCACACATCCTGGGACTCCTTAGCCCTAATGGCACACTGTACGTTGCCCGAAACCGTGCTTCAGAACATGGCGCGTTCTAAGGTTCCTTATATGGTATATTGTGATACGGCGCCTTAGTAGGCACCTTAGTGGGTGCCATATTGTAAGGTTCCATATAGGATGTTCATCAGGTGCTTTGTGAGGCGCCTTCTAAGGCACCTTATCGGGGTCCCTAGGCAGGGCACTGCACTGGGCACACCTGGACAGGTCATCTTCGTGGGCTCCCTGGGATATTTCACCATTGTTTACGGTGGCATAACAATGTTACGGTGCCCTAGGTTACTTTGCCCTGCAGCCTGCAAGATGCCTCACGATGACATGCATTACCTATGGCCATTGATACTAATGTCACCCTAATACTGGATTGGCCATGGGGTAATGGCACCGCACAAGTGATTGGGGGTGAGGGCTGGAAGCTCCTGGATGTGCCATATCTGCGGGCAGACCATGTGGCTGCCAGTACTGTTGACAAACATGTGGGCAACTGTACCACAGCACAGGGTGTGGGCAATTTAAAATACTGGGAAGACAGTGAGTGGCAGATGATGGGAATACGTGTCCCCCAGGGGAGGCAGGGGTGCCAGGATAGTTACAATGACAGGTGGAGAGAGGTGTGGTGGTACCATGCAGATGAGGCACAGGCGAGGCAGGCAATGAAGAGGCACAATGCAGGAAAGGGTAACAGTGCATGAACTTTGGTGGCAGCCTGCACAGGCAGTCAGGACTCTACACAGCTGACAGACGCAGATAGACGGACCAGAGGAATGTCGGCCACTGTGGCGAGGTTATTATGGGCTGGCAGCACAAATCTGCAAAGATATGACTGTTAGAGGCATGCAAGATATCTGAGTTGGACAGGTATGGGAGGGGGGAACAATGGGGGATTGAACCCATGATGACAGTTTGGAACATCATTGTACGAACCAGTGGGCTATACCTCTATGGCCTGCTGTACAGCAATGCCTGGATACAGAGGGACTGCAGGTCACCACACAAACCGTCTGCTCTGTGCGCCAGGATAGGGTAACTGCACCAGCACCCATAATGCATTGCATATGCGGAACAGCAGTCTACAGCAGATCACCAAATGGGGTCTGCACCTCTCTGTTACCACAGCCTGGTAAGATGGTCTGCCATGTGTGATACTGGCACAGAGTAGCTACAGACCCTGCCATTGTGCAGGTTCTGTGTTCACTTTGAGGGTAAGGATGGCTGCCCAGCACTAGGTCCACAGTACATGTAGTGCTACATATAGGTCCTTCTGCACATCCCCATCACTAGCAGTGTGTAGCAGGTGTCCCTAGCAGTGCGACCAAAGGTACCTCTGCGTTCTGCAGTCACAGGTGTCCCTCTGGTACCAGAGACCACCCAGATCAGTGTGTACCCAATGTTAAGGTCAGGCTGTCATAGCCAACTGTTAGCAGGGTGGAGGAGTGTCTATTGTCTTATGAGGGTTATTTATTTATTTATTTATTTATTTAAAGGGTATTTCTATTCCCCCCTTATCCTTCAATCAAGGCGGTGTGCACATCAAACAATCAGTGGTAATGGAGTGTGTGTGAGTTAGTTTATGTACAGTGAGGGTGCATGGGTGCAAGTGTGTTGATTAGTGTGATCTATTTACAACATGTGCTTTTTACAGTTATATACAAGGGTTTGCTGTTTCTGCAGCTTACTGTGGTTGATCTTCAATCGAGTCTGTGGTTCTGCTCTGTGGTTGGTCTGAGTCTGTATGGTCTGGTTACTTGCTTGGGCCATAGTATTCAGTGAAGAGCAATGTCTTTAGGTGTTTTCGGAAGTCCTTTGGATCTTCAGTTGACCGTAGCTCATCTGGGAGTGTGTTCCATATTGTTGGAGCCGCCAGTGATAGGGCTCTTTGTGTGGTGGATTTGCATGCTTTTGTGTAGTTGTTTGGGGTGTTGAGTGTATCAGCTGTGGTCTTTCTTCTAGGTCTGGTGCTTGCGTTGGGGAGTATGAGGGGTTGTAAGCTGAGTGCGGAGTTTTTGTGTTTGATTCTGAAAATTTTTAGTATCATTTTGTATTTGATGCGGTGGCTGATTGGGAGCCAGTGGAGGTCTTTTAGTATGGGTGTGATGTGGGCTTGTATTGGAGAGCCGGTGATTATTCTGGCTGCTGTATTTTGAGCCATCTGAAGTGGCCTGAGTGAGTGTTTTGGCATGCCGCTATAGATCGGGTTGCAGAAGTCGAGGATGGGAGTTATAAGCGCTTGGCAGACTGTGCGGAAGTGGTCTTGTGTTATGTACTGTTCAGAGTAGTATATACTATGTGCCCCCAACCACCCACATTGTAGGTGGGGGCATGGAGAGACAGGTGCCTGTGCCCACAGGACTAGCTGTGGGACCAACAACACCATTCCTGATGGCAAAAGACAGCCCTCTAGAGCTAGTGTGCAAGAGACATACCTGTGACTGGGGCATTGGCAGACCAGCAATAATGTGGGGGTGGCATGTGAATCTTCACTTGCTACCTACCACAGTCTGCCATGCAACATCCGACAACACTCCTAGACTGCACCTGCAGCAGTGTACAAGGTGTTCTTACCATGCACAGACTAACTGCAGATATACTCACTGAGGAAATATGTGCATCCAGACATAGAATGGGCAGCACACACACCAAGCAGGTATGTCAGCGATTAGTCCCCAAAACTAGGATCACACAAGTATCACTGGAAACAGATAGTATAGAGCACTATGGGGGAACCTAGACATGCCATGGTCACTGCTGAGTCAGGGTGAGACTGACCTCGCAGCATGACATGCTGTGGCCACCCTGTCCATGCAGGTGGTGTTCAGACACTATAGTGTCCCAGCCATTGCAATACTCCCTGTGCAGATGCAGCCTGCCCAATTCGCCCTGTCTGGCCCATACCCACACTACCTTGCTCCTCATTATGCACATTTACAGGCTAATGTTGGTAACAGTTGGACAATGTGAGCTGACAGCGGGGTGGGCAGCCACAAAACAATGGATAGACATACACACACACACACTCCTACTGCAGCACTGTGCAATGATAGGGGTGTTTGGCAACCCTGCCTGCCACACTGACGACATTTCTGAACTGTGCAGGAGGTAGCAGTGGTGCTGTGATGTTACCTGCAGCTCCGTGCCGGGGGCCATCAGCCGGCCTGTACAGGATGATTTGAATAGTGGAGACTGTGTGAGTGGGTGTTTCTACCCCTGTTGGCTGCTGCTGTGGGGATTGCATGGTTTGATGTTGTATCTACTTAGTAGGGTAAAATATTGGGTTGTGTTCTGCAGGATCCAGCAGCTGGGACCTGAACCTGTGACCCTATGCTCCTGGACACACTGGCTGTGTGTACTGCACCACAGTATTGCCACAAAGGCACAGCAGTCCCTGGAGCTACCTTTACTTCTCCTCAGTCAGACATTTCCTGTTTTTCTGTTGTATCTACATAGTAGGGCAAAAGCTTGGGATGTGTTCTGCAGCTGGAACCTGAACCTGTGACCCTCTGCTCTGAGTCACACTGGCTGTGTGTACTGCACCACAGTGTGGCCACAGAGGCACAACAGTCCCTGGGCCTACCTTTATGTCTCCTCAGCCAGACTTTTTCTGTTGCACTGCACACTGGTACAGGGCATGGCCTAGGTCCACTGCAGACAGGTGCCACTGCCCCCTCCAGTACGGACACACATTCCCCTGCTATGCTGACATGACCATATGCTGTCGGTGCTTGTTGTGCGCCATCCCAGGCCATCCACTGTTCAGGTAGGCAGGTGCCTAGGGTGCGGCGTCTGGGGTGGGAAGGCATACATGGACATCCACACCCCCCACATCACCACCTAACAACATTCTGTCCCTTCAACATGGGGGAGGGATGGATGCAGGGATGTCCTGTCTCTGCCCTGGCAACTATTGGCTAGGGTGGTCAAGGTATTTGTAGATTGTGTTTGGCCTTTGTCAGATGCTGTCTTTCTGACTTCCAGTTTCTATGTTCCTATGTGCCACCTAGGCGACAGCCTAGTCTGCCCTATGCCCCGGCTGCCCCCACTACATGTGCCGCCTGCAGCCCACTATGCTCCATGTACACCATCGCCATAGTGGCCTTTCATACTTGGCCACTATGCTGTTGCTGCAAATGGAGCACTACTATCACATTTTTGGGCTCCCTGTCTATGCTGTACATTGCTGACACTTAAATGTTTTCTCTCTCCTGCAAATGGGCATCTAACGGCAGGTTTTCATTCACAGTAGGATTCAGCCCTTCAGTTCAGCGCGTTAGTGTGCAGGGAGCCTCTCCCCGCCCACCCCCCGCCCGTTGATCCCTGCTCTCCGCCCTCTCTCCTCCCTCTGCGGTGTGTACCACACCGTGGAACGCTTCTGCGCGGGTTGTAACATTATTGCGCAGTAACGTTATGCACCATGCGGTAATGTTACCTAATGCGTGGTAACGTTACCTAACGCGTGGTCTGTAACGTTACCGCAGTTTAGTAAACATACCCCTATATCTCATCACAACACTGATATGATATTTCTTAGCGTTTGGTACAATTATCTCTTAATTACTTGATTTATGGTGCTAGCTAATGGTCACAAGTGTACATAAGCTAATGAACTTTGCTTTGAGTCATGATCTTTCAAAGCAGTGAGCCTGCATATTTATAGCCAAACTGAAACATTTCTAAAATAGTTTTGTTAAATTGAGGTATCAGTGGTTTCTATTGTCCTTATATATTCTTGCCTTGCCCCTATTGGCTTGTTGTTGATGGAACCTGTATTTTGATTCCTGGTTACATGCTTCCTCATCTCAGGGACTGAACTGATGTCCAGCTATGCTCTCAGATTGACCAAGAGATTTTCAAGATTACTGAAATTTACCCTGTGTTCAAGAACAGCTTGAGCCAAAGTCTGTCCCCAGAAAGTGTCAAAGCTATTCAAGAAATGCACTATTAGTTTAATAAAAAGATAGTACATGTATTTTATTATTTTTATTTGTTAACCTTTATTTCTGTGCTTCCAACTGGACTAACACAGCAACCACACTATCCTTCTGTATCAAAGACCTTAGCCAAAGAATTCACAAACGTTGGCCTTCATGTCATGGTTAGGTTATCAGGAGTGTTTTATGGGAATCTTACAGGTCACGCCTAAATTTTCACATATGTTTATGCCTGCAAACCTAGGTATTTGTCGTATGCATGCAAAAATGGGCATTTACGCTTCTAATTGGCGTGGTTGCTCTTCTGAAAGTTTGCATGTCAAACTGATTGAGTGCATTCCATTGTGGGCATGTGCAGGAGCGGAGTGTGGGTGGAGTGTGAAGTTATTCACATAAATTATAAAATGCTAGAACTTACGTACATTCTTCAGAAAGGAGGCGCTGGCATCTACTCAACCATAGGATTGGCATAAGTGCTCATGGTTTAAATGAACATGCATAACTTTGACTTACACCCTATTTTATACAGTCAGGTATATTTAAAAGAGGGTGAAATATGTGTGTTAAAATGCATGTTACACTATGCACGCCATATAAAATGACCCTCACAGTACTATTCTTTTACTCCGAAAGCTGCCTTGACTTTTGTTTATTTTATTTATTTATTTATTTGCACATATTTATATACCGCCCCTTCCAGAGATCGGGGCGGTTTACATCTTAACAATTTAAACTTTTACAAAGAACAGTATTTGTGAACTTTATACAAAGAACAGAGTAGATGAGGTAAGACCTCTAAGTATTTACATAGAGTGGTACTTAGTGGAACAACTTCTAACTATTTTAGGGGCTACAGGTGACATTCATATAAGTATGAGCATCAAATGATATCACGAATTACATCAACGGATTCAGATCAGAGGCTGTTGGGGGAGGGGAGGGGAGGGAGGAGGACGGGGGGGGGGGGCTAATAAGGGAGGGGGGAAGGAGAAGGGCCGGGAGGACAGAGGACCTTATGTGTTGCTGGGGTTGGGGTTGGTAAATGTTCTATAAATAGATGTGTTTTTAATTGTTTATGGAATGAATTCAGGTCTTTAATCTCTCTAAGCACTTCGGTGAGGGCGTTTCACTGCGATGGTACTATGTATGTATATGCCCTATTGCTGGTAGATTGTTTGGTGTTGCATATTGTATTGGGTACTTTTAGAATGTTTTGGTTGGGGGTTCTTCTTAGTCTGTTGGATGGTTGTGTTTGGATGAGTGCTGAGAGGTAGGGGGGGTGCTATGTTATGAATAAATTTGAATGTGGTCATTAGAATTTTGTATCTTACTCTTGATGCAATTGGAAGCCAGTAGAGCCCAAAAAGAATAGGTGTAATGTGTTCAGAGAGTCATGTTTTCATTATGATTCTGGCTGTGATGTTTTAGGCCATTTGTAATATGTTTAATGTTTTTTGGGGTATTCCTTGCAGGAGGCTATTGCAGTAATCGGAAAAAAAACCTCCTTTACAATAATTTTCAATGAATTGTTCTCATTCTGATACACTCAGGATTAACACAATTGTTTGTAGTCAAAACTGATACCTCCAGCACCACAGAGCAAGCCACTTGGAAATCCATATTGACCATTAGATGTAGTCAGGATGTACTTGGGGCTTACACTAATGGTCACTGCATATGGAATATAGTTGAGTCTGCTCCTGCCTTTAGACTCAGTCACCATTCTTAACATATTTTGTTTCTCAGTTTTGAGGTTGTTTAATCTGTATGAGGGAATTATGGGGCAGCTTTTATCCACCATACAGAGAGCTAAGGCACCAGCAAAAATACAAAGACATATGTTTTAGAGTAGAAAGTAAAATACTATATGCAAAAGGTTAGAAATGGAGAATATAATGGTGGACAAAGACCATCCAGACCACAGTACAGGAGAGAATAACTGTTAAAATAATATTAACAATGCGATTGATTGGAAAAATGAAAGGTACAGAAAGGCTTCCGCTTTCATACTTTGGACACATCATGCGAAGAGTGTGATCATTAGAGAAAGACATCATGCTTGGCAAGGTTGAAAGTCAACGCAAAAGAGGAAGGCCAGCAATGAGATGGATAGATACAGTATCAGCAGCTATGGATGCCACTCTCTCAACAATTAACCACCTGATTGAAGACTGAACACAGTTTAAGACAACTATCCACAGGGTCACCATGAGTCGACACAGACTCAATTCAAAAAACAAAAAATTCTCTTTACTACAGTACATGTAGGCTAGATATCAACATCCAATATCAATATCAGTAAACAACCCTATCACAAGTATTGATAAAAGGAGAAAAAAGGCTTCAGAATACACGGGTCAGGAAGGCATGACTACGCACGCCTATGCCATCCCCAACACATCAATAGCCAAAAATACTCCTTTACAATAATTTTCAATGAATTTTCTATAAATGTCACATTTCTATTTTCAGTTAATTTTCTATAATTTTAGATTTCTATCAGCAAACAATGCTCTTTTCTAAAGCATGTCATCCAAAAGAATTAGCTGGAGTAGTCTCAATGCCATATTCAAAGAAACATAGAAACATAGAAAAATGATGATAGAAAAAGACCACATGGCCTATCTAGTCTGTCCTTCCATATCAACAACTACAACGGTCCCCTTTTTCCTTTAGAGATCCTCTGTGTTTGTCCCATGCTTTTTTGAATTCAGATACTGTCCTCATCTCTACCACCTCCACTGGGAGACTCAAATATCAGAGGCTTCAAACTGTACACCCCGATGTCAATAATCCTATTGACTAAGCGTTTTGCAGAGCGCTTTCTCAAGGGGTCCCAATAACCACAAAAATGCCCAACTGTCTGCCAGCATGGAATCTGTGCACCTTTTGGGAACCTGAGGAACTTGTGATCTAGATTGGCCACTGTTAGAAGCAGGATACTGGACCTGATGTAACCTTGTTCTGACCCAGTATTGCATCTCTTATCTTCTTATGTTCAGAAGAAGACAGAGATCCAGAGTAGACAATATGTGGATGAGTATATATGACAGCAAATAAAGATCAATATAGTTCATCTTGGCTGCCCAGTAAGGCAGCTAGAGTGGTTGTAACTGCCGCTCTGTGCAGATTACTCCCTTCATTGCCTTTGAGTCATCGAGCATGTTGAGCGGTACTGGCAGTCAATTGGGCATTTTTGAGGTTATTAGGACTCCTTGAGAAAGCGCTCTGCAAAACGCTTGGTCGATAGGATTATTGGTGTTGGGGTGTACAGTTTGAAGCCTTTGATATTTGAATATGCCATGGAGTCTACTCCAGCTACGTTTTTTGGATGACATGCTTTAGAAGAGAGCATTGTTTGCTGATGGAAATGTGAAATTATAGAAAATTCATTGAAAATTATTGTAAAGGAGTATTTTTGGCTATTGATGTGTTGGGGATGGCATAGGCGTGCGTAGTCATGCCTGCCTGACCCGTGTATTCTGAAGCCTTTTTTCTCCTTTTATCAATACTTGCGATAGGGTTGTTTACTGATATTGATATTGGATGTTGATATCTAGCCTACCTTTACTGTAGTAGAGTGAATTTTTTGTTTTTTGAACTTAGTTCGCTTTACTCTGAAACTGACTTAATTTTGATTGTGACACTGACTCAATGGCACTTAACAACAACATGGCATAAATCTTTGAATATGTATGGAGCGGCGGGTACAACCCTAAACAAAGGCATAGAGGGGCATAACCTGAATAGAGTGGCAGTTACAACCACTCTAATCACCTTACAGGGAAGACTAGATGGACCATACTGGTCTTTATCTGCAGTCATATATACTATGGGCCTGATATTGGAAACATTAGGTGGCCAATATGCATGCAAATCAAGCCAAAATCCAAGTAGAAGTCACAAACACAGGTAAACCTGTTCTTGAGTGGTGCACACATGACAGGATATTACCATAAGGAGCAATAGGCATGTGTGTATGTATGAGGGCATAACAAGGTGGCATAAGGGCAGGTTGTCCACTTACACATGGAACTCTGATATTCTATGGTGGCCAAAACCACGTAACTCTAGGTCAGAGCTTGAAATGGTTATGGGACTGACAATAATCCAGTTTCACTATGCCGCTATCTGAGCATTCAAACTGGACAAGAGGTAAAAGAAACAGGCAGAGATGTGGTGGCTACCCATGCAAGACCAGAGGTAGAGACACCATAAATGGGCAATGCAACAGTGCCATCAGCAGCTGGCCAGGTAGGGAGCAGACACTGCCGGATGCCCCAAGTATATTGACCAAGAGTCACAAATCTGCAGCTGACTGCAGAGGAGGTGTTCCATTATTGCCTTGATGCTGCCACTATCACAAATCTCTATGCCATGCTGAGATGTGACCTGGAGCCCTCAACTGTTTGAAAGTATGTTATGCCTGTAGCTCTCAAGGTGACCACTGCCCTGGCATTCTTTGCCACTGGAAGCTTACAGCATGTTGTGGGGTATCACACAGTCAGCAACATCACATTGCATTGTGGCAATGACAGCTGCTCTCCTCAGATGGCTTATTTATTTAGCAATGCTTATAAACCACTTTTCACTGGGTCAAAGTCATATACATTCAGGTACAGGGTATATTGTCCCTGAAGGGCTCATAATCTATGGTTTGTACCTCAGGCAATGGAGGGTTAAGTGGCTTGCCCCAAGGCCACAAGGAGTGCCTGTGGAACTAGAAACCCCAGTCCCTCCAGCCCAAGATTGCTGTCCTCAGCAGAATTTGAATCCCCAGCCCTCTGGCCTGAGGCAACGTGCTCCAACCAATAGGCTACTCCTCCCTCTATCAATATGTGTGCTTCCCAGCCATGCCAGATGCCAGACAACAGAACATGCAAGCCTTTCACCAGACTGCATCCTTCCCATCGATCCTAGCTGTGATTGACTGCATCCATGTGGCCCTGAAAGGGCATATCACAACAGGCACCTATACTCCTCAATGAACATGTAGATTGTCGTTGATGCCCACAGGCACATCACAGACCTCTGTGCACACTTCCCTGGGCTGCAATGATGCATATGTGTTATCGTAGTCTGCTCTGGGCCAGGCCGCTGCCACTGGACACCTCAGTGAATGGTGTTTGGCCCTCCAGGACTGCAGTTGAGAAACTCTTCTCTAGGGATTGCACATGTTTATGGTGTCTGTGCCCTGTAGGGTAAAATATAGGCGTTTATTGCATGCTTATTTAATCTGCAATAACGGTTCTGCCTTTATTACCACAGTTTAGTACTGGGTAAAATATGGGGAAAGAGTTGGCAGGAGCCATGGCTGGGACTTGAATGTGTGACCTGCTCCTGAACACACTGGCTGTGTGTACTGCACCACACTGTTGCCACAGGTATAGTTCATTCCCTAGGGATACCATAACTGTTCATCAGACAGACCTTGTCTGTTGCAGTGCACGGCACCCACATAAATGGGGCTTGGCCGTGGTCTGCTGTGGGCAGATGCCACTGCCCCCTCCGCCACCAGCACACCTATGCCACTATGCTGACATGCCCTTGTGCCGGTGGTACTGGTGGTGCGCAGTCCCAGACCATCCAGTGTGCCAGTAGGCGGCTGCCTATGGTGCGTGATATGGGGTAGGTGGTGCCTGCCTAGACATCCACGCTTCCCCCCGGCACCGCCTGCCAATGTTATGTGCCCTTTGGGGTGCTTGCTGGGTACTGTCCCCTGGGACACTGTGGGACACACACTTGTGGCCATGTTTGCCCTTGGTCAGTTGCTGTCTTGTTGGTTTTCTGCTTCTACATTCCTATGTGTCACCTAGGCATCTGCCTAGCCCACCCTGTGCCCCAGCTGCCCCACTGCATGTCCCGCCTGCAGCCCTCTGTACCGCATTTGCAGCCTCACACTAGTGCCCTCTCGTACTTGGGCACTATGATGTTGCTGCACATGTATCACTACTATCACTTTTCTTGTTTTTCCTCCTTTGCTGCACATTGCTGACTGAAATAGTTTCTCTCCCCTCCAAATGTGCCTCTAGCGTGAGGTTTTCACTGGCGCTACTTTTCAGACCTTCATTTCACGGTGTTAGTGTGCATGGAACCTCTCCTCGCCCACTCTCCACCCATTGACCCCTTATCTCTGCCCCTGGGGAGCCGTACTCCGCCCTCAGAGGAGCCTTACTCCACCCTCTGCGCACCTTACCACCGCTGGAGACGTTATCGCACGATACGTGACATTCTCGCACGGTAATGCACCATTATCGCGCGATAACATCAAGTGTCGCGACGTTACCGCTGTTTAGTAAACATTACCGCCGTGTAGTAAACATACCCCTTAGTCGTTCTTCATTTTGATGTCATAAACAATCGATCTACTTTTATCCATTTCATTCCATTCATTAATTTATAGACCTCTATCGTATCTTCCCTCAGCCGTCTCTTTTCCAGATTGAAGAGCCCTAACCTTTTTAGCCTATCCTTGTAGAGGTATTTTTCCATGCTCATTACCATTTTGGTGGCTCTTCTCTGTACCTTTTCTAATAATGCTATATCCATTTTAAGATATGGTGACCAGAATTGCACACAATATTCAAGGTGCGGTCGCACCATGGAACAATACAGAGGCATTATAATGTCCTTTGTTATTATTCTCCATTCCATTTCTTATGATTCCTAGCATTCTATTTCCTTTCTTGGCCACCACTGCACACTGGGCAAAAGGTTTCAACGTATTATACACGATGATGCCTAAATCTTTTTCCTGGGTGGTGGTTCCTAATGTGGAACCTTGCATTGTGTAACCATAGTTTGAATTATTCTTTCCTAGGTGCATAACTTTGCACTTGTCCACCTTACATTTCAACTGCCATTTGAACATCCAGTCTTCCAATTTATCAAGGTCCTTCTGAAATTTTCCACAAACCTCTTGGATTTTAACAACTTTGAATAATTTTGTATCATCTGCAAATTTGATTACCTCACTCATTTCCCCATTTCCAGGTCATTTACGAATATGTTAAAAAGCAGTGGAACCAGCACAGATTCCTGGGATACTCCACTATTCACCTTTCTCCATTGGGAAAATTGGCCATTTAGCCGTACCCTCTGCTTTCTATCTTTTAACCAGTTCCTGATCCACAATAGCACACTGTCTCCTATCCCATTACTTTTTAATTTCACCAAGAGTCTCTCATGAGGGACCTTGTCAAAGGCTTTCTGAAAATCCAGGTACACTACATCAACCGACCCACCTTTGTCTACCTGTTTATTTACACCTTCAAAAAAATATAACAAATTAGTAAGAGAAGACCTTCTCTGGCTAAAGCAATGTTTGCTGTCTCCCATTAAACTATGACTATCTAAATGTTCAGAAATTTTGTTTATAATGGTTTCTACCATTTTTCCCGGTACTGATGTCAGGCTCACTGGTCTGTAGTTTCCTGGATCGCCCCGGAACCCTTTTTAAAAATTGGCGTTACATTGGCCATCCTCCAATCTTCAGGTATTACTGATGATTTTAATGATAGTTCACAGATTAGTAATAGTAGGTCTGCAATCTCATATTTCAGTTCTTTCAACACCCTTGGATGTATACCATCCGGTCCAGGTGATTTGCTATAGTTAATGACAACTGCTTCAATATCTGGCATCTTACCTGTGTATGTAGAGCTAACTGCATATGACTAATATGCCATTGAGGTGCATAGCCAGTTAGGATGGCCCATAGTCTCAAAAGACTCAGGTATGTGCACATCCCTTTTCAGGGCTGGGCGCAGAGTTGTCAGAGGTGTGGGCACCCTGGCAATGTGAAAAACATGCCCCCTGCAAAGTCTTGCTTCAATGTGTGATGGAGGCACCATGTGCTCTCCCCCCCCCCCACCTCCTCCCCGTGTTTTTCACACCCTAGGCAGCTGTCTATGATACATGCACTTTATTTCTTTCATTCCCCTTTCTTCATTAGGGTTCTAACAGGTAATGCATTGTGATTTGGCCCATACAATGGCCAACATAAAGACTGGGTCCCTCGAACTATGGATGGTGTCCAAGGGGCTTGTGCTGAGGTGGCTGACAACCCGCTCGGGGTCACAGCACATGGCATCTCTGCCCACTATGGGGCCTACTGCACTTCTACATATGGCTAGCATATGGGAATAGTTGGGATATTCCACCTTGCTGTAAACATTGGTCTGAGCAATAGGAAACATCATACCGTCCACATGACACTGCACTCCATAGATCGTAGTGCCTATCTCAATAGTTAGGTGTCCTGACATCATTCCCACCTCCTGCACATTGACACAGTACCTATGCACACTATCTGTGATAATGCTACAAACCCAATTGACAATATCCACCTACATTTCTGCATGTGGTACTCAGTGAGCAACCTGCATGGAGATGGCACACCTATGTTCAGCAACTGTGGCTGACAGTGGCTCTGACCCAGCCATATGCATGTGACACAGGGTCCCAAGACACCACTGTGAGGTCACAGTAAACAGATTTGAATATTGAAATTTTGTTTTCATTTATACAGTGTAAGGCATCTATATAGTATTTAAACAGGTATGGGCCATGTACAGTTTTGTTTCAGTGGTTGCAATATATACATTTTGGTTACAACAAATTGGTTCTTAATACTTTTGTTTGTTTGGGTTGCGAGGTTATGTTCATTCTGGATTGTTTATGTTAAGTTGTAATGATCCTGGAAGAGGTGGGTCTTTAGTTTTCTCCTAAAGTCCTGTAGGTCGCTGTTTGATCTTAGTTCGTTTGGTAGCTGATTCCATAATGTGGGTGCTGAGTAGGTAAATGCTCTGTTGCTTGTGCAAACCTTTACAGTTCGGATATTAGTTGAGACATGAAGGGTGTTTAAGTTGTGAGTCCTTCTGATTCTGTTAGGGGGTTGTGTGGTGATGAGGTTGGAGAGGTAGGATGGTGCTATGTTATGTATCAGCTTGAATACAGTTACTAATAGTTTGTATTTTATGCAGGCTGTAATGGGAAGCCAGTGTAGCTCAATTAGTATAGTTGTAATATGTTCGGTGAGTTTTCTGTTGAGGATACAATTGGCTGTGACGTTTTACGCCATTTGCAGTATGTTAAGGGTTTTTTTTGGCAACCCTTGGAGAATGGCATTACAGTAGTCTAGGTGGGGAGTTATGAGTGCTTGTGCTACTGTTCTGAAATCAGAGTGTTCGGTGATGTTGCGTAAAGGTTGGAGGACCCTTAGTTTATGGAATATTGCCTGGTTAAGCATCCGAAGATGTTTCTCCATCCTTAGGTTTTTGTCGAGTATTACTCCTAGGTATTTTATTTCATTCTTTATGTTGTAGGTGTTGTTGTTCATGGTGATTGCTGATGGAGGGTTGAAATCTGCTTTTTGGAGATGTACATTACTTCTGTTTTCTTGTGGTTTATGGACATATTGTTTTGCTGTAGCCAGGTTTGCATTTCATTAAGGCATTCCTCTAGCTGGTTGTAATTTGGATTGTTCGAGTCCAGTTGAGTGTAGATCATAATGTCGTCTGCATAAATGTGGTAAGTGACCTTGTGCTTCTGAAATATTGTGCAGACCGGTTTGATGTATAGGTGACTGTGAGCATTAAAAATATCATCTTGAATAACTAAATAAAGATAAAATCCAAATGTAAAAGAAACAGCCATATACAAAACAAAGGGTATGACATATAACTAAAAATCTGTTTACCAATAGCAAGAAGAGAAACTCTTATCCGATTATAACCCCTTATGTTGTCTTGGAAGCTAAAGGGAAAGAGGAAATGTAATCAGTACTATCACTGTACGTAAAAGCAGAAGTGATCAGCATGAAATAAAAAAGAGGGAGACAATTCCCACCAAAATAATAGTCATAAAAATCCAACTTCATAAAGTCATAACTAAGATGAACCAAAATGTATTAAAAAACAAATTAAAATGACTAAGTAAAGATCAAAATCCTAAACATAAAAATGTCAGTTCAGTATTAAAATATTTCAGATAGCAGAATATAATAAGTCCTATGTTAAAATATAGAAGTCTGAAGAAATTCCTAATGCAGAATCATTGGAAAATTTACATACCTGATGTAGGTTTATTGGAAAGGACAGCGATGCGATCGCTGACAGTACATTAGTGAAGGCCCGTGGACTGTCACATATTGCCTCTGCTCCTGCTCTCAGTTGGTGTACCCCCAAGGATCTGTCTTGGGTCCATTCCTTTTCTCTCTATATATCCAGTCCCTTGGTGCAGTCATCTCTTCCCATGGCTTTCAGAACCATCTTTATGCTGATGACTCCCAGATCCACCTCCCTACACCTGAAATCTCTCTGGCAATCCAGGCCTGGACCTCTGCCTGCCTTTCTGACATTGCTGCTTGGATGTCTCCAATCGCCGCTTGAAATTGAACATGGCCAAAACTTAGCTGCTTATTTTTTCCCCAAAACCTCCTCTCTCCTTCCTCCTTTCTCAGTCTCTGTGGATAACTCTCTCCTCATCCCTGTCTCCTCAGCTCGCAACCTCATGGTCACCTTGAACTCTGCTCTCTCCTCCTCCACACACATCCAACTAATAGCTAAAACCTGTCGTTTCTTTCTCTATAACATCAACAAAATTCGCCCATTCCTTTCTGAACAAACTAAGACACTTATCCATGCTTTAGTCATCTCCTATTGTAACCTTATCCTTGCTGGTCTCCCTCTGAATCATCTCTCTCCCCTTCAATGTGATCAACACTGCTGCACGGCTAATCTTCTGCCAGCCTCGTCATGCCCATATTACCCCACTTCTCGAGTCACTTCATTGGCTCCCTATCTGTTTCCACATCCAGTTCAAACTTCTCCTGCTGACCTATAAGTGCATTCACTCTGCAGCTCCTCACTATCTTTCCTCTCTTATCTCTCCTTACACCCCTCCTCAGGAACTCCGCTCTTCTGGCAAACTGCTTCTATCAGCGCCCTGCTCTTCTATTGCTAACTCCAGTCTTCGCTCCTTTCACCTTGCTGCTCCTTATGCCTGGAACAAACTACCTGAGTCTGTACGTCAGGCGCCTTCCCTAACCCTCTTCAAATCCAGGCTGAAAACTCACCCCTATGCTGCCGTTTTCGGATCTTGACTCACCTGATCTCCTTGTGTTTCCTCACCATTCCCCCTAGATGTATCGCATGTCTACACCTACTGTGTTGTCTGTCTTGACTAGATTGTAAGCTCTGATGAGCAGGGACCGTCTCTTACATGTGTCTGTGCAGCACTGCATACACCTTGTAGCACTATACAAATGTTCAGTAGTAGTAGTGGTAGTAGTACTCTGCTGCCCCTCCACTGCCTCCCTCATGAACCACTGCATCCCTAGAGCATACAAGCTCCTAAGTTCTGCCCGCATCACAGAGGGATGGGGAGCAGTGAAGATGGCCATTGGGGGCTGATGTGGCAGCCTTTGTCTGAGCACTTCTACATGGGTAGACCCCCTAGGCTTGAGGATCCAATGACATGCTTGTGAAGTGAACAGCCCTGGAGGGTGTGGAATGATGCAATGGGAGCCCTTCGGTTTGTGGGGAAAAGATGAATCCCCTTCAGGTACCTTTATTACAGGTTGAATCCATCTTGTGCTAACGTCTATAGCTCAGGCCTAAGAAACGGCTTGTTCTGGCTTCTTCACACTGAAACTGCAAATTCAGCAAAGATTGGACAATGAAATGAACTCATATCCTGTCCCAGAGAGCTTACACAATGAGAATCTCTGAACACTATACAGCTAATGAAAGACTGTCACATGGGCCTACATGGGCCTCTCGAATGCACCAAGGAAAATGTAAACAAAAAAGACGAACAACAGAATTCTATAGTTTATCTAACAGGAAACACGACTCGCAAAAGGCAAGTGAAAAAACAGGAAACAAAAGCCAGCATACAGAGACAAGGCGAGTAAGACTGGAGACAGGATGCTACAGAGAGACATATGGGAAAGCAGATTTTCTTTTAAATAATAAAGAATGAGAAAGAAAGGAAATCTATTTATCAGCAATTTTTAGATATAAATATTGAGAAGGAATCTTAATAGACAGACAGATTTTAGCTGATCTCGTTAGAGTGAGGCTAATATATGTCTCCAGAACTGTCTAAGCTAGGTGCTTTGCTTGTTATGCTATGGATTGAAATTGAAATTTGTGCCTCATTAAAAGCAAAGCTTGTTGTTACAGGCCTGGCAAATCTAAATAAAACAATTTTATGCTTTTATGGTGGCATGAGCAAATTATTTAAAGTCCTGTATATGTATGTTGGGGTTGAACACAAACAGCCAAAACAAAACAGTTAGACAATCCCCATAATAATTTTGGGGAAGCCCAGAAAAGCCCCAACAGGTTCCAGGTGCCTCCCTTGCCTCCATGTTTATAACTAGAGATGGCAGCATTGCAGCCACAGTGACAAATGGTTCTTGAATCTCCACTACAGCTGTCTGCCCTTCCCTCGTCTCCACAGCAGTTGCTTCCAACCCCTCTTTCATACTTTCCTGTAACCTCCCTCATGACCTCCACATCTCCTCTCTCCTTCAGCTCCTCCATGTTGGCCTCCTCCTCCACTCTTTCATCCTCCTCCTCTTCTTCCATGTCTTCCTCCTCCTCCTCTTCCATGTATTCCTCCTCTCCTTCTTCCTCCTCCTCTCCTCCTCTATCATATGTTCCTCTTCCTCCTCGCTATCCTCAGAGCTCCCTTGCTGCTTGGGCCCCATGCTACCAGCCATGGAGGCTGTTGCAGTGGTTGTGGAGCTGATAGAGGTGGAGTTGGCTTGCTGCTGCTGTGATGGCATGCTGTTGTCTTCTGTGGCAGAGGTGTCCTGTATGGGCTGATCCTGCTGTGCTGCAAGCCCCTGTGGAGCATCCTGCTGCCGTTGTGCTGCACAAACCAAAGTTTCCGTTCAGTACATGTGGCATTACATGGCATGTCACAGCTAAATGCTGTACAGTCACATAGCAAGGAAGGCCCATGCTACCTCGGTTACACTACAACATTGTCTGTGGCTGTGGGACTAGGCCTTCCCCTCTCCATTCTCATACTCCAGGTTCCCTGATCTACTTCTATGTCTGCAATGCCAACTATCTGAATAACCTCTCAGACACATTGTGTAATGCAGAATCAGAGGCCTGCATCACTGCTGGCCTAGCTGACACAGCTGTCTGTATGCAGTTCACTGGTGTGGATTTCTGTGACATGGGTGACTCCTGGCTCACCTGCTGCCTCCTCTCAGAGGTGCTGGATGAGGTCTGGAGTCCGGTGCCTCATGGCCCTGAACCTGCATTTCAGGGCCTCCAGGGTCTGCCTCACATCTGAATCCCTGTGGGAGAGACTGGTGGGATCACAAGGTGTTCTTTAGGCTTCACACAACACCTCAGGCCTGTCCCCCCCCACCCTACACACACATGCATGATGTATCAAACAGCCACCTTATCTACCCCCCCAATGTACCATATGGACTGCTGTCTCCCATCCCTCCACAACTAATCATGCAGTACCCTCTCCAGGCATTTTCATCATCCTTCAGTGTTGCGGCACATGCACAGAGCTTGTAGGCCAACTGGCCCCCAGCCTCTATGTGCCCTCTTTCTCCTCCTTTCACACACACATATCACTCTCCTGCCTGTACACTGCTACTACACTCACCTTGTCCTCACACTATCTTTGACCTTCTCCTGCCACCCCCTCTTCACCATTCCCCTCTTGCCCTCTCAGTAGGGCAGCCTTTGCCACACATACATACACCACTATGCTTCCCACATCACTTTCCTTGCATGGGATCATACAGGGGCTGGGAACACACAGTACTCCAGCCAACATATTTATCTTTGGGCTGCCATAGAGCAGAGATCAGGATTGCTAAAAATAATGGCTGATAGAGGTCACGTGTTGTGGTGAGCATGGGTGGACGTGCACCGCTTGAGCTCCGGGCCCTCCCCCCTCTCTATGCCGGTAAAATCACAGTTTTCTATCAGCAAATAGGCTGCACTTATGCTGTATAGCGGAGAGAAGACAGAGGAAGGCAAGTGATGGCGGAAGATATGGCAGTGGCGGTGAAAGCAGGATGCCAAGAGAGAGAAAAGCCTGCTGTGCAGCCGAAAATGGCGGAGGCCTCTGATGCCCAGACTGACGGCCACACCAGAGCTTGTGGAGGAGATCTCGCTGGCAGTAGTGGGTGCACTCTCATCTCAGTTTGATGCCCTGAATGGCAAAATGGACTTGCTGCAGACCTCAATGGGAGCCTTGGGCAGCATGGTTCAGGAGGCCGAAAACCGGATTGGGCAGATGGAGAGAGTGTGACGGAGCTGCAACAGGAGGTAGGCTGCATGAAGGCTGTGCTACAGGCACAGGAGGCCAAGATAAACGACCTGGAAAACAGGTCTCGCCGCAACAACCTGCGCTTCTTGGGCATCCCCGATAACATCTTGGACCGGGAGTTAAAGTCCTACACAGAGACATTGGTTTCGCAGATTCTGGAGGGCGGAGAAGAAGGGGACCTGGTCCAAATCGAAAGAGCTCATAGAGTGGGGCTCAGACTTTCAGGGGATGGCCAGCCTCGTGTAGTTCTAGCAAAGTTCCTGAGATTTCCACAGAAGGAGGCAGTGCTACAAGCAGTTAGGAAAAAAGGAACTATTTTAAAAGACAATATTAAGCTGCGGATTGTGCAGGATTATTCGGCGGCCTTGGGCCAGCACAGGCGGGCATATGGGCCTTTGTGTCAAAAGTTGATAGACACCAATATTAAGTTTATGGTGCAATATCCTGCCCGACTGATTGTTACCCACGAGGGAGTACGCCGGATTTTTGAGTCAGCTACGGAGGCAGCCCACTATGTGGAGGAAATAACACGTAGAGCAGCAGCTTTATCAAGCGGACCCTCCAACAGCAGGGAGAACGTGACATGAATTGGCAGAGATGGTGAGCAGTAATGGCGGTGTGCTAGATGTGGGGAACCAAGAGTCAAGCTTCATAGCTCAGACTGACTAAGGACTCTGTCTGATGCGAGCTTGACTGGGGTTCCAGAAATGTGGTTTAAAGGATTTGCTTGTTCTATTGCTTTGTTTATAAATTAATATGTTTGTTGAAGCAGTATGCTGGAAGACATGATAAGGATGGGGAACGTGGTGGGGAGGGTTGGATAAGAGGGATCGCAATATTGGTAAGGGGATAGGGAATGCCGGTGATAGGGGAGGGACCTAGGTGGAGCTGGGATATTGGAGCGGGGATGGTGGGGGGGGGGGGTAACCACATACACAATTTGGTGACTCCATAGGGAGAGAGAGGGGGAGGGTACAGTAGAAATGATGAGGAGTAGGGAGTGGAGGGGTGGAAGCGGGGAGAGGGAGGGGGAAGGGGAGGAGGATGGAAGAGGGGAAAGGGACAGGGAGGAGGGGAGGAGGGAGGGGGTGGGGCCACGAAGGGAGAATTTGGATATGAAGATAGCTTACCAGGGGTGGAAAGTTGTGGAGATATTTTGCAATGAGTGGGAGATACAGGGAGGGCTTCAGGCTGGGGAGGCTCTTCCTGGAGTAATGTTAAGTAATGAGAGTTTTGGACCTGAGATGTATTTACCAACCTGAAGATTATATGTTGGAATGTATGTGGGATAGGGAACCCAATCAAGAGATATAAGTTGTTGAAAGCCCTAGACAGACAAAAATGTGATGTGGCCATGCTACAAGAAACCCACCAGACTGCGACAGAAGACCAAAAATTGCAGAGGGATTGGGTGAGACAAGAGTGGGGGGTGCCGGCAAAAGGGGGAGTGGTCATTTTGATTCATCGACGGGTGAGATTTGTGTTGGAGCAGGAGTATCACGATCCGGATGGAAGATTTGTGCTATTATATGGGTTGTTGGAGGGGAAACCCATTGTGCTGGGAAATCTTTATAGCCCTAATACTCTGGATAGAGAATTGTATATGCACTTGGCATCTAGGGTGGAACAGCTACCAGATGCCCCTTTGATAATGGGGGGGGGGGGGGACTTTAATGGGGTGCTAGATGTGGAGTTAGACACGACGAGGGGAGGGGATAGAGGGCGGTTGCCAACAGTTGCGCCGAAGATTAGGGGCCGTAGACCTGTGGCGTCTGTTACACCTGACGGATAGGGACTTCACTCATCAGTCACGAGCGCATGGTTCGAGTGCACGAATAGACTATATTTTAGCTTCTGAAAGACTCTTTGCCCACATTTTAGAAGCACAGATAGGCCCAGTAGAAATTTCAGATCATGCCTTGATCTGGATAGAATTGGAGTGGCAAGAGGTCAGTACACGGGCGAGAATATGGAGATTCCCATTGGATCTATATAGAGACACGGCGTTTCACCTCTGTTTGAAACAGAAATGGCAAGATTTTGCGTTTTATAATCAGGAGCACCAAAGTAATCCGGAGCTTTTTTGGGAGACAGCTAAAGAGGTGCTGAGAGGGGACATTATTGGTTATGCAGCACAGAAAAGGCGATTGGCATCAGAACAGATAGTCCGACTGGAGCGACAATTGGTGAAGGAAAGGAGGAAATATATGAGCTGTCCCAATGTAGAGAATAAGAAAGGGTTGTGGGAGACTCAAATGGCTCTTAATGAGCTGCTTCATAAAAGAGCGAAGAAATCCTTTCTGTATTATCGATATCAGCTATATCGGTATGGGGATAGGCCAGGAAAACGTTTAGAGCATTGTCTCCAAGGGAGCAGGGGCAATAGGGTGGTGGCCGCTATGCGGGATGACCAGGGTCAATTGCACAAGGACAGTAGGGTGATAGTTCAGGTATTTCGTTCCTTTTATCAGAAATTATATTCGGCAGAGGAGGGATCCAGGTCTAGCATGGAAGATTATTTTCGGGCGTTGACTTTGCCTAGGCTAGGAGAGGAGGAGAGAGCCTAGTTGGACAAGCCTGTAACGCTCTGCGAAGTGCAGCAAGTCATCCAGAAAGCTAGTTGTTCTAAGATGCCTGGTCCTGATGGTTTTGGGGTGGAATTTTATAAACCGGAGCGATTTGGTATCACCTGCTATGTTGGCGGTGTACCACAAGCGAGTGGAGCACGGCACTGTTAGGTGGGGAGAGAACCATGCGCACATTATTTTGATACCTAAGCCGGGGAAGGATCCGCTCCAGGCAGCCTCATATAGGCCCATGTCATTGTTAAACTATGATTGGAAGGTACTATCAAAGATATTGGCAGATCGGCTGGCATTGGTTTTGGAGGACCTTGTACATGGAACGCAAGTCAGGTTTGTGAAAAGAAGGTATGCAGTGCGAAATTTGCGAAAAATTTTGGCATCGTTGGAATGGATCTGGGAACATGGACTTAAATTGCTGTTAGTTAGCTTTGACAAGAGAAAGCTTTTGATTGGGTGAACTGGCAATATCTGAAATTCCTTTTGCCGCGGTATGACCTGAGCGAGTTTTTCTATAGAATGGTGGATCTATTATACACGGGACCTACGGCGGGGGTGTTATGCAATGGAGTGATGTCGGAAAAATTCTTCTTAGAGTGAGGTACGCGGCAGGGATGCCCGCTTTCTCCTCTGCTATTTGTGCTGACCTTGGACCCTTTGATACGGACGATAGAAGCGTTGCAAGAGATGCAAGGGGTGCGGATTGGAAGGCAGGGTTTCAAGATGGCTGCTTTTGCTGATGATATGCTGGTACATTTGCTTTCCCCGCAGCAGTCGCTGCCTAGTTTGATGGCGGAATTTGAGCAATTTGGAAGCTTTGCAGGACTCTGCATTAATAAGGACAAGTCAGAAGCCTTGGATGTGTCGGGTACGTTTCAAGGGAACTGGGGTGGCTCCTTCCCACTTATATGGGCAAAAGATTCCTTCCTTTATCTAGGGATTCTTCTGACTAGGAACCCGACGGAATTGTATAAGCGGAACTTCGAGAGAACGTTTCTTAAACTTCGTACGCAGCTGCAGGCGTGGAATCCCCTTCCTCTGTCGCTGCTGGGGAGGGCGGCTGCACTGGGGATGGTAGTGTTGCCTTGCGTGTTGTACTGGCTGCAAACCCTCTCCATTTGGTTGCTGCGGTGGGACCAGAACATATTGGAAAAAGAGATCCGTGGCTTTTTGTGGAAAGGGGCACAAGCGCGGATCCAGTTGGGTCGCTTGACAGGTGGATGAAGAGAGGGGGGCATCGGCATTCCAGATCTGCAACTATATGCATTGTCATGTCAGGCGTGCCACATAGGAGACTGGTTGGGCGGCACGGAGATATATACCCCTAGGGCCGTGGAAGAATCCATGGTTGCGCCACAGACATTACTGGCGGTTTTACACTTAGAGACTTCGGTATTGCACAGAGGAGTGAGCGGGAGTGGGTTGCTGATGTCAGGGCGGAAAACGTGGCGACAGTTGAATAGCTATTGGGGCAGATCTCCGGCGGTTTCAAGTTGGTTGCCACTACAGGGAAATATTACATTTATGCCAGGTTTGGAAACGGCCGTCTTCCAGATGTGGCATAGACTTGGTATTCAGAATGTTGTACATGTAGTGGGCCTAGAGGGGAAGTGTAAACCCTTTGGGACTCTGTGTAAGGAATATGAGGTGTGTAGCAGTCAGTTTCTTGCATATGCCCAACTTTCCCACTATGTGGCATCTCTCTCGACGGGTGAGCTAACTGGGGAATGTTCAGCACAACTATTGGAATTCTTCTCACTGGGAGAAGCATCTCCGCCAACTGTTTCGGGTTTGAAGAAAAGATTAGAGCAATATAGGGTGGTCCCAAGCTATTCAGGAGAGGAAGCCCGGTGGGCGGAAGAATTGAATCAGGGGGTGGCCTCAGGATCAGTTTGTAAAGCCTTGCAGGCTTGGTAGATGGGGCCAGATGGAGAGAGGTTCAGTTCAAGTGCATTATTCGAGCACACTTTTCTCCGAGACGAGCTCTAAGGAGTCATCTTACTTTGGATGGTAGTTGTCCAAAGTGCTCCTGTCCCCTCACAGATTTGGGTCACATGTGGTGGCGATGTCGGAAAGTTTGACAGTATTGGGCGCGGATAAGTACGTATTTGGGTGGCCTGCTCAGGCAACAGATCACCTGGACAGGGACCTTGGTAGTCCTGGATCAACTTGGCCCACTTAATCCAAAGGGGAGATGGGAGTGTATATTGGTGAGGAAAGCATGTCTGGTGGGTAAAGGGCCGATACTTCACAGATGGAGAGAGCCAGTACCCCCTACCTTTTGGGAATGGCGGAGTGGAGGAGTGGCCTAGTGGTTGGGGCAAGGTACTTCAGGCCGGAAGGTCAGGGGTTCAAATCCCACTAAAGGACAGCAACCTTGGGCCGGAAGAACTGGGGTTTCTAGTCCCACAGGTGCTCCTTGTGGTCTTGGGCAAGCCACTTAACCCTCCATAGCCCATGTTCCCTGTAAAATAGTTATCTCCAAGTTATAATGCCCTGTTCAATGTAATTTCAGTTTGTTCAATGTAAACCGCACTGATGCAGAATAGCGCGGTATATAAGAGAATGTAAATAAATAAATAAATAGCTTTCATCAATTGATGCTCTTTGAGAGAAGGGGGGAGAGGGGAAATGTCTCACGTTGGTCTTCCTTCTTGTTGATTTGGGAACCCTATATTCATACTTTGGAATCACGTATATGAAATGAACTATTGCAGGAGGGTTAGGATGGGGGATAGAGATGAGGTCTAGGGGTGGAGGGAGGGTTCTAATAAGTACAGGGATAAGGACGGTGGTTGGGAAGGGGTTAGTAGATGGATTTTTCACTCTGGGGGGTGTGGATTAGGGCAGTGGCTGGGTTGGGGGGAGGGAAGGTGGGGGGAGAAGGGAGGATGGGGGGAGTCGTGTTTGTCACTGAAGGATGATTTAGCTCTGAGACAGTGGATAAGAGTTCACCCCCCGGAAGATGCAGTATATTGGTAGAGTGTTATGTGATTTGATTTGTGTGGATTAATAAACAGAGTTTTCAAAAAAAATAATGGCTGATAGTATGGACATCCTACACAGTGTATTGGCTGTGTGGTACTGTGCCAGACTTCAACCTATTCCCTTTTGATTTGGCTGCTGTGCACCTCCAGGCTGGGTTATTGTGTTTGGGTGGTTGTTTGCTATAGTGGCAGCCCTGGGTTGGGTTACAGGGCTGGCTGCTGTCTCCTTCCAGAAACTGTTCTCTGTGGCATAATGAATAGCTTTTGGGGGACAGGCTGAGGGCTGAGGTTGTGGGTTTGAGGGCCATCCCCTTTTGGCCTGCCAACTGTCATGACCCTCCCCCACCCACCACCTGGCACCAATGACTTACTCACCAGCGCAGCCGCAACTAGATGGCCCTCCAGATGTGTGTGGCCAGCTGTACATTGGCCCTGGGGTGGCCCCTGGGGAACAGCGCCCCCTTCTACCTCAGCACCATGTATACTAGGGCCTCTGCCTTCTCCCTGATGAAATTTCCCTGACATCTCCAACTCACCATTTTGTCAGTGACTGCTGCTGGGGGGGGGGGGGCTACTCAGGGAGTGTGCCAATAGGAAACCCTGCAGTGGCCACCCAGGCATCGTGACACAGGTTTTTTCACTACCTGTGTTTGTGGAGGGACCACACTATATCACATGGGTCTATGGATAGCATATTGAGCAATGCGTGGCCTTTTCCCCCTACCCGTGTAAGAGGCAGCCCCATGCAGGTATTTCCACAATACATGGTTAGTCTGCAATGAGTAAATTAAATGAATATAACTGCCTAAGGATAAAGAATACCAAAAGGATATCTATTTGTGCTTTATCAACTATAGCAAAGCTTTTGACTGTGTAAACCATGAGAAACTCTGGGCCACATTAAGAAGCATGGGTATACCAGAACACCTGATCGTTCTCTTGCACAATCTGTACATTGATCAAGAAGCAACAGTTTGAACGGAACAAGGAGAAAGAGAATGGTTTAAAATAAGCAAAGGTGTAAGACAAGGCTGCATACTTTCCCCCTACCTGTTTAATTTATATGCAGAACAAATCATCAGAGAAGCAGGATTGTATGAAGACAACAGTGGTGTGAAGATTGGTGGAAGACTCATCAACAACCTTCGCTATGCTGATGATACCACATTACTGGCAGAAAGTGAAGATGATCTGAAACATTTGCTTCTCACAGTCAAAGAACATAGTCTCAAAATGAGCCTGCACCTTAATGTAAAGAAGACAAAGATCATGACAACTGGCATAATCAACAGGTTCATCGTCGAAGGAGAAGAAATTGAAATCGTGAATAACTTTAACCTACTGGGATCAACTATCAATAAAGAAGCAACAAGCAGTCAAGAAATCAGGCGACGCATTGCTCTTGGCAGAATGGCTATGAAAGACCTCGATAAGATTCTCAAGAGCAGAGATGTCTCTCTCCATACAAAGATTCGACTTGTTCAAGCCATGGTATTTTCAATAACATCATATGGATGTGAAAGCTGGGCAGTGAAAAAGATAGACAGGAAGAAAATTGATGCCTTTGAATTATGGTGCTGGCGGCGAATACTGTGTATACCATGGACTGCCCGAAGAACAAACCAGTCTGTACTAGAGGAGATCAAACCTAAGCTTTCTTTAGAAGCTCAGATGACAAGACTTCGACTTTCATACTTTGGACACATCATGCGGAGAGAGAGATCATTAGAGAAAGACATCATGCTTGGCAAGATAGAAGTTCAACGCAAAAGAGGAAGGCCAGCAATGAGATGGATCGATACAATAACAGTAGCTACGGGTACCAGTCTGTCAACAATGAGCCGCCTGACTGAAGACCGAACACAATTTAGGATAGCTATCCAGAGGGTCGCCATGAGTCGACTCCGACTCGACGGCACTTAACAACAACAACAAGGATAAACTATAATAAACTAACTAATGATATCCTTAGTAAACCCCAAATAAATACTACCTCCAACATTTTTTTTACCAATATAACTTCTACAAATTACAGGTAATAATAAAGCAATATGGCATTATATGACCTCAGGATGGCCTAACCCCTACATTTGGTGAACTTAATCACCATAGGGAAGTGGTAGACGCTCACATCATAGGTCTTCTGCCTATTCATTTTTAAATATTTTTAGTTTAATAAATTCAATTTTCACTACAATCCAATTCCTAAATCAACAAAAAACGCTTTCAAGGATCCTTCAAAGTTCAACATTATACAAAAACATTAAAAGAAAAGCGCCCGCATTTCTGCAAGGTGTATAACAAGAGTTGTCCAATGCCAAAAGGACTCACAGGAAGCTGACCGTTTTCCCTGTAACAAAACAGAGATACTGCCCTGAGGTACATATAAGTTCATCTGGAAGGGGCAGTTATAATGACTAACATCTGCTGCTCCCTCCTCACTTCAATCCCCCATCATCACAGACCTCCCTACTTTCCCCTGACATGATACCGACCCCCCCCCCCCCCCCCCAAAAGCATTGAATCCCCATATAAGCATACTCAAAATCCCTGGACTCACCCCTAACTGACCCCCCACTCCCAATTCTCCTACTAGCCTTTCCAGAGAGGGGGATCCCTGGTGTCTAGAGGACCAGGAGAAATCCCCAGTCGCATCTAACCATATCAATCCCTGGTTTAAAAAGTGACGCCTAGCAGTAATCTCATGGTGTGACTGTTAGGGGTCAGGCTGCCAAATAAGGGTAAATCTCTGGTTCTCAACCTGAATTTTTTGTATGACCCAAGTCATTAAGGGTAATTTTACAAAAAGTCACCTATGTTGAGAGGGCAAGAAGGTGCCTATTTTTATCATGTTTTAAAAGGCCCCAATGCATCTTTTTGAAACAGCAGCACAAATCGCAGGTAACAGGAATGCACAGATATTTGTGCAGCTCAAGAGCAGATGTAAACATATAAGCATATAATATGCACAATGGTATGTATTTTATAAAGTATACTGGTAAATCATGGCTTCATCCATGCTCCACCTAAGACCTCCTCAAATACAGCTTTGCTGGTTCAACAGGTTTTTGGTGGGCTTGACCTATGTCTACTGCTGCCCAGCTCCACTTTGCTTCTTCAGTGGCATACTCCTTACTCCCTCTGGTTTCCACTCCTCGCCTGGCTCCTTCTCTACATCTGACTCCTTCTCCAAGCCTGATTTCTGCTTCATGATTGCACTGCTCCACCCTGCCATGGACCTAGCTTCTTGCCAGGGTAAGCCCTAATGACTTGAATTGCCCACACTCAAGGGTTAGAGCAGAATGGAGTCAATCTCAGAGACTCTGCAGAGCCTTGTGGAGGCCTTGCAAAACATGTAGGGTCAACTCTAGGATCTTCAGCACAGGATGGACACTCTCCAACCTTCTGGATCAGAGCAAGCTACCACACCTCCTGGAACAGCATATGCTACGGAGTTTTGGTTCTGGGTCAATGGCCTTGAATGGAACAAGCTGGCCCTCCACACCCATTTCTGATGGGACCTTGCTGAACCAATTAAAGATGAGTTAGCACAGTTGGTTCTGTCCATCTTGCCAGAAAGGTGCTTATCAGAAAGCATTCTGGAATGCTGACCTGAGAGGATTGAACTGAGTTATAGAATTGTGCCTCCAAAATTACAACCACTGCCAGAGGATCCCGTGGTGATGGGTACCATGAGTTGGTACCTGTCTGAAGGTGAAAAGGAAAGAGGACACCAGGAAGGACTCAGCCTCTATTGTGGCCTGCCTTGGCATATGCAAAGCACCTGCAGGAGTTCACCTCAGAAACATGATCAGTTCCAGGATGCAGAGGATTGGGTTCAAGTATCAACTGACCCCCTAAGACCAAATTTTGTGACAGGTATCCGAACTGCTCATGTGGTCACACCAATCTGATTTCTGTGGAAGAACAAGGAACATCCCGCATATGCTATGATTGACTCTGGAGCATCAGTATACTTCATGGATCTCATCTTTGCAACGGAGTGTCAAGGTCCAGTATGGGAGAAAGAGGTGAGTGCAGCCATGGAAACTATTGACAGCTTGCCTCTGTCCTCTGGCCCCAAAATTCTAGGAAACGAACATCTTATAGTAACTGATTCAGGTTCACCAGGATGTAATACGATTCAACTTGATTCATGCACCTCATGTTATCATAATCTTTGGGATGTCCTGGCTTCAATGGCATGAGCCTTAATCAGGGGTGGCCCAAGAGTAATGCAGGGCCATGTGCCGAAACTCATTGTGGGGCCTCATTTGCATACATATTTGTATATGCACAGGACTTCATTTGCATACCAGATTTATGGGGTCAGTGTTATGAGCATGTTACTGATGAGGAAGGAGGATATAAAATGAAAAAAAAAATCCTAGTAGCTGTGAATTCACGATCACTGAACGCAGGCCAGATTACACTGTGCTAGAGCTCGAAAAGTCCAAAAATCAGCAACACTGAATCTATCAAGCCAAAAACAAAATTAAACTTAACATTTGAGATTTCCTTGAATCTGAACTGACAGAATATTTTTTGTTTCAGATCAACAGCATCAAGAACACAAAATTTTGAATCTCAAAGACAATCCATATTCCACCATCCTCCATTAACAAACTATAGTTGACTCCATACAAGGAACAAGAAAAAGTGAGAACCACAGCACAGGACCTATAGAAGAAATCTACAGCACTAATTTCCAAAACTCATGCAAGGAGTCTACTCAGAAAAGAGCAGCGCCATAAATATTACCGTGGGCCCTAGAACATCCATACACATTGAGCCTGATTCATCAAGGGGCACATCCAGGCTATCTGGACAGCCCTGAGCAGGACGGGCCCATTAGGATCCGATTCAGCATTGTGGGAACAAGACTGCTGCAGGTGCAAGATCGGGCCTGGAGTCGGCCCAATGTGCCCCTGCAGTCGGCAGGGAGACATCCTCACTACCTCTCAGCCAGCCTACCGCATTGCTATCCCCTTTTACCCCACTGCCCAATCCCTAACAAGGTCAGCCAGAGCCCGGATTTGGTGGCAGGGACTCAGTATGCCTGCCGCTGATGCTGCCGGGGGTCTGGCTGGCCGATTGGGGGGGGGAAATAATCTGGCCACTGCCCCCCCCCCCGGTGCCCCCAGGACTTACAAGGCCATGACTGAAATCGGTCCTGTACATCTGGGTGCTGGTCACGCCCATGATCCTCCCATTGTCTGCCCCCATCCCCCGCAGCACACACAGTGGATCTGTGCGTGCAGGGGGGACGAGAGGCGGAATGCAGTGAAGGCGGATAGCTATCTGCGTTATAGAATCAGGGCCCGCCCCTACTGGGAAAACTGAACAAGCCAGATTACTACAGATACAGAAACTATACAGAAACTCCTGGCCTGGATCATACACTTAGAACACAGATAAACTCTCACCAAGTACAGACTGAAAATAGAAATATGAAAACAAAAATTAAATAAACCCCAAGAAGCCAGTGCATGCAGTGAAACAGAGAAATATAAAGAAGTGCATGTAAAGATAGCATCAGCGGTGTAGCCAGACCTGATTTTCTTTTGGGGGAGGCCCAAAGTTAACATGGGTGGGCAGTAGGCATAGAGGTCGGAGCCATACTAGTTATAAACCCATCAAACAATGCCTTAGAATGCACCTGAAAATGAATTTCTACGTAAATAGTCTGCAACAGCTTTCATCATGAGTGACACTAAATATTATAAACTCTGGCTTAAGCACGTGCCATCACTAAACCACATGCACATTTATGGAAACAATGCAAGTTTATTTTGATGTGTTGGAAGAGACAGAATCCCAGAAATGTAATTCAGCCATAGCAATGCCCCAAACATATTCTAAAATCCCTCCTGATGTTATGACAAAATTATTACCACACTTTCCTTATCCTTCCCCCGTCCAGATGGTGCATATTACCTGCCCCAGCATCTCCTCCTCCTCCTATTCCAAAAAGGAGAGTTGGTGGCTCTGGCTGCCTAGTACCTGCTGCTGCTTCTGTAATCTAATCAACTCCTCTCCGCCCTCCCCTCCAAGGATGTGCAGCATGGAAAGAAGAAGACTGAGCCTCTGAGCGCACAACTGCCCGCAGCGATTTATGCAGCCTTTCAGCCACTCATTAGGCCATCTTCACCTTTGGGATGAGGTAGCCCAGAACAGAAGCGGACCTGCACATTCAGGAACTGTGCTCTCTGTTTCTCACCCAATGCAGCACCAGCCTGGGGCGGCTTAAGACAATCTGCCGCCTGAGGCGAGAGATGAGCTGGCGCCCCTACCCCTTGCACCCTAAATGGAGGGGCCTCCTCAGAGCTCTAGCCAGGGAGCAGGGGCAGCCCCTCACTCAAACACCGGTGAGGTGGCTGTCCCGAGAAAAAAAGAATGCAACATATTCCCCAGCTATATTAAAAAAAAAACAATAACTTTGCAATGTTGTTTATATGGAGCAAAAATTGCTACTTTAATTATGTAGCCTGGGAATCTAATATAAACCGTGCTGACTCCCAACACTGCGCACTGGACCACCACAATATTAAATATGAATAAATATTCTGCAAAAAACAAAAGAGATCCAAAGTGATCGCACACCAAGGAACAAAAATTAAAAGCAAGAACCATAGCGTAAGTTGTAAATTTATTTTGGTGTTATAAACTGTACTTTGGTTCTCTTTTCTTTTGGAACATATATTCTGCAGTCAAAGAAGCCCTTCTCCCATCAATGGGTGCAGAGCAGAACTAGGATAGAACTCAACATTCCAAAAGTAATTTCTGATACTGGTGTCATCTCAGTAACCATAATATAAATCTTCATGAGTACTGGGCATATTGTGAAATAATGCAAAACCTTACAAAACTAACTATAAAGAAAATCAGCCATTCCATAGCAGCATTAACTTACAAAACTGCACCAGGAGCCTACTCAGAAATGAGCAGCACCGTAAATATTGCAGTTGGCCCTAGAACATCCATACATCTATTCGGGAAAACTGAACAAGCCGAGGTGCTACAGCACAGATCTCTGTATAGAAACTCCATGCTAACAGAACACCTGGCCTCAGTCACACACGCGGGACACAGGCAGACCCTCACCAAGTACAGCATAAGTGACCACAAACTAAAAGTAGAAATAAATACACAAAAATTAAAACGAAACCCAAAATGCCGGACTCTGCATGCAGCACAATCCCAGAGAAAAAGAAAGAGATGTAGGTGCCTCTGGATTGTGCAAAACGTAAGAATAAAACATGTAGAGGCCAAGTTTCAAAAAACCTGTTATTCGGCAGGCTGTCCGGTGACCATAGTGCTGCCCGTATTAAAAGAATAATCAGCCGCAGTAGTCAGATACTGACCACTGCTATTGGATAAGTGCTGACTTATCCAGATAGTGGTGATTTTCAGTCAGCACTTACCCGTACAGCAATTTAGGCCTGGTTTGCACGCAGCCTAAGTTATTCAGATAAATGCTAACTGAAAAATCGCCACTGTCTGGACAAGTCAGCACCTCACTCTGTCCCTGCATTAGCTAGATACTGCAAGAGTGGTCTGTGGAGATATTCAGTGGCTTTATCCAGACAGTACCGCTAAATATTGCAGTGAGCACCCTCGTCCAGACAGCCCTCTATTGACCGTCCAGCTAAGGGGTCTGATTATTGTGCCTCTAAGTTATAAAAAATGGCATATAAACTGAAAATAAAATTATTTTTCTACGTTTTGTTGTCTGGCCATTTTATTCTCTAATCCTTTTGATCTTGGTCTCTGGTTTCTGCTTTCTTCTGTCTTCTCTTAACTCATTTTCTAGGGTCTTCAGTCTATTCCACTTCCTTCCATCTCTGACACTGATCTTTTCCTTTCAGCTTTTTTCCATTCATTTTTTTTCTCTATCAACTCAGATTTCACTTCTCCTTCTTACCTTCCTAGAGGAGGAGTAGCCTAGTGGTTAGACCACTGGCTTGGTAACCAAATAACTAGGACTAGCATTTCTTGTGGCCTTGGGCAAGTCACTTAACCCTCCATTGCCTTGGAAGAAAGGCCTGGAAATCTACTTCCAGTCACACTGCCAAGAAAACCCAGGAGCTGCTGGATCACCAGGCTCTGACTCTAAGGCACACATTGCTTTTGCTTGCTCATACCTTCCAGTTCTCAATTTCCCTCTTGTCACTGCATCTACCTAGCATCCTTAACCCTTCCATTTCCCACTCTCCTTCCCCAGCTTCTTGCTTCCCAGTCATTAACTAACTACCCCTCTTCTCTCTACACTTCCCTGTGTCCAGACCCCATCCAGTATCTGCTGCCTTTTCTTAACTCCTTTTTCCTATGTCCAGTATTCACCTTCTCTTTCCCTATCCCACAACCCATGTTCAGCATCTTCCCTCTTTTTCCCTGTCCTCCCTCCATGTCCAGCTTCTCTCAGTTTTCTCTCCCTATCGCTCCGTATCCAGCGTCTCCTCCCTCTCACTCTCATGTGCAGCCTGCCACCCATGCCAAGCATTTCCCCTCCTCCTCTCCTAATCCACCCCCATGTCCACTATTTCCCCTCCCTTTCCCTCTATCCCTTCCCATTTGTGGCATCTAATCCCCGTACTCCTTTGTGTCTTCCTTCAATGTCCAGCATCTCCTCTTCATCTCCCTTAGTCTACTCCTCCCAGCCCCCCCATGTCTAGCATCCCCCCTCTGCCTCACTGGCGCCCAGATGGCAAGCATCTCTTGTATTCCCCCTCCCCCATGCTCAGCATCTTATATCCTTCCTCCCTCTCCCTCCCAGCCTCTATGATCTTTAGCTCCTAGGATCTCTCTTCTTTCCCTTGTCTCACTGCCCCCCCCCCTAGCATTCAGCATCTCATATTCTTCCTACCTCTCCTCCCCCCTATGATCTTTAGTCCCCAGACTCTTTCCGTCCTCCATCTCACTGGCCCTCCCATGCCAAGCATCTCTTGTCCCCCCGCAAGCATTCCGCTGCACGCACAATTCAAGGTGCGTCAAAGTATGAGCACATAATTCCTATCCTCAAACAGATCCATTGGTTGCCCCTACCCAGCCACATACTCTACAAAGTCCTGCTCCTAACATTCAAGATCATCATTAACCAATCCTCTCATTATCTACAATCCCTGATGAATACAACCAACGCTTGAAGATCAACGAGGCAAAACAACATAAACATGCTAAAAATACCTCAAGAAAAAAACAAAAGCACCCAGTACACTTGCAACAGGGCAATTGAACTGTATGAGCCGTGCCTCTGGAACTCCCTCCCTGGAACCCTCCGTTCAACAAAAGAACTATCCACGTTCAGAAAACTGCTCAAAATGCACCTATTCAATGAACAGTTTGGTCACATAAACCCCGCCCATAATGTTCAGTCGACCTGTATGTGATATAATTGCTCCTTCTGTCCAGAATTAATATATATAAGTTATACCACCAAGGTATTATAATGTACATAAGAATCACGGTTCTATGTAATATTGTTAGCATATATAAATTGCTCTGTAAATAAGTTCCATTGTTCTATGTATAACAGCTCGTAATGCACACCACTTTGCCCTGTGAAAAGCAATATAAATTTTTTTTTAAAAACCCAACAAATAAATAAATAAATAAATAAATCTCCCCCCCCATGATCTTTTGCACCAGCATCTCTCCTTTATCCCCTCCAGCGCAATCAGCATCTTATCTTCCCTCTCTCCAACAATCAGCCTCCAGTTTCTTTAGCCCCCTCCCTCAGAGTCTCTTACCTCCTTCCCGTCCATCCGTTCGTCTACTACAGTTGATCTACCTACCCAACGCTATCATCTCAGCTGCAATAGAATATGCTCTAAATGCGGGCTCTTTGAGATGCGCTTCTCTGATGCGTTCCCTGACATGGAACTATGCATTAGAGGGACTGCAACCAGCAAAGCCTTCGAAGCACACAGACATCACAAAGGTCCCATGCTGAGAGCAGATTCTGTCGCTGCCGCTGACCTCAGGAAGTGGCAGTGATGGCCGAGAGGATTATATATACCACCTTAACGAAAAAGCAGCCCAGGAGGCAGAGCTCCCTGTGCATGCCACCAGTAAGTTGAATTTTTCAGATGGGGGGCCACAGGCAACAGTGGGAGCCCCTTGCAGTTATGCACCTTAAACGGGCTTTTCTGTTGCAGTTGCTGCTGCAAAGCTGGTGTACTGCAGTAGAGGAGCTGCTGCCTTTGAAATCCTTCTTGACCTTTCTGCTGCCTTTGACACTGTTGATCACCACCTTCTCCTCGATACCATGTCCTCACTTGGATTTAGGGGTTCTGTCCTGTCCTGGTTTTCTTCTTATCTCTTCCAAAATATTTTTAGAGTATGTTATGGTGGATCCTCCTCTACTGCCATCCTGCTTTCAGTTATTGTACCTCGTGGCTCTGTCTTGGGACCTCTACTTTTCTCTCTCTACTACTACTACGAACATTTATAAAGCGCTACAAGATGTACGCAGCAATGCACAGACACATGTAAAAGACGGTCCCTGCTCATCAGAGCTTACAATCTAGTCAAGGCAGACAACACAGTAGCTGTAGACATAGAATATATCTAGGGTGAATGGTAAGGAAACACAAAGGAGACCAGGTGAGTCATGATGCAAAAGCAGCAGCGAAGAGGTGAGTTTTCAGCCTGGATTTGAAAAGGGTCAGAGAAGGCACCTGATGTACAGGTAGTTTCTTCCAGGCATAAGGGGCAACAAGGTGAAAGGAGAGAAGTCTGGAGTTAGCAATAGAAGAGAAGGGCACAGATAGAAGTGATTTACCAGAAGGGCAGAGTTCCCGAGGAGAGGTGTAGGGAGAGATAAGAGAGGAAAGGTAGTGAGTTGCTGCAGAGTGAATGCACTTATAGGTCAGCAGGAGAAGTTTGAACTGGATGCAGAAATGGATAGGGAGCCAATGAAGTGACTTGAGAAGAGGGGTAATATGAGCATGACGAGGCTGGCAGAAGATTAGCCGAGCAGCAGAGTGTTGAACAGATTGAAGGGGAGGGAGATAATTCAAAGGGAGACCAGCAAGGAGTAGATTACAATAGTCTAGATGGGAGGTGACTAAGGAATGGATAAGTATCTTAGTAGTGTGTTCAGAAAGGAATGGGTGAATTTTGTTGATGTTGTAGAGAAAAAAGCGGCAGGTTTTAGCTATCAGTTTGATGTGTGTGGAGAAGGAGAGAGAGGAGTCAAAGACAAGCTGAGGAGACAAGAAGGAGTAGAGAATTATCCACAGTGAATGAGAAAGAAGGAAGGGGAGAGGAGAGTTTAAGGAGAAAAATAAGCAGCTCAGTTTTGGCCATATACAATTTCAAGCGGCAGTGAGACATCCAAGCAGTAATGTCAGAAAGGCAGGCAGAGATTTGGGCCTGCTTTGCTGGAGAGATTCCAGGTGTAGAGAGGCAGGTCTGGGAGTCATCAGCATAAAGATGGTACTGAAAGCCATGGGAAGTGATGAGTGCACCAAGGGACTGGGTATATCGAGAGAAAAGGAGTGGACCGAAGACAGATCCTTGGGGTACACCTGAGAGCAGGATAGCAGTATAGGAGATCCTTAGGAGTGGAGGAGTGGCCTAGTGGTTGGGGCAAGGTACTTCAGGCCGGAAGGTCGGGGGTTCAAATCCCACTAGAGGACAGCAACCTTGGGCCGGACGGACTGGGGTTTCTAGTCCCACAGGTGCTCCTTGTGGTCTTGGGCAAGCCACTTAACCCTCCATAGCCCATGTTCCCTGTAAAATAGTTATCTCCAGGTTATAATGCCCTGTTCAATGTAATTTCAGTTTGTTCAATGTAAACTGCACTGATGCAGAATAGCACAGTATATAAGAGAATGTAAATAAATAAAATCCACCAGAACAAACACTGAAAGTATGATGGGAGAGATAAGAAGAGAACCAAGATAGCACAGAGCCCTTAAAACCAAACAAGGACAAGGTATCAGAGAAAAGGTTGTGGTCAGCAGCATCAAAAGCAGCAGAAAGGTCAAGAAGGATGAGGCTCGTGTAAAGGCTCTTGCCAGAAACAGGTCACTGGAAACTTTGGTAGGAGATGTTTTGATACAATGTAAAGGACAAAAGCCAGATTTTAGAGGATCCAGAAGGGCTTGAGAGGAGAGAAAATCGAGGCAACGACGGTGAACCGCATATTCAAGTAGTTTAGAACCGAAGGGGAGGAAGAAGATGGCTCAATGTGAGAAGGACAGGTAGGGTCTAGTAAAGGTTTCTTGAGGAGAGGAGTGGCCACAACATGCTTGAAGGCTGCATGGAAAGTTGCAGTGGAGAGCGATATATTGAGAATATGAGAGATGGAAGGGACAACAGTGGAGGAGATGGAGCTAAGGAGATGGGTGGGAACAGGATCAGAGGAGCAGGTAGTGAGTTTAGATGAGAATATGAGAGATGGAAGGGACGACAGTGGAGGAGATGGAGCTAAGGAGATGGGTGGGAATAGGATCAGAGGAGCAGGTAGTGAGTTTAGATGAGAATATGAGAGATGGAAGGGACGACAGTGGAGGAGATGGGTGGGAACAGGATCAGAGGAGCAGGTAGTGAGTTTGGATGAGGACAGAAGGTGAGTGGTTTTCTCCTCACAGATCATAGAAAAGGAAGAAGGGGTAACAGAGGTGGGGGGGGGGGAGTTGGGAGTGAGGAGAGGAGTAGCTGACCTCATGGGGAATTGGAGTGTGATCTTGTGGATTTTGTCACGGAAGTAGTCAGCCAGGGTTTGGGCAGAAAGGGAGGGGTCAAAGGTGGAGGCACCTTGAGGAGAGAGTTGAGAGTTGTAAAGAGACAGCAAGGGTCAGAGGCAAAAGAGTTAATCAGATCGACATAATATTCTTGTTTGGCGAGTGCTATGGCTACACTCAGTTCCTTGATGCACCTATTTCCTCCCATGCTTTCCAGTACCATCTTTTTGCTGATGACTCTCAGATCTACCTCTCTGCATCTGAAATCTCTCCAGGAATCCGGTCCCGGATCACTGCCTGCTTATCCGACTTTGCTGCTTGGATGTCTTGCCGCCATCTGAAATTGAACATGGCCAAAACTGAGGTCCTAATCGTTCCAACTAAACTCACCTCCCCTCTTCATCCCTTCTCTATTTCTGTGGATGACACTACACTCATCCCCGTTTCCTCAGCTCGCAACCTTGGGGTCATCTTTAGCTCTACTCTCTCTTTCTCTGGGCAAATCACACATGGCTAAGACCTGCTGCTTTTTTCTCTATAACATCATCAAAATTCATCCCTTCCTTTCTACTCACACTACTAATTAATTAATTTATTTATTTGAAAGACTTTTATATACCGCCACTTCCCAAGATCAGGGGCGGTTTACAAAGAACAAAGGTGAAAATACATGGAACGTTATGCAACATTTCAACTATATACATAAACTATTAAGACCCTCATCCACTCACTAGTCACCTTCTGCCTTGACTATTGTAACCTGCTCTTAACTGGTCTCCCTGTGAATTATCTCTCTCTCCTTCAATATATTCAAAACTCAGCTGCACGGCTTATTTTCTACCAGTGTCTCTATGCTCATGTAACCCCTCTTCTCAAGTCACTTCATTGGCTCCCTCAGTTTCCGCTTCCAGTTCAAACTTCTCCTACCAACCTACAAGTGCACTCATTCTGCGGCTCCCCACTACCTTTCCTCTCTTATCTCACTCTACACCTCTCCTCAGGAACTCCGCTCCTCTGGCAGATCCCTTTTATCTGTGCCCTTCTCTGACACTGCCAAATCCAGACTTAGTTCATTCCATCTTTCTGCTCCACATGCCTGGAACAAACTATCTGAGTTTGTGTGGCAAGCCCCTTCTCTAGCCCTATTCAAATCCAGATATGAAACTAATCTCTTTGAGGCTGCTTTTGGATCCTGATGCTCCTCATTCTCTTGTCCACTACTTATGTGTATCTTACCATACTCTAGTCTCCAGTTTCACTATAGACGGCATGCAGAGTCCCTAATAGCAGGGTCGGTGACGTCCAAACCCCACTATTTGTCGGGACCCAATTCCTGGTCCAGAGCTCTGCACATGTTCAGGGCCACTGTGCAGGGAGCTTTGGATGGGGGTGGGATGGGCAGGCAGGGGGAGGAGACGGAGCAGGCCAGAGGTGGGACAACCAGGAGTGAGCGCGGCTACTGCATGGCGTCTCGGTGTCATGGCGATGAGATGCCATGGCACAGGGCTCCATGCAGGAGCCATGGCATGGTTGGACGGGGAGGGAGCGGGGCATCCAAGGGGCTTGAATTGGGGCATGATTCAAGCCCCTTTTCACACGATTCTGATCCCACAGGGCTGTCTAGCTCCTGTGGGATCAGAATCGGGTGCAAATCTGGCCTATCTAGATTTTGGATGCCAGGACATGCCAGACGTGCCCCATTCTGCCTGGGATCCTGTAATCCGCTGGACTCCAGAAACCTCACTATTTTCTCTTTCAGCAGCGTTTCCAATAATTTACTCACCACCGAAGTTAAACTAACTGGCCTGTAGTTTTCAACCACATCCTTACTTCCACTTTTGTGTAAAGGCACCACATGAGCCTCTCTCCAGTCCTTTGGCACTACTCCCGACTCCAACAAGGTATTGAAAATGTCAGTCGGTGGAGCTGCTAGAACGTTCCCAAGTTCCCTCAGTATTCTAGGGTGTATCCCATCCGGTCCCATCGCTTTGTCTACTTTAAGTTGAGCTAGTTTCTCACGAACACAGTCTTCTGAAAATTGTTCAAGATGTCCCTCGCTTCTGTTCCTATTTGTGGATGTTTTCTGAGGTCCTGCTCCTGGTTCTTCATCTGTGAACATAGAACAAAAATATTTGTTAAGCAATTCCGCTTTATCCTTATCAGCTTCATCAGCGTTAACGTTCCACATTTCTTTCTGCAGGTGATTCAGGATATGGGTGTCGCCCCTGGTTGCTGACCCCTATGCGTCAACCATGGACACGTGCAGAGAGGAGTTACAATGAGACCCATGCCTTCAGCCGCTCCGTCATAGAGCGAACCTTTGGTGTTTTAAAGAGTTGCTTCAGGTGTCTGGATAGGACAGGCGGGGCCTTACAATACAAACCACAGACTGTGACAGAGATCATTATAGCCTGTTGCATCCTGCACAACATTGCTCTCAGGCACCATATCCCTGTCCAAATTAATGAGGATCTGGAGGATGATCCTATGTACCCTCCTGTGCGTGGCCATGGTGACACACGTGAAGGGGCAGCAGTCAGGCGGTAGGTGATTGAGGAGGTCTTCTCATGTAAGTACTGCATATGTTGCCATATACGCTTGTTTAGATATGTGTGTACTACTACTATTGGAAACATTTGAATCCCAGTAGCAGTAAGATGCAACACTGCACTGACATATAACAGACACTGCCTGGCCATCCCAGCTTACAATCTAGTCATGACTGAAACGCAGAAGATGTGAGCAGGGCACAACAGCGGGTGGAGGTGGATTATGTGTGTCAGGGGTATTAGGCTTGGGGGAGGTGTTAAGCTGTCACACATAATTTGTGGCTGATTGGGATAGGGGCTGCTGTACAGCCACAGGTAGTTAGTTTGAGGCTTTGGGTGCAGCAAGGTGAAAGGTGTGTAGTATGGGGTCAACAGTAGGAGAGTGGCCCATAGATGGGACCAGTTGCCTAGACGTGTGTGTTTCACATTTTGTAATATGAGATGATGGATTGGTTGGTATGCTCTGATGAGCATGGACTGAGTGTTAGTTGTTTCTGTGTAGCGCTACATGTGACGTGTAGCACTATATACATGCTCTGTAGTAGTTGGATTTCTGGTAGTTGAGATCAGTAAGGGATGTTACTGCAACACCACAGTGTACCTGCATGTATAGGTCAGCAGGTGAGCCTTGACATGGATGTGGAGACGGATAGGGAACCTGTGAGGTGTCCTGACAGGGGGTGTATTATTGCCATTATGTGTGTGGCTGTGGAAAGGCCATGCAGTGCAGTGTTGCATGTTTTCAGGCAGACAGAGATGATTCAAAGCCAAATCAGCAAAGTGTCGGTTACATTAGGCAAGCCGGGAGCTGATTTGGGAGTGGATTTGGATTTTAGTTGTGTGTTCAGGGAGGACTGGGGAAATATAGCTGATGACATCTAGACAGAAAACACAAGCCTCAACTACGAGATGGGTATGTGTGTAGAGGAGGAGAGTGCAGTTCAAGACAATACCTACATTGAGGACCCAGGAGAAAGGAGGGTATCTCCACACACACAAAGATGCTCAGATGGGAGGGGAGGGTTTAGGTTATCCATGCTTTGCCTGTATTGATTTCACACAGTGGGATGACATGCAGCCATCAATGTCAGTTGGCAAGCAGACATCGGACTGTGATTTGGCAGACAAGACTCAGGCGTGGAGACATATCTTTGCAATTCATCAGCACACAGCTGGTAATGTACATCAAGGGTGAGATAGCCAAAGCAAGGAAATGTATATCGACAGAGGATAAGGAAGTAGCCCCTGGATATTCCCCTGTGGTACAGGAACTGACAGCAGGGTAGCAGTGGACATTGAGACACCAGAACACACACAGAAGGGGCAGGGGGAACGATATGGGGGACGCAGGATAGTACTGCGGCCTTTGAGCCGAGCAGGGACATGGTAGCGAGGAGACGAATCTGTTCAACAGTTTTACGGCAGCAGAGAGGTGGGGAAGGGGACAGACAGAGTACGGGCCCTTGTAGTTTGCCAAAAACACTTCAGTGATAACGTTAGCATGAGGGGAATCTGTACAGTGTGATGGGGTACAGTCAGTCTGTAAAGGATCTTGGGGGATCTGCGAGCTGAGGACGTGAAGGTGCAGTGTGTGTTTCACAGCTCCAACATGACATATGTATGTTTCTCTTGTGTTCCTCAATCCACAGGTCATACTTGGTGACCCTCCGGATGCTGTGGTGCCTTGGCAGCTGACTGTAGGTCATCCAACATGCAGTAGTCTGAGGTAGGTGGACAGTCAGGGGGAGAACATGTCTGCAGGGATCTGTCATATTGTACATATGTTGTTGTTCACCTCTTTGCCCTGCACTCCCATACCCCATATTTTGCCATTGGCACACATATCCAGGGCCGGCCCGTCCATTGAGCAAGAATGTTTTTTGCACAGGGCCCCGCGTTTCAGGGGGCCCCGCGCAAAGAACATTCTGCTTTTTTCAAAACTAAATTTAAAAAAAAAAACGCTGGCTGCTACCGCTGCCGCCGCCGCGGCAGCGGCAGCATGGACTGTCCTGCGGGGCCCCTTCTGCCCGGCTGAATCCCTCCCCCCTCCCTCCCTCCGTGCCGGCTGAGCCCCTCCGTGCCGGCTTTGAGAGTCGTGAAGGGAGAGTGTCTCCCTCGCGTCTCTGTTTAGCCCGCAGGGGCTGATGGGAAATTTCCCATTTGCCCCTGCAGGCTTAACAGAGACGCGAGGGAGACACTCTCCCTTCGCGACTCTCAAAGCCGGCACGGAGGGGCTCAGCCGGCATGGAGGGAGGGAGGGAGGGAGGAGGGGGGGAGGGATTCAGCCGGGCAGAAGGGGCCCCGCGGGACAGTCCATGCTGCTGCTGCCGTGGCCGCAGCGGCGGCAGCGGTAGCAGCCAGCGTTTTTTTTTAAATTTAATTTTACTTGAGCCGATGGGGGATGGGGGGGTTTAGGACTGGTAATGGGCTATGGGGGGGCTAGGACTGGAAATGTGCTGGGGGGGCTAGGACAGGAATTGGGCTGTGGGGTAAAGACTGGACGTGGGCTGATGGGGTTAGGACTGGTAATGGGCTGTTGGGGGGGTTAGAACTGGTAATGGGCTATGGGGGGGTTAAGACTGGTAATGGGCTGTGAGCTGATGGGGGCTGTCTGGTAATGGGCTATGGGGTGCTAGGACTGATAATGGGCTATGGGGGGCTAGGACAGGAAATGGGCTGATGGGGAGGGGTTAGGACTTGAGGTGGGCTGATGGGGTTAGGACTGGTAATGGGCTGTGGGCTGTTGGGGTTAGAACTGGTAATGGGCTATGGGGGGGTTAAGACTGGTAATGGGATGTGGGCTGATGGGGGCTGTCTGGTAATGGGCTATGGGGGGCTCGGACTGATAATGGGCTATGGGGGGCTACGACAGGAAATGGGCTGATGGGGAGGGGTTAGGACTTGAGGTGGGCTGATGGGGTTAGGACTGGTAATAGGCTGTGGGCTGATGGGAGGGTTAGGACTGGCAATGGGCTATGGGGGGCTGACTGGAAATGGGTTGATGGGGTTAGGACTGGAAGTGGGCTGATGGGGGGTTAGGACTGGTAATGGGTTATAGGGGGCTTAAACTGAAAATGGGGTGATAGGGGGTTAGGACTGGAAGTGGGTTGATGGGGGGCTAGGACTGGTATTGGGTTGGGGGGTTGCTAGGACTGGAAATGGGCTGATGGGTGGCTAGGACTGGAAATGGGCTGATGCAGGGACTAGAAGGGAATGGATGCTGGGTGAGGCTGGAACTAGAAGGGAGCTGATGTTGGGGGAGGATTAGAATGGGATGGGGCTGGAAGAGTAAAATGGAGAAGGGAAAAATTTTGTGTGGGAGGGATAAAAAAATCTACAATTGGCCGGGTATTGGGAGAGTAAGTGGGGATTGAGGATGGAGGGGTAAAATTTGAGTGGATGAAATAGGAATGAGGAAAGAGCAAAAGGAGAAAGATTAGTATGTTAAAGCAGATGTAGAGAGAGAATGGAAAAAAACTAGAAGAGAGAAGAAAGGACAAATGGACAGCAGACGATGGAGAGTTAACAGAAGACACGAAGAAACCAGAAGAAAGTGGCTGGAGCAATTGCAGCTGAAAAAAATGCACAAAAGGTAGAAAAATATCTCTTTATTTTGAATTTATTAATTGGAATATGTCAGCTCTGGTAAATGTGCATCATTAACGTCTGCGCTTTGTTTAGTACAAGAGCAAATTAATGTATACTTTTATTTCTACAGTGTTGTACATTCCAAGTTTGGCTTTTGGGATTCCCAGTTTAATTATTGTCTTCCTGTTTCTAAATTGTGATTACTTGTTTGGTGATGGTCTATGTTCTGCATGTGTAACTGAGCTGAGGTGTTCTGTTTATATAATTCCGATTTGACATTGCCACTTGTTCTCTTTCCCCAGTAGGTCATGTATTCTTGTTCTCTGAAATGTATTGGTTTAATATTTGCAGTGTTGCCTTTTGATTGGTAGAGCATGGTGCTTTGTGAGTCCTGGTAGTGCTGTTAGGATACGGCGGGTTTGCTATGGGTTCTAAATGGGCAGTGTTTGTAGTAGTTCCTAATGTGTCTGGCAGTTGGCACTGGATTATAGTTATGTAGGAATCTTTTAGTCTGTCTTTATCCATACACTCATTAAGAGGCAAGTTTACTAAAAGTTAGTATATGGTAACATTATGCAAATATTTATGCAAATGAGGTCCCTTATGCAAATGAGGCCCCGCACCGAGTCTCCGCACATGGCCCCGCACCCCCCTTGGGCCGCCCCTGCACATATCCACATGTGTTCCTGGCTAGTTCATCTTCTCCAACACTGTCTCTGGGACACATACAATAGAGCTGCGAGTGTGTGTAGGTCCTAAGTATTCAGATAGTGGGCTGCACGTACACCCTTCCCTGACATTGCAGCATCAGTCAACAGCAGTGTATCATTGCATTTGACAAGCCTTTATTTCCAGTAATCTCCAATTGTGCACATACAGGCCATATGCTACTGCTGGCACGCTCACCTTAGCATACTGTGTGGGTGGGTGCTTTTGGGTTGGCTGTGTGATGATACAGCGTGCAAGCATTTTGCATTATCATGTGGTGTGAGGGGTCTGTACACCTGGGGAGCGGTGGTGGCTGTGCTATCTCTTCCTTACTGCTGTTTACCTTGTGGATATTGTGGACATGTGTTGTGTGTTGTGGCCTGACCTATCTCTTGTGTGCTGACAGACCACTGCGCAACAGCATTTTTGCATCATAGATATCGCCATAATGTGGACATGCATCAACAGTGGCTGGACATGGGGACATGGTGGTTCTACGCATTTCAATGACATCTCCCTTCACTGTGATGTGTTGTGTCCTTTGAGAGCCTCATGGGAACCCAAACAGACACTTGCTGCAGACACACGGTAGGTTGCACCTTTGGTCTTTTGGAAATTACATCAGCCTTTACATGTTAATGATTTACTGTTTGTTTCATGGACATTTCATGTGGAGTCTCTGTACACAAACGCTGATGCACATGGGGTGGAGCTGTGAAACGCCTGTGTAACATGGGCATGAACATGACCATATCCATGTGACACCCTCGTTTGCGGTTCCAGTTCCAAATGTCCACCACATGCATTGTGTTCTGTGTTGTGATCATGTTATGTTTGCCTGTGTGACGTTTCATTACATACATATTGATGTTTGACTCTCTGCAGTTTGGGCTGATGTTGCAAGCAGCATACCAATACATTGTTACAATACAATACCAATACACTCAAACACCTGGAATGTCAATGGAGACATTCTCCAGATCCAAATACACATATGATCTATACAAGAAAACTCCGAGCTTACTGCTCCGAAACCCTAAGCCACAAAAGAGAATACAATGAAAATATGATCCAACGTTCTCTCAATAAACCCAGAGAACTCTTTTCCATTGCCAAATCCTTAATAAGTGAACCCCTACATCAGGACCAGCCCTCCAAAAATAACTTCCCAAACCATAGCCAACCACCTTACCTCAAAATTCCTCCCACCCCCTCAACAACCAACCCTCAACCAATATACGACCACAAGATCCAACCTCACACTCTCACCCCCTCAATTACCTGGAACGATTTTGAACCCCTCATCCTGAAAAACATAACCAAGGTCATCAAAGATCTAAATGCTTCAACTTCTGCCCTTGATCCCTGCCCTGTCTCTTGGCTTAAGACCACAAGTAGCTCCATTAGCCCTTACATACTTCACATTGTACAAGCCTCCCTCCAGACCAGCTCCGTACCAGCACCTCTAAAATGCGCCACAATTCGTCCCATTCTAAAAGGATCAAAGCTTGACCCCACTTCACCTACATCCTACAGGCCCATCTCCAGTATCCCCTTCCTCGCTAAGATAACTGAAAAACTAGTCCAAAATCAATTTCAGAATTTCATAGACGAACACACTCCCCTTGACCTATTCCAACATGGCTACAAAAAGAACCTTGGAGTTGAAACCCTTTTTGCCTCTCTCTTAGATTCATTGTACCTATGCACCCAGAATCCCACCCAAGGATGCCTTCTCATATTTCTCGACTTATCTTCAGCCTTTGATTCCCTTCCCTACCACCAACTCTTAGACTGGCTCTACGAAATAGGACTGAGGGACACAACACTTAGGTGGTTCCACTCTTACTTAGAAAATAGGACACAACAGGTCTGCATAGGGAATGACACATCTCTACCATATACCCTAAAACAGGGAGTCCCCCAAGGATCCAGTTTATCCGCGCTACTATTCAACATTTTCCTTCAACCAGTTTGCAAGATTTTCCAAAGCCATGGAATCCATTACCAATTATATGCGGATAACATTATGTGCTTCACTCCATTCAATTTAGCAAACCCTAACTTTACCAACATAAGCAAATGCCTCACAAACCTAAAGACTTGGCTCTTGCATCATAATCTCCTAATTAACCAATCTAAAACTGAAGCTCTTCAAGTATTTACCAATACTTCTTATACTCCACCAACAACCCTTACTCTTGGTGATCTCACCCTCACTATTAAAAATCAAGTGAAATATCTTGGTCTTATCCTTGATCAGAACCTCACATTCACTGAACAGATAAAAAGAACCTCTAATACAATATATGCAAAACTACATACTCTTCGGAACCTCCAACCTCTCCTAAACCCCGACTCCTTTCGCACTGTCTGCCAGGCTCTCACCATTCCATCCCTTGACTACTGTAACCTCATCTATCATGGCCTTCCCAAGAACAGCATTCAACCTATCCAAATGGCACATAACACAATAGCTCGTCTCATCACAAATAACCCTAGACTATCACACATAACGCCAATCCTCCACGATCTCCACTGGCTCCCCATTCAATCCAGAGTTAAATTCAAAGTAATCACCCTCATACATAAAATCATCTCCAGTGAGTCAGCTCCATGCCTCTCCTCCCTCCTATCCAATTCCAACAACAATAGAACATGCTGCACCTTCACTAAAAACCTATCTATCCCAACTACCAAGAGAAAATGCAATCAAACTACCTGTAATCGGGCATTCTCCCTTTATGCCCCTCTTTATAGAATGCCCTACCATATGAACTATGGAACTGCTCTGATCACTCTGAGTTCCGGAAGAAGCTAAAAACCCATCTCTTCCAGGAACATTTTTCCCTACCACCAGGGCCGGATTTACCTATACGCCATGTATGCCATGGCGTAGGGCCCACAGCCGGCAGGGGCCCACAAAAAAAGAACCAGTTAATTTTTTTTAAACACAATTAAAAAAAAAACCTGGTGGCTGCCGCCGCGGGGCCCCCTCTGCTGCCGCGGGGGCCCCGTCTACAAGCTGAAGCCGTCGGGTCGGGTCGGGTCTCTCTCTCCCTCCCTCCCTCCCTCCCTCGCTGCAGGCTGCGAGAGACGCGAAGATAGAGCGTCTCCTCGCGTCTGTGTTAAGCCCGCAGGGGCTGATGGGATTTCCCATCAGCCCCTGCTGGCTTAACACAGACGCGAGGAGACGCTCTTCCTTCGCGTCTCTCGCAGCCTGCAGCCTGCAGCGAGGGAGGGAGGGAGGGAGAGAGACCCGACCCGACCCGACCCGACGGCTTCAGCTTGTAGACGGGGCCCCCGCGGCAGCAGAGGGGGCCCCGTGGCGGCAGCCACCAGGTTTTTTTTTAAATTAAATTTTACTTTAGGCCGGGGGGGGGTAGGACTGGTAATGGGCTATGGGGGGGGTAGGACTGGTAATGGGCTATTGGGGGGACTGGGGCTGGAAATGGACTGGGGGGGTAGGGCTGGTAATGGGCTATGGGGGGGTAGGACTGGTAATGGGCTATTGGGGGGCTGGGGCTGGAAATGGGCTGGGCTGGGCTGGGGGGGGGTTAAGGCTAGAGGTGGGCTGATGGGGTTAGGACTGGTAATGGACTGTGGGCTGTTGGGGGGGCTTAGAACTGGCAATGGGCTTTGGGGGGGTTAAGACTGGTAATGGGCTGTGGGCTGATGGGGGCTGTCTGGTAATGGGCTATGGGGGGGTCGAGGACGAGAAGTGGGCTGGGGGGATAAGACTGGAGGTGGGCTGATGGGGTTAGGACTGGTAATGGGCTGTTGGGGGGGGCTAGAACTGGTAATGGGCTTTAGGGGGGTTAAGACTGGTAATGGGCTGTGGGCTGATGGGGGTTGTCTGGTAATGGCCTATGGGGGGATAGGACTGGAAATGGGCTGGGGGGTTAAAACTGGAGGTGGGATGATGGGGTTAGGACTGGTAATGGGCTGTGGGCTGATGGGGGGGGGGTAGGACTGGCAATGGGCTATGGGGGGCTGACTGGAAATGGGTTGATGGGGTTAGGACTGGAAGTGGGCTGATGGGGGGTTAGGACTGGTAATGGGTTATAGGGGGGGCTTAAACTGAAAATGGGGTGATGGGGGGTTAAGGACTGAAAATGGGGTGATGGGGGGTTAAGGACTGTAAGTGGGGTGATGGGGGGGCTAGGACTGGTATTGGGTTGGGGGGTTGCTAGGACTGGAAATGGGCTGATGGATGGCTAGGACTGGAAATGGGCTGATGCAGGGACTAGAAGGGAATGGATGCTGGGTGAGGCTGGAACTAGAAGGGAGCTGATGTTGGGGGAGGATTAGAATGGGATGGGGCTGGAAGAGTAAAATGGAGAAGGGAAAAATAATTTGTGTGGGAGGGATAAAAAATCTACAATTGGCCGGGTATTGGGAGAGTAAGTGGGGATTGAGGATGGAGGGGTAAAATTTGAGTGGATGAAATAGGAATGAGGAAAGAGCAAAAGGAGAAAGATTAGTATGTTAAAGCAGATGTAGAGAGAGAATGGAAAAAAATCTAGAAGAGAGAAGAAAGGACAAATGGACAGCAGACGATGGAGAGTTAGCAGAAGACACGAAGAAACCAGAAGAAAGTGGCTGGAGCAATTGCAGCTGAAAAAAATGCACAAAAGGTAGAAAAATATCTCTTTATTTTGAATTTATTAATTGGAATATGTCAGCTCTGGTAAATGTGCATCATTAACATCTGCGCTTTGTTTAGTACAAGAGCAAATTAATGTATAGTTTTATTTCTACAGTGTTGTACATTCCAAGTTTGGCTTTTGGGATTCCCAGTTTAATTATTGTCTTCCTATTTCTAAATTGTGATTACTTGTTTGGTGATGGTCTATGTTCTGCATGTGTAACTGAGCTGAGGTGTTCTGTTTATATAATTCCTATTTGACATTGCCACTTGTTCTCTTTCCCCAGTAGGTCATGTATTGTTGTTCTCTGAAATGTATTGGTTTAATATTTGCAGTGTTGCCTTTTGATTGGTAGAGTATGGTGCTTTGTGAGTCCTGGTAGTGCTGTTAGGATACGGCGGGTTTACTATGGGCAGTGTTTGTAGTAGTTCCTAATGTGTCTGGCAGTTGGCACTGGATTATAGTAATGTAGAAATCTTTTAGTCTTTCTTTATCCATACACTCATTAAGAGGCACGTTTACTAAAAGTTAGTATATGGTAACATTATGCAAATATTTATGCAAATGAGGCCCCTTATGCAAATGAGGTCCGCACCCCCCTTGGGCCGCCCCTGCTGGGGGCCCACAATTTTTGTTGGCGTAGGGCCTCACTCAAGGTAAATCCGGCCCTGCCTACCACCATAGCCCTCCCTCTACACCCTTTCTCTCCCGCTCAGCCCTCCCTCTAACACCCTACCCAAATCATCTCCTTTGACCTCTCCTGTAAATAAGCATGTAAATAGTCCTTGTCCATGAAGACCCCCCACGGATAAAATTGCTTATATTAATTACTTCTACCCTTGTTATGTTTGTTTCTGTGTAATCAGTTGAAATATACTGCTGTGTTATGTTCTCTGTAAACCGTCTTGAATTGTAGAAAGACGGTATATAAAAACTGTTAAATAAATAAATAAATAAATTGTTTATCCTCTTCTGACACAGGGCAGTGCACACACAAAGCACATCTACTACATTGCATCTGGCGTCACCATCAACCACCTGTTGGAGGACACAACAACACCATGGAACTATCCCTGGGACATGGTGCCATAGGATGTTTGACCTCTGTGAGTGGGACACATGCCTAGGATGGACATTATTGTTGGACTGCTACTTTGGCCATGACAGGCCTGTCCAACACACCGTTTGCTGCCGTGCTCTGACTGGGTGTCCTGTTCATCTCAGGAGACACTCCTGACCTTTCCAGTACTGTGGCATATTGGGATGTCACACTTAACTATGTATGCCCAAAGTTTCAAGGACAGTCTTCACAGATCTTGTTGGGTTGCAGACACCTTTTGCACTGTGAGCACTGCGTACTGGTCCCCACGTGTGCAGCTGGGACTGACATTGTCGCTGTATGTTGTGCATCCTTCTGACATTGTGCTGTTGTGTTTTGCCCATGTGTGTGACATGGGACGCAGGATACGCTCATCTGTTTGGTTCAACACGAGCATACAGCCATGCGTGTGGCACAGGGGGAGCAATGGAGAGGTCCTCTTGTCCATGTCCACCTACCCTCCACTTGGACATGACACAGTATTTGCCACCACACCACTTTACTGCACACCAACATCTTGGATTGATGTTTGCATTCACCAAGGGTGTTACAGTGCATGTGTGGCATCACTGTATCATGTTTCAACGTACACGGTGCATGTGCATGTGACTGACTGACTATTTTGTTGCAACACAGCATTTGGCAATATGGCTTCTGTGTGGGTTACTGTAACATGTTTGACCTTTCTTTCCAGCTCTATATACAGGTTATTGTGTTTGTTTACTGTACAGACGTGACGCTCTGCATTGATTTACAAACCTAGCATTGCATGTCTGCACAGTCCTATTTATCCCCTGAGATAACGACACTCACATTGCCCCGTTATATTTGGAGTGCAGCAGTGTGAGTGTCCATTTTCTTCCTTCATTTGTGCATTCCATGTACCGTGATATATGTGTAAGGACACTGTATCCACACCAACCAGTGCAGGGGGACCTTCTGCATAGTGTCATCTCTGCATGTTTCTGCAGATGGTTTCTTTTGAATTCTCTGTGTTCATGTGCCTCTGCTACCTGTTAGCATATCCTCATTGTGCATTTGACGATTGTTTAGGGTTACATTGTTGCAGCTTTGATTCCTATATCAGGCATTATGTGACAGCTGTAACATAAATTTCGATATGTGTGTTTAAACTTTCACACGTTTGACAACGTATGCTTTTTCATTTGTGTGCCTCCAGTATTGGCAGAAAGATATATTTTAAGGAACAGATCATGATTGATGTGTGTTGGGCCCTCATCATGCACCGCCTACTGTCTACATGCACACATATGTAACTAACACATTTGGGGCGTGCAGCAGCATGTGGGGGGTGGGGGCCTAATGCATACTGCCCACCATGCACCTGATGCACATTATCTCTCCTGCCCATCATCTGTAGACGGGCCAGTGACCTTTCTGTAAGATGTGGGTTGCTGCCCTGCAAAATGTGTTTTCCGTTTTTCACCTGGGATCCACTCACCTTGATATTATGATGGCGGTATCTACACTATCTGTGATGATTAGGCAAAATAAAAATATGTGTTTGACGTACATTTGTCTCTGCTGCTGCTTGAACACACTGACACACGTATTTAGTGATTTCCTGGTCATGTACATGGCCCACATGTGCTCACATCCTTGTACGGTGCCAGCTGTCTATCTGCCAGCCGTTTGCCACATCACTGGGTGTTACAGGTTCCCATACACACCTTCCCTTTGAGGTAATACCTTTGCATTGTGCTTGGTGTGGTTGTTTGGGATAGTGGTTACGGACGTTTTAAGACCGGAACGCCCACTCCTTATATGGCATCTTTCACATTATCGCTGCAACTAGCGCCGGGAACATTAAGACGATTTAGCAAACATACCCCCTGGTAAATTATAATATAATAAATATAATTGCTACAGAGAAGCATATCTGACTAATAACAATGTGGAGGTGAAACTATAACGTTTTTATAAAGTACATTGTGCTAATTTTTAAAATCGAGATTGAGAGAGTAAAATGAAGCTGTGAAGTGGACACTACAATGATAGCCATGCTCTGTAAATAAAATAAGTAAAATCACAAGTTCACGTCCAACTACAATGTGACAGGCAAAAAGTGTACCATAAACTAACAATGTGGCAGAAAAAAGCCTGGTGAGAAAAAACTATAAAAACCGGGTCCACTTACCCAGCGAAAAGTAGCAACAAAGCTGTAGCAGTGCAGCAGTATTCCAAAGGACTTTAAAAATGGCTGTGAATGAGGGCATTCTTAGATATACTGTGGTTTCGCACCAAAAAGGTCAAAGGTGACCAATTTGCATATACTGGTCAAACTGATAATCATCAATACAATCAAAATATTTAAGTAAAACAAGGGTATACATGAAACAGAGTATGATGACATCATGGAAAAACTATATGTGAGGTTGTGGGAACCGGGCAAGAGATGGTCTGCGAGCCAGCCATGTAGCGGGACGGCGGATATCATCAAAAATAAGAATGCATTATCGATGACACTTGCCATTCAGCCATCAGCTGATCATACACAAAATTGTTATAACAAATAAAATAAAGGTGCCGGTGTATTTGAGCACCAGCATAGTGAAATCATAATAAAGCGGATGGCCGCAAAAAGAATGTGTAACTATAATTATAAAAGCCGAAAGCACAACATCAAATGTTCCTGCTGCTCACCATAAAAGCTCAGACACATTCTGTATGTCCATAGTGCCAGGTTCCATAGAAGTTTTCACATCTAATGTCATATCTTTTTTCCCCATAGGAATATAATAAACCTTGGAAAGCGGTGGATGCAACTCTACAGGGATCCCCAACACTTCCAAGAGATAGGACTTAAACATATCCCAAGCTGTAACCATAGCTCTACCAACACTATGACCCCACTTCCCTAGGTTGCACACCGATCCCATGGTCAGACCACTACATCCTAAACTTTAATATCACAATAAACAAAACACCAGCTAAACGAACTCAAAATAATGCACCAACCTCAAGATTCAAAAAATACAATGAAGAAGAATTCCTTGACTCAATTATTCCCAACTTGTCTACCTTTCCACCAGACCTGGACGCAGCAGTAACCAACTGGCACAAAACCATCAATAATGCCGCAGCGAAAAAACAAATGACTAAGAAAAATACACAATCCAAGGCTAACCAAACCCCATGGTACAATAAGGATCTAAAACTATTGAAAAAGAAATTAAGGAAAGCCGAATATAAATGGAGGAAAAATAAAGACACAACTGCAAAAGACATATACCTCACGCTCCTTAACAATTACAAAGACGCAATAAACAATGCCAAGAAAAATTATCACACCACTATATTAAATAAGGCAATAAATAGACCCAGAGAACTATTCTCAATAGTACAAAAACTGACAAATAATATTCATATCTCCAGCAATGAAATCACAGACATCACGCCTCAGACATTGGCAAACTACTACAAGAACAAAACAACATTTCACCCCTCACTACCAACACCAGTAAACGCTTCTCATATACTTGACACAGACGAATGGTCTGAATTCCAACCCCTCACCAAAGTGGAGCTCAAAAACATAATCACAAACCTTAACACTACCACATCACTACTCGACCCGTGTCCAGTGAACTGGATAAAGAATTCCCTAGACATACTCTCTCAATTCATACTCCCAATAATAAATCTTTCGCTAAAAAATGGATACTTACCCCCTATACTAAAACACGCACAGATTCGCCCAATCCTAAAAAACCCCACCCTCGACAAATCATCACCTAAATCCTACAGACCCATATCAAGTAGCCCGTGGATGGCCAAATTCATTGAAAAAAGCCGTACAACTCCAAACTCAAGAGTACATTGATAGCTCAGCCCCACTTGATGAACAACAGTATGGGTTCCGCCCAAGACATGGCGTAGAATCACTCCTAACAGTTCTATTCGACACGCTTGTAAGAGGAATAGACAAACTCAAAACATGCTTTCCTACTTATATTCATTGATGTCTCTGCAGCCTTCGACAGTGTACACCATTCAACAATGATTAAAAACCTTAGGCAAATAGGTATAAAATCTACAGTTCTAAAATGGTTTACCTCTTACCTAACAGACCGAACCCAAACGGTTCAAATCGGTAACCTCACTTCTGAAACATACAATCAAGAGCTAGGCCTCCCACAAGGGTCAGCATTATCAGCGTTACTATTTAATATTTACTTAAAACCTATCTGTAATATCTTTAAAAAATTTAATGTCCTATATCACCTATATGCGGACGACATTATGATGTATGTCCCCTTCAAAATACCTAATGTCCCTATACAACTAATTAATGAATGCCTCAATGAAATAACCACTTGGCTAAATGAAAAAAACCTCTACATCAACCACGCAAAAACTGAAGCTCTAATAGTAACCAAAAGCACAACCTTCATTCCCCCAGCACATATAACTTTGCAGAACAACGACATCAAACTAAAAGAGGAAATAAAATACCTGGGAGTTATTCTGGATAGACACCTTAACATGGATACCCACGTAAGAAATATAACAAAAAAAGTCTACTTTAAACTGAAAATATTAAAGCAACTCCGCCCACTAATGCTCTTACAGGATTTTCAACGAGTCATACAAGCTATCATAACCCCCCACTTCGACTTTGCAAATCAAATCCTAATTGGTGTAACAAAGCAAACCGTAAAAAAATTACAATTAGCTCAAAACACAGCAGCAAGGACCATTACAAAGGCCCCTCCATTCCAACACATCACCCCGATTTTAGAATATTTACACTGGCTCCCAATTCAAAGCAGAATTGAATACAAAACTCTCTTAACCACCTACAAAAGCATAAATAAAACCGCACCATGGACAATAAACAACCTCATCAAAACAGAACCCACACATAACCCCCAAAGGAGAGACCAGCTAAATAAACTAACAATACCAAAAGAATTCATTAGAGCCAAAAAATCCACTAATAAGAAAGCCTTCTCCCACGCAGCCCCCATTTTGTGGAACACAATTCCAAAAGAATTAAGACTATTACCTGAAATCAAGGAGTTTAGAAAAAAACTTAAAACTCATCTCTTCACACTGCACTATGGTTCCGAAACAAACTCACCCAGCACCATCCAGCTCGATAAAGGATAACCCAACCATAGATGACACATATTAAGATAAGGAATGAAGTACTGTGACACCAAAATAATGCACTGAAAACTGAAAAATAAATAACTCTGTATATAGTTTAAACCTGTACATTTGTATATAGTTCTCTAATTGTTACTTGTTAACTGTTAATTAGTAAAAGCAACCTCCAAGTTACTACTGTTATATGTAAAACAGCCTGCTCTGTTGATTGTTGTTATATGTAAACCGCATCTGATCAATGGAAGAAGCGGTATAAAAAAACCTGTTAATTAAAATTAATTAAAAAATAGGAGAATGAGGAAAGTTCAACAATCTCAAATTCGTAGATCTAAATTGATTTTCCAACATTTCAAGTTTCATCTTTTGACCAGTTAAATCCTTGATCATTGCCGAGCTCTGTTCCTCAAGTTGTAAAACCTTATTGTTCAAAGTAGAAATTCAAGAATTCACAGAAGCCACAGAGTCCTGGCGCTTCTGAACTGCCTCAGCATTAACCCAAATAAGCTGTAATGTCATATAGTTTGAGAAACCAGGCACTCACCAAGTTTTGTAAAGGCTGTCCAAATTGACTCTAAAATAATATGTTTGGATCGTTCCAGAGTGAAGGGGACCATAACAGCTTGCTCAGCCCGAGTCGCCGCCAAAGATGATAAAACTCCAAGCTCCCCCGACACCAAAAAAACCTTCCCAGGAGCCACTCAGGCCTGTTCTCTGTTGCCGACCTGCAGCCGCAGACGCTGATCCTAAAGTGGAAGCCCTTGCCGATAATGAATCAAGCACATCCCCTCCCTTCGGAAATGCAGCTTTCTTCACTTCGGATCCTGTGGTCCCAAAAGTGCTCAAAGTAAAAAAAATGGAAGACAATGCAGGTAGAAGCTGAAGTTTTGGAGTAAGATTGCATCCTGAGGAGGACTCCGGGCTACCCAGCCCCGGTGTCGACACAGCCAGGTTACCTCGTTTCTCCCCGATGGTCTTTGCAAAGCTGTACAAAAGAATCCATCAGCCCAACCACCGAGGTAATAGCAACGGCTGGGGAGGATTCCCCCATAGCTTCCCCTTACGCTAAGGCATATTGAAAACAGCCTGTTCAGTTGGCAGCAACAGTAGCCATATTGGATCGACAATCAGCCATGACATCCTCTAAAATCCTGTAGAATATTGATCATACGTGATGAATCGCGGATATAGGAGGTGACCTGGGTCACAAACGGCCTCAGGAATATATCTAAAAACTTTGATAAAGGCTCAAATAATGAGCCAATTGTGGAAACAATAGGGCATCCAGGGGGCTTTTCTAAGAATTTATTAATCTTAGGTAGCATATATATAGTCGGTGTAACCGGATGTGTCACTGTACGAAAATCAAATTCCTTATTCATGATGTAACCTGCTTCTCATCCTATGTATAAAACAGTATCTACTTTATTCTTTAAGAAAGAACTAGGGTCATCAAAAATCTTGCTATAGAAAGTGGAATCATTGATCTGGCGAAAGACTTCGGCAACATAATCTGATCTATCTTGAAGAATTAGTGCACCTAATTTATAAACCAGTATAATGTCTATAGGATGATTGTCTCTAATCAAAACATTAGATGTATTAGGTGGAACCCATGTAGAGAACTTCTTAATGATAGAGGGATCCTTTTGAATACTTTTCTGCATATCAAAGAAGTCGATAATTTTGAGTTTGCGAAAACTTTATACCGTTCTACATGTGTACCAAACTCATCATGTTTTGAGAAGGGAACAAAAGTAAGTCCTTTTTCGAGGACCTCTATTTAAATATCCATCAGCCGATGGCTAGACAAGTTAAATATGCCTCCTATGCATCTGCCTCTGACATTCTCTTGTGCGTCTGTCCTCTGTCCCTCCCACTTCCTCTCTGCAGAAAGTTGGAGAGGTGATATTCCCGTGCTCTGTATCTGATGTGCTCGGGTGATTTGTATTGGTCCTGAGAGCTCTTTGGACCTCCACCTTTCCAGAGAGAGTCCATTTGAAAATCCTGTTTCATATTATGGGGGATACCCAATGAAAAGAGAAAAGTCAAAGGGGTAGTATGTTTACTAAACCGTCTTAATATTACCGGCGTTAGTTGCAGTCTTACTGCGACGAATGGCATATAAGGTAGTAGGTGTTCCGGTCTTAAGGTAGAATTTCGGGTTATCGCACGATAAAGTCCGTTATCGTGTGATAGAGGGAGCTGTGACACGTTAACGTGCATTAGCCTTAATTAGGCACGCTGACTTGCAATCACAGCAACAGAGGTGTAGCACACTGGTTAATACATTGACTGCTGATACAGTGGTCATGAGTTTGATCCCTCAGTGAGCTCAGTTAAAAGACTGTCTGAGGCAATCCCTTTTCCTGCTTGTAACAGTCAGACACATCCCAACAATTTGCACTGCCAGCCAAAAAAGCCTCACCCCAGTGCTGCAACCTAATGCACCTTTTAGGGCGCACCATAAGGCACATCATAAAGCACCACGTCATCCAAGGCAGGTCATAATGTGCCCCAGAGGGCGGCAGGAAAGGTTGGCACCCTCCAAGGCAGCATATAAGGTGCCCCATAAGCTGGCCAAACCCAAGGTGCCACGAAAGATGCTCCAGGGATGCCAAGGTGACAAAGGAGATGGTGCCCAGGGGCACAAAGGTGCCCCAAAGTCACAAGCATGAAATGTATGGCTCACACACAGATGTAACCATAACACTGCACAGAGCACCAAGGAAAGGCAATGAACAAGTGATGGAAGGAAGTAGATGACGGAGCTCATGGACCAGCCAAATCTGCATGCAGCCCATGTGGCAGCAGGTAAAGTGGACAAACATATCGGAGGCAGCTGTACCAATGTACAGGGTGATGGTAATGTACAGTGCAACAATGACAGTGTGTGGCAGAGGATGGGGATACGTGCCCACCAGAGGAGGTAGAGGTGGCAGGATAAGTGCAATGACAGGAGAACAGAGGAGAGCAGTGCCATGCAGAGCAGACACAGGAGAGGCAAGCATGAAGAGCCGCAATGCAGAAAAGTGTGCCAGTGCAGGACATGGGGTAGCAGCCTGCACATTAGGGCAGGACGCCACATAGCTGGCACACACACATAGACAGACAGAAGGATGGATGGCAACAGTGATGAGGGTATAATGTGGTGGCAGCACAGATCTGCACAGATATGACTGTTACACGAATGAAACGTAGTTGTGTAGGACAGCCATAAAAAAGGGGAACAGAGAGGAATCAAACCTATGACCTCTGCTACTGAAGTCATTGCATTAACCATTGTGCTGCATCACTATGGAGGTTATCATACCAAAGGCTGGCTACATAAAGATTGCATGTCACCATAAAACTGTCTGCTGTGGCTACCAGAATAGGATAGAACCAACAGTACCCATAATGCAATTCACATGCAGAACAGCAGTCTACATCTGCTCACCAGATGGGGTATGCACCTCTACAGCATGTCAGCTTGGTAGGGGGGAATGACCGGGCATGTTACTGACACAGAGTACCCACAGGCCATGCCAATGTGCGTGTTCTGTGCTCACCCTGAGGGTGAGGTGGAGTGGCCAGCACCAGGTCCGCAGTACCCGAGTTGGTTGAGGTGGGCTGTGCTGCAAGTCTCCATCAGTGTCAGTGTGTGACAGGTATTTGTTGTAGGCACCTTTAGGACGTCTCTGTGTCCATTTGTAATTGCCAGTCATGTCATGTCTGCCCTTGTGGACCTTGATGCACACAACATAGTGCATATCCACTGTGTTTGCTACAGTCACCTGTTTAGGGAGCAGGGGTGTGTCAGGGCTCACATGGCAACAATGTACTTAGCAAACTACCCTCTCTGGGTCCGGGTGGGGGGACATGATCTACACCCAAAAGACTTGCACTCTCACCGTTTGCAGGGGGGGGGGGGGCAGTGGAGGTACATGAGGACAGGCTGTGGGACCAGCAACCCCAATCCTGCTGGCAAATATCAGCTGCTGAAGATCTGCACTTGGGACAGGGCCACTGGCAAATAGGTAGTGGGCCCAGTCAGCTCAGCTGCCCCCACTACAATCTGACATTCACCAGCAAAGGGCAGTCAGTGTGCACCTGCTGCACCCAGCAAGGTGGTGCAGCCATACAGATGCTAACTGCAGACAGTTTGCTAGCTAGTATATAGTGCACATTCCTGGAGGAACTGTGTGCACCCAAAACTGGGATGTTAGCACACACACCACACAGATATGACAGCGATTGGGCCCCAAAAAAAGAGAACCCATAAATATCACTTGAGAGAAATACTGTCTAGCACTATGGGGGAAACTAGCCATGCAGTGGTCACTGCTCAGTCAAGGTGAGAGCGACCTCCCAGCATGACATGCTGTGGCCACCCTGTCTGTGCAGGTGGTGGTCAGCACTACAATGTCCCAGCCATTGCCCTATACCCTGTGCAAATGCATCCTGCCCATGCCACCCTGTCCAGGCCATACCCACAGTACCTTGCTCCTCATTATGCACATTGGCAGGCTAACACTGGAAACAGTGCAAGCAATGTTGGCTCAGTAAGGTGTAGGCAGCCACAACACACTGGATAGACAGACACACACTCCCACACCTATGCCAGCATTGTGCAAATACAGAGGTTTCTGGCAGCCCTGGCCGCCACACCAGTCCTGGGCACAGTGCGGGCATTGCTATAGTACTCAATACTGTTAGGGTCACTCCCCGTGTTGGTAAACACTGTCAGAATCAATAACTGAAACACACTCCACAGATATCAGAAAGGTTGCTATGATGAATCTCTATCAACAAATTGTGTTAAACTTAGGATTTGTTAGCTGACATTAATCATAGCAACCTTTTGATATATGTGGAACGTGTTCCCATGTTTAGGACGGCATTGCTAAGGTATGCAGGTGCCAGTATTGGGAGATGCTGCTCCACGCAGGGCCCAACAGCCTGACTCTCCATGAGGCTTTGGATAGTGGAGCCTGTGGGTGTGGGTGTTTATGCCCCTGTTGGCCACTGCTCTAGGGCAGCGGTTCCCAACTCTGGTCCTGGTGGGTCAAACACTGTTCAAGTTCTCATGCTGTCCCTAATGAATATGCATGAGATACATTTGCATACAATGGGGGCGGCGCATACAAATGCAGCACAGGCATATTTATTAGGGACAGCATGAAACCTGAATGTTGTTTGGCCCTCTAGGACTGCAGTTGGGAAACTCTGCTCTAGGGATTGCACATGTTTATGGTGTCTGTGCTCTGTAGGATAAGATATAGGCGTTTCAAGCATTTTTATTTTATCTGCAATAAAGGTTCCATCTTTATTACCACGGTTTAGTACTGGGTAAAATATGGGGACAGGGTTGGCAGGAGCCACAGCTGGGACTTAAACTTGTGACCTTCTGCTGCTGAACACACTGGCTGTGTGTACTGCACCACACTGTTGCCACAGGGACAGATCATTCCCTGGGGTACAATGACTGTTCGGCAGACAGACCCTGTCCATTGCAGTGCACGGCACCCACCTAAACGGGGTTTGGCCATGGTCTGCTGTGGGCAGATGCCACTGCCCCCTCCGCCACCATGCTGCCATGCCATTATGCCGGTGGTGCTGGTGGTGCACAGTCCCAGGCCATCCAGTGTGCCGGTAGGCAGCTGCCTGTGGTGTGGATTCTCAGATAGGGGTGCCTACATGGACATATGCGCTTCCCCCCGGCACCGCCTGCCAATGTTCTGTGCCCTTGGGGGTACCTGCTGGGTAATATCCCCTATGACACTGTGGGACACACACTCGTGCTCATGTTGGAACCTTGTCATTTGCTGTCTTGCTGCTTTACAGTTTCAGCATTCCTATGTGCCACCTAGGCATCTGCCTAGTCTGCACTGTGCCCCAGCTGGACCACAGCATGTGTCGCCTGCAGCCCCCTGTATCCCATTTATAGCATCAGTAGAGTTGCCCTTTCCTATGTGCCCACTCTGCTGTTGCTGCACATGTGCACACCATAACAAACCTGCCCAATCTAAACGAGAGAACCCCTGATCAGTGCTATTTCAATGTGGGATCATCCACTTTGTAGGGGGATAGAGCATAGGCCCTAGTACTGTGTATAAATGCCCATAGCATGGGAAATAAGATCCCTGATGTTGAAGCTTTGGTGGGAGTGGCTGACTTGGATTTAGTGGCAGTTACAGAAACATGGTTCACAGAAAACCATGATTGGGATGGAACTATATCTGGCTATACTTTATTCAGAAAGGACAGGGTAGGAAGAAGGGGAGGAGGAGTGGCACTATATGTAAAAACTACTATTAAAGTTTTGGAATTACAGAGCTTAAAAGGGAGAGAGGAGGCATTGTGGTTTAAACTAGAAAGAGGCAAAGAGAAATCTATTTGCATTGGTGTGATATACAGACCTCCCTCACAAGAGGAAGAGGTGGACAGAGAGTTAATTGAAGACATACGCAGCATTGCTAGGAAAGGGGAAGTGCTACTGATAGGAGATTTCAATATGCCAGATGTTGACTGGCACATTCCTACTGCAGTATCATCTAGAAGTAAGGAGATCCTGGATTCTCTACAGGGAGAACTATTCAGGCAATTGGTAACAGACCCCACACGTGAAGGGGCCATACTGGACTTGGTGCTTACCAATGGTGAAAGTGTTTCTGATGTTGTAGTGGGAGATCATTTTACATCCAGTGATCACCAGGTGGTGTGGTTCGGTATTATGACTAGGGCTGTTAGAAAGGTGGTGATCTTAGACTTTAGGAAGACTAACTTTGCGAAGATGGGCCAATACCTCAGGGAGTCATTAGTGGGATGGGAATAGCTGGGGGATGTAGAAAAACAGTGGGCAAAACTGAAAGGGGATATTTTAAGGGCAACCAACCTTTTTGTTAAAATGGTAAATAAAGGTAAAAGGAAAAGGAGACTGCTATGGTTTTCGAAAGAAGTAGCTGAAAAAGTGAAGAAAAATAGGGAGGCCTTCATGAAATACAAGAGATCACAGAGAGAGGAAGACAGGTATCTGTATTTGGAAAAACTTAGAGAAGCTAGCAAAGTAGTCAAGAAGGCAAAGATTCAAAAGGAGGAGGAAATGGCCAATGCAATAATATGGGGGGATAAGACATTTTTCAGATATATTAGTGAGAAGAGGAAGGGCAAAAGTGGTATTGTCAGACTCAAGGGTGCAGGGGAGGTATATGTAGAAGCTGATAAGGATAAAGCGGAATTATTTCCGTTTAACAAATATTTTTCCGCTTAACAAATATTTTTGTACTGTGTTCACAGATGAAGAACCAGGAGCAGGACCTCAGAAAACACCCACAAATAGGAACAGAAGCGAGGGACATCTTGAACAATTTTCAGAAGACTGTGTTCATGAGAAACTAGCTCAACTTAAAGTAGACAAAGCAATGGGACCGGATGGGATACACCCTAGAATACTGAGGGAACTTGGGGATGTTCTAGCAACTCCATTGACTGACCTTTTCAATGCCTCGTTGGAGTCGGGAGTGGTGCTAAAGGACTGGAGAGAGGCTCATGTGGTGCCTTTATACAAAAGCGGAAGTAAGGATGTGGTTGAAAACTACAGGCCGTTTAGTTTAACTTCGGTGGTGAGTAAATTATTGGAAACGCTGCTGAAAGAGAAAATAGTGAGGTCTCTGGCGTCCAGCGGATTACAGGATCTGAGGCAGCATAGATTCACCAGAGGCAGGTCTTGCCAGACAAATCTGATTGATTTCTTTGACTGGGTGATCAGGGAGTTGGACCGAGGGAGAGCCCTAGATGTGGTGTATTTTGATTTCAGTAAAGCCTTTGACACTGTTCCTCACAGGCGACTTATAAACAAACTGAGCACCCTAGGGATGGACCCTAAAGTTACTACTTGGGTTAGAAATTGGTTGGGTGGGAGGCAACAAAGAGTACAAGTAAATGGAGCTCACTCTGAGGAGAAGGATGTTACCAGTGGTGTGCCCCAGGGATCTGTCCTTGGTCCGATTCTTTTTAACATCTTTGTTAGTGATATAGCAGAAGGGCTGTCGGGTAAGGTTTGCCTCTTTGCGGATGATACCAAAATCTGCAATAGAGTAGACACCCAGGAAGGTGTAGATAACATGAAGAGGGATCTAGCTAAGCTTGAAGAATGGTCTAGAATCTGGCAGCTGGGATTTAATGTTAAAAAAGAATAAATTAGGCCTTACCTGCTAATTGTCTTTCCTTGAGTATTCTCCGGGCCAGTCCAGGAACAGTAGGGTTGTCAATCTCCTTCAGCAACTGAGGACTAAAAACTCCAAAGCTTTTGCTGACTGCTGCCTACCCCCCCCCCCCCCTGGTGTCAGAGAGCCAGTCTACTAATGTCCAAGCAGTACATAAAAACAAGAAACGGCTTATCAACCAAACCTAAGGGTAATTCAGCCACTCATGACGTCGTGTACTCAACCCAAAAATAAAACTAGAAACTTCTTTAGCCTGCGGCTAAACCCTTCCGAAACTTTAACAATGAGCCTTAAGGGAGCCCCCTAATCAAAACCTCCACGTCAAAAACTGCTCCCCCTAGAGGACCTAACACCTCTGTGTTCCCTCCAGGCGAAAACATCATACGGACCCTTCTGTGCGCTTTCCACTGCGCCCTTATGTCCTACTATATCCCGGGTGGGCCCTGGACTGGCCCGGAGAATACTCAAGGAAAGACAATTAGCAGGTAAGGCCTAATTTATTCTTCCTTTTCGTCTCTCCGGGCCAGTCCAGGAACAGTAGGGTAGTACCAAAGCAGTACCTACTCTCGGGAGGGTCCCAATAATCCCGCCAAAACAACAGATGCCCCGACATTTGCGTCTGCCGCTGCCTGCACATCCAAGCGATAATGCTTCGCAAAGGTATGCAATGACGACCAAGTCGCCGCCCGACAAATATCCACTGGCGGAATCAAAGTTCTCTCGGCCCAAGACGCCGCTTGCCCCCTAGTCGAATGAGTTCACAACCCTTCCGGCGGTACTTTTCCGCTCGCTTGATACGCTGCTGCTATCGCCTGTTTCACCCAGCGAGAAATGGAGGCTTTGGAAGCTGCTTCCCCTTTTCGGGCTTCTCCAAATAGAACAAACAGCCTATCCGATTTCCGAAAAGACTGCGTCCGCCTGATATATTTATGCAGCACTCTACCAAGATCCAACCGATGAAGCGAACACTCCCCCGCAATCGCTGGTGTAGACCGAAAAGTAGGCAGAGAGATGGACTGATTCACATGAAAAGCGGACACTACCTTCGGGAGAAAGGAGGGCACCAGGCATAAAACCACCTTTTCCTCTGAAAACTGAATGTAGGGCTCCCTGCAGGAAAGAGCCTGCAAATCCGAAATCCTTCTAGCTGAACACAAGGCTACCAAAAAGGCGGTCTTCCAAGTGAGCTCCTTCAGGTCTATCCTCTTTCCCGGCTCAAACAGAGCGTGCATCAAGGCCCTAAGAACCAAATTTAAATCCCAAGGCGGCACAACCGACTTTCTAGGTGGCCTCACGTTTTTAACCGCTCGAAGAAACAGTTGCACATCCTGATGGAAGGTCAAACTACGGCCCTGCACCTTGCCCCGATAGCAAGCTATAGCCGCCAAGTGAACTTTCAGAGTACTGAACGCCAAGCCCTTGTCCAGTCCATCCTGGAGGAATGACAGGATCTCCGATACCCTTGCTGCGTGCTGTGACGCAGTGGCAACTTCAGAAGCCATGGAAACTGATACTGACCCTCTGGTTGGTTCAGGTATTGCAAGAAAAGACAGGGTTTTCCATTCTCAGCATAACCTACAGGCAACTAATCAGCTCACCTCAGGGGAGGAGAGAAGCAGAGCTGTGGATTGGGCACGCCCTAGTAGGAGGCGGGCTTCCCAGAGCAGGGGCCCCTTGTTAAGCAGAGAGAGGGAAGACAGTGGAATGAGAAGGAGAAGGAGTAGGACGGTGATGAGAAGGAATGGAGAAGTGAGCACTACAAATGGAATGAGAAGTGAAGGTGGTGTGAATCCACAAGAGAGAAGGCAAAAGGCATTGGGAAGGCAAGAAGCTCTCTTGAATGCAGAACCCTTTGACCCTGCTACAGAAATACTGCCCAGCTGCAACAGAAGGGAAACTGATTCAGAACCAGGAGTAAAGCCTAGGTTGTTGGGAGACAGCATTTACCCTTGGAGAGAAAGGCACGCTGGCAAGGCATTTTCTGACAAACCTCATTTTAAGGTACCTGCTGCACTTAATTCCTTTAACAAGTTTTATAAGCCAGAAAGAGGGAGTCCTGATTTTAAAGTACAGGATAGTTTCAGACAATGTGAGAGACGTTGGTTACAGCCTGAAAGCTCTCTAACTAAGCCTAGCTTTTCTCAGCCAGCAGTTCCTGCTTTTAACAAGCAAGCTGACGAGAGGAATTCAGCTAAACTGTTTACAAGAGAATTAGGCTACACCAGGGGTCTCAAACACGCGGCCCGCGAGAGACCTTTGTGCGGCCCGCAATGCAGAGGCCAAAAAAAAAAAACGGCTTCTGCTGCTGCTGCCGCTGCATGGCAGCGGCAGAATCAACTGTCCCGCAGCCCCTTCCCATCTGCCCGGCAAAGCATCTGACTCCATCAGCAGCAGCTTTCAGGGACCCAGAACAAAGGAGCATAAGAAAACTGCTGGGCCAGGAAAAAAAAATCCTTGGACTGTGTGGACGAGGCTGTAGAGTCCAGAGCGCTAAAAGCCCTGGACGTCCCATGTTAGGGTTACCACCGGACTCCACGTCGGCTCGGGCCTGCACTCGCTCTTAGCTCTAGAGTTCCCCATACAAGTGACAACTACAAGTCCCAGCCTGCCACGGGCTAAGAGCAGGCCTGTGTCCCGGGCTCCCGCCGGCTCGTGTGACTCACCCCGCAGGCAGCCCCGGCCGACCTAGAAAGACAGCAGGCACGGTCTCGGCGTCCTCACTCGCACGCGGCGCTGTCGTCGTTTCCGGATCCGCGAGGCTCAGACCTGCACGAGGGGCAGCGGCTCGCGTCCGCTTCCGCAAGAAGAGAGTCCCGATGCTTGCTGGAGGCTTCAGTGGGCTTGACGGGCAGTGCTAGTGCCTATGGAAACCTGCAGCCTTACCGGATGGCCATGTAACTCGCAACAGCAAATCCACTAGACAGGCTAGACCACTGCCTGGGGCGGCAGACAAGGCCCGTTGCTTCCGACCCCCTCCGGCAGCAACTTGTGTCAGAGGCAGGGCTGTCCTAAGAGTTTCAGCCGCCCCAGACAGAAACCGTAGCCATGCCCAGCCACCCCCCCCCCCCATCACCAAGGCGATAGTGGCATTATTTTAAAATTGGTTTTGCACCACCACTTTGCTGCGTGTGGCAGACCATGTGCTTCAGCATACATGCCCTGCCACTTTTGACCCCCCTCCAATAGTAAGTTGCATTGGACTGGAATCAGAAGCAGCAGGTCATGTGTCCTGAAGCACATACAAATATGACTGCAGAAAAAGACCACATGGCCTATCTAGTCTGTTCTTCCATATCAACCACTACAACATTCTCCTTTTTTCCTTTAGAGATCCTCTGTGTTTGTCCCATGCTTCGTTGAATTCAGTTACTGTCCTCATCTCTACCACCTCCACTGGGAGACTATTCCACGGATCCACCACTCTTTCCGTAAAGAAATATTTCCACATATCACTCCTTAATCTATCTCCCTTCACCCTCATCCCATGTCCCCTCATAGCAGAACTTGCTTTCAGTCGAAAGAGGCTCTCCCCATGTACATTTATGCTACGGAGGTATTTAAACATCTCCATCATATCACCTCTATCCCGCCTTTCCTCTCAAGTCTACATATTAAGGTCCTTAAGTCTGTCCTCATATGCTTTATAATGAAGACCACTAACCATTTTAGTAGCCACTCTCTGTACTGACGCCACCCTGTTTATATTCTTTTGAAGGTGCGGTCTCCAGAATTGCACACTATACTCCAAATGAGGCCACACCAAAGACTTATACAGAGGCACTATCACCTCCTTCCTTCTGATGGCCATTCCTCTCCCTATGCATCCAACCATCCTAGCTTTCATGCCACTTTTTCTACCTGTTTAGCTACTTTGAGATCGGCAGACACAACCACGCCTAGGTCCCATTCTTCTTTCATGGACAAAAGTACTTCACCCCCTATACCAGGGGTCTCAAACACGCGGAATTCCCATCAGCCCTGGCAGGCTAACAGAGCCGCGAGAGGGAAATCACTCTTCTCTTCACGGCCCTGAAAGCTGCCGCTGATGGAGCTCAGAAGATGCTTTGCCGGGCAGATGGGAAGGGGCCGCGGGACAGTTGATTCTGCCGCTGCCACGCAGCGGCAGCAGCAGCAGAAGCCGGGGTTTTTTTTTTCATTTTTAAATTTACTTGGGCTGATGGGGGGAGGGGGTTAGGACTAGTAATGGGGGGGGGGGTTAGGACTGAAAATGGGGTGATGGGGGGATAGTACTGAAAATGGGGGGATGGGGGTTTGGACTGGAGGTGGTCTGATTGGGGGGCTAAGACTGAAAATGGGGTTATGGGGGGATAAGAATGAAGATGGGGCGATGGAAGGGTTAGGACTGGAAGTGGGCTGTTGGCGGGGTTAGGACTGGAAGTGGGCTGTTGGGGGGCTTAGGACTGATAATGGGCTATGGGGGGGGCTAGAACTGGTAATGGACTGGGGGGGGTGCTAGGACTGGAAATGGGCCAGGTAGAAGGGGGAGCTTGAACTGCAAATAGCTGATGGGGACAGGGTCTTGGAATGGAAATGGGCTGAGTGGAAGGGGGCTTGGAATGGAAATGGGCTGATGGGGAGGGGGGCTTGGAAAGGAAATGGGCTGTGAGGGGAGGGAGCTAGGACTGGAAATGGGCTGATGATGCGGGGACTAGAAGGGAGCGGATGCTGGGTGGGGCAGGAGCTAGAAGGGAGTTGATGTTGGGGGACGATTAGAATGGGATGGGATGGGGCTGGGAGAGTGAAATTGAGAGGAGAAATATATTTTGTGTGGGAGGGAAGAAAAATCTACAATTGGCCGGGTATTGGGAGAGTAAGTGGGGATTGAGGATGGAGGGGTAAAATTTGAGTGGATGAAATAGGAATGAGGAAAGAGCAAAAGGAGAATGATTAGTATGTTAAAGCAGATGTAGAGAGAGAATGGAAAAAAACTAGGAAAGAAGAAAGGACAAATGGACAGCAGACAATGGAGCGTTAGCAGAAGACACGAAGAAACCAGAAGAAAGTGGCTGGAACAATTGCAACTGAAAAAAAAATGCACAAAAGGTAGAAAAATCTCTCTTTATTTTGAATTTATTAACTGAAATATGTCAGCTCTTGGAAATGTGCATCTTTAACGTCTGCACTTTATTTAATACAAGAGGAAATCAATTTATAGTTTTATTTCTACAGTGTTGTACATTCTAAGTTTGGCTTTTGGGGTTCCCAGTTTAATTGTCTTCCTGTTTCTCAATTGTGATTCCTTGTTTGGTGATGGTGTATGTTCTGCATGTTTACTAAAAGTTAGTGTATGGTAACATTATGCAAATATTTATGCAAATGATTCCCTTATGCAAATGATGCCCTTATGCAAATGAGGCCTGCGTCTTGTGCGGCCCCTGGGTTACTCTACAAGTCCTCATTTGGCCCTCAAAGCAATTTGAGTTTGAGACCCCTGGGCTACACTGATACAGAAGGTCCTACCTTTGAAGTATTCTTTAAGAGCAGAGCTCGTGCAGAGGAACGTGTGATTCCAACACTCACTAACAGAGATAAGTGGGGGAGGGGTAACTCCACCACGGGCACAGAGTGTCTAAACAGGGAGAGCATTGTTTGTTCACCAGAAGCAGTTAATTACCTGCCCAAGCAAGGAGAAGGTTCACCCAGTAGTCCTGCTAGAAGACAGGCAGAACTACTCCTCAATGAATTCAAACAATTCCTAAATAGAAGAGCTGTTTCAGAACAGACTTGCATTCAAGCAGGAAGTAATCCTGAGATAGGAATTCCCACACCGGCTCCAGTTCCCATGATTGATGTTAACCAGCCGATGGACTGCTCGATTGGTCTAATAGATAGAGCTGACGAGAGCCAAGCTTGAATGATTATACCTGATATTTTATTCTGGTTATGCTAACCAAAGATATGTGAAAAGCTTATGAAATGAATACTGTTTGAGCAACTAAAGGAAAGCTTATTGAAGCACTGAAATAAGCTGGACTGTAACCTGATTGCAAGAGAAAAGCAGTATTATTTCTCACCGGAGTATTTGTAAATACAGCACAGAGAAGACACATGGTGTAATGTGCTTCCTCAGTGGAGATTAGGCTGAAGCACAATATTGAAAGCCTGTAATTTGCGTTGTTCTTGATTTGGTTATCCTTCTCACCTGTTCCTGTCCACCAAGGAGCGGGGAAAATAAAATCCTTGTAAATATAAATGTCTTGTTCCCGACTTTCATTGGCCCCCACAACTACACAAGGCCCATCCCTCCTTAACCCTCAAGGTTAGGGAGTGGGTGCAGGGTGACAGTGCGGACGCACCCAGTGCCTTGCGCACCAGCCTTCAGAAATCCTCCAAACCCAGATATAAGCCAAAGCCATCGACCTCCGTCTTGCCTGTAGCATGGTGTTTACCACTGCCGCGGAATAGCCTCTCCGCCTCAACCGCTGCCCTTCAAGAGCCAAGCCTTAAGCAAGAAGCGATCCACCTGCAGCATGAGAATGGGTCCCTGGTGCAACAAATTCATCCGACATGGTAACCTCCAAGGGCGGTCGGCTAACAGTCATATGAGATCTGCATACCATGCCCGCCTCAGCCAGTCTGGCGCAATGAGAATTACTGACCCCTGGTACTGAGCGACTTTGCGAATGACTCGACCGATCATCGGCCACAGAGGAAAGACATACAGAGGTTCCCCCACCGGCCAGGGTTGAACCAAGCTGTCGAGGCCCTCGGACATGCGTTCCCTGCCCCTGCTGAAAAGCAGAATGCCTTGGCATTGTCGAAAGTTGCCATCAGATCCATCACTGGCTGGCCCCAACGCTTCGTTATGTCGTGAAAGACGGCGTCGTTTAAGTGCCACTCCCCGGGATCCAACACATTGTGACTGAGAAAATCGGCCTGCACATTGTCTTTTCCTGCTACATGCGCCGCCGACAGGGCTAGGAGATGATCCTCCGCCCAACGCATCAGCGCTTGACTCTCCTCCAACAGAACCACACTGCCTGTGCCACCCTGTCGATTGATATAGGCCACGGTGACTGCATTGTCCGAGAACACTCGCACTGCCCTGCCGCTCAAGAGAAAAACGAACTCTTTCAATGCCAACAATACCGCTCTCATTTCCAGTTGATTGATGGACCAGGAGGCCATCTCCTCCGTCCATCGCCCTTGAGCTATGTGAGTCAGACAATGAGCCCTCCATCCGGAGAGACTGGCATCTGTGGTGATTAACACCCACTCCGGACGATCCAGCGGCGTTCTAGCTCGAAGATGCGCAGGATCGCTCCACCACCTTAGACTCTCCGAAACCTGGACCGGACGACTTAACCGTTGACTGAGAGGATGCCGCTGTGGAGACCAACGAGACAGTAATGAGTGTTGGAGTGGATGCATATGTGCCCTGGCCCACGGCACTACGTCCAAGGTTGCTGCCATGGAACCGAGAAGCTGCAAGTATCTCCACGCTGTGGGAGCCTTGAGGCGCAAAAAGGCGGCCACCTGCCGTAAGAGTTTTCAAACTCTGCCCTCCGGAAGAAATACCGCCCCTCGCTTTGTGTCGAACACGACCCACAAATACACTAGGGATTGCACTGGCATCAACTGACTCTTGGATCGACTGACCACCCATCCTAAGCTTTTGAGAAAGGTTACCACCCTGGAGGTGGCTTCCATCGATTCCGGAACTGAGCGAGCCCGGATGAGCCAATCGTCCAGATAGGGATGAACGAGGATACCCTCTTTCCGTAACGCCGCCACTACTACCACCATGACCTTCGTGAACGTGCGAGGCGCCGTGGCCAGCCCGAACGGCAGCGCCCGGAACTGAAAATGTCCCATGGGAACTGCAAAGCGCAGAAACTTTTGATGTTGGGGGTTGATGGGAATGTGTAAATACGCTTCCGTAAGATCTATGGACGACAGCACCTCTCCCGGCCTCACAGACCAAATTACGGATTGAAGAGTCTCCATGCGAAAGTGCGGCACCCTTAAACAGCGGTTCACATGCTTGAGATCTAGAATTGGCCGAAAGGAACCCTCCTTTTTGGGCACTACAAAATAAATTGAGTATCGACCTAAACCGCACTGGTCTGGAGGCACCGGAATGACCGCCTGAATCTGCAGCAACCGCTGAAGAGTCTGTTGCACCGCCAATGCTTTTGCGGGGGACCCGCATGGCGACCTCACAAACGCCCCCGGAAGCGACTGTTCAAACTCCAAAGAATAACCGTTCCGAATGATCTCTAATACCCAGCGGTCCGTAGTGATGGCGGTCCAGGCGGAAAGGAAGTGCTGCAAACACCCTCCTATCAAGCTCTCCTCCTGGATCTCCCTCATTTCATTGCTGCTTCTTAGAGGCAATGGACTGAGGACCGCTAAATCCCCGTCCAAACCCTCTAGCACCTCGAAAGGACTGACCCCTGGGTACAAAACGCCCCCTCTGATAGGGAGTAAACCGCGTCCCTCTGAATCTGCGAAACTCTCTATTCAGACCTCTCTGCGCCGAGCCCTGTTTTGGCCCCTTCGGACGGTCCTCCGGTAGTCGTCCTCCTTTGGAGTCCCCCAGATCCTTCACAATTTTCTCCAACGCCTCTCCAAAAAGCAGCTTGTCCTTATAAGGTAGCTTACTAAGACGCGCCTTAGAGGACGCGTCTGCCGCCCAATTCCTCAGCCAGAGAAATCTTCGAACGGCAATGACCGAAGCCATGGATTTAGCTGACATCCGAACGAGATAATAGAAGGCGTCAGCGAGATACGCCGCTGCTGATTCTAACTTTGCCCCTTCAGGCGCTGATGTGCCTTCCAAAGCCAGAGAAGACTCCGCCTGCAGCCATCTAATTGAAGCTCTGGACACATATGCCCCACAGATGGAAGTTTGTAACGCCAAGGCACTGGTATCAAATGTCTGTTTAAGAATGGACTCCAGCTTTCTATCCTGCAGATCCTTAAGGGCCGCGCCTCCTTCTACGGGAATAGTAGTCTTCTTAGTCACTGCGGAAACTAAAGCGTCAACCTTCGGCATGCGCAACAAATCCCTCTCCTCCTGAGGAACTGGATATAAGCAGCCCAACGTACGTGCCCCTCTCAAGGTGGCTTCAGGACACTCCCACTCGGACTCAACCATTTGTTTAATCACCCTATGCACCGGGAAACACTTCTGTTCCACTCTAAACCCCTGCAATAAGGGATCCTCCAAGGGTTCAGCCTGTACTGCCGGCAAGGCAATATTCAAGGCCACCAGAGAATGGGAGATGAGCGCCCCGAGCTCCTCCTTCCGAAATACTCGAAAAAGATTGGGATCATCACCAGCTGCTATTTCTCCTTCCTCGAGATCCTCCGGCCACAAATCCAGACTAGACTCTGAGGGAATCTCTCCCTTCTCTGGTCCTGGGAAACCCATAGCCTGCTGTTCTAACTCCCCAGGCACCCCCCGGCCAACAAACCCGCTTGTGAAGACCCCTCCCTTGGGTACTCTGCCGTGCCAGGAACTGTGGGCAAAACATGAGGGCTGGGCCCCGCTTCTCTATCCGGCCCCCGCTCCAATCTCAGGCAGTAAGCCTTATGGAGTGATAAAATAAAGTCTGGCGAAAAAAAAGCTTTATACCCCTCAGGAACCTGAGCAACTGGTGCGGGGTCCACCACTATCTCTGGAGCTGACTTCTTTGACTTTGTCTTTCGTTTCAGGGAGGTTTGTGGCAGTGTGGGAGAAATGGCAGCTGGCTTTAAAATGGCTGCCGTTCCCGCTTTTTCACTCACGGCTGGAAGCTTTCCCGCCGCATTTTGAGCCCCCCCAGTCTCCTCCATTACAAAAGAATCGAGATCTCTGATCCCCGAGGCTAAACCCCGTGCCCCGAGCCAATCTCGCGTCCCCCGATTGAGCTCCGCTCGCCGAAAATCGCCGCCTGGTCTAACTGACAGCCCCGCTGCCCCCCCCCCCCCCGGCGCTCAGCGAGCGCAGCCCGAACGACAAGAACTCAAATCCACAAAGAAACACACCTGCCACACCAACGTTGGTCCTCCAGCCCCTCAAGCACCACTGCTCGCGGCAGAGAAGGGCGAGAATTTGGAGACAGAGGGTTGATTCTGGGGCTCCCAGGATCCTGTTCTTATCTCTTGACCGGCACTGGTCCTTGAGGCCTCTACCGCCCTAGCAGGCAGCTGACCTCCGGCCTCTCTCTATAATCCACTTATTCTTTCCTTTTTTTTTTTTACAACTTAATTACCCAAATCCAATTCACACTCAGCTCTCCTAACACCAACCCAGCTAGGGCTAGGTAGGAGAACCTGACTATATTCAATATTTGTTTTCTTCTCTCGGAGCCTGTCAGAAAACACCTCCTTCAGCTGCTGAGGACTGAAAAGACTGGCTCTCTGACACCAGGGGGGGCTAGGTAGCTGTCAGCAAAAGCTTTGGAGTTTTCAGTCCTCAGTTGCTGAAGGAGATTGACAACCCTACTGTTCCTGGACTGACCCGCAGAGACGAAAAGGAATGTAAGGTCATGCATTTGGGCTGCAGCAATCCAAGGGAGCAATATAGTATAGGGGGTGAAGTACTTTTGTCCACTAAAGAAGAGCAGGACCTAGGCGTGGTTGTGTCTGATGATCTTAAAGTAGCTAAACAGGTAGAAAAGGCGACGGCAAAAGCTAGAAGGATGCTTGGGTGCATACGGAGAGGAATGGCTAGCAGAAAAAAGGAGGTGATAATGCCTCTGTATAAGTCTTTGGTGCGACCTCATTTGGAGTATAGTGTGCAATTCTGGAGACCGCACCTTCAAAAGGATGTGAACAGGATGGAGTCGGTGCAGAGGGTGGCTACTAAAATGATTAGTGGTCTTCATTATAAAGCATATGAGGACAGACTGAAAGATCTTAATATGTACACCTTAGAGGAAAGGCGGGATAGAGGTGATATGATTGAGATGTTTAAATACCTCCGTAGCATAAATGTTCAGGGAGAGAGCCTCTTTCAATTGAAAGCAAGTTCTGCTATGAGGGGACATGGGATTAGGGTGAAGGGGGATAGATTCAGGAGTGATATGCGGAAATATTTCTTTACAGAAAGAGTAGTGGATCCGTGGAATAATCTCCCAGTGGAGGTAGTAGAGATGAGGACAGTAACTGAATTCAAAAAAGCATGGGACAAACACAGAGGATCTCTAAAGGTAAAAAGGGGACTGTTGTAGTTGTTGATATGGAAGGACAGACTAGATAGGCCATGTGGTCTTTTTCTGTCGTCATATTTCTATGTTTCTGTGTTTCCAAACATGATATCTTAATTTTTACACTTTGTTAGTAGTGTTGCTTTATGTTTATCATTAATATCACTATTGGCCAGCTTGGTTATTGGGATTTTAGATGTGGTTCTGGTCCTTTTATATGTTTATTTGCCTTTTTGGTTCCTGCACATGTATCACTACTATCACTTTTCTGGGTTTCCCTGCCTTTGCTGCACATTGCTGACTGAAATGGTTTCTCTTTCCTGCAAATGTGCCTAACGCGAGGGTTCCACTGGCGTTAGTTTTCAGACCCGGATTTTACAGCATTAGTGTGCCTGGAGCCTTTCCCCGCCCACTCTCCGCCCATTGACCCCTTATCTCCGCCCTCTGGGAAGCCTTACTCCACCCTTCAGACCCAGATTTCACAGCATTAGTGTGCCTGGAGCCTTTCCCCACCCACTCTCCACCCATTGACCCCTTCTCTCTGCCCTCTGGGAAGCCTTACTCCACCCTTCAGACCCGGATTTCACAGAATTAGTGTGCCTGGAGCCTTTCCCCGCCCACTCTCCGCCCATTGACCCCTTCTCTCCGCCCTCTGGGAAGCCTTACTGCACCCTTCAGACCTGGATTTCACAGCATTAGTGTGCCTGGAGCTTTTCCCCACCCACTCTCCGCCCATTGACCCCTTCTCTCCGCCCTCTGGGAAGCCTTACTCCACCCTTCAGACCCGGATTTCACAGAATTAGTGTGCCTTAACGCCGCCGCCGCATTATCGCGCGATGTGATGTTATTGTGCGGTTTATTGTGCGATAACATCACTTATCGTGCGATAATACCACCGCTGCGACGTTAAGACGGTTTATTAAACATACCCCAAAGTGTCAAAGGCTCCTCTGCCTGGCTGCAACTTCTTTTCGTGCCACATTCTAAACCAGGCTCAGGCGAGAACAATCTCATTTTAGCTTGAACAATAGGTTCCAACTTTTGAGGATTAAAATTCTGCCTGTGGCATCCACTCCTAGGTTTTAGCCTCCCATAATTATTTATTTACATTCTCTTATATACCACACTATTCTGCATCAGTGCAGTTTACATTGAACAAACTGAAATTACATTGAACAGGGCATTATAACTTGGAGATAACTATTTTACAGGGAACATGGGCTATGGAAGGTTAAGTGGCTTGCCCAAGACCACAAGGAGCACCTGTGGGACTAGAAACCCCAGTCCTTCTGGCCCAAGGTTGCTGTCCTCTAGTGGGATTTGAACCCCCGACCTGAAGTACCTTGCCCCAACCACTAGGCCACTCCTATGTTCATCCAATAATATACTGATAATATCATTAGATCAAGTGAGCCTTTGGTAAAGTATTTTTGTCCAATTAGCCATAAAAGCCTCATCAGTAAACATGCCAGGGGCATTATTGACATGAAGGCCCCAGGGAATGATCTTCTTTCAACAGTACTCCAAGAGGGATGATGCGTGCATCTCTTCTCGAATCATCTTTTGTGTAAGCTGGACTGATTCTTCCCATTCTTTTTTTTATTTTATTTTATTTTTTTTATTTTAAAGTGTTTATTGAATTAATTCATACATTCAGCAAACTGAATGAAAGCAAATTGACAATGAGAAAAACAATTCACAAAGTAAACACAAAGGAAATATAAATCATTTGTCAAAATTAGCCCACAAGTAGAAGGAAAAAAGGAAGTGGCTACAGGAAAAATACATAATTACCTTAGTAAAGAAATAAATTAAACATGGCAATGTGAAGACTTATGCGTCAGCCATATGAGAAGTAACAACAACAACAGATTCCTTTCTAGCAATCAGAAATTCCAGCAGCTGGCGGGGCTCGAAAAACAAATACAATTTCTCTTTATAGGAAACATGACATCTAACAGGAAACTTCAACAAAAATGTCCCACCAAGGGCAAGTACCCTAGGCTTAAGCCCCAGGAACTCTTTCCTCCTCAGCTGGGTCTCTCTAACGAGATCAGTAAAAATACGGACATGAGAGCCCATAAACTGCTCACTGAAATTTCTAAAATAAGATCGCAAGATTAAACTTTTATCAGATTTCAAATCTAAAGTAATCAGAAGAGTAGAGCAAGCAGTTACCAATTAAACAGAGTTCTCCAGAAACCCCGTAAGGTCTCCAGATAGCCCCGGAAGCTCACTCCCACCGCCCCGGTCTCCCCGACCCATTGACAAATATTGGGCCGAAGCCTCGAAGCCGTCATAGGCTGCTCGAGACATAAACTTCGAGCACTCCCGAATCCCAGTGGACAAGGCCTTGAAGAACTGCAAAGGTTCCTCGGAGGGGCCAGCTGAGAACCCGGCAATCTCCTTAACCAGGTCCCTCAAGTACATGCCCATGTACAGCTGGTAAGTCTGGACCCGGCATGACAGCATTGAGCCCTGGAAGCACTTTCTGCCGAGGGTGTCCAGGTTCCAGGCCTCCCAGCCAGGAGGCACCAAGGAGTATGTTTTTTGGCTCTTGAGCCTGTGCATGGCAGATTCCACAACCATGGAGTTGTGCAGCAGCTGTGCTTTTTGGAACCCAGGGCTCTTGCGGACTCGATAAATGGAATTGACCTGCTTGCTGAGAACCAGCATCGAGGTCAGTGACTCCCACATGTGCAGCATCAGCCGTTCCAGCCTTGTAGGAACCGGAACAGTAAGGGCTTACCGAGGGGGAAAGTCATACTCAAGGGCTTCGAGCTCCTCGGCTCGAGGCTCCTCCTCGGTGTCCGCAGGGAATGCCAAAGCCTTGGCCATGTCCCTGACGAAGTCCGAGAACTGGGTATCCTCCGGAGAGGACCTCCTCCGAGGCTCGGAACCCGGTGACTCCAATGAGACATACCGGGTCCAATGGGTGTCCGGGGACTCCTCATCTTCCGTCTCACATGCCGACTCCTCCGAGGAGGAATCGAGTGGCTCTGGCCACAAGGGCAGTTGCAAAGGTTAAAGACGTACATCAAGCATGGGCGTTGTTGAAAAATACTATCTTGGAAGCCCAGACCAGCTGTATTCCATGCTTTAAGAAAAGTGGAAGGAAGTCAAAAAAACTGCCAGCATGGTTTAAAGGTGAGATCAGAGAGGCTGTTGTTGCCAAAAAAGCATCTTTCACGAAATGGAAAAAAGAGCCAAACGACAAAACCCGGAAACAGCACAAGCACTGGCAAGTCAAATGCAAGGCATTGATAAGGCAGGCAAAGGGACAATTTTAGAAGAAGCTTGCTGAGGAAGCAAAAATGCGAAATAAAGACTTTTTCAAGTACATTCGTAGCAAAAAAAAAACCTGTGAGAGAGTCAGTTGGACCATTAGATGATAGATAGATGATAGAGGGGTTAAAGGGGCACTAAGAGGCGACAAGGCAATAGCGGAGAGACTGAATGAATTCTTTGCTTCGGTCTTTACTGAGGAAGATGTAGGGATGTTACCCATGACTGAAGTGGTATTTAAAGGTGCAGAAGAATTGAAGGAAATATCAACACATCGGGAAGATGTATTACAACTATTAGATAAACTGAAGAGTAGCAAATCACCAGGGCTGGATGGTATACATCCAAGGGTGTTGAAAGAACTGAAATATGAGATTGCAGACCTGCTATTAGTAATCTGTGAACTTTCATTAACATCATCTGTAATACCTGAAGAATGGAGGATCGCCAATGTAACACCAATTTTTAAAAAGGTTCCAGGGGTGATCCGGGAAACTACAGACCGGTGAGCCTGACATCAGTACCGGGGAAAATGGTAGAAACCATCATAAAGAATAAAATTACTCAGCATGTAGATATTCATGGCCTAATGGGAGACAGCCAACACGGCTATAGACAAGGAAGATCTTGTCTTACTAATCTGTTATGTTTTTTTGAAGGTGTGAATAAACAGGTGAACAAAGGTGAGTCGGTTAATATAGTGTATCTGGACTTTCAGAAAGCCTTTGACAAGGTCCCTCATCAGAGACATTTGGCAGAACTAAAGAGTCATGGGATAGGAGGCAGTGTACTATTGTGGATCAGGAATTGGTTAAAAGATAGAAAGCAGAGGGTAGGGCTAAATGGCCAATTTTCCCAATGGAGAAAGGTGAATAGTGGTGTACCCAATGGATATGTGCTGGGTCCGCTGCTTTTTGACATATTCATAAATGACCTGGAAAAGGGAATAATGAGTGAGGTTATCAAATTTGCAGATGACACAAAACTATTTAAAGTTGTTAAAACCCAAGAGGATTGTGAAAAATTGCAAGAGGATCTTGATAAATTGGAAGACTGGGCATCAAAATGGCAGATGAAATTTAATATGGACAAGTGCAAAGTTATGCACCTAGGGAAGAACAACCCAAACTATGGTTACACGATGCAAGGTTCCACATTAGGAACCACCACCCAGGAAAAAGATTTAGGCGTCATTGTGGATAACATGTTAAAACCCTCTGCCCAGTGTGCAGCGGCGGCCAAGAGAGCAAATAGAATGCTAGGTATCATAAGGAAAGGAATGGAAAAGAAAACAAAAGATATTATAATGCCTCTATATCGTTCCATGGTGAGACCGCACCTTGAATATTGTGTGCAATTCTGGTCGCCGTATCTTAAAAAGGATATAGCGTTATTAGAAAAGGTTCAGAGAAGAGCCACCAAAATGGTAAAGGGGATGAAAGGATACTCCTATGAAGAAAGGCTAAAAAGGTTAGGGCTCTTTAACCTGGAAAAGAGACGGCTGAGGGGAGATATGATAGAAGTCTATAAATTAATGAACGGAGTGGAACGGGTAAACGTAGATTGATTGTTTACGTTATCAGAATATAGAAAGGCTAGGGGACATGCAATGAAGCTACAGGGTAATCTATTTAAGACTAATAAAAGAAAATATTTTTTTCACTCAGTGTGTAATCAAACTCTGGAATTTGTTACCGGAGGATGTAGTAAAGGCTGTTAGTATAGCTGGGTTTAAAAAATGGTTGGACAAGTTCCTGGAGGAAAGGATATCAATGCTTGGCCCAGTACAAGCATTGTGGAACCTGTGTCTTTTGGGGAAACTGCTAGGTACGTATGACCTAGATTGGCCACTGTTGGAAACAGGATACTGGGCTTGATGAAGCTTGGTCTGACCCAGTATGGCATATCTTAAGTTCTTATGTTCTCGACCGCCCCGACGCCAAGGGCACCGGCATCAACGACCTCAGTCCAAAGATTGACTCAAGTCCAAACAGTCTCGAGGATCGGCTCGGCCTCCGGGGTCGACTTCGACATCGAGGTCCCGGTTGTCGGGGCGGATGGACCGGTGAGACCAGCCATTAGCACCCGCTGCTGCTCCATGAAGGCAGACATGCTGCACTCCAGGGCTGCCATCCTGAGACTGAGCTCAGAAGGCTCCGCAGCCTCCGGCTTGGGTCCTGACGCCGTTGGGCCCGATGCCGTTTCTCCCGGAGGAGAGTCTACGAGGACAACTGCAGTTACCTTCCTCAGCATCTCCAGCTCCGTGCGAGGCAGCTTTGCAGGCTGCTACAACTCCGAGGATCCGGGGCGGCGGTCAGGATGCTGCGACCTGGTCCTCAAGGGCCCAGGTCGATCAGAGGCATCCAACGACACCGCCCTCATGAGTTTCTTCTTCCTCCAGTGTTCCCACAAGGGAGACCCCCGCTCAGAAGACCCCCGATGCTCAGGTTCAGACAGCTCCCGAGACGTTGAGACCTCTGAAGAGGTCTGGACCTGGGGGGATGCAGACTCGGAGAAAATCCTTTCACGTTGCTGCTGCCTACTCTTAAGTGCCTTGGAGGACATCTTTCCACATGGGCCACAGACCTTCGGGTCATGGTCGTGCCCAAGGCAATGGAGAAAGCAGTCATGTGTGTTGGTGAGGGACATTAACGTTTTACACCGATCATACTTCTTAAACCCGCTGGAAGCCATCGGGGGAAAAAGGGCCCCTGCAAGGTCAAATGACCGGGCTGCCAGTGAACAATGAAAAAAGAGCGAACGCTAGTCACCAAGGACAAAAAACGAAAAATTGTACCGGACTCAATACCAGTGTACCGAGCCGAAGGTGGGAAGGGGAACCGATGTCGAACCGGTAAAAAATGAAAAGTAATTTCTCACTTTTAAACACTTTTTCTTGGGGACACTAGGACGACGTCCATTGGGCTCCGTGGAAAAAAGGAGACTGAGCAAGATGGCACCCTTGGGTGGGAAGGAGACCGTGCATGCGTGATGCAATCCCAAAGGCATTCTTTGAAAGGTGGGGATTTGCTCCACATGAGGGCTCCGTCGGCACTGACGTCACCCATATGTGAGGACTGACTTTCTGCTTGATCCTGGAGAATACAAGATATGGTGGTTCAAACATCGGTTGACACCAGCCATGTGCCCTGTACTGATGCAGATCATTTTGCATGTGGCCACAGACTATTGTGGGCCCTTCATGGACAGAAAACACATTGCATAAGACTTACAGTGCCCAGTGGCATACTGACTGCTGCTCTGATTTTGTGGTATATATGCTGGTTTGCCCTTGTGAGTTAAAATATATTGGAAAACCATGAGATCGGTGAAAGCCCATCTGGGGGAACATGCTTCATGGATACGCACTTCTAAAGTGTCTGCTCCTATTGTACCTCATTGTATCCCGATGGGCCATACCTTCCAACAGTTTCATTGGAGGGTTATCGATCATGTTCCCTTGCACTCCTGGGTTGGTGATTGAGTAGTAGTTCTTCAGAAATTAGAACAACGTTGGATATATTCTTTGAAATCAGTCATGCCTGGTGGTTTAAACTTAGAAGTTGATTGGCATGTTGCAGGCTCCTACCAACCCCGATCAATACATCTTGGTTGTTGTTGTTGATCGTGGTTACTAGCATTTGTGGGTGGAGCTTAGCTATCAGCTGTTGGTGACATCAGACGCTATGTTCTTGTTAAGAAGACCAATTGAGGTTGCTTCCTTTTGAGATGAAGGAAATTTACTATATGAGCGTTGGTCTATTTTTTTGAATTAATGGCAGTCGACCCTGACGCAGGACCCTTACTGGACTGAAGTGCTGTGGGTCCAAAACGCAATGCTGTGTTGGTGGTTTATACCAGCCTTAGTGTGTCTCTTCTTTGGACTGTCCAGCTCCGGTTTTGACTTAGTACGAGAAGTTATGTATTTTAACTTCTACAATAAACTGAATAAAGAGACTGTTTGTGGCTTCAGGGTTTATCCTCCCCCCCCCCCCCCCTCATTACAAATGCTCTGATAAAAAATTATTTTATGATTTCTTTTGGTGCTGTTAAGCCTGACTTTATTGTGTGGTACTCTGCTACTGAAGCAGCAGCAGGTAAGCGCTGTTACAGTAGTTGAGGGTAGGAAGAAGCTATTTCTCTGTAGCTGAGTTGGAAGGAGGGGTTATTGGGGTTACCAGAACTTGTAACTTATCAAAATGTTTTTCTCTTCCCATTTTATGCAAAGATAGACTTAATATGCATCAAAACTGAGTCCCCAATTCTTGAGTACTACCATTGCTACTTTAAATCTTTTCTATTGAATTACAAGATATACTGTATATAATGTTATACAGATTAAGAAGAGACATTCCCTACTTTATGGGGTTACAGCTTTGTTAAAGGTGAGAGAAATAAAAACCTTCAAAAGCTTTGTTCTTGATGATTTTAACTTTCATTTTATTTTTTGTAGATGAGCCTGGATGAATTTAATATATACAAGCAGCATCTGAAAGTTGTGGTTTAGGCCAGAGAGAGAGAGAGCAAGATATACTGAGTCCAAAAGGGTATTTCAGAGGTTTCTTACAGCAAAGTAGAAAGCACAGTGTTGGGATTTGGTGATAGTGATGGGCAAAGATAGCTATGGTCCATCACCCAGAGAAACCTCCAGTTCTCTCTCCGTTCTACCTCTTACCATTCCCTGGCTATATCTTTGTCCTCAGCTGTTGTGTTGTCTGTCTTGACTAGATTGTAAGCTCTTATGAGCAGGGACTGTCTTTTACCAACACTCTTGCCCTGTATATAAGTACTAACCATTTGAACTACCATTGTAAATAGTTCAGAGTCTTAAATAATTGTATTGTCTGTTGTAGTTCCCTGTAAAACAGTGTGCCTTTCAAAGCCCTGTTACATTCTTGTTAATTATAAACCGCTTTGGATCGTGGAAAGGCGGTATAAAAATAAATTTCAATAAATAAATGAATACTTTGCTTCCCCGGGTTTAACTCCCTCCCCAACTCTCTCTTTCTCTATTCCTTACTACTCCAGCTCTTTCTCTTTCCTAGCTCGTCCTTCTGCTTGAGCTGACCCTGCACCTCCTGGGCCAACGAACCCTGAGACTGCAGCTTCTGCTCCTCTCTAGGCCTTTGCAGGTACCAGAGCTGCAGCCTTCCTCTCTTCTGCCTCTTCACTACCACACAGAATCCTGCAAGGCAAGAGCTCTCAGCTCTGCGAACAGAAGGAGCATCAGCTTTAGGACTTTTCTCGCACAGACTGCTGTACGAATTATGTTTACCTTGCTTGCTGGATTCAACTAAGAACAGGGAGGGGAGGGGTGTATGGCACTGGTGTAAATTCTGCCACAAGGAAGAAGGGGGCCCTCTTGCAACTGCTCCCATGCCCTCTGCTCTAGGGGCCCTTTAAAAATTGTTGCTTGGGGGCCAATAATTTGAATTTCTGCTACTGGTATATAGGTATGATTTCTATGAACTGCTTGGTTTCTTTGTGGCTTTAATGTGACTCCAGTATCCAAGGAGTCTGCTGAATTGTTCTTATTAATTTTCAAAAATTAATGGGAATGGATGGTTGAGGGATGCATAGCTGAATGTTCTCCTAAAGCGTCAGATACCCTTAGGTCAACCCTGCATGTGCTTTACGATGAACACCACTGACTGCTTTAGTAACCACCTCCTGGACCAACTCCATCCTGTTTATATCTTTTTAGGTGCGGGCTCCAGAATTGCACACAGTTCTCCAAATGAAGTCTCACTACTAGAGACTTATACAAAGGCACTAACACCTCCTTTTTCCTCTCCCTATGCAACCAAGCATCCTTCTGACTTTTCCTATCACCTGTTTGGCCACCTTAAGATTTTCAGATATGAAAACCTCCAGGTCACTCTCTTCCTTTGTGCGCAGAGGTACCTCACTCCCTGTATGGATTTTGCAACCCAAATGCATTTTTTTGTATTAAATCTTAACTGTAAAACTGTTGACCATTCTTCAAGCTTTGCTGAATCCCTCCTCATATTAGAGGGATTTTTCAGCAATGCCTGGAGGGTAATTTTATAAACCATTTCCCCTCCTAAAAGTGCTCTTATAAAATTAGGTCCCGCCTAAAAATGCATGTGGTTGAATGTGGTGCATACTTTTACGCTAGATGTGCACAGGGGTGGAATCACGATGTACAAGTCAACATTTACATCTGCTCTCAAAAAGACGTATATTTGTGCCTTGAATCTACACTGTAGATGCTGGTTTGCACTAATATTTTATAAAGTCACATAGGTGCCTACGTTTCCTTATAAAACATCGCCAAAAAGGCTACTTCATGCTCACTTAACCTAGGAACCTTGTTGTAAAATTACCTCTTGCCATATAGTGATGCTGAAAATCCACCAATAGGGGACTTACAGCAGCTACTAAACACTGCAGTTACTTAGAGAATTGACCAGAATGTATTTTAAGATGTTCTTCATTATGAATTATGTATTTTTAGGTTGTGTTTGATTAGATATTGGCGAAGCACCAAGAGTGCATGATAAGATTCAGGTTAAATTGGATGTGTGTGTATATCTAATGCTTTCACCCTAAATCCTTCAGGGCAGAAACTATGAGCTATCCGAGTTGGTGTGTACAGCTCTGTGTACATTATTGTTTCTCTAGAAGGAAGACTAGTGTGTCAAGTTAGCTCCATTATCATAAGAAAGATGAATTTATTTTTCAGTCTGATTAAATTCCCCCTTCCCCCTTTGGCAGGATGTGTGAACATGCTTTTTTCCTGAGTAAAACCTCCCCCCCCCCCCCCGCCCATCTCCTACCCAGCCCCTAAAGTCTTTGTGAAAGGGGCCAGCCTACCATGTGTCCTTTCACCCCGCCCAAGGCCTACTAGGAGACAGCCACACTCACACAATTGTTTGTTAATAGTCCAATTAGATAATTACCATCTTTCAGTCCCTTTGCTCTACGTTTCCCATAAAGGACTGAATGAGGAGAGCCTGGTGAAGAGGGCTTCTACCCCTCCAAGGTGACGAGGAGGACCGGAGAATGCTCTCTGCACAAGGCCATTGCCTTCAATTCAATCATTGTGCCTTGATCAATGTGCTTATTGGATTACCGGCTCTAGCTGCTCTCAGAGACATTGTTGGAGCGACAATGAAACAGGCAGGCTAAAACTTTTTCCCCCGCCTCGTTTTGCACAGAATAGGCTGCAAGGAGAGGGGAATTGGACCCTCGGTCTCCTCTTCCTCCCTGGATCCAGCTGAAGGTGGGCGGCCGGCTTCGGAATCAGCTTGCGAGGACAGGGAGGACGCAAACTATACGCACAAAGGTGGGATTGAAGAAAGAGGAAGGCGTTTAACAAGGCCATAGCAACTCAGCTTTTCTAAAGACCTCTGGGCATTCGTTTAAAAAAAGAAAAGGAAAGGAAAATCGAAACCAATACTTTGGGGAGTTATTTGTCGGTTCAGACACCCTTATTTCCAGGCAAGACTTCCCTGCTCTTGGGGCTTTTTTCAGACACATTTGTTCATGGATGAAAGAACATTTTAATCCAAATCATCATAATCTAGACAGGAAGGGGAAGAAAGGAAAATACAGCGGTCCTCACTAATGCTATTCGCAATTCAGGATGAAACTTCTCATAAAGACAAAGAAAAAAGTTTTGGGGGGTTTTGCGCATTTCCCTCTGGAAGACTCGCTCTTCGATTGTGCGTTTCCTGAAAGCAAAACCAATCATTTCCGTTTTATTCACCGGCTAAACTCCGCTTGATTGGGGACAAGCACACAAACCATCCATTTGCGATCTGATATATTATCCAAACAATTTAGTGTATTCATGAGGTAACCTAAATGTGGAGGCTGCAAAATTACCCGTAATCAATGGAAAGAGCGAGTGAGCGTCCCTCTGTGTATGTAACAATCGCATGTCTGGGTAATAAGGCAGACACCGCATTAAATCAGTTTACAGTTGCACGGTTAAGTATCTGATCGTTAGGCTGGAGGAGGCTGTTCAACCCCAACAGACCAACTTAGTCTTCCTCTGGGGCAAGGAAGCAGGGCATCAGCCGTGCCAGAAAAGTGATTTCCAGATGCACAAACCCCTCTAGCTGCTAGTGGGAGTGCAATAATCCCTACGAGCCCCCCCCCCCCCCATTCACACACCCCTATAAAAATATTTATAAATATCTCTACGAGCCGTACACCTGCAATCATCGCGATTGAGATATACGTTCTTTGCACTATATGTTCGAGAAAGCGGACAACATGGACTTTCGATGCAATGCGGATGCTGATGCTGCCCGGCTGTCCAAGACCCTGCATCAAGAAGGAAAAGAGAGAAAGGGTGCCGAAGGCAATCTCGCCAATTCTCTCTTGAAGGAGCAGCAAGGAGCTTTCTCCGGAACCGAGTCTGCGGAAAACTGTACAAAAAGCGACTCGCTCTCTTCTGAACCGGATTACTGTAGGAGAATTCTTGTTAGAGGTAGGACACATCAACATTTGCTTAGAGGGAGAATCCCTACTTTCGGGGGAGGGTTTTTTTTTTGGGGGGGTGATTATTGTTTAGTTTTGTGAGATACAATGATTTGTTTTGTACATTCAAAACAGAACAATATTCGATCCAAAAGTACCAAACAACCTTAACCCCTGTTGCATTCGCTTGGTCTGGTGCCTTGGTTGCATAGACTGGGGTGGGGGTGGGGGCGGATTTCATATTTCATATATTTCTTTTGGATTGCTTGGCAAAGGGGAATTTTGTATTCCAATTAAATCGCCAGAACAACTTTGAAGATTATTTAGGTGTAATGGTAATGATCGGATTTCTTTCAGCCCAGCCGTTGCAACAGAAGGTTTGCCCGTGTTCTTCGGTGTTTTGTGTCTAAACTATATTGCAAAGTAATCCAAGTGCAATTGTCCAGATGAAGAAAAATACTAGAGAAATTATGACTGTATTTAGACATTTATTTTCATACATTTTATTTCAGAATTAAACAATGAAACTAATGAAAATTTTCAGCTGGGCATTTGAGCAAATACTCTGGAGATAATATGTAAAGATTCCAGTTTGTATGGCGGATAAGGAAAATTTGAATGTGGCAATCACACGGATTTTTTTTAGGGGGGTTCACAAAAATACAGGAAAATGGGTTTTTAAAAAATGCTGAAAAAAAATCAAAACTGCATTTTATTGCATTTCCTGAATGTTTACTAAACAGAAATGTTTTGGGGGGGAAAGAGCATTATTTATTTCAAAGAGTATCCTGCCTTTTTCTAAATTTTTATAAAACTATGCACATTATTGCTGGTGGAAGTTTTAAATGGGAATTATAAAAATAAAGCAAAGCAAGGCCTGGTGAGCAGTAATGAATCTCGGCGCCCATTTCACCTGAAAGGCCACCTCAAAATTATGTGGTCTGCTCTGATTCGTAGTGTGCACCATAAGAAAAGATGTTTCAGATCTTTATAATGATAAAATTAAAATTTATCAGAAGTTTACCTAACATCTTTCTTCCACGAGTGTGCATTCGCTATACAATATATAACTAGTTTATGATCGTATGGACTTGCACTAGAGCAATCGAAGGCCCCTACTTTTTCGGTCTTTTTCATGTCACCAGGATTATGTTTGCAAATCATTTAAAACCAGATAGTAAATTGATGGGATTACGTCAAACAAAGTACTACAGATTAAGGAAGTTTGCTTGCTCCAAAACATGTTGCAAAATTGTTGCATCGCCCTTTCAGCGACAACAGACTATTCCCGATGAGGGTGTTAGGATTAGACAGAGGGTTACTGGAAAATAGTCTAGTTCTGGAGTTCCAGGTGCAAATTCACTCCGACTGAACTATTTGTAGACAATCCGTAAAGTGCGTTCAATGAATGCGTGTATAAGAACCTCGTATATTCAATGTTGGGGTGGACATTAGTTGAGTATCGGAAATGGGTCCTGAAGCCTGGAATTTTAGGAAGTTGCTGAGGGCCAACCAATACAGAAACCTTATGACAACTTCTCATGTATTACTATTAGGGTTTGCTGGTTAGTTCGCAGCCTGCAGAAATTGACTGAATCGCTTTTTCTTACCAGATGCCAAAGGTTCTATCCGAGAGATTATTCTGCCTAAGGGTCTGGATCTGGATCGGCCTAAGAGGACCCGAACCTCCTTCACGGCCGAACAGTTGTACAGGCTGGAGATGGAGTTCCAGCGGTGTCAGTACGTGGTCGGAAGGGAACGAACCGAGCTGGCCAGACAGCTCAATCTCTCCGAAACTCAGGTAATGCACAGCCTCGGTGCCCGAAAGCAAAGCATATAAAAAAAAAAAGAAAGGCAACTAGCCAGTAAAACTTAAACGGGATCTAGGTTAGTTTGTACTGCCATAAAACTACAGTACTATAATTGGGATACTGTGACTGACAACAGATTGAAATCAATTGAGCACGTGCAATCTGACAAAAGCAGGCGTATACAGAGATACACACAGGCATTACTGAGCTGAAGAAGACTTCGTAGCCCGAATATAGGAATTCATTCATAATCTATAAGGGCACACACACGTGTGCAGGATCACGCAGTCACATACATTCGCTAGGAGATGTACAGGCAGAGAACATGCAACAGAGAAACCAGGGCACATGATGCAAAGGATATTCATATGCGGACATGCCAGAAATGAACGGATGCCGAGAGAAAAGGTATAAAGACAGCAATTAGAGGATAAGTAAAAAAAATCCATGCCTATGCTGTAAAGGCACACACACAATAAATGTCAGTGGAGAGCAATAATTCAGAGCTGCGTCCTCAGTAAGTGATGGAGACCCCAGGTCCAAATGAGCAGATAACTGGTACTTTCATGTGCCTCTGAGCTGCTGTTCCATGCCACTTTGTACAAACCTGTTTGCTTGCATCTTAGACCTGGGGTCTCCATCACTTACTGAGGAGGCAGCTCTGAATTACAGTTCACGGTATTTCTGCGCGGAGAGCAATGATACATACACATAGGCGGGCGCGCACACACACACACTCGCCCATACAAAATAAGGCATCTAGGGCAATAATACACTCACAGGAAAAAAATAGACGTATATATGATATATACACAGAAATACCAAATACATACATCCTGCACTTTGAGCACATGTGCACTGAGAGAAACGCATACATATTATATACAAAGCTAGACTGAAGTATGCACACACGGAGATATATGTGGTACACAAACGTTCTCCAACACGGGTGACTCGCTCTCTGCTTCTGTGTCACGGGACCCAGCAGCTTCAAACGTGGAATCAAGAAGTATTGGTACCTAAAGGAGAGATTACCCGAAAACCAGCAACCCCCAACATTCGTACGAGAAGCCACCACATCCAAGGCAGTAAAACAAAAATAAAAAAGTGAACCTGAGCGGCAATTGGACTCTTGCAATGTGCCTGGGACCTGCAGGGTTTCTGAGCGGCCTTCGGAAGGGAAACACTTAGGAGTTTCCAGCCCAGCAAGGCAGGGCGAACAATCGGGTTTATGCAAAAGCTAAAATGCAAAGATCGCTACATTCCTTATAACCTATGACCAAAATGTCTTCATGTATTAAACAGAGAATAGAGTTAGCGTTCAGTGCAGAAAGGTGAGAAGGGGGTTCTGCCGCACGGTCTCAAGCGATGGGATTCACATCTTGCAATGCTAATCTAAAACATTCTGAAAGATAAATTGCAGCTTGGGAAATCCAAACTAAAAGGCAGCCTTGCTTGCTATTTACTAAGCTACCGGTACTTTCTTTTTCTCCTGTGATATTAGCTCTGATGTTCCTTGGAAATGAAATCGCTTTAGTTGTTAAATAATCTGCAGACTGAGCGTTAATATTTTCAGAAAATCTGTCTTTTTCTGTGTATTTTTGGAGTACAATGAAAGGATTAGGTTACATTTTAAAGCATCAGCAAAAAAACAAAACAAAACACCTTTTAGTGTTTTGTATTGCTTCCGCCCGAGGACCTTAAACCACGCGATTTTACGACTCTATTCACTTTCATGAAAACCTTTAAGATGTGAGTGCAGGTTTCAGAAACCTGAAGAAGCAGATCTGGTACCAGCTTTCAAGCTTCCCTTTTGTATGTTTCCGCCAAAAGAGGAGAAAAACTCTAAACTCAGAAAGTGGAAAAACTGCAGCCCTGCAATATATTTGCAAGGAGAAGGCTTAAGGCTGTTTTCTAAACCAGAGAAGCTAGAGTCAAAAGTTCTTCACGCATTTATTTGAAATGAATTTACATTTCAATTTTATGTGTAATGGATGATTCCAAATGAATTGAGGATTGAATATGAACATATAAAATGAAGGCAAATAGATAAGTAGACGTGTCCTTGCTTTGCAGACAGGCCCTGCACCTATGGAATAAACCCCCTACTTACTAGGTTGAGGGACCTAAACTGTAGTCTTGGGGGCGGGAACAGGACACTATTAGGATTCACATTTAGTGAGATTGCACTTCTTTATATACTTGCATGTAGAAGTCATTCAGCTCCAAGAGTTTTAAGCTCTCTTTAAATGCATTACAGATACATAAAACCGTCTCTCTGCGCTTTGCGAAGCCAGAACAGAGGAGGTGCAGCAGTTTGTAGCCTTTCTTTAAAGGTGAACCCATTGAAATCGACATCACACACCAACTTGCACTACAGTTCACTTTTTCTTTGGCTTTGTTAAATATTAGAAATGTAAAAACGAGGGAGTTTTCAGTTTTCCGTTTTAAGAGATAGGGCATTTGTCCGTATAACTAAAAAGGGTGGCATCTCGATTCCTGCTGGCTTCCGCTCCTTCTCACGAGTGAGTTTTCCCACTTGTCGGGACAAGGACCGAGCACGATTTGTGCGCAGGAGCCCTCCGCTGTCAACGGGGGGAAGGTGCTGCGATATCGCGTTTGGAATCACGACGAGGAGCAGCCAGCGCCTGCTGCCCCCGACTGAAAGGCGATATCGCGGCGCTTCTCCCCCGTATCGGCAGCGGAACCTTTATGAATCAGGGCGCCGGAAAAAAATCACCCAGCTCCTAAAATATTTCAGTAAAGACGAGCCTTTTCAAGGCGTATTTGGTTCACTTTTGCGGGCTGCTTAAAGGTAGAGGGAGGGAGGGAGGAAAGCAACAGGTTAGCAAACGCTTTTCTAAGCTGAGGATACGCCCAGGGTCAGCTTGAAACATTCAGATTCAGAAATGGATAGAAATGACCTGAAGTGAGAAAAATAAAGCACAATATGGTGTCGACGTTTCTTGTCCTCTCTTGTGCGTTTCTAGCTGCGTCTTCCTCTTCTATCCGTACAGGTGAAGGTTTGGTTCCAGAACCGAAGGACGAAGCAGAAGAAGGACCAAGGGAAGGACTCGGAGCTGCGGTCTGTGGTGTCAGAGACGGCGGCCACCTGCAGCGTCCTCCGGCTCCTGGAACAGGGGCGACTGCTGTCCCCGCCGGGCCTGCTGCCCCCCTGTGCCACCAGCGCCCTGGCCTCGGCGCTCAGGGTCCCCGGCATGGCCAGCAACAGCACCGGCACAGGGACCGCGGGGACTTCTCCGCACACCGCAGGCCCTCCGCCAGCAGGACTCCAAGCCTCCGTCCCAGGCCATGGCATCTTCAGCCTGCCGGTGCCCTCCCTGCTGGGCACGGTGGCCAGCCGCCTCTCCTCCAACCCCCTCACCATGGCTGGCTCCCTGGCAGGGAACCTGCAAGAACTGTCCGCCCGTTACCTGAGTTCTTCAGCCTTTGAACCGTACTGCAGGTCCGGCAATAAAGAAAGCCTGGAGAAAAAGACACGGGACTGACTATAAGTCTTTTATGTATTTCTATTTATAGGAATCTCTACATACACATTGCTGTATATGTGTATAAGGCAGGTTTGCGTATGTGCGTGTATGTGCATGCACGTACACATGTTGTGATTATATTTATGGAATTATACGTTAGTAGCTTGCAAAGACCCTGTAACCCAACATAAAATCCCTTCTTTCATAGGATGTCAAATCCACGCGTGGTCCATAATGAGTGGAGGTTATGGCACATTAGTGTTCGCCACTTTCGTTGCATGTGTGATTAAAAAAATTCCGAGCTATCCGTCAAGACATTTTCTTTAAGGAGTGGGTTCTTCTCTGTTGCTGGAAATGTGTCTTGACTCACGAAATGCTTGAACGCAACCAGTGGAGTTTCTCGGGGAGAACATTCCCCGATTGCAGACAGAAATAGAGTTTGCAGTGTCCAACTGGGGTGCCGAGCAGAAGGACTTGAGTTGATTTTCAGGAGACCCCTGGCCTCCATCTCGGCCAGGAGGACAGTCGACTCTGGGTCTACAGTTCCTGGGAGCACATAGTTTGGGTCCAAACTTTATAATTGAAATGAAATGTTGTCATTCATAGTTAAGAAGGGATACATCTGGTTTTCCACACATTTTTAAATAACTTCTGTCTTCTCTTTTTCCAGAATACATTTTCTATTTAAACATTACAAAATGTATCTGTTATTTTGTTTCTTTCTGGTTCAGCTTTGCCCATTTTATTTTTATTTCAGCTTTCTAAATTAAACGACTTTTTTTTTTAAAACTCTTGAAGTGCAGCGTTTTGGGCGCAAGTACCGTTAGAACCAGGTTGTCTAATTTCTTTATTCCAGTACAAGTTGCGAAGGAAGAGGATCCTGCAGACCACTGGCACCAAGGTCAGCGACAGGCTTGGGACCTGGGATCCCGGACCTCTTTTGAAACAGGAAATCAAAAATCCAGGATGGGCTCACCGGGTCCTGATGGTCTGCAGCCAGTGCTAACCAATTGCTAATTTACAACTAATGGGTTTGGTTTTCTGGATATCAGCCATAGCACGAGGAATACTGGCATACACTGGACAGGCAGTGTATGCAAATATGTCTCATGCATATTCAGCGTTATTATCCAGGAATCCAGTCTAATTAGGTGTACCTGCAGTCCCCTGGTACCTTACCGACCTCAGTTCACACAGAAACCATCACTTGACTAATGTTAATAAAAACCTTTTGCATGGTTAAAGCACACGATCAATCAAACATACCCTAGAAGGAGATGTGGGGAAAAATGCGTTACTAAATATTATCTCAAAGGAAAGAATGATCCCAAGGAATGTTTAAGGATCTAGAGAAATTTGTGTGCAAGAACCGTAATTAGTAAATCAACGAGTGTCTCTGTTTCAGCCATCTCTGTCCCGGCCTCTTCCCTGTTTAAGGGGACTGAGCGTTATATGATAACCGGAGACTCCCTTTTCTAACATTCTCCTGCATTTGAAAGGTTTTTGCAAGTTATTGCTGGGGAAGGAGAATGAGGAGTTTAAATGCAAAGGGAAAACAATTATGCCATGTCACCGCAATGAAAATAGCCCAAGCAGGAGAGTAAAATTAAAAAAAAAAATGATGACGACAAATATTCGTATACGCTCCAGACTTTCTACTTGTTTTGTGTTGCATTGAACGAGAAACTATAACAAAAACATTGCCTTTATTTCTTCCATAAAGTAACTATAATTTAATAAAAACGAAACTAAGGTTAAGAATTCGCTTCACTTCTTTTAATACAAATCATTTTCCATCCGTGTGTTGTTATTTGGTGTTTTGCTAGCAGATGTGTGGTCTTCATTTGCGAATACTTGCAGGGTGCACCGCGACATGCTGCCCAAAGGAGGCCAATTGCAACAAAGGGCAGCCTGTTCTCATTCATTAGGGGTTTGCTTTGGAACTTCTCGGTGGCGCTTTTGAGACTGTGTAATTACCGGCCATCAGACAAAAGGGAAGGGAAAGCGCAACGACTGCAGCCAGGTCGAGGGAAGCAGCGCACGACAAGAATTTAGGAAATCCACTGCCGAGGACTGTAGCTCTTGGGCTTTAGACGGGGCCAAGCAGGGAAGGAGCGAGCAGATGCCAAATTGTCCGACGATTTGGGGGTCATTATGCAACGTCGCGTGAAACTGCGCGGTGAAAGGAAGTCCTGCGATATCGCGCTTGGGATCGCGAGGCGCACACCTGCTCCTCGCGATACCGCAGCACCGCCCTCTATCGGCAACAGCGCGGGCGGAAGACTCCCGAGCAGCTTCTTGAGAACAGGGGTGGCAACATTTCTTGAGAAAAGTGCGGGCTGTGTAGTTAGAGAGAAGCTGTCCCGGCAAGGTTCCAGGGATTGGGTTTGGGGTATGGCTCCCCTCTAGAGCTGTGAGGAAGCCCTTCGGCCCTTCAACAGCCGGGAACAGCGGGCAAATGAAACAGCAAGCAACACTGGCAATTTCTTCCTCACTGCTTTCAAAATCTGTATCTAATAAACGCTGTCTCGGATGGGGACTCTAAGAAAGGAAAGACATTTCAAGTATGTTTCTTAATGCAAGGAGAGTGTTTAATGGGTAAAACCACGGCTTTGCTACTCACTCCTAGCACTTATCGCTTACATAGGGCTACACAAAGCTGTACTAGACGCTTATGAAACAGTCCCTCCCTACTCTATAGAGCTTGCAACCTATCGCCATCAATGTCTGTGCCGCCACTATCTTGTTTTCTATTTAAAGTCTTGGTTATTTCGATTTTAGTACATATGCAATAAGAATGATACATACCAGCGATACACACACACATTCAAACTCTCTTCTTGTGTTATGACTATTGCTTTATTGTTATATATTAGCATTTTTGTATCTCTCTCTCTCTCAGCTATGTAGGTTGCGGACCTTTTATGGACACTAACATCTGTGTTTGTGTTGCTCGAAACGGAACCGCTGGATTTACTAATTTAGTATGACTGGTAAAAGCAAGTTCCGCCGACGAGATCTTCAGACTTTTCATTGCACGCGCATTCACTTAACGCGCACTCCTCCTGCGCCCTCCTGTTAGGAAGCGACCCGGTCACAGATTTCATTATTGTTAGAGCTATTATTTTTGCTGAGAGCTCCACTAGTTTCCCGACACTTTGTGCTCCAGTGAAAATGTCAAAGGTCGCGCAGTAATTAAAATGCCCGGATCGAGACTTGTACGGATATTGGAGGAGGCACGGTCTAGGAATGAAGCGGCTCGGGAAGCTGCCGTGTGCCGCTGCTGAGAACTAATCCCAGCTCTGCCACCTGCAAATCTGCGGACGTCTCAGATATCGGCCGTGACGACAGGGTTGCTCGATGACGGTCCCTGATCGTAGATCTCGCTCTGTGATCAGGGAAACAGTCTCGTACTGTCGAATGTCACGATGCGAAGGGAGCGGGGGCCCCTCTGTTTCTCGGTGCTTTCATTTCAAGGCAACGTTTAAGAGCAGACATCGGAAAAAGGGTTCTCTAGCTTCTGAAATATTGTGCAAGCTCAAGTGCAGTTCGGGAGTTCAGCTGGGATTCGGGAATATGCGCTTTTCAGATGGACAGGGAGTGCTGGCAATCCAAATCGCAGAAGACGACCCACGAAAACATCCCCGGACAGAGCTAGTTTGCAGGCGGCACGGAAAACGCTTCCAGATTCGGCTGGTCCGCAGCCTTACAGCTCCCCGGTCTGATGCAGCTCCTGCGATATGCGTTTTGTGCCCATGTACGTTTTAGCTGTTCTGTCTTACGACGAGGAGAAACTTATTAAGGCATTAGAGATTCGTCAGTATTACGGGTGTTATTACACCGAGCCAAATACAAAAATACAGCGGGCGGGCAGAGCTAAATCCCCGTTTAAAGTATTTGTTTAATGCGAAGTGTTTAGTTATACTGTAAGTCAGACTGGCTGCAAGCAAGTCAAACGGGCTGATGCAGAAAGCTGTCTGTGAATCGCGCAGTGTTAACTCTGTACGCCTCTAGGCGGCGCAACGATGCAGAAAGGGGCGTATATGCAAATTAGCCACGCCTTAAACTGTGGGTCAAATGGCAGCATTAAACTGGGAGAACAAGCCAAACACATGCACGCAGAAGTACGGGCCAGTCTGGCATGCTCTCCCAGAGACATAGTTACCTAGTGGCTAATTTGCATATATGCCCAGAAAGTATTTTGATGGCATTGGGAAAAGTCTCCAGTACCATCAAAATACTGTGGGGGGGCAATGACCCCAACAGAAACCAAATCCTTGGTGGACCACCGGCCCCGATCCCCCCACCCACCCAAATAAAAATAACCCTGGTGGCCCAGCAGCCCCAAACCCCCTCCGGTACCTTTACAATGGAGCAGGAGCGTTGCCCACGCACTCCTGCTCCTGTGCCACCCCTGATGCCATCAAAATACTGTCGGGGCACGTGCAAGATGCCTAAGCCACCTCAGACCCAGGCATAGAGATACTGTCATGTCTGCTAGTTACGTAATCCTCTACACGTTTCTCTGCATCGGGCATACACAATATTAGCATGCCATTTTAATATGCAGAGCTCATTTGCCTACAATTTAAATATGCTTAGCATTACAGTGTGCGCTTGCTTTTCCTTCGCTGTTTACATGTGCGTCAGTCTCATGTCTGCATTTAGCCTGTCAGAACTTCTGCTTATAAGATGTGTTATCTTTGTGCAAAGGGCACATTGGTCTTTCTGCATCTGTCCGAAAGTGTTTTTATAAGTGCAGGAGTGTATTCATGGAGGCGATTTTCAAGGAAATTGGATCAGGGCCAGCTCCAGGATTGGTTCAAGGTGTTGGAGCTCTAAGAAAATATTAAGCTTTACGCCCCATCCCCCACCTGTCAAAATGTATTGTTTAGCTTTGACTGCTCTGCCCTTTGCCACCCCTCACACGTTCCTGCTATAGGTGATTAATTGCCTGATTTGCCTGATGGTTGGGCTGGCTCTGAATCGGATTCAAGGTTCCCTTTGCCCGTGTTGCTGCCGGTAGGGGCCAGTACTGGGATTTCAAATCATTATTTGCAACTCAAAGTGCGATATCGCAGCCTCCTCCTACTGGCAGCAGTGCAGGGGAGAAGGAACATTCCTGTGCAGCTTTGCGGGAACCTTGCAACTCTGGGCAGTTTCTCCAGATGGATTCGTTTTGTGCATACCATGACAGTCATGAACCTCACTTCTAAGCCAGGTTATGCGGAGTATAATCTCAGTATCTGTGGGGTGAACAGTGTTTCAGCTGTCTTTAAAATTTGCCCAAGTCGAGTGAGCCTATAACTCTGCAGGAAGGCCTTCCTGGGGCAAGTATTTTCTATTTCCAAAAGCAGGGAAGCTGCATTCCAGTCTTGAAAAAAGTGATGCAAGTGTTGTCTTCAGATGTTTTCTCCTTGGGTAATTATGAAATTGAAAGCACAGCACACTTTCGATTTGGAAACTGTTGCGAAGCCTACAGGTAAAAAGTAGCATGGACTTCGCAGCTATGTGGGCAATATGGAAAGTACTTCCTTCAAGGTTTAGAGTTGGCAATTCATGTTAGTGAATTTATAGAACATTCCAAGTAAAAACATAATAGAATAAGGAGTGGAGGAGTAGCCTAGTGGTTAGACCACTGGCTTGCTAACCAAGCAATCAGGGTTTAATTCCCACTAGCACTCCTTGTGACCTTGGGCAAGTCACCTAACCCTCCATTGCCTTGGAAGAAAGGCCTGGCAATCTACTTCCAGTCACACTGTCAAGAAAACCCAGGAGCTTCTGGGTCACCAGGAGTCAGCATTGACTCAAAGGCACACACATTGCATTGCAATAAAATTAAAAAACTTGCTATTAGCTTAATAAACAATTAAAATGCTTGTTACAGTTTCCTAAGTCCACAGTTACAGGGGTGACAATAGATAAACCTGAACAAATATCTTGACCAAAATGTGCACATTCTGATTACTGACTTAGGGATCAGCAGTTGTTTTCTGTGAGCTTTGGACTTGAAGATGAGCTGGAATGTTCTTTTCTAGGCATCACAAGTATAGAAATCACATGAGATCACTGCAGACAGAAAGTCTATATGCCCCTTCAGTGGGGATTAAGCCCTATCAGCTCCTGTACAGTGTACCTGAAGCTCATTACCTTTATGTGGACACATAAAGTCCCAGTGCTTAAAATGGAATTGAGAAAGTGCACCGAGCATACCCAAGGTTTGATGTCAATATGATCTAATGGCATAAAATGCTTGCCCACACTTAAGTCAACTAACTGCCTCTCAAACATGGCCCTGCACCATGGAAATGATAGGGGGTAACAACAGCAAAACGTACAGAAAAGTAAGAAAAATGGTCAGAGGTGTGGCCCCAGAGGTCTTACATAACAAAAAGGAAAAGGGCACTCACTAGTACTTAGACATGTGGAGAACACAACAAAAAAAAGGTATTCTGTCTGCCTGGTGCCAAAATCCAAGATGTTACGGAGAGTTTGCCGAGACTCATCAAGCCCACTGACTATTACCCAATGTTGCTAATCCATGTTGGAACAAATGATACTGCCAGGTATACCTCTGAGCGTATCAAAAGTGACCTCGTGGCTCTGGGACAGAGGGTGAAGCAGTTAGGTGCACAGGTGGTGTTCTCTTCAATCCTCCCTGTTGAGGGTAAAGGCCAAGGCAGAGAGGCTCGCATCCTGGAGATGAATGCATGGCTGCGTGGATGGTGTCATCGAGAGCGTTTTGGTTTCCTAGACCATGGGATGCTGTTCCAAGGGTTGAAGAGCAGAGATGGCATCCATCTGTCCAAGAAAGGTCAACGCGTCTTCGGTAGTAAACTGGCTAATCTACTGAAGAGGGCTTTAAACTAGATTCATCGGGGATGGGTGAAGAAAGCCCCCAGGTAAGTGAAAGCCCCCAGATAGGTGATACATTAAATAACTTTATGGAAATGGGTAACAGGAGTAACATATGGAAAGCAGTGTGTATAAATGCCCGTAGCATGGGAAATAAGATCCCTGATGTTGAAGCTTTGGTGGGAGTGGCTGACTTGGATTTAGTGGCAGTTACAGAAACATGGTTCACAGAAAACCATGATTGGGATGTAACTATACCTGGCTATACTTTATTCAGAAAGGACAGGGTAGGAAGTAGGGGAGGAGGAGTGGCACTATATGTGAAAACTACTATTAAAGCTTTGGAATTACAGAGCTTAAAAGGGAGAGGGGAGGCATTGTGGGTTAAACTAGAAAAAGGGAAAGAGAAATCTATTTACATTGGTGTGATATACAGACCTCACTCACAAGAGGAAGAGGTGGACAGAGAGTTAATTGAAGACATGTGCAGCATTGCTAGGAAAGGGGAAGTGCTACTGATAGGAGATTTCAATATGCCAGATGTTGATTGGCACATTCCTGCTGCAGTATCATCTAGAAGTAAGGAGATCCTGGATTCTCTACAGGAAGAACTATTCAGGCAATTGGTAACAGACCCCACACGTGAAGGGGCCATACTGGACTTGGTGCTTACCAACGGTGAAAGTGTTTCTGATGTAGTGGGAGATCATTTTGCATCCAGTGATCACCAGATGGTGTGGTTCAGTATTAGGACTCGGGCTGTTAGAATCCATTCAAAGGTGAGGATCTTAGACTTTAGGAAGACTAACTTTGCAAAGATGGGCCAATACCTCAGGGAGTCGTTAGTTGGATGGGAACAGCTGAGGGATGTAGAAAAACAGTGGGAAAAACTGAAAGGGGATATTTTAAGGGCAACCAACCTTTTTGTTAAAATGGTAAATAAAGGTAAAAGGAAAAGGAGACCGCTATGGTTTTTGAAAGAAGTAGCTGAAAAAGTGAAGAAAAAGAGGGAGGCCTTCATGAAATACAAGAGATCACAGAGAGAGGAAGACAGGCATCTGTATTTGGAAAAGCTTAGAGAAGCTAGCAAAGTAGTCAAGAAGGCAAAGAATCAAAAGGAGGAGGAAATAGCCAATGCAATAAAATGGGGGGATAAGACATTTTTCAGATATATTAGTGAGAAGAGTAAGGGCAAGAGTTGTATTGTCAGACTCAAGGGTGCAGGGGAGGAATATGTAGAAGCTGATAAGGATAAAGCGGAATTGCTTAACAAATATTTTTGTTCTGTGTTCAGAGATGAAGAACCAGGAGCAGGACCTCAGAAAACACCCACAAATAGGAACGGAAGCAAAGGACATCTTGAACAATTTTCAAAAGACTGTGTTTGTGAGAAACTATCTCAACTTAAAGTAGACAAAGCGATGGGATCGGAGGGGATACACCCGAGAATACTGAGGGAACTTGGGGACGTTCTAGCAGCTCCACTGACTGACCTTTTCAATGCCTCGTTGGAGTCGGGAATGGTGCCAAAGGACTGGAGAGAGGCTCATGTGGTGCCTTTACACAAAAGCCGAAGTAAGGATGTGGTTGAAAACTACAGGCCAGTTAGTTTAACTTCGGTGGTGAGTAAATTATTGGAAACGCTGCTGAAAGAGAAAATAGTGAGGTTTCTGGAGTCCAGCAGATTACAGGATCCGAGGCAGCATGGATTCACCAGAGGCAGGTCTTGTCAGACAAATCTGATTGATTTCTTTGACTGGGTGACCAGGGAGTTGGACCGAGGGAGAGCCCTAGATGTGGTGTATTTAGATTTCAGTAAAGCCTTTGACACTGTTCCTCACAGGCGACCTATAAACAAACTGAGCACCCTAAGGATGGACCCTAAAGTTACTGCTTGGGTTAGAAATTGGTTGGGTGGGAGGCGACAAAGAGTACAAGTAAATGGAGCTCACTCTGAGGAGAAGGATGTTATCAGTGGTGTGCCCCAGGGATCTGTCCTTGGTCCGATTCTTTTTAACATCTATAGTGATATAGCAGAAGGGCTTTCAGGTAAGGTTTGCCTCTTTGCGGATGATACCAAAATCTGCAATAGAGTAGACACCCAGGAAGGGGTAGATAACATGAGGAGGGATCTAGCTAAGCTTGAAGAATGGTCTAGAATTTGGCAGCTGGGATTAAATGTTAAAAAATGTAAGGTCATGCATTTGGGCTGCAGCAATCCAAGGGGGCAATATAGTATAGGGGGTGAAGTACTTTTGTCCACTAAAGAAGAGTGGGACCTAGGCGTGGTTGTGTCTGATGATCTTAAAGTAGCTAAACAGGTAGAAAAGGCGATGGCAAAAGCTAGAAGGATGCTTGGGTGCATATGGAGAGGAATGGCTAGCAGAAAAAAGTAGGTGATAATGCCTCTGTATAAGTCTTTGGTGCGACCTCATTTGGAGTATATTGTGCAATTCTGGAGACCGCACCTTCAAAAGGATGTGAACAGGATGGAGTCGGTGCAGAGGGTGGCTACTAAAATGATTAGTGGTCTTCATTATAAAGCATATGAGGACAGACTTAAGGATCTTAATATGTACATCTTAGAGGAAAGGTGGGATAGAGGTGATATGATTGAGATGTTTAAATACCTCCGTGGCATAAATGTTCAGGGAGAGAGCCTCTTTCAATTGAAAGCAAGTTCTGCTACGAGGGGACATGGGATGAGGGTGAAGGGAGATAGATTCAGGAGTGATATGCGGAAATATTTCTTTACGGAAAGAGTAGTGGATCCGTGGAATAGTCTCCCAGTGGAGGTGGTAGAGATGAGGACAGTAACTGAATTCAAAAAAGCATGGGACAAACACAGAGGATCTCTAAAGGTAAAAAGGGGACTGTTGTAGTTGTTATGGAAGGACAGACTAGATAGGCCATGTGGTCTTTTTCTGTCGTCATATTTCTATGTTTCTATGTAAAACATACCAGAGAGACAGGTTTGTTTACAGAAGAGCAAGCCTATGCATACAGAGGGATGGATAGACAGAAAGACAAATGGATGGGCCTTCCCGAACAGACACAGGAGCAAAATGATACTTCCTCTGATATTTCTTATCTTCTTGTTCCTGGGCAGAGCACCTTCTCTCTTTTTAGTTCTATTTCTAAAAGAGAGTTGCAAAACATAGACTCAAAATTCTTTGCACCTTAAATAGGAACAATCGGGGTCTCATGCTCCAGAACTTAATGCAAAAATACAAAATGCCTCGCAACATCAAAAAGACATCTCCTAGTTGGCGATAAATGCTTTGGGGAACATAAGAACATAAGAGTGGAGGAGTAGCCTAGTGGTTGGGGCAAGGTACTTCGGGCCGGAAGGTCGGGGGTTCAAATCCCACTAGAGGACAGCAACCTTGGGCCGGAAGGACTGGGGTTTCTAGTCCCACAGGTGCTCCTTGTGGTCTTGGGCAAGCCACTTAACCCTCCATAGCCCATGTTCCCTGTAAAATAGTTCTCTGTGTGCTGTGCTTTCCTGTCTAATCAATGTGTTTATACCTCAAAAATCTCCTGTCATGATTTGACAATTTCCAATCTGTAATAAAAAAAAACCGCTGCTGATCGCTGGAAGTAGCGGTATACAAATGTATACTAAATAAATAAATAAATAAAATATGCCATAATGGGTTAGACCAAAGGTCCATCAAGCCCAGTATCCTGTTTCCAACAGGGGCCAATCCAGGTCACAAGCACCTGTCAGGTTCCTAAAATGTACACAAATTCCATGCTACTTGTCCCAGGGGTAAGCAGTGGATTTCCCCAGTCACCTTTAATAATGGTTTATGGACTTTATCTCCAGGAATTCATTGAAACCGATTTTAAATCCAGCTACACTAACAGCTTTTACTGCATCCTCTACTAATGAATTCCAGAGTTTCATTACTCCAAGAGCCTTTATGCTGTCCTCATCCTTCTTGACCTCTCGGCTGCTTTTGATACTGTTGACCACAACCTTCTCTTTAAATACGCTGTCCTCACTTGGTTTTAAGGGCTTTGTGCTATCCTGGTTCTCCTCCTATCTCTCCCATCACTCTTTTAGTGTTAGATCTGGTGGCTCCTCCTCTGCTGCTATCCCACTGTCGGTGTACTCCAAGGATCTGTCTTGGGTCTGCTCCTTTTTTCTCTCTATACCCAGTCCCTTGGTGCGCTCATCTCTTCCCATGACTTTCAGTACCATCTTTATGCTGATGACTCACAGATCTACCTCTCCACGCCTGAAATCTCTTCGGCAATCCAAAACCGGATCTCTGCCTGCCTTTCAGACATTGCTGCTTGGATGTCTCATCGCTGCTTGAAATTGAACATGGCCAAAACTGAGCTTCTTATTTTTCCCCCTTAAGCACCACCTGTTCCTCCTACACTTTGCCCACCCAAACCCATTACAACCAATCCCCACACCCCAACCCACTCAAGCAGCTACTAACACACTCACAAGTTGACCCACGACAGAGCAGTCATCCAAACCACCTATCTGGTACATTTACGATACGTTTGTAGACTTTAATGACTAAGGAATTAACAACAGAATATATTAAATGCATTCTGAACTGTAAATAGTTCCAAACCACTGCTGGTGTTGCACATGTATATAGTTATCCTAGTTACAACTCCAAGTTATTTATCCTGTTATAATGTAAGCATATGACTGTTTGGTCGGTTGCAAAAATTTTTGTTATTTGTAAACCGCACTGATACTGAAAAGCGCGGTAGAGAAGAGCTTGTAAATAAAATAAATAAATAAATAAAACCTCCTCTCCTCTTCCTCCTTTCTCAGTCTCTGTGGATAACTCTCTAATCCTCCCTGATTCCTCCACTCGCAACCTTGGGGTTGTCTTTGACTCCTCTCTCTCCTTCTCCACACACATCCATCTGATAGCTAAGACCTGCCATTTATTTCTCTATAACATCAACAAAATCCGCCCACATTACTAAGATGCTTATCCACTACTTAATCACCTCCCGTCTTGACTACTATAACCTACTCCTTGCTGGTCTCCCTTTGAATCATCTCTGTCCCCTTCAATCTGTTCAACACCCTGCTGTGCTGCTAATCCTCTGCCAGCCTCATCATGCTCATATTACCCTTCAAGTCACTACATTGGCTCCATATCCGTTTCCGCATCCAGTTCAAATTTCTCCTGCTGACATATAAGTGCATTCACTCTGCAGTTCCTCATAAGAACATAAGAGCATAAGATAAGCCATACTGGGTCAGACCAAGGTCCATCAAGCCCAGTATCCTGTTTCCAACAGTGGCCAATCTAGGTCATACGTACCTAGCAGTATCCCCAAAAGACACAGGCTCCACAATGCTTGTATTGGGTCAAGCATCAATATCCTGGGTCCCTTTTTAATAATGGTTTATGGTTTATGGACCTTTCCTCCAGGAACTTGTCCAAACCTTTTTTAAACCCAGCTACACTAACAGCTCTTACTACATCCTCCGGTAACAAATTCCAGAGTTTGATTACACGTTGAGTAAAAAAATATTTTCTCTTATTTGTCTTAAATAGTTTACCCTGTAGCTTCATTGCATGTCCCCTAGTCTTTCTATATTCTGATAGCGTAAACAATTGATCTACGTTTACTCGTTCCACTCCATTCATTAATTTATAGACCTCTATCATATCTCCCCTCAGCCGTCTCTTTTCCAGGTTGAAGAGCCCTAACCTTTGTAGCCTCTCTACATAGGAGAAGCCTTCCATCCCCTTTACCATTTTGTTGGCTCTTCTCTGTACCTTTTCTAATAACGCTATATCCTTTTTAAGATACGTCGACCAGAATTGCACACAATATTCAAGGTGCGGTCGTACCATGGAATGATACAGAGGCATTATAATATCCTTTGTTTTATTTTCCATTCCTTTCCTTATGATACCTAGCATTCTATTTGCTTTCTTGGCCGCCGCTGCACACTGGGCGGAGGGTTTTAACATGTTATCCACGATGACTCCTAAATCTTTTTCGTGGGTGGTGGTTCCCAATGTGGAACCTTGCATCGTGTAACCATAATGTGGGTTGTTCTTTCCTAGGTGCATAATTTTGCACTTGTCCACATTAAATTTCATCTGCCATTTGGATGCCCAGTCTTCCAATTTATCCAGATCCTCCTGCAGTTTTCCACTGTCCTCTTGGGTTTTAACAACTTTAAACAGTTTGTGTCGTCTGCAAATTTGATAACCTCACTCGTTATTCCCTTTTCCAGGTCATTTATGAATATGTCAAAAAGTAGCGGACCCAGTACAGATCCTTGGGGTACTCCACTATTCACCTTTTTCCATTGGGAAAATTGGCCATTTAGCCCTACCCTCTGCTATCTTTTTTTTTTTTTAAATTTATAAAGTTTTATACATACAATGCAAAAAACAAACAAAACACTTCAGTAATTTCAAACATCAGTTAAAAATTAAAAGGAAAAAAAGAAGTAAACAACCACTACAAGGAGGTGCATCAAACTCACTGCCCCCATATCGGTTCCAGGATAAGCGGTTGATAGCAGTAGATCAGCGACTTACTTCATTGGAATCAGATGGTGCTGTTCGTCAGGATGCAATAGCTGCTTTTGTGCAGGACTTTAGTGTTTTACATTTTCATGACGAAATGTTGGAAAATTCTTTAAGATCTAAAAACCTTCGGTTGTTGAATTTTCCGCGTACACACTATCTTTCTCCATTAATATTATTTCAGAAATATCTTAAGGAGAATTTGCTGATTGCTGATTCTAATTTGATTATGGTGTCAAAAATATATTATGTTTTTCCACGGGCTTCAGTTCAGTTATCGGGTGAGGAGGGGGAGGTGGTTCCTTCATATGATCACAGAGCCTCTTCTACTTTAGACATATCTGCCTTTATAGAATCGTCCTTAGATGATATTTCCTCTAGGGCCACTTTGTTGGTTACGTTGTTGTTAGAGATAGATAAAGATAGAATTATGAGAGCTTACTTCAAGAAAAGATCAGAGAAATTTTGTGGTCAGATAGTTCAGTTGTTTCCTGATGTGTCCAGGGCCACGCAGGTGCGACGCAAGGCTTTTTTAGAATTGCGTCCACGGGTGTCGGCCCTTGGTGCTGTGTTTCATCTTAAATTTCCGTGTAAATGTTTGATATTGTTTCAGGGTGAAAGATATGTTTTTTATGAAACTATTCAGTTATTAGATTTCTTAAAAAGTAAGGGAGTATAGATAATTTACTCTAGGAACCGATATGCTTTCTATCTTTTAAACAGTTCCCGATCCACAATAGTACACGGCCTCCTATCCCATGACTTTTTAGTTTTGCCAAGAGTCTCTGATGAGGGACCTTGTCAAAGGCTTTCTGAAAGTCCAGATACACTATATCAACCAACTCACCTTTGTCCACCTGTTTATTCACACCTTCAAAAAAACATATCAGATTAGTAAGACAAGATCTTCCTTGTCTAAAGCCATGTTGGCTGTCTCCCAATAGGCCATGACTATCTACATGCTGAGTAATTTTGTTCTTTATGATGGTTTCTACCATTTTCCCTGGTACTGATGTCAGGCTCACCGGTCTGTAATTTCCCGGATCACCCCTGGAACCCTTTTTAAAAATTGGCGTTACATTGGCATTACCTTTCTTCTCTTATCTCTCCTTACACCCTCCCTCGGGAACTCCACTCTTCTAGCAAACTGCTTCTATCTGTGCCCTTCTCTTCTATTGCTAACTCCAGACTTCGCTCCTTTCACCTTGCTGCTCCTTACGCCTGGAACAAAAACTACCTGAGTCTGTACGCCAGGCACCTTCTCTGACCCTTTTCAAATCCAGGCTGAAAACTCACCTCTTCGCTGCTGCTTTTGGATCTTGACTCACCTGATCTCCTTTTTCTTTACCTTTTCCCCTTGTTTTATCCCTGTCTACACCTTCTGCGTTGTCTGTCTTGACTAGATTGGAAGCTCTGATGAGCAGGGACTGTCTCTTACATGTCTGTGCAGCGCTGCGTACGACTTGTAGCGCTATACAAATGCTCAGTAGTAGTAATAGTAGTTGAGTGAAAAATATTTTCTCCAGTTAGTCTTAAATGTGCTATATTGTAGCTTCCTTGCATGTCACCTAGTCTTTCTACTTTCAAAAGAGTAAACAACCGATTTACATCTACCTGTTCCAATCTATTCATTATTTTATAGACTTCTGTCATATCTCCCCTCAGCCGTCTCTTTTTCAGGTTGAAGATCCCTCACCTTTTAAGTCTCTCCTCATAGGAGTAATCTTCCATCCCCTTTACTATTTGGTGGCTCTTCTTTGTACCTTTTCTAATTCCGCTATATCCTTTGTAAGATACGGCGACCAGAATTGCACACAATATTCAAGGTGAGGTCACACCATGAAACGATACAGAAGCATTAAAATATCCTTTGTTTTATTCTCCATTCCTTTTCTTATGATTCCTAACATTCTATTTGCTTTCTTGGCCGCCGCTGAACACTGGGTGGAGGGTTTCAATATATTATCCACAATGATGCCTAAATCCTTTTCCTGGTGGTGGTTGCTAATGTGGAACCGTGCATCGCGTAACCATAGTTTGGGTTGTTCTTTTCTAATATTCATGGTGTAGTCGCACTATGGAGAGATGCAGAGGCTTTATAATATCCTTGGTTTTATTCTCCATTCCTTTCTTTATGATTCCTAGCATTTTATTTGCTTTCCTGGCCATGGCTGCACACTGGGCAGAGGGTTTCAACGTATTATCCACGATGATACCCAGATTCTTTTCCTGAAACCTTGCATCTTTTAACTGTCGTTGGGTTGTTTTTCCCTAAGTTCATAACTTTGCACTTGTCAACATTAAATTTCATCTGTCATTTGGATGTCCAGTCTCCCAATATTTGCTCTCCTCTCCGAGAGAGCAAATAGTTATTTTCACCAAAAAGGATGTGAGAGAGGAACCTAGGAGACAATTCCCTTTCACTGCCGTGCTGCTGAGTCTTCTCAGTTTTGATGAGGGATGCACCTGAGACACAGGTCATCTTCACTACACCAAAGAACGTTATCCTTCCAGGCAGCTGAAACCTGGGTTTCTCTGAGCCTTGGACTCCTCTGTTCCTGGATCCTTGAGGCTGATCCCTCAACCATGATCCCCTTGGATCTTATTCACATATTTCAGATACATATTTTTTAGCTTTTGGTAAAGCCCAGTCAGTTTAGGGATAAGCAGCACTCAAAGCTGATGTCGTAGCTGGACATCTAGAAGGCCGCCTCCCAGATAGTGCCTGAGCCCCCTACGTCCACGGGCTCCCATGCAAGGCACAAGAAGAGATCCAGCTCTGGATCCAGGGCTATTTATTTTTCTTTCCAAAAGGGATGAAGAAAATATCCCCTGCTCAGCGACTGGACCATCTTCCCAGGACTCTAGAATGTTCTCCTGTATGGACATGGATGGCACATTATGGTAATCCTGGTCCACATGCATAAGGTTCAGAGAGTCTTTTGATGCATGCTGGGTATGAATGTGCGTGTGTATTGTGCAGGACCATGTAGGGCATGCATGTCAGAGAGGAAATGAGATCATACTAAAAGGGGGAGGGGGATGGCACGTGTGGTAAGTGACAGTGTTAGACAGTGTATGGAGAGACACTTTTAAGAAGACAAGTGCACTCTGCCATGGAGAAAACAGTGCTGTCTCTTTAAATGCAGTCTTTTCTATAAGAGAGTGCAGCCGCTGGGAGCTCTGGGGGAAGGAAGTTCATTAGTGCAGCTTTTTTCACCTTTCCCTCTCATGGTGTGCAACATTGTAAAATGTGGATAACACGTGTGTAAGTGTGTGACTGAGTAAACCCTTGTGGGTCAGTTTGTGGGTGGAGCAGAGGGCGTTAGGGGCATGTTTACTAAACTGCGTTAGTGTGATTCGCATTAGGATCCACGGTACAGGCAGAAATCCCAAATAAGGACATGGGCGGTATATCGTTATCGATAACGCGCGTTACCAGGCGCCATAGCCTAACGAGCGTTAGAAAACATCGTGTAGAGCGCCACGCAACATGTGCCCATAAGGCATCTGATAACGTGTCTAGCAAGTCATCTAGAACTGTAGCACAATGGTGAGTACACTGACCAATGGTGCAAGGGAAGTGAGTTTAATCCCCCTTTGGGTCTAATGAGTAAAGCTGGCTGAGACATCACCTTTTTTATTTATTAGGTTTTAATCAGTTTTACACCAACTAAAGATAAAGACAATCAGAAAGGAAAAATATATCATTTCACAAGATCAACGGTATAAGGAAATAAAGTCTGATATAGACCACATTACTGGGATTCGTCAGTGGCATTACAATAACCAAAAATAACCAAATTAAGAAAATAAGGCACAAGGCCCACATAACAGGAGGCAAAAACCTATAACTACACTCCCCTAACAACTCACCCTACCCTTCTGTTTGCGATAAATTTTTCCAAATGGGATACATCATTAAAAATAAATGAAGCACCATCATAATTTACAACACATTTGCAAGGAAATCTAAGGAAAAAAAAAGTAGCACCCAGCTGTAGGACCTGAGGCTTAAGAGCTAAAAAAAAGCCTCCTCCGAAGCTGGGTGCTACGTGCAACATCCGGAAAAATATTTATAATGTGACCACAAAATTTAGTCGCTTTATATTTAAAAAAAGCCTGAAGTATGCGTTGCTTAACATCTAAAGTTTTCAATGTCACAAGAAGAGTAGCCCGAGTACTTATTACATCTGTGGAGACCTCTAGAAAGGCCGTCAGATTTGAAATAGAAGGTTCAATTACGTCTAAACCACCTTCATCTGAGGACACCTTTTTCACCGCAGAGGAAATATAATACATTTGAGAAAACTCAATCGAGTCGCTCAAATACAAAACTTCTCTCAAATACTTATCCAGAAGAATTCTGGGAGCTAAGAGAGAAGTATGTGGAAAATTTAGAAAACGTAAATTATAAAGACGAAAAGAATTTTCCAGTGCCTCCACTTTACTATGTAGGATCAACGAATCCTTGATACCAGCCACATTTGCAGAATGCAACGGGCTAACCTGGGATTCAAGCTTAATACGTGCTGCATCAACATAGGAAACTTTATCATCAAGCTGCTTCAAAGAAGCAACTGTTTCTTTCGAAAAGACACATAAGGAACTTAAAGTGGAAGTCATTTTATCATCAATAGTTTTAAGGGCACCCCAAAGATCTTTTAAGGTTACCTCAGAATCAGAGGGAAGGTTAGGGAGTCCCGAGGAACCACCAACCCCAGCTAACTGAACCGGTTTTGGAAAAAGTACTTCTAAGGTACTAGAACTCACCTTATCAGGGGACTCCACAGAAGCAAAGGAAATCCCGGCAGAAGGCTGAGGAGGGGGAGGAGACCTCCCTCCAGAACTGAGGGAGGCTCCTTCAGGGGAAGACTGCAACCGGGAGTGGCACAAGATGTTTATCCATAGGACCGATGGACAGCTTATCCGTCGCGGCATCTGCTGTTTTACCCCCAGCCTTTGCCTTTCGTTTCCCCATATTATAAAGGTAACCAAAACAAAAGGAAACTATACGTTAAGCTCTAAACGCCGAGATGCTGCCAGAGGGCACATTATAAAGTGCACTGCCCGCCAAGGCACCCTAGAATGCCCCCTATGGGCCACCCTACAGGACGCATCAAAGGGTGCCTCACAGGGCACGTGAAAGGGTGCCTGATGAGGTACCGTAAGAAGACATCACTGTGAGGGTGATGTAGCTGGCAGCACCATGTCAAATAACAAAAAGAATATGCCTCACACAGCCCCACCAAATAACCCCACTGTGGGTTCAAAACCATGACATCTGGCTCCACAGGCAGTGAAGTAACTAGTGGGCTATATTGCTAGTGTGACTAACAAATCCCTAAGAATGATGCGGTCAACCTATGGAGTATAACTGTCAAATGGTCAAAAGTTCCACTCCAGATCAACCACAGTTTCTCTACGTACAAACACAGAATGCTTGCCAATCAAACAAACCAAGGTCTCAGCAAACAAGGGCATATGGCAAACATGATCAAGACCAAGGTCGAGATCATTACCAAAAACAAAAAGCCCAATAACATCACCGACCTTGTCAAACACTGAAAGCAACAGGCAAAATCCAAGGAAACACTCAATTAACTATGAATACGTGGAGACAGATTACCCAGATGCCTGTTCCCCCAGCACTAACAAATCCCGGGCTGGCAGCTGAAGGACGTCAGGTCACCACATAAATTGTCTGCTGTGGTGGCCAGGATTTGGGTTAACCCACTCATACCCATGGTGCACTGCACATGCAGATCTGCAGTCCATAGATGAACACAAGATGGGGTATGCACCCCCACAGCACCTTGGCCTGGTAGGGGGAACTGACTGTGTGTCTCACTGGCACAGAGTACCTACAGACAGTAACCCAACAGGGTGCCCTATATGGTGCATGAAAAGGTGCCTAGCAAGGCATCCAGAGCTACAGCACAATGGTTAATACACTGACTAATGGTGCAGGGGTTGTGAATTCAATCCCCCTGTGGGTCTAATGAGTAAAGCTGGTGGAGACATCATCTTTTACTGAATTCAGTGCTGTCAGAGGCTTTTGGTTTGTTAATGTTAATTAGTGCTGCAAGCAAACACACCCTCACGGGGCCATAACCCAAGGTGCCGCATAAGGCATTGCAGAGGGCACATTATAAAGTGCACTGTCTGCCAAGGCACCCCATAATGTCCCCTATGGGGGACCCCATAGGGTGCTTGGTAGGGTGACTCATAGGGCACGTTATAGGGTGCCTGAGGAGGCACCGTAAGGAGACAGCACTGTCGCCAACACACATCCGAGCCATGTTGCAAGGCCACCTACCTGGTGCTGCCCGTGGACCCCAACCACCCTGCCTCCCACACCACCGTTGTCTCCCCAAACCCTGGCCCCCATTCCGCCACCTGTCCAAAACAGACTGTAAGATGCGATGAGGAGGGTGGCAGCACGACACGTCCCCACAGCGCCCACCCCCACTGTATGCACATCAGTCACATCCCCATCACCCCACAGACCCAGGTTGAAGCATGAAAAGTCAACAGAGACCATGCAACGTCCCCATTGACGTGTCAATGTTCCACAACAATGCAAAGGTGATCCCCCCAGCTGCAACCAACGAAACACCCAGACACTTCATGGCAGTGATGGTGTGTCAGTTCTCCCAGTGACAGTCAGCATAGCAGGCCAACAATAAGGTCCAAAAAAGGCCTGTGTCCAACTCACAGAGGTCCATCTCCCAGTGGTAACAAAACCCAGGGACAGTTTCACAGAGGTGCTTGTCAGCATACATTTCATGCAGCTGTGGACTCTGGTGACTTCAGTCCCCAAAAGTAATAGGACAGTTTACAAGATGAGATTAACTCTGACCCCCTGGTGATTTCATTCTCCAAGGCCTGAAGCCCCTCCTTGCTAAATCAAGAATAGCAGACTTTAAAGGGAGGGGCTAGCAGACCTCAAGGGGAAGTGCTGGAAAGGATTCAGTTCACTATAAAAGACAGAAACACTTCCTGTCTCTCTCTCTCTCCCACCATCCCTTGGACATGAAGGACAGGAGGCTCTGATAATCAATTCCCTTCACCCCTCCCCCACTCTCTCTCTCTCTCCCTTGCCATGAGGCTCTGAGCCACATGTTCGGGCCTATCTCTCTATCTTACACTTCACACTTCACACATGCACATGCACATCCAGATTCATTGATGCACACTGAAACAGCTCTGTAACAATCACTATATACCTCTGTTCAATACCTATGTATTAAGCCTATTTCTACATAAAAACCTTTCTCCAAGCCACACCTGTTTGCTTGTTTTGTTGCAAACCCTACTGCCTCTGTGAAGTGAAATGAACCCAGGACCTACAGAAGAATAACTGACCAAATCTTACAGTGCTGTGTCCAAACAAATGTGGCAGATGGGGCTCCAGATGAAGTGTGGTAGATGTGCCATGTTTGTTGGCTGTGTCCTGTGTGGAAAGGGGTAGAAATAAGGTAAGGGAAGGGCACATCCACACCCACCATCAGGTCACAAAGGACACAGTGACATCAGAATATGTGCATCATGAATGCTTAAACACTACAACATGACACGACCACAACACACAGCATAGTGCACATGGACCACAGCAGGAGATGGCCCTGCAGACCAGGACACAATCCCAACATGGTCATGTAAATGCCCATGTCACACAGGCATCCCAGAGGTCCACAGCATGTCCAGCAGTGGTGGTGCACAGAGATACCACAGAAATGCACTTTGTTACTAACAGGCCAAATGCAGCATCTGCACGTGGCTTATGTACCAGAGGAGGGAAGGTGAAACGTACCTGAAAGGTATAACATTGGACTGATGGGGAAAGCCAGAGTCAGGCAAGGGCACAAGGGGCCCCAGTAGAGGCTGCAGACGTCAATGAACTGCGTCCATCACCACGACCGCACGATCAGCTGTTAGTGGAGCATGTCCAAGGAATGCTTTGTTGTGTGGAAACAAAATGGTGACGTATAGTGTCCTGCCAGCAAACATGAGACACGTCAGGGAACAATATATGAACATGCACACAATGTACAGAAGGGCATAAGCAGAAGGGCATAGAGAGACGGGTGAACATCACTGGACAGGTGGCCAGACACATCCCTGAGACAGACAAAGGCAGAGGGGAGGAGAAGGTACCGTCAGGTAGACACGTCCCAAAGACACAGAGGCACACACCGTGAGACAAGGTAAGCATGCCACAAGCTGCAGTTGGCTGGACTGCCGACAATCAGGGACAAGTGGAGACATGGGTGCACCAAGGTTGTCTAATGCCACAATGGCATTGAGGTCTTTACGTGCCCCCAAACATTGCAATGCCCTGTGTCTGGAGACACACACAGCCTGGTAACATGTACACAAGTACAGTATGTAGATCCCCAATATGTGCACAGGCAATGGTCACATGTGTGTCAAACGGAGCATATGGTGGAATGAGTGTTAGGCCAAAGACATGTGCAACACCAGAGGAGCAGTGGAGAGGGAAATACATATATGTGTCATGTGGTGCTGCCACCACAGCACACCTACCTGTATGTCCACCCACCCCAGTCACCTTCATGTTGCTGTGACATACACACAGTCCCTACATGCACCACAGCATTGGGCAGCCTATCCCTGGGAGGCAAGAACACAGCAGCCTATCCTGGGGATCCTGAGACACAAGAGACATATAGAGACATGTCATGACAGTGCCGTGAAACACACAGACCAGCTCACACATGGTGATCCATAAGCACATCCCCACACATGCACAACTTACAGGAGAAGAGCTCCTCGATCAGATGTTGCCTGGCCGCCATCCCCTCACGTGTGTCACCACGGCCATGTGCAGGAGGGCACACAGGATCCTCCCCGAGATCCTCACTAATATCGACTGGGACATTGTGCCTGAGAGCAATGTTGTGGAGGATGCAACTGGCCAGAATGATCTTTGCCACAGATAAGGGCCCATACTGTAAGGCACCACCGGTCCTATCCAGACACCTGAAGCGACTCTTTAGAACGCCAAAGGTGCGCTCAATGACTGAGTGGCTGGAGGCATGGGCCTCATTGTACCGCATCTCTGCACCTGGCCGAGGGAGATACACAGGGGTCAGCAACCAGGCACAACACCCATATCCTGCATCACCTGCAAACAGAAATGGCATAAAGTCACACGTGAGATGATGGACCCATGGAATCACTGATGTAGCAATGTCCAACTGGACAGCAGAGAAGCATGGACACACACATATGATGTCACATCATTGCACATGATGGCAGTGCACCAGAGTCTGATGCTGGGAGTCCCAGAGCCCAAGGGAAGGCCAATGGGGGCAATGCACACCTATGGTACCATGCCCAAAGACACATCGCAAACCTGTGCCCAGACAGCAGCAGTGGCTGCTGTGAGGGCAGCTGTCTGCCAGTGGCACAGCATACTCGGAGGGGCAGAGATGCGCAGTTGTGCAAGTATGTGACCGTCATGATGCAGTGCACACAGAGCATAAACTAACGGAACACATCCCCGGGGGGGCCAGGTGGGAGTGGCAGTGGAAACAGGATAAAGTGAACAGACATGCAGCATACATGTGTGATAACAGGTGCGTCTACAGCTCAAGACACGTGTCATCCCCTACATGGTGAAAGAGAGGAGGCCCCATACACACTGTACACCATGTGGATGGCTCTGTGCCCCCAATCCTCCCCCTCCCCCCCGGATGGCACATGCACAAACCTGTGACACATGGGGTGGGAGAGGGACACACCCCACAGGCAGATATATGTACAACTGCCCATGCAGTATGGCCTAGGCCAGGTGCAGAAGCCATGGCCAAGCAAGAGGTGTCACACGCATCCATGGAGGGGACACACCATACGCAGCCAGAGTGCCCCTGGACACGGGAGCATGGTAAGTGAACAGCAGAGGCAGGGAACAGCCCATACCACATGTGTCCCGGGACACCCTGATGAGCACTAACACACACATGGTAGGCAGAGAGACGTGTGGCAGCGCACAGAGGTATGTGACCACATCCCAGGTGACAGGGTGTGATGTAGTGTGAGGCCCACAATAGGTTGCACCAGGAAATACCACCACAATGTCAGGCATGCAGAGGACACAGGTGACAATGGTGCCCCGCTAACCATATATGGTAGGCGCACGTTAGATATGGTGAATACCCACCCAGCAGGACGTAGTCCTCATATTGTCCAGCCTCAAAATGGCCGAACAGTGCCGAGTGCTGCAGGATATAGGAGTCATGGGCTGACCCTGGGAACCATGGAACCACATTCAGAATACGCATACTTGCATCACAAACAACCTGCACATTCAGGGAATGGAAGTGTTTGCGGTTGTGGTACACAACCTCCCTGTCACGGGGCGGGACCAGGGCAACATGTGTGCAATCTATAGCTCCCATCACGTGTGGTATCCCTGCAATCCGCTGGAATGCCTGTCCCAGGGCCACCCAATGTTGCCTACCATTGGGAATGGCAATGTAATTCCCAACCTGGCTGACCATGGCCCGCAGTACCTGGTGGAGACAGCGAGAGAACGTTGGCCTACTCATCCCACCCACTGCGGCCACTGAGGATTGGAAACAGCCAGAGGCAAAGAAATGTAGGGCAGCCAGGAGCTTGGCCAATCCCGGTATAGCACGTGACCGGGCAGTCTGGGGCTCGAGGTCAGGTCTGAGATCCTCGTAGAGCTCCCTAATAGCCCCTGTGTCCAGCCGGTAGAGGGAGATTACCTGGTCCTCTCTCATGTCCTGGAGCATGGGCCTGGGCCTGTAGAGGCGTGGCAGGCGGGGCCGTGCCTCAGCACGCCTACGGCGCCGTTGTTCCCCCACACCCGCCTGTGGGCCCCCTACAGCTGCAGGCCTGAGTTGCAGCAGGATAGCACCCATGCCCAGTGCCGCAGCCCCAGGTACATCATCTCCCTCCTCCGGAAAGCGCAGCCCAGCCAGCTCGAGCAATGCAACCACCGCACTACCTGCATTCACAGTCTGAGCCATGATAGACACAGGATGGAGGACAGATGGATGGGATATAGGGTGTGGGGCGGGGACGGAAATCACAGTAACGATACACACCTGGTGAGCCAGGAAGGTCCATCAGAAACCAGACGAGCCAACACCCTGTACACATCGACGCAGCGTGCGGGGGAGCGCGTGTTCCCACAATGCATCCGACGAAAGGCAGCAACGTGTGTCCCTGTGACGCAGCAGGGTTTGAAGATACTGCATCACAGGAATACACGTAGCGCACAACGTACGTCTGACGTAATATGTGCGACACAAATTGCATGCTTCCCCAACGCGTGTGGTAACGCGCCGACAAACAAAATAACATTGCGATCCTGTAGAGTATTCGAGTAAGCAGCAGAAACCTCGATGGCGGTAGGAGGGTGCGTGTATGGTGCGGTACACAGCACTAGTGCTAATACAGAGGAATACTAGAACGTTGTCATCCATCCACAGGTAATGCACGTAGGCTACGTCACCACGGCACGTACCTGCGTGCGCAAGAGGAATGCGCGTCACATGGTGCGTACTGTAATGCAGCGAGGACTGATGAAAGCCCAGAGGAGAAAAAAGAAGCTGTTTTTCAGAGAAAAAAAGATGTGCACAAGTTGCAATATTCACAGGAACCAGCTAGAGGGAGCAGGAGGGCATTCAGAGAGACTGAAGGGCCACGCCCAGCTGGTCACGAGGAACTGACAACCAGCTCCCAATCCTCAAAGGCAGGAGTGCTTTAAAAGGGGAGAGTGAAAGACTGGAGAGGAGAGAGGTTGAAGTGGAAACCTGATTTCTCCGGAGCTAGAGGATGACCAGGAGTGAGAGGTGACTCACCAGGAGCTGAGGAAGGACCTAAGGAGGGACCAGCTCAAGATAGAGAGAGAGCTGTTTGCCCGAAGAGGCAAAATCACTGTACTAATTGCAAGCAGAAGCCAAAGGAGAATCAGCTGGAGAAGCTAAGCCATGCTGAGCAGAAAAGCCAGGAGCTGGGCTTATGCAGAAGCAGGCGCTTACCAGGAGAATGGGTTCAAAGGCTGCAAGGTAAACCAAACTTTCAAAGAAAAAGATTTCATCAAGCTGCTGACTGTGAGAGGCAAGCAATTGAAGAAAGCCATTTACCTGCTTGTTCCTGCAATACAAGGTATGATAAATATATGCCTATGAAGAAAGCTATAAATGTTAAAGACTCTGGTAAAGCTGCTATAAAACCTCTAAGAAGAGAGAACACATTTAATCCTAATACAGCACGTGGCCGACGCCCTAGCCTAGGCCAAGGAAATTGGCAAGTACTGCAAGAGATATACAAAACCCCTGGAGGTGTTTCCCAAGAAACTAGGGATACAGAGTCAGACATATCTGATTATGAGCCAATGCAAGTGGAACTGGCAGGAGAATTATCAGACCAGGAAATGGATTGTACTCTCTGCATATCTGGTAGCATAGAGTCTTTGCCAGACTTGTGAATTGCTTGAATTGCTAACCGAGCATTCTTTAATTGACTGGGCACTGTTATTCCTGTGAAATTCAACAGTTTTGCTTTAAACCCTGAGTTTTCTTTCTTACCTGAATTAAGGACATTTACTTTGATTTGTAACCCAACAATTGGAACCACTGTGTAAAGGGAATAAAAGCCTTCTTTTTCCCACCACTCTGCTTTAATGGTTTCTTTAAGGATTGGAGCTAAAAACTACAAGGACCAAGTGCCTTTTGGTCCTTAAAAGACTCTCCTATCTTAATATTAAAATTTTTATGTCCCACCTGCCCTGGCGTCCACTGGCCACCAGGGAGGCGTGCTGACAGTACACAATGCGCGTAGAGCCACACCCAAGGTATACCTATAAGTAAAGCGAGCACAAAATGGCACACACCTCAGCACACATAACCGAACAGGTATGGAGTGCAGGAACAGAGGAATACAGGAGGCTGGAGTGGAGCAAACACCACACATACCAGTGCCAAACCCTGATGGTGACGGAGATGAAGAGAGGCCAGGGCCATCTGGGGCACAGCAACACCCCAGTGAGGAGGCCATCGGTGCACAAGGGCAGAGGCGGCGCAGGACCCCAGTGCCAGAAGAGGTCAGGAGGAGGGCGGTTCGTTTCAGCCAGAAGGAGAACGATCTCCTCCTGGCCAGCATCCTCGAACACTATGACCTGCTGTTTGGACGCCTCAGCTCAACCACAACAATTGCCACATGCACCAGGGCATGGGCTGAGGTGCAGGCAGTGGTGGCAACTGCAGCTGGACCCCATTGGGACATGGAGAGTTTACAGAAATGCTATTGCAATATAAAGCACAACATCCGCAATGAGCTCGCCAGGGAGCGCCGTGGGGCACAGGGCACTGGAGGGGGCCCAGCACAGGTGGCCACCTTAACCAATCTAGAGTGGCACCTGGTGGACTGACTGGGGCCAATGTATATCCATGGCCTGCCCCCTGCGTTGGACACAGCGCACCCACGTGCCGGTATGTGTGAGTGAGCTGCACCAGTGGGAGACACCACATGCACATGTGTTGGGGCGGACCAAGGGCGGGGTGGGGGCAGCATGACGTGGCTTATCGGGAACCGGGGGCCAACACAGGCATAGAGGCAGCTGCTGGTTCATGACCCATGGGGGGGTGACGTGTCTACGGTGGGCAGGGGGCGGTACAGCGCAGTGGATGGGTGCAGGGTCAAGGGGGACAGGCCCACAGTAGCAGCAGAGGCTGTCAATGTGTTGCACGGGATACGGTGCAGGGCTGGTGGGGGCAGCAGGGCCACACGGGTAGTGACGTGGGCAATGGGGAGGCACACTGCACCTGTGCCTACCATGGTCAGTGGTTGCAGGGATGAAGGCAGTGATGGGGTTGCATGGGTTGTGTGGCAGCATGCAAGGGGGGGAGGGGGCCCTGGTAGTGCAGGGCACAGGGCCCACTGGCATGGATAGAACACTAATGTTGAGGGGGGGCACAGGGGCCCTGGCCCAGACCCATGCGGCTCACCCACACACATGTGCCTGTAGGGGGTGGGATGGGGGTAGACAGGCAGTCATGCCTCATCTGACCTATGTAACATTGTGCCCTACAGGTGACATTTGCTCCATTGATGTGCCAGAGGAGGCCCCAGAGGACACAGACCCTGGCCCGTGCATCCAGATGGACCCTGTGCCAGAGGTGGCCCAGGTGGGAGCGGGGGGTCCATCCCCACCCCCAGGGGAGGACAGCAGGCAGGGCACACAGCCTGCATGGGACAGCGCACCACCCACCAATGCAGCCACGGGGGAGGTGGCTGTGGATGAAGAACAAAGGACCAGGCAAGATGCGCTGGCTGCAGTGTCAGAGGTGATTGGGGAGATGCAGGCGCACTCAGCGGCGCACTCAGTGGCGCACTCAGCGGCACACTCAGCGGCGGCACAGAGGGATGCAGAGGGTGAGTGTCCAACTGTGTTAGGATGGCGATGCCTCTGTACAGATGGTGGATGTTTCCCTGTCTCACAGTGCACAACCTGATTTCCCCACAGGTATACGGCATGTACTGTGGGCGGTGGTTAGGGAACAGCGCCGCCAATGCCATGTGGCATGCCGCCTGCAGCGCACCATGTCGGGGGTCCTGGCGGGGGTGCAGGACCTGGCCTCATCGGCCCAGCACATGGCTGCCAGCTTGGAGTTGCTGGCGGCAGGCAGGGGGCCACTCACTGGACAGCAGTGGCCACCACCACCACCACCACCAGCGGCAGCAGCAGCGGCGGCAGGTGTGCCACCAGCAACATGGGGTAGGAGGGGCTGTGCAAGGTGTGGCAGGGGGAGGGGGAAATAGATTGCTGCACAAGCGGCTGTAGCTGATGCCATGTGTCCTGTGTTTCTTTTGTGGGGCCACTATACTCATAGCCCCCCCCATGTCCACCCCATGTCACGACCCCGTGTCACTGAAGCAAACGGCCTGTGTCCCCCCCTTCCCCAGCTGTGTCCACCATGGGTAGACATCAGACCATGTACCTTGTCACGCTGGCACCCCTTGCCCCTGGCTAAGGGTGGCGTGGGTCACCATAGGGCCGCTCCGCGGTCTGTGTATCACCAGCCTCTCTCACCTATCGGTAGTCATTGCTTGGCGGTATGTGTGCATCTCACAGGGGACATGTAGCCAGGCTGCCAAGGGGTGAGGCACATGACAGATATGTATGTTACACTATGGTGCGGTATCACAACCTACAGGATAGGTGTCCAGGTTTCAGGGACACGGAGCATTCCCCGGAAACACACAAAACCCAGCAATGTGTGCTTCTGGGGTCACCGTAGTGCGGGATACACTGGTCTGTAGCAGGGGGGAAAGCTTGTTCCCCTCTAGCCCTGCTGCCTGTGGCTGGTGACCACAGGTACTGTCATTGCGCACGATTGCATAGGCCCACACCAGCAACAGGTACCTGTAACCTATGAATACGATGCGGGGTAGGTTAAAGCTCTGTTAGGGAGGCCACGTTCAGACCCCAGTGCCCTCGCCCCTGCAGCAGGGGCTTAGCAGCCTCATCTCCGTCTCTAGCTGTGAATCCGTAGCAATGATGACTGTCCCCCCAACGTCAGGGGGTGATCAGGGCCACCCAGCCTGGGCACTGTGGATACCCCTCCCTGGTGCACCCCTTCACAGGACAGGCATGTCTCATCCATGTTCTGCAGGCTCTGGAGCTTCGCACTGAGCACAGTCCATGATAGTGCCCCCCACTATTAGGCGTTCCGCACCCTCCCCAAGCTGTATAGGCCCCGGTTCTTTGTCCGTCGCACTGTCCCCAGCTACCAGCATCCCAGGTGAGCGTGGTATCCCTCCTGTGTGTGGCTGCCAACCCTCCTGTGGACATGCTATGTCCCACTTAGCTGTCCCCGCTCCTGGGGGGCTCTGTGGCCTTTCCCTGCTCTGCAGTGGTCCGACCACCCAGCCTGTGGCTGTGCTGCGGCCTGTGGCAGTCTTGCACCCTGCTCCCCCTTCCCCTCTGCTGCTGCCGCTGCCCTCAGCCCAGTTCCTGCCCTGGCTCCCCCTATCATATTCTGGCACTGGCTGCTGCTTCCAGGGCTCTGGCTCTGGCCGCCCCCCCTCCAGGTGGTGACAATCGGCCTGCCCTCCGGCACCTGCATACGTGCAGCATGCCCTGCCTATGGGGCTCCATGCTCTGTGCACCTCCCCCATCCATCCAACACGGGGACCCTGCGGTGTTGGCCCGGTGGAGGCCCTTGCCTTCCCGGGGGTGTATGTGTCATCCCCACCCTGCTGCATGTACGAGGGGACCCTGTACAAGGGTGACCCCCCATCTCCTGGCCCCCCCATACCACTGATGGGCCCCCTTGCCACAATGTCTGCTGACCCATGCATGCTGTCTGACCTGTCCCCACACCCAACCCTGCTAGCACACTGGTAGGGCACTGCTGGTACTATGTATACCCCCATCCCTGGGTTATTGCGCTGTGTGTCATGGGGGTGCCCCCACCCCATAGGTCAATCCCCTGGGACGCTCTGACACCCCTGATGTACATGGGCAAGGATAGGTGCACTGTGTGTTCCGCATGGGTATCCACATGGCACGCTGCCACCACACTGAGCCGAAACAAACTGTTAACTGCACATGTCACAGCCTTCGGTTCACCAGGTGGCCCGATCCCCTCCCCCATCGCATCCCCACTACCAGCCGCCCACTATGGGCCCCCGGCGACCCCTTGGTGTGCCCCCCTCCACAGGTTGCCACCCCTTTCCGCCACCCACACTACCCTGTACACCTGTGGCTACCCCATCCTCCCACCCCTCCATGCCCCCCGTAAAGCCCCCCCAGTACCATGGTAAGCCCCATAGGGTATACCCACCAACCCACCTGTCAACAGTCACACCATCCATGCTCCACTCTACTGCATCCATGCCCCCGGCACTCTGAGGTGCCCCCATTAACTCCCTCCACCCACTCTCCCCCCTTCCCTCCTCCTGATGGGCCAAACCCACCACCCCCCACCCCCCACCCCTCCCATTCCAAGATGGGTACCACTCCAAACCCCCGTTTCCCCCCCCCCCCTCATTGCATATCCCCATACCTCGCCAAACATAGCTGGCCACCCCCCTCCCACCAGTTTGCATACCCCCCCAGGTCTCCTCATGTTGCACCATCTTGGCTCGACCACGTGCACCCACAGTACTGATTACACACAGAAACACCAACCTTTCCAATAGTTTCCCTCATGCTCTGTACGTCCGCACACGTCCATTTTCCTAACATGGCCGGTCTAGCCGCTGACACACAATAGCTACAGACAGAGCAACTCCACAGGTCCCATCCCCCTCCCCCTTCAGCAATTCCACATGGGCTGGGCCCACTTCCATCTGTATCCCCTTGGTCCCTCTATAAAACCGTCTAGCTCCCTCCACAATTTTTGCACCTTATGGCATCCCCACACTATCTGCAAAAGGTCACCCCTCTCCCCATACCCCCTCCAACAGGTATCCGCTTGCTCCAGATAGATACGGTGCAGCCTAGCTGGGGTCCAGATCATCCTGAGCCGGTATTTAGGGGGTCTCTCTACCCAAGCCGTTCCCCATGCAAGCCTCCGTTCCCCTACAGAGATGGGCTGCCACCACTCCACCTCCCAGGTACCCCCCAATTCCCCCTCCCACTGTTCCTGCCATCGGGCCTTACCCTCTGCCCTTGCATTCAGTAAGTGCTACGGTTTGGCCACCAGACCCCTCATTGAATCTTGCTGGTCCATCAGTTCCACATACCAAGTTAGTCAGCCCTGTAGATCCCTCTGTACCCTCTGCCTTTGCAGATAGTACCAGAGCTGCATATACACATATAGGTCGGTATCCCTCATCCCAAACTCTTTTTGGAGCTCTGCATAAGGCCGTGACCCCACTATCGCATCCACCACCTGCCCCACCCTCTCCAACCCCTTCTCGGCCCAACGTTGTGAACTCCCCCCCCCCCCACCTCCCCGGGGCGAGGGCAACCATGTTCTGTACGTATGTGGCCCAGGGCAGGCTCTTCCCCTGCAGTAATTAACCCTTCCATTTCCCCCATATCTGCAAAGTTAACCTCCGGTACGGGTTCATGGTCCCCTACCCGACCCTTCCCCTCCCCACCCCATACCACTGCCTCTAAACACACTCCCTCTGCCTACTCCATTGCGGGGTTTCCCCCCTCTCTCTCCACACAAACAATGCCCTAGGCTGTGCAGCGTCGTAGTAGTTGTCCAAATTGGGAACTCCCAGCCCCCCTCCTCCTGCGGTCAAAACATGGCAAGCCTATCTACCCTCGCCCTCTTGCCCTCCCAAATACACCTCATTATCGGACCGTGCATCCCCTTAAGGCACTTACTCAGCACGTTTGACGGTAGGGCCATAACGACAAACAAACTCCGTGGTAGCACAGTCATCCTTATTTTAGCTATTCTCCCCATCCACGTCAGGTGGAGCCCCCTCCATCTTTCTACGTCCTTCGTTATCGCCACCATCAGGGGTTTATAATTCCACTCCTGTACACAGTCTAGAGCTGCTCCCAACTGTATCACCACATACCGAAAACCTCCACGCACCCATTTAAATGGGAATGTGCCCCTCAACCTCTCCTCCAACCCCCTATCCATATTATAACTCAATATTTCCGTCCTATCTACGTTCAACTGATAGCCCGACACTTCACCATACTGCCCTACTGTCTTTAGCAGATTTGGCAGGCTAACCAAAGGGTGCCCGAAAGTATTAATAACATCATCCGCAAAAAGTGCAACCTTACTGAGCTGCCCCTGCACCTCAATTCCACCAATATCTACCTGACCTCTGACGTATGCTGCCAATGGTCCAGTAACCAAGGGATATAATAGTGGTGACAAAGGGCACCCCTGCCTTGTTCCTCTGCCCAGCCCAATGCTCTCAGGGTATCCCCCGTTCACCCGTACCCGCGCCCGTGGACAGGCATACAGCGCTCTCACCCTCCTTAGGAATGACTCTCCCACCCCTACCTTGTCTAACACCTGCAACATAAATCCCCACTCTGCCCTGTCATAATACCTTTCATTGTCAACTGACAGATATACTGCCTCCCTCCCTGTTGTTTGCAAAGACCAGATAACATCTAACAGCTTCCGAATGTTATCGCTCCCATGCCTCCCTGTAATGAGCCAGTCTGATCCTTATGCACAGGTTTCTGCAGTACGTTCTGCAACCTACCCGCCATAATCTTAGCCAACACCTTAGCATCCACATTAATAAGCCAGATGGGCCGGTACGCTCCACAGACAGTATGATCCATCCCCTCCATAGGAAGAATCGTCACACCCACACCCGCCTCCTCCATCGACCGGGGTGGTTCCGCACCCTGCAGCACCCCATTGCGGACTTCCATTGACAAGACCCCTATCTCACCCTGCATGACCTTATAGGATTTTGCCATGTAGCCATCCAGGCCCGGAGCCTTCACGTCCTTAAAGGTCGTCACCGCTCCCTTTACCTCCTCATAGGTCACCGGCTTCCCCAATTCTTCCGCTGCACCCTCCGTGAGCTTACTCAGACTACACCTAGCCACAAACCCCTCCCCCGTCCCCTTCCCCTCGCACCTCACCACTGTGGAGTTTAGTATGATACGCTACATAGGCCTTCCTAATGTCCTCTGCCGTAAACACCATTGTCCCCTCTGGGCTACGCACCCCTCCTATCGTGGATCGCTGCCGTCGCACGTTCAGCCTGCAGGCCATTCTCCCCCCTGCTTGGTTCCCCCCTTCATTCCACCCCTGCTGCAATTTAGTCAGGGAAAATGCTGTCTCTGCCGCCCTTAACTGGTCCAATTCCACTCTCACCTTTCGTAGTGCACACAGACACACGTCACTCGCACAACACTGACACATAGCAATGAGGGACATCTGGCCATTGTAGGTATGTGGAACATCTTCACAACTTTATTTACATATATTAACTATATACATAGTTGTAGGGCCCTGTCTGGTAGGGGCCCTGCCTCCCTGTCCCTGTTGGGCGTGGCAGGCCGTGGCACGGGCCGGCACAGGGTAGGTATGTCATGCGTACCCTTGCACTACACACCCTGGGGACCCCCATCACGTGGTGGCTGGTCGGGTGCGCCCCCTGCACAGTGCTCCTCCAGCCTGCGCAGCCGGTCAGCCACCATGGTCAGGGTTGCCAGGACCTGCCCCATGATGACAGCGTGCTGCCTCTGGGTGTGCGCCTGGGCACGCACAGCCGCAGCCCGCACATGCAGCCGCACAGACACACATCTCCCCGTGTCTGTGTGGCTGCATGCACGGTGCGCCTGTCAGCGGCTATGTGTGGCAGACACACGTCCAGGAGGTGTGCTTCACTGGCATCATGGGGCAGGTCGCTGGTGCCCCATTGCCCTGTGGCGGCCCGTGCCACTGGGCGCTGGTCACAGCCCCTGCCCCCGCCCCCACCCCATCCCCTGCCACCCCGCCCTGCCACCCCTCCCCTGCCTCCCCAGCCCCGCTAACCCCTCTACTGCCCCATCCCCCACCTGCCCCACCCCGCCTCGCCCACCTGATCCCCCTCTGACACATGGAGCCCCACCACAATACCCCCCTCCCCCCCTCCGCCCCTCCCCCCTCCTCCCCCCACCCCTCCACCCCCTCCCCCGCCTCATCCACACCCGCCCCTCCCTCTTCCTCCCTGTCCCCCTCCTCCCCCTTGCTGTGTCCAGCGGCGCTCTCCTCCTGGCCACCTCTGCCATTGTCATCTTCCATAGGCTCAGGGGCGTTGACCTCCTCCGGCCCCACTGCGCCAGCCGCCACCTCCGGCCCTGCCGCCGCCACATCAGCACGTGCGTCCGCTGTGGGAGAGGGGAACACGAATCATCTCCATGGTCACATATCAGCCACAACAGTCACATGCATCCTGTGAATCTGCCAACTATTGCCCCACAGGGCCATGTCACATCACTCACCGTCCCGTTGCGCCATCTGGTCGCGCTGTACCTGTGCAATGAAGCGCGGGTACCTTGCTCTTAGTGCATGGGCTTTTTTCCGCAGGTCCTCCACCTGTTGGGTAGACAACATGCATGGCCATTAGCGCACACACACCCTTTAGAGGCCTCGGACGCACCACATATATATCTCTGTGTGCAACAGGTGCCTGCCCCTATTGTGTGGGACGCTCATGCCCCATGCTTTTTCCAGGGCGACTCCCATGTGTGCACTGTGAACGCGCATGTCTGGCGTGGACCCTATCAGCCCTGTGTGCGGGCCCCTCCAATTCAGACAAAGCGCACATGTGTGGGCCATCTCTACACATCTGTCAGTGCCGAACAGCTACTGCCGGGATGGGAGGTGGGCCTCTGCAGTGCTTCCTGCTGCATCCTGTGGATATGGTTGAGCCTTGTACTCCTACACAGGGGCAGATACCATAGCACCAGGATGGGGGATGGACCCCTGAGGTGAGGCCTGCTGCATCCTGGGGATATAGTTGAGCCTTGTGATCACAAACAGGGGCAGTCACCATAGCACCAGGATAGGGGATAGAACCCTGAAGTGAGGCCTGCTGCATCCTGGGGATATAGTTGAGCCTTGTGAACACAAACAGGGGCAGTCACCATAGCACCAGAATGGGGGGTAGAACCCTGAGATGAGTCCTGCTGCATCCTGGGGATATAGTTGTGCCTTGTGATCACAAACAGGGGCAGATACCATAGCACCAGGATGGGGGATGGACCCCTGAGGTGAGGCCTGCTGCATCCTGGGGATATAGTTGAGCCTTGTGATCACAAACAGGGGCAGTCACCATAGCACCAGAATGGGGGATAGAACCCTGAAGTGAGGCCTGCTGCATCCTGGGGATATAGTTGAGCCTTGTGATCACAAACAGGGGCAGTCACTATAGCACCAGGATAGGGGATAGAACCCTGAAGTGAGGCCTCCTGCATCCTGGGGTTATAGTTGTGCCTTGTGATCACAAACAGGGGCAGATACCATAGCACCAGGATGGGGGATGGACCCCTGAGGTGAGGCCTGCTGCATCCTGGGGATATAGTTGACCCTTGTACTCCTACACAGGGGCAGTCACCATAGCACCAGGATAGGGTATAGAGCCCTGAAGTGAGGCCTGCTGCATCCTGGGGATATTGTTGAGCCTTGTGATCACAAACAGGGGCAGTCACCATAGCACCAGGATGGGGGATAGTACCCTGAGGTGAGGCCTGCTGCATCCTGGGGATATAGTTGAGCCTTGTACTCCTACACAGGGGCAGATACCATGGCACCAGGATGGAGGATAGGACCCTGAATTGAGGCCTGCTGCATCCTGGGGATATAGTTGAGCCTTGTGATCACAAACAGGGGCAGTCACCATAGCACCAGGATAGGGGATAGAACCCTGAGATAAGGCCTGCTGCATCTTGGGGATGTAGTTGAGCCTTGTGATCACAAACAGGAGCAGTCACCATAGCACCAGGATGGGGGATAGAACCCTGAGATGAGGCCTGCTGCATCCTGGGGATATAGTTGTGCCTTGTGATCATAAGAACATAAGAACATAAGATATGCCATACTGGGTCAGACCAAGGTCCATCAAGCCCAGTATTCTGTTTCCAACAGTGGCCAATCTAGGTCATATGTACCTAGCAGTTCCCCCAAGGGACACAGGTTCCACAATGCTTGTATTGGTTCAAGCATTGATATCCTGGGTCCCTTCTTAATAATGGCTTATGGACCTTTCCTCCAGGAACTTGTCCAAACCTTTTTTAAACCCAGCTACACTAACAGCCTTTACTACATCCTCCGGTAACAAATTCCAGAGTTTGATTACACGTTGAGTGAAAAAATATTTTCTCTTATTAGTCTTAAATAGTTTACACTGTAGCTTCATTGCATGTCCCCTAGTCTTTCTATATTCTGATAAGGTAAACAATCGATCTACGTTTACCCGTTCCACTCCGCTCATTAATTTATAGACTTCTATCATATCTCCCCTCAGCCATCTCTTTTCCAGGTTAAAGAGCCCTAACCTTTTTAGCCTTTCTTCATAGGAGTATCCTTCCATCCCCTTTACCATTTTGGTGGCTCTTCTCTGAACCTTTTCTAATAACTCTATATCCTTTTTAAGATACGGCGACCAGAATTGCACACAATATTCAAGGTGCGGTCTCACCATGGAACGATATAGAGGCATTATAATATCCTTTGTTTTATTTTCCATTCCTTTCCTTATCATACCTAGCATTCTATTTGCTCTCTTGGCCGCCACTGCACACTGGGCCGAGGGTTTTAACATGGTATCCACAATGACGCCTAAATCTTTTTCCTGGGTGGTGGTTCCTAATGTGGAACCTTGCATCGTGTAACCATAGTTTGGGTTGTTCTTCCCTAGGTGCATAACCTTGCACTTCTCCACATTAAATTTCATCTGCCATTTTGATGCCCAGTCTTCCAATTTATCAAGATCACAAACAGGGGCAGTCACCATAGCACCAGGATGGGGGATAGTACCCTGAGGTGAGGCCTGCTGCATCCTGGGGATATAGTTGACCCTTGTACTCCTACACAGGGGCAGTCACCATAGCACCAGGATAGGGGATAGAACCCTGAAGTGAGGCCTGCTGCATCCTGGGGATATAGTTGAGCCTTGTGATCACAAACAGGGGCAGTCACCATAGCACCAGGATGGGGGATAGAACCCTGAGATGAGGCCTGCTGCATCCTGAGGATATAGTTGTGCCTTGTGATCACAAACAAGGGCAGATACCATAGCACCAGGATGGGGGATAGAACCCTGAGGTGCGGCCTGCTGCATCCTGGGGATATAGTTGGGCCTTGTGATCACAAACAGGGGCAGATACCATAGGACCAGGATGGGGGATGGACCCCTGAGGTGAGCCCTGCTGCATCCTGGGGATATAGTTGAGCCTTGTGATCACAAAGAGGGGCAGTCACCATAGCACCAGGATAGGGGATATAACCCTGAGGTGAGGGCTGCTGCATCCTGGGGATGTAGTTGAGCCTTGTGATCACAAACAGGGGCAGTCACCATAGAACCCTGAGATGAGGCCTGCTGCATCCTGGGGATATAGTTGTGCCTTGTGATCACAAACAGGGGCAGATACCATAGCACCAGGATGGGGGATGGACCCCTGAGGTGAGGCCTGCTGCATCCTGGGGATATAGTTGAGCCTTGTGATCACAAATAGGGGCAGTCACCATAGCACCAGGATAGGGAATAGAACCCTGAAGTGAGGCCTGCTTTATCCTGGGGATATAGTTGAGCCTTGTACTCCTACACAGGGGCAGATACCATGGCACCAGGATGGGGGATAGAACCCTGAAGTGAGGCCTGCTGCATCCTGGAGTTGAGCCTTGTGATCACAAACAGGGGCAGGGACATACCCCTGTGTGTCTCTTGGCCTCTGTGATGGACCTGTGGTGTTGTGTGGATAGGGCACATCACTGAGGCTGCAACAGCACCATATACCATTACATTGTACTGGGTACTCCATCTCTGTGGTGGTCACAGCGACCCCCTGGGGGCAGGGTGGTTCTATTTTATTTTGGGGGGGGGGGGTTGGTGTTATTCCCAGCTGGACACACCAACACATGACATTCCCTGGCAGTGTGTGGCTGATAGGTGGTTTGGTTAATAGGTGTTCTCCTTCACATCCTAGGTTGGGGTGCCTGTCCCCATGCACTTACCTCACGTGGGTAGTCAGAACCTCTATTATACCTCCTGGTGAGGCGCTCCCAGGCCCTCCTCACTCTGGCCAGATTCTGCCTCCGGGATGAGCCAGGGAAGAGGCGATCCTGGCGGAGGCAGAATAACTTGGTAAGCAGATAGAGATCTGCCATGGTGAAGGCAGGCTTCCTGGACATGGCAGCCATCTCCTCCAGAATTGTTTGTGCTGCGTAGGTGCGTGCGTAGGTGCGTGCGTAGGTGTGTGCATGCCCATGTGCGTAGGTGCGTGCGTACCCACATGCGTAGCCGCGCGCGTGGACATTTGTGATTATAACAGCTTGAGGGTGTTTTACAGTTTTGATTGATGCTACCAACTAAACGTGTGATAGGCTGTGGCCTCTACGAGCCTCTATGTTAGACCTGGATTTTAAACCCCCTACCCTTTAGTATTGCTGCTAAGACTCAGAATTTCCTGTTAGAGATGTCTGCTTATTGCAGAGTCTGCATGATTCCATACAAAACAGTCTGCATCAGACATTTCTCATTAGGATACGTTCACATTCCTTTGCCCAGAGATGTCCTCGATGTGGAGATGTATCTATCACTTTTCATGTGCCTATTGATCAGCTGGCTTGGAAGGGGGAAATATAGAGAGAGGCCCAGAGGGAGACTCTGATTGGGTAAGGGGGGGCCATTTGCACCAATGGAGAGCTTGTGTGTATTTGACTGTTAGCAGATGTATATAAGGTATTTTCTCCTGTTCAAGCTTGCTCAGTCACTTTTGAACTCGTTTCTGTCTGGGCCTTGTGCACATTCCATTGGCTTGGATTCTGTAAGTGACTCCTGGTATTAATTGGTAGCATACACTCCGCTGCTACAACGGGAATAGCCTCAGACAGCCCTACCACATATCACCACAGAAGGTACAAACCCCTAACCTCTGTCTGCACAGCCAGTGCATTTGCCAGTGGCCTACATCTCTATAGCTCCTGCTACATGCCTGGCTGGCTACAGAGGGGCTGCAGGTCACCACTCCAACCGTCTGCTGTGGTTGCCAGGGTTGGATTGAACCAGCCACACCCATGATGCACTGCACATGCAGATCAGCAGTCTACAGAGGGCCCCGTGTTGCGGAATGCACCCCCACAGCACCTCTGCCTGGTGGGGGTTCTGAACGTGTGTGTTACTGCCACAGAGTGGCTACCGTCCATCACAGTGGACGGGTCCTGTGTTCACCCTGAGGGTGAGGTGGGGTGCCCAGCACCATTTCCGCTGCACCTGACATTTCTGCGATGGGCTATGCTACAGGTCAATTAACAAAATAATATCTATAGATATTAGCTCTTAAACAAAAATCTCTACTAATAATTCTTATACCTCAACTTACACGAAATACACTTTCTTCCTTAACAGGCAAAATGACCTCAGCACAGCTTGTATCCCTCAATTAGTGAACAGTCACCATAGGGAGCAGCTTACGCTTAACATCACCGGTCAAAATTGCCATCATTCATCCACCTATACCATAATCATATCAAACCCTTAAACACTCCCTAATTACCCCTGGGATAAAAAACTCTAACTAACCTCGAAAACATTCACCAAACAAACATACATACAAAGCGTAAACACAGGATTAAATGGAACACCAGCAACGCTGAAAATGAAGCAAAGTATTCCTGTCGGTAGGTTTGGAGTAATACAGCACAGGCATCTTTATTGCAGTCAGCATGGAACCTGAATGTTGTTTGGACCTCCATGACTGCTTTTGGGAGACTCTGCTCTCGTTAATGCACCTGTTTGTGGTGTGTGTGCTCTGTGCGCTAAAATGTAGGTGTTGGAAGCATGTTTATTCTATCAGCGATACAAGGTTCCATCTTAGCAGTTTCCTACTGGTAAAAGGTATGGGGACAGAGTTTGCAGGGACCACAGCTTGGTTTTGAACCTGTGACCTTCAGCTCCTGAGCACACTGACTGTGCTTACTGCGCCACAAGGACAGATCATTCTTTGGAGGTACCGTGACTATTTGTCCCACTGAGCCTGTCTGTTGCAGTGCACGGCACCCACCTGGACCGGGCTGGGCCATGGTCTGCTGCAGCCAGGTGCCACTGCCCCCTCCACCATCTTTACGGCCTCCACCACCATGCTAACATGTCCTTCTATTGGAAACAGCATGAAACCTGCATGATTTGTAGCCCTCCCGGGCTACATTTGGCAGACTCTGCTCTCGTTAATGCGCCTGTTTGTGGTGTGTGTGCTCTGTGCGATAAAATGTAGGTGTTGGAAGCATGTTTATTCTATCAGCAATACTAGGTTACATCTTAGCAGTTTCTTACTGGTAAGAGGTATGGGGACAGAGTTGGCAGGGACCACAGCTTGGGATTGAACCTGTGACCTTCAGCTCCTGAGCACACTGGCTGTGCTTACTGCGCCACAGGGGCAGATCATTCCCTGGGGGTACCGTGACTGTTTGTCCTACTGAGCCTGTCTGTTGCAGTGCACGGCACCCACCTGGACCGGGCTAGGCCATGGTCTGCTGTGGTCAGATGTCACTGACGTTAATGATCGCTGACGCATCATAACACGCGTTAACATTAGTTAACGGTCGTTAACGTTACATTACGCGCATTATGTACCGTTACCGCAGTTTAGTAAACATGCCCCTTAATCTTTATAGATGGAGGACCTGTATAAAAGAAAAGGGGGCGACTGTTGCTTTAAACAGGGAAATAGAAAAACTGCAAACCAGTGCACTCCAACCATAACTGCCAAGTTGCAGGAGGGAAATCTTTTGGCCAGTCCTGGTTTTTGAATTGACATCCCAAAGCAGTGTGGTACTTGTAGTCCTTGTTTCTCCCCATTACAATCAATGCTGCAGGTCCCATAATGCAACAGGATAAGGCTGTTGGATATCCAGGATTAGCCTAGAATCTCCCTCTTGGAACTGGACAACTTGGAAGCTCTACTCCAACAATATGAAGGGTCATGGTACATAGTGATCATAGTGACAGTGATCAGGGCCTAAACTAGAATGAATAGAAAAACAAGAAGACACAAAAAGATAAGGTTTTCCTGCTTTTTAAAAATTTTCGTTACTTATCTGATCACATTTTGTCCTTTCATCATGCATAACCCTTATTCAGGAGGTGAAATCAGTTATTTTCTAAATCGCAGCACAACATTCTCCACTCAATGCCACCAGATCACCTTCAATGATCCAACTTCCGGTTCCATTCTTTTACAAACCAGTCCGCACAAATCACAGAGCCTCACATGACTCCTTCTAGTAAATCAATAAAGAAAACCACTCAGTCTCAGTATTTAAACCATGGGGTTCAATTGAGTTTACCCTTCCGAAACTTAGCGCTGTGTCAAGTGTTTGCTGGTTGTTTGTATAAAAGGACTTTGGCTGCTGGATAAAAAAGAGATATAATGAAATATTAAAAGGATATAAAGAACTATTAATACTGGAATATTTTTGGGCATTGGATGTTGGAGTAAAATGGGATGATGTTTTTATATATTCCACTTTCTCTTTAAAAAGGACCATTGGGAGGACTTCCGGTTTAGCCACAGAGGGAGGAAGACAGGGGTAAGCTTGCTCCCGAGGCCCGTGCTAACTCAAAGTATTTTGCCGGCACGTCCCACAGTTAAAATTGATAGTAGTCACCAAGAGAATGCCAAAGGTGGTGAAGGCGAAGCAAAATACCACAATAAAAGACATTTACACTGCCCAAAAAGAGTGGAGAAGAACAGCCAAATGGCCGCTCGCCGCTCGGGCCCTTCCCGCCCCAGTCTCACCGACCTCATTGACAGGAAGCTGTAAAGCAGAATGAGGGGAGGGACCCTTCCACTGTTCCCTCTAAGCGAGCGAGCGCACATACTTTACAACAGAGCGCACAAAAATTACAGTTCTGGTTCCGATAGAAAACAACACAGACGTCTTAAAATTTAAAAGTTGTGATTGTAATTACTAGAAATTTTCTGCTTCATTTAGTAATCGTCTATTTTCATTTAATTTGATTAAAATCAATGTGGTGTACATACTGTATTCTGACGTGTAGTCAAATTTTAAAGTATATAAATCTGAGTGTCATTATATGGCGCACAAAAATTTAACCTTCCTTCAAAAGCTGCACAGCTGATATTTTATGCGCACACAGCCTACAGAAAATTAGAGGGAACATTGGACCCTTCACTGAATTGTCGACAATTTTGAGAAAAATCTGGGAGTCTAAAGAGGAAATTGTGGACAGGGTGCTTAATAAGTTGGAGGAAAAGTTTGCCGCGGTGGGGTAACGTCTGGAGGAGGTGGAGGCCAGAGTCGGCAAAGCAGAAGACATCCAAACTGCCCTTTAACATACAGTGGCCTCCTTTCAGCAGCAAGTGAGTTGGTTGCACTCCAAAACAGATTATATAGAGAACAGGGAGAGAAGATCCAACGTAAGAATTTTTGGGGTACCGGAAGGTGAGGAGGGGGATGACACTATTGCTTTTGTCAAGGGCTTATTGATCAAGTGTTTCCCGGGCCCCCCCTCGCCTACCCTGTATGAACTAGAAAGAGCACACAGAGAGCTGAGGCCAAGTCCGGAGCCCTCAGCTAGGCCGCGAGCGATAATAATGAAGATGCTCAGACTCCAGGACCATGAGCACATAATCAGGGCAGCTCAGAGGTCACGATTTGTGAACTACGACGACTGGAAGGTTTATGTATTCCCATATTTGGCAGCAGAAATGGTAAAATGAAGAAAAGATTTATTAAAAATAAAGGACACGCTCGTGCCGAAAGGAGTGCAAGTGGTCATATGGTACTCAGCCAGGCTCACGATGGTGGTGAGGGGAGCGCAGAGATTTTTTTCTTCGCCGGAGATGCTGGAGAAGTTTCTTAAAACACTAAAGGGAAGCAATCTTCAAAGTCAGGAGGGGCTCCAACAGAGACGATCTAGTGCTCAGCTCGACGCAGAGGCTCAGCTGCTAGGCCAAGAACCAGCAAACAAGAGACCAGCACCTCAGGAGTGACGAGTGAAGAGTTCGCAGGGGCAGCAGAGTCCAGGAGGGGTGGTGGTCGATAACAATTTAGATGCATGAGTGCAGGCTCCGGGTAGCACTAAATGTGGGACTGATCGGAGAGAGTGAGAGGAACTGAAATGCTGAATGTCGTGGAAAGGATTGTGCTATGATCATGTATGTGGGAATGGAGTTTGCATAGGGGATACGGGGAGAAGCTGGTGAACGGGGCGTCTGGAATCTCGTTCCCGGCCACCCTTAGCATATAGATGGGATTGAAGAGGAGGGAAAAGGAAGGGCAGGGATGGTAGGGGGGGGGGGGGGGCGGGAGGGGGAAGAAGGGGGATGGTGTGGGCCGAGGGAGGGTGGGAGATGGTGGAAGGCAAATGGAAGTCCATAAGCAGAAAAATTGTGAAGGAGGGGATGTGGATGTGAGGAATGTTTAAACTGGAGAAGTGTTAGTGAAGTTATTGCTGTTGTATTAGTATGCTCATGTTTTCTGATGGCCTCTCTGGTGCGGGGGTGGGGGGAGGGGGAGGATCTCAGCAAAACCGTGAGAGAGTAAAAGTCCCCCATGGCAAGTTATAGAATAGCTACCCTCAATGTTCGGGGCATTAACAGCCCAATAAAAAGGAAAAGGATAATTGCACATTTGAGCAGGGCCCAGGTGGATATTACATTATTGCAAGAGACACACCTAATGAAGGAGGAGCATGAGAAGTTGAAATCTTATGGATATGAACAATTATATTGCTCATCTGTATAACTCTAAGAAGAGGACAGTGGCTATCCTCATTCACAAAAGAATTTCATTTGTTCAGTACAGTTCAAGGGGGTGACACAATGGGTAGGATAGTTTGGGTTGTTGGGAGGGTGGATCAGAGTGAGGTAGCGATCCTGAACCTTTATGCCCCAAATGGACAGAAAGGTTCCTTTTTTAAGAAGGGGGTGCAAGAATTTGAGAGAATAGCAAGGGGGAACTGGATCATCGCAGGTGGTAAGAATTGTGCGATAGGGACGAGAGATAAATCCAATTATAGGTCAAATAAACATGGGGGGGGAGGGCTTTAAGGAAGTGCATGCAAGAATATGGCATTGGGAAAATCAGGGCGGACAGGAATACACATGTTACACCCTGCGGCTTGATACATACTCTCGCTTAGATTATTTTAAGAACATAAGATATGCCATACTGGGTCAGACCAAGGTCCATCAAGCCCAGTATCCTGTTTCCAACAGTGGCCAATCTAGGTCATACATACCTAGCAGTTTCCCCAAAAGACACAGGTTCCACAATGCTTGTACTGGATCAAGCATTGATATCCTGGGTCCCTTCTTAATAATGGTTTATGGGCTTTTCCTCCAGGAACTTGTCCAAATCTTTTTTAAACCCAGCTACACTAACAGCCTTTACTACATCCTCCGGTAGCAAATTCCAGAGTTTGATTACACGTTGAGTGAAAAAATATTTTCTTTTATTACTCTTAAATAGTTTACCCTGTAGTTTCATTGCATGCCCCCTAGTAAGGATGTGGTTGAAAACTACAGGCCGGTTAGTTTAACTTTGGTGGTGAGTAAATTATTGGAAACACTGCTGAAGGAGAAAATAGTGAGGTTTCTGGAGTCCAGCGGATTACAGGATCCGAGGCAGCATGGATTCACCAGAGGCAGGTCTTGTCAGACAAATCTGACTGATTTCTTTGACTGGGTGACCAGGGAGTAGGACCGAGGGAGAGCTCTAGATGTGGTGTATTTAGATTTCAGCAAAGCCTTTGACACTGTTCCTCACAGGCGACTTATAAACAAACTGAGCACCCAAGGGATGGACCCTAAAGTTACTGCTTGGGTTAGAAATTGGTTGGGTGGGAGGCGACAAAGAGTACAAGTAAATGGAGCTCACTCTGAGGAGAAGGATGTTACCAGTGGTGTGCCCCAGGGATCTGTCCTTGGTCCGATTCTTTTTAACATCCTTGTTAGTGATATAGCGGAAGGGCTGTCGGGTAAGGTTTGCCTCTTTGCAGATGATACCAAAATCTGCAATAGAGTAGACACCCAGGAAGGTGTAGATAACATGAGGAGGGATCTAGCTGAGCTTGAAGAATGGTCTAGAATTTGGCAGCTCGGATTTAATGTTAAAAAATGTAAGGTCATGCATTTGGGCTGCAGCAATCCAAGGGAACAATACAGTATAGAGGTGAAGTACTTTTGTCCACTAAAGAAGAGCGGGACCTAGGCGTGGTTGTGTCTGATGATCTTAAAGTAGCTAAACAGGTAGAAAAGGCGACGGCAAAAGCTAGAAGGATGCTTGGGTGCATACGGAGAGGAATGGCTAGCAGAAAAAAGGAGGTGATAATGCCTCTGTATAAGTGTTTGGTGCGACCTCATTTGGAGTATGGTGTGCAATTCTGGAGACCGCACCTTCAAAAGGATGTGAACAGGATGGAGTCGGTGCAGAGGGTGGCTACTAAAATGATTAGTGGTCTTCATTATAAAGCATATGAGGACAGACTTAAGGATCTTAATATATACACCTTTAGAGGAAAGGCGGGATAGAGGTGATATGATTGAGATGTTTAAATACCTCCGTGGCATAAATGTTCAGGGAGAGAGCCTCTTTCAATTGAAAGCAAGTTCTGCTACGAGGGGACATGGGATGAGAGTGAAGGGAGATAGATTCAGGAGTGATATGCGGAAATATTTCTTTACAGAAAGAGTAGTGGATCCATGGAATAGTCTCCCAGTGGAGGTGGTAGAGATGAGGACAGTAACTGAATTCAAAAAAGCATGGGACCAACACAGAGGATATCTAAAGGTAAAAAGTGGACTGTTGTAGTTGTTGTTATGGAAGGACAGACTAGATAGGCCATGTGGTCTTTTTCTGTCATCATGTTTCTATGTTTCTATGTCTCTAGTCTTTATATATTCTGATAACGTAAACAATCGATCTACGTTTACCCGTTCCACTCCGTTCATTAATTTATAGACTTCTATCATATCTCCCCTCAGCCGTCTCTTTTCCAGGTTAAAGAGCCCTAACCTTTTTAGACTTTCTTCATAGGAGTATCCTTCCATCCCCTTTACCATTTTGGTGGCTCTTCTCTGAACCTTTTCTAATAACGCTATATCCTTTTTAAGATACGGCGACCAGAATTGCACACAATATTCAAGGTGCGGTCTCACCATGGAACGATATAGAGGCATTATAATATCTTTTGTTTTATTTTCCATTCCTTTCCTTATGATACCTAGCATTCTATTTGCTCTCTTGGCCGCCGCTGCACACTGGGCCAAGGGTTTTAACATGTTATCCACAATGACGCCTAAATCTTTTTCCTGGGTGGTTCCTAATGTGGAACCTTGCATTGTGTAACCATAGTTTGGATTGTTCTTCCCTAGGTGCATAACGTTGCACTTGTCCACATTAAATTTCATCTGCCATTTTGATCACCAAACTTCCAATTTATCAAGATCCTCTTGCAATTTTCCACAATCCTCTTGGGTTTTAACAACTTTAAATAGTTTTGCGTCATCTGCAAATTTGATAACCTCACTCGTTATTCCACTTTCCAAGTCAAAAAGCAGCGCACCCAGCACAGATCCCTGGGGTACACCACTATTCACCTTTCTCCATTGGGAATATTGGCCATTTAGCCCTACCCTCTGCTTTCTATCTTTTAACCAGTTCCTGATCCACAATAGTACACTGCCTCCCATCCCATGACTCTTTAGTTTTGCCAAAAGTCTCTGATGACGGACCTTGTCAAAGGCTTTCTGAAAGTACAGATACACTATATCAACCGACTCACCTTTGTCCACCTGTTTATTCACACCTTCAAAAAACATAACAGATTAGTAAGACAAGTCCTTCCTTGGCTAAAGCCATGTTGGCTGTCTCCCATTAGGCCATGACTATCTACATGCTGAGTAATTTTATTGTTTATGATGGTTTCTACCATTTTTCCCAGTACTGACGTCAGGCTCACTGGTCTGTAGTTACCCGGATCACCCTTGGAACCCTTTTTAAAAATTGGTGTTACATTGGCGATCCTCCAATCTTCAGGTATTAGAGATGATTTTAATGATAGTTCACAGATTACTAATAGCAGGTCTTCAATCTCATATTTCAGTTCTTTCAACACCCTTGGATGTATACCATCCGACCCAGGTGATTTGCTACTCTTCAGTTTATCTAATAGTTGTAATACATCTTCCCGATGTATCGATATTTCCTTCAATTCTTCTGCACCTTTAAATACCACTTCAGTCATGGGTAACATCCCTACATCTTCCTCAGTAAAGACAGAAGCAAAGAATTCATTCAGTCTCTCCACTATTGCCTTGTCGCCTCTTAGTGCCCCTTTAACCCCTCTATCATCTAATGGACCAACTGACTCTCTCACAGGTTTTTTGCTACGAATGTACTTGAAAAAGTCTTTATTTCGCGTTTTTGCTTCCGCAGCAAGCTTCTTTTCAAATTCTCCCTTTGTCTACCTTATCAATGCCTTGCATTTGACTTGCCAGTGCTTGTGCTGTTTCCAGGTTTCGTTGTTTGGCTCTTTTTTCCATTTCCTGAAAGATGCATTTTTGGCAACATCAGCCTCTCTGACCTCACCTTTAAACCATGCTGGCTGTTTTTTGGACTTCCTTCCACTTTTCTTAAAGTGTGGAATACTATCCAAGATAGTAGTTTTCAACAACATCCAAGCTTGATGTAAGTCTTTAACCTTTGCAACTGCTCCTTTTAGTTTTCTTCATTTTATCATAGTCTCCCTTTCTAAAGTTAAAAGGTAGTACTGTGGATTTCCTTACTATCCCTCCTCCACTAATTAAATCAGATGCGATCATGCTATGATCACTATTGCCAAGTGGCCCCAACACCCTTATCTCTTGCACTAGATCTGGTGTTCTGCTAAGGACTAGGTCTAATATGGCTTCCCCTCTGGTCGGTTCATGAACCAGCTTCTCCAAGAAGCAGTCATTTATTTCATCTAGGAGCTTTATCTCCCTAGCATGTCCTGCCATGACACTGACCCAGTCGATACCAGGGTAGTTGAAATCACCCATTATTATTACTGCGCTGTAAATTTTGTTAGCTTCCTTGATTTCTTTGAGCATTTCATCATCCATTTGTTCATTCTGGCCAGGCGGTCGATAGTACACCCCCACTGCCATCGCCTTCCCCTTTTTACATGGAATTTCAATCCATAGAGATTCTACAGCAAATTTTGTTTCCTGCAAAACATTAATCCTTTCTGACTCAATGCCCTCTCTAACATAGAGCGTAACCCCTCCACCAATTTGATCAGTTCTATCATTACGATATAGTTTGTACCCAGGTATCACAGTGCCTCACTGGTTGTCCTCCTTCCACCATGTCTCTGATATTCCAATCATATCTAACCTCTCATTTAGTGCTATATATTCTAACTCTCCCATCTTATTTTTTAGACTTCTAGCATTTGCATACAAGCATTTTAGAGACTGTATTTTATTCATATTAATTTGGCTATTGGTAGACATGGGTAATTTGGGATCTTTAAGCTCTGTCTGCTCCATACTCGAGGACATTTGGGCTACTTTACTCTTTTTTGGAACCTCTCTGCTTTTGGTAGTATCCTTCAAGGATATATTCTTCCGAACCATCCACTCTTGGGCGACTGTCAGCTTTCCCCTATTATCTAGTTTAAAAGCTGCTCTATCTCCTTTTTAAAGGTTAATGCCAGCAGCCTGGTTCCATCCTGGTTAAGGTGAAGCACATCCCTTCGGAAGAGTCCCTCCTTTCCCCAGAATGTTCCCCAGTTCCTAACAAATCCAAAACCCTCATCTCTGCACCATTGTCTCATCCACGCATTGAGACTCCGGAGCTCTGCCTGCCTTTTGGGTACTGCGCATGGAACGGGAAGGATTTCGGAGAACGCTACTCTGGAAGTTCTGGATTTCAACTTCCTACCTAAAAGCCTAAATTTAGCCTCCAGAACCTCCCTACCACATTTTCCTATGTCATTGGTACCGACATGTACCAAGACAGCACATTGGGAAGAGAGAGCAACTCGGGGTGTTAGGGGGGATAAAAATTCACTCTATCTATCTTTTGGATCATGAGATGGTAACAGGAACTTAGTCACCCAAGGAGTCCCTGAGGGGAAACGATCAAAAAGCTTGGCGTGGGAATATATCTTTCATACAGATGGAAGAGGTTAATGGTAAACTTAAACGAGTCTGGCGAGAATACTTTATTTATTTAATTATTTAACGTTTCTTCTATACCGCGCTATTATAATCAGTGCAGTGTACATCGAACAAAAACATACTACAATGCATACAGGCAACATTGAGTTTACAGGATATTAAACATGGATATTAAACAGGATATTAAACATGGAGAAAACCGGGGAAACTATTTACAAGCTAACTTTACACTATGTACACTTCTCTGACTCATCTAGTTGTTACATGTGCATTTGTGGGTGGATAGTACACGAGTGATGGTTAGCGATGGGACTTATGTGTAGGCTAACTATTTTCTGTTTGTGTTAGGGTGTTAGGGCGGCTGGGGCATGCGGGTGGGTTGCCAATTGAGTATATACCTCGGATTGTCTCCGGGTAGAATTTTGTGAACAGGTGGTGTTTCAAGGCTTTTTTGAATGGGACTAGACTTTTGATGCCTCGGATTTCATGGGGAAGGGCATTCCAGTTTAAAGGAGCAAATATGGAGAAGGCCCTGTTGGAGGTTGTCTTTGAGCATTTTGTCATCATCTTGGGGACTACTAAGGTGTTCATTGTTGTAGGTCTCCTGTTTCTATTTTCCGGGGTGCTGTGGATTAGCTTGCTGATTGGCGTAGAGGGGTGGTTATTTAGGGCTTTGAATGTAAGGACTATTGACTTGTATTGGAGTCTGGCATGTAATGGTAGCCAATGCAGTTCTTTCATGATTGGTGTTATGTGGTCAGATCTTGATGATCCAGAAAGTTCTCCTGCAGCTGCGTTCATAGCTAGGCGGAGCGGATTTAAGGTTGATTGTGAGAGTCCATGGAGGATGATGTTAGCGAAGTCCAGATGTGGGAGGACTAATGCTTGGAAGGTTGTCCAGTAGTCGGTAAAATCCAGTAGGGGGCGAAGGTGATGCAGCGTTCTGATCTTATGATATATTGCTTTTGTGATGTTTTTTACATGTGTTGTCATATCAAGGTGCTGATCGAGCGTGATGCCCAGATAACAGATAGTGGGTTTGGATTTCAGCTCTGCATTGTTGGCCTGTAGAGATGGGGGAGGTATGAACTTCCAGTTCCTTGTGACAAATAGAACATCAGTTTTGTCATGGTTGATCCGTAGATTTTGTGTCAACAGCCAGTCAGCTACAGCTTCGAAGCATCTTATTACTGGGGAGAGCACTGGTTGGTCAATTGTGAACGGCATGTAAAGGAGGATGTCATCTGCATAAGCAAGGCATTGTACGTTGAAGGATCGGATCAAGTCACATATCGGCTGCATGTAGACATTAAACATCAGAGCCGATAAGGCCGAACCTTGAGGCACGCCCTGTGTCTGCAGAAATGGTTCTGAGGATGTGTGGCCTACCTTGACTTGCTGCCACCTATTGGATAGATAGGATTTGCACCATTCTAGTGCCGTGCTTTGAATCCTCTTTTCTTGTAGGCGTTGTAAGAGTATATCATGGTTCACAGAATCAAAGGCAGCAGAGATGTCCAGAAAGATGAGGATGAATCCTTGTTGGGTGCTGTTTATTCCTGTGACCGAGTGACTTAAGCATGAATGATAATGGAGAGGTGCCAGATTTCATAGTCTGGGATGCGGGGAAAGCTTTTATGAGGGGGGGGGGATGATCCAGATTGGGAGTCAGAAAAAGAGGGAAAGGGAGAAGCAAAGGCAGGAGTGGCTAAAAAGACCTGGAGAGTTTACAGAAAGAACATGGCGGGAAAGGGGGAAAAGCCCTGCTTCAAAAATTTTCTCTAATCCGGGCAAAGATTAATGCCCTGGATATAGAGAGGATGGAAAATCTCATGAGGGCCATGAATAAAGAAATTATATGGAGGGAGGGAATAGGGCAGGGAGGTTACTGGCTTGGGAGCTGCAGAAGAAAAGAATGAAAAGAGCGGTACTCCAACTTCAAAACCAGGAAGGGCGAAGGATTGTTACGAGTCAGGAAATATGCGCGGAATTTCGGAAATTCTACGAACATCTCTACAGAACAGAGGGAGGGGAGTACACAGGAGCAGATAGCAAGTACCTAGATAAGATCACACTCCCAAGGGTGGAGGCAGAGAAAGTGGAATTTTTGGATAGACCTATTAGACCGAAAGAAGTTGAGCAAGCAATTAGAAAGCTTCCCAGTGGGAAGGCAGCCGGAGAGGATGGGTATCCAGCAGAGTACTATCATGTAATATGGGCGGAGGCAGCTGCCTTTCTCACCAAACCTTTCACAGGTTTTCTGCAGAGCAAGGGGTTGCTGGAGTCAATGGCACATGCTAACATTATTATAATCCCGAAGGTGGGTCGACTGCCTGATCGTTGCGAGAATTACCGACTTATCGTACTCATTGACAGTGATGCTAAATTACATGCGAAGATACTGGTGGGTAGATTGGAAGGGATTCTGCTGGAGTTGATTCATCCTGACCAGAATGGGTTTATTAAAAGGAGGGCGATAGCAGATAACGTTAGAAGGACGGTGAACCTACTTCACCTTGTCAAGGTAAAGAAGATCCCTAAACTTTGTGTTGCTCTGACGCTGAAAAAGCCTTTGACCGGGTGGAGTGAGACTTTTTGTTTGCTACAATGGGAAAGATGGGACTGGGTCAAGGATTCTTACAGGGAGTCAGGGCGCTATACCAATGTCCATGGGCCAGGGTTTTGGTGAATGGGCAGCAATCAGAGTCCTTTAGACTGTTGCGTGGGACAAGGCAGGGCTGCCCCTTGCCGCCGAAGTTGTTCGTGATTGTCATAGAAGCTCTGGCGGTGAGACTTCGAGCACAGCAAGGTATCCGGCCTGTAACTTTGGGAGGATCACAACATAAGATCCTTCTCTATGCGGGCGATACACTTATCTTTGTGACCCAACCGGCAAAATCCCTCCCGGTATTGTTGGAGGAATTGGACAGTTTCTCCAGGGTTTTGGGGTTTAAAGTTAACTTAGCAAAGCCTGAGGCATTGGCATTGGAAGACTTCGTAAAGATGAGATCCTGAACTTTCCTTTTCATTGGGCAAAAAGGGACATTAAATACCTGGTGGTGAGGATCTCTGCAGACCCCAGAGAGTTGTATGATCTAAATTACAAACCCCTGGCCGCCAAAATAAGTGAAGAATTGTCAGCCTGGTTGGCACTCCAGCTAAGTTGATTTGGACAAGTGGAGGCACTTAAAATGAATAATATCCCTAATTTCCTTTTTCTGTTTACTCAGCTCTCAATCCATATATTACACTCAGCTATTAAGAAATGGGAGTCCCAGCTGTTAAAATTTGTGTGGAGAGGGAAAAGAGTGAGAATTAGTGTTCGCAGGCTTCCTCCTCAGGCCAGCCAATCAGCCAGTAACAACGGCTGTAAAATCGCCGCTGCAGGGGGCGCGCATGAGAACAGCGATCCCGATGGGGGTGAGAGCGGGAGCTCCCCCTTCCTCCTCAGGCCAGCCAATCAGCCAGTAACAACGGCTGTAAAATCGCTGCTGCAGGGGGCGCGCATGAGAACAGCGATCCCGATGGGGGTGAGAGCAGGAGCTCCCCTTCCTCCTCAGGCCAGCCAATCAGCCAGTAACAACGGCTGTAAAATCGCTGCAGCAGGGGGCGCGCCCGCGCCTGAGGGCCTCGCCAGAGGGCCCTTTGGCGTGGCCCTTAGGCGTTGGACCGTGGCAGTTTACATTGATATCATGGACTGGATCGTGATGCCTGCATTCGTGCTAACTTGCTGTTCTTGTTCTTCTCCTCTTCTTATCTGTTTGACTGTTTCTGTCCTCTATTCTGTTCTATCTTACAAATGGCGTTCTTTTCCTATTTCCTCAAATGATATAGTATTGTAAACCGCTTTAATACCTTTTGGTCTGAGCGGTATATCAAATGATTAATAAACATAAACATAAATCTAAGAAACAAGGGGGTATCTGTTTCCCTGTTCTGTTCTGGTATTATCGAGCGAATGTGGTTAGAGCAGTTCAAGACCACTATCTGAGGGGGGGGGGGCCCATTGGGTAGAGCTGGAGAGAGAGGTGATAGGTTCCTAGTCATTATTCAAATGGTTAGAGAGGGGAGGAGAAAAGGAAAAGACACAGGGTAGTAGGGATCACCCTTTCCTTCAGGCACTTTTCAGTATTAGTATTGTTGGGAAAAGGTTGGGCTGGTTTTCATTGCAGAAGTCGAGCTGGACCAAGATTGAGGACTACTCCCCCTTTTTGGAAAGAGAGTTCTTCCAAAGGAGGAAGATGGGACAGGAAAGGTTAGCAGATTTATTGGAAGGGGGAGTGGTGAGGTCACTGCAAGAATTGGAACAAGTATGGTGACATAAAATCGCCTATTACCAATAATTCCAGCTCAGACATTTCTTGGAATAGGGAGATGTCAAAAGACAGTTAACTCGGCCCACTACTCAGATGGAAAGAGCTTTGTTTAAGGGGCAAACTAAGAAGGCAATAATTTCGGAAATATACAAAGTGCAATTAGAGGAGGAAGATGGCTGTACCCAGCCCCATAGAGATAGCTGGCATAAATAGGGGGGGGGGGGGGGGGGGAAAAGAGAGAAAAATTTTTGGGGGAAAATTCATGAAGGTATATATAAAAATAGATGGGTTACCTCATGGAGACAAACACAGTTTCAGGTAGTACAGAGGCTATACCTTATGCCGAGGAAACTGTATCTGTCTAAGACCCGGGAAAATGACCAGTGCTGGCAAGGCTGTGGGCATACGGGTACATTCTCTCATATATGGTGGGCATGCCCCATAATCCAACAATATTGGAGGGGGTGGAGAAGGGACTGATGATGGGGGGAATGGGGAAAGAGGACAGATTATCCCGAGGGAAATATTATTAGGGGCTCCTGGGGGTGGGGGGGGGGGGGATGGAGAGAAATACTGTATTCAAAGTTGAAATTAGCCACCAGGGTGGCAGTGGCCTGGAGGTGGAAGGCAGAAAAGGGTCCCATAATAGCAGATTGCCATTTAAAGCTGAAGAGGCAGTAAGATTTGACTTGTTTACATGTTGTTTGAGGGGGAAGGACTGGGCTTTTCACAGGGTCGGATCCTTACCTCGCAGGGAAATAGGGTGATGGGGGGAGGAGCCCCCCTCCACCTTGTCCGGCCCTCTCCCCCAACCTCCCAAAAGGGAGTAGCTTCGGAGGAGGGTCTGAGCCACCGGAGAAGGCCTCGGAGTAATTTTGGAAAAGTGACTGATTAGGAAAATGTGAGCAACAGCTGTATTTGTGTTATATTTGTACTTATGTTATATTGGTGTTGCATTTCTGTGATATTTAAGTAGTATGAGTTCTACAAGAGGGTATTGTGATAAGAGGGGTAAAGATCATCTGTGGATAGACAAAATTCAGAGAAAGGAAAGAGGTGGAGATTAGTGGTAACCAAATGTCTATGTACCACAGCGGTAGTTCAAAGAGGGAGAGGTTGGTCGTGGGGAGTTACAGATATGGAGGGTGTATCTGGTGTAATTGTAAGTTGATTTGTATTATATGTAAACCTTTGCTTTCACAATGCCTAATAAAAACATGATACATAAAAAAGGACCATTGGGAAAACACGGTAGTGGTATAAGCTGCTGGAATTCAGTTTTTTTGGTCCAACAAAAAAATTATTTCTTGCATAATAATTTAAAAAGAAGATTTAAAAAGGGTTCAATATTATTGATCAACTATATATGCAACAATGCACTTTGCTTGCACATGAGTTTACTGTATACAGTTACCCTCTTTTTAAAAAAATAATTATGTATGAAATTTTCCATTTTACAAGAACAACTCTTGTACAGGAAACACTGACTGAATATGGCTGAAAAAGGGAAAAATTGAAGAAAAGCAATTCTGCCACACAGGTAATATACAGTACATATTCAGGCCATCTTATTAGTCCACAAAAAGAGAAGGGGGGAGTCATACTCTAATTGGGTACTGGAATGAAGAAAAAAAAGAAGGAAATTAAGGAAAGGCATAAGCAGAAATCATCAAGTCTTCCAACTTGTTCCATCACCTCTATAGAACATGGAGAAGAAGTAGATAAAGCACAGTTACTTACCTGTAACAGGTGATCTCTGGGAACAGCAGGAATAAGTCTTCACATATGGGTTTCGTCGGTACCGACGGAGCCTGCGCAGAAACGCTCCCCAGCGTCCAATCAGAAAGCTTTTGGGAGCCTCCCACAGCACCTGTGTGCTGCCTTCCCACCTTTCCCAACTGTCTCTCCTCAGTTAAGTTTTAGAGCTGAGACAAAAAGAGAGAGAGAGAGGGAAAGGAAAGAGAGATAGAGAGAGAGACAACTCCTAGGGGAGGTGGGTGGGTTGAGAAGACTTATTCCTGCTGTTCCCAGAGATCACCTGTTACAGGTAAGTAACTGTGCTATCTCCAGGAACAAGCAGGAATGGGTCTTCACATATGGGGACTCCCTAGCTTTAGATGCCAGGGAAAGATCCCAGAAGTTGTGAGTCCCTGGGACAGGGCTGCACTTCCCCACATGGATCTCTGGCATCCCATGAGGGATGGTGGGTAGGAGTTGATTAAGTATGGAACAGGTGTTTAAGAACAGCCTGACCAAACAAGGCATCCCGGCGGGAGTCCTTGTCCAAGCAGTAATGGACTGTGAAGGTATGAACCGAGGCCCAAGTGGCTGCTCGACAGATGTCGTCAATAGACACAAAGTTGAGATGAGCCATTGAGGCTGCCATGGCTCTCACATTGTGAGCTGTGACATGGCCCTCCAGAGAAAGGTTCTTGCTCTGATAGGTGAAAGAAATACACTGGGCAATCCAGTTAGATAGTGTTCTCTTGGAGACTGGTAGTCCCAAATGAGAAGGATCAAAAGCAACAAAGAGTTGAGAGGACTTTCTATGTTGTTGTGTCCTCTGTAATTAAAAAGCTAGAGCTCTTTTACAGTCCAGGGTATGAAGATTCCTCTCTGCACTTGATGCATGAGGTCCTGGAAAAAAGACAGGTAGGTAGACCTCTTGGTTGAGGTGAAAAGGCGAGACCACCTTAGGCATAAAGTGTGGATTAGTCCTAAGGACCACCTTGTCATGATGGAACCTTGTATAAGGTGGATTAGCTACGAGTGCTTGCTATTCACTAATATGACGTGCTGATGTGATTGCAATGAGAAAGATAACCTTCCAAGAAAGGTATTTCAAGGAGGTGGTAGCCAAAGGTTCAAAAGGCGGCTTCATAAGCTGACCAAGAACCAAGTTTAAGTCCCATGCCACCGGGGGTGGTCTAATGGGAGGCTTTGTTAAAAGGAGGCCTCTCATGAATCTGGCTACAAGAGGATGAGAGGAAATAGGTTGTCCATTTAGAGGCTTAAGGGAAGCTGCAATAGCACTCAAATGGACCCTTACTGAATTTGTCTTAAGGCCTGCATTAGACAGATGGAGGAGATACTCCAGCAAAGATTCCAGAGGTATGGCAAGGGGGTTAAGACCCTTCCCAGAACACCAGATAGTAAACCTTTTCCACTTGAAAGCATAAGAACGTCTAGTGGAAGGTTTTCTGGAAGCATAAAGAACATCTTTCACTTGTTGAGAAAGATGAAGATCCTGGAGATCTAGGCCTTCAGCAACCAAGCCCTGAGATGCAGAGAATGGGGATTGGGATGCCACAACCTTCTGTCCTCTTGAGAGAGGAGGTCTGGAGCAGACCCTAACTCCAGGGAGGGAGCTTGAGAGAGATGTAGAAGAAGAGGGTACCACACTTGCTGTGGCCAATGTGGAGCTATGAGAATCATGTGGCCTCTGTCTCTCTGAAGCTTGAACAGGGTTTTTGGAATTAGGGGAATGGGTGGAAAGGCATAGAGGAAGTCTTGACCCCAGTGAAGGAGGAAAGCATCCCTTGCCTGAGCTCCCTGAGCCAGAGTTCTGGAACAGAACCGGGGAAGTTTGGCATTCCACGGACTTGCAAAGAGGTCTATGTCCAGGGTTCCCCAAATTTGAAAAATCTTGGACACCTGGTCCATATGTAAGGACCACTCTTGTGGAAGCGGAACTCGACTGAGCCTGTCTGCCCAAGAGTTTTGAACGCCTGGAAGATAAACTGCCAGAAGATGAATGTGATGCTCTCTATCGAAGGCCCACAGTCGCAAAGCTTCGTTGCAAAGCGACAGAGAGCCAGTTCCTCCCTGCTTGTTCACATAGAACATGGCTACCTGATTGTCCGTGTGGATAAGGAAAAACCCGCAGAGCAAGGAAGATTGCTCTGAGTTCTAAGAGATTAATATGTAGACAAGTCTCCTGTGGGGACCAGATGCCCTGGGTGGAGAGGTCTTGCAGATGAGCTCCCCACCCCATTGGAGAAGCATCTGTTGTGAGAGTTGCTTGGGGCAGAGACTGCTGAAAGAGGGACCCCAGCAACAGGTTTTGAGGGGACTTCCACCACTGGAGGGACAAAATGAGGCGACTTGTGTTTGCTATTTTGTCTGACAGGCAGCCTAATGCCTGGGTCCATTGGGTGGATAAAGTCCACTGAGCTGCCCTCATGTGAAGGCGAGCATATGGTACCACATGCACGGTGGATGCCATGTAGCCTAGCAACTGTAACATCTCTCGAGCAGTTAGGAGGAGCTTCAACTCTGCTTGAGAAGCTAACTGCACCAAGCGAAGGCAACGGGCCTGGGGAAGATAGGCCCTTGCCCTTGTATCCAGCAATGCCCCTATAAACTCCAGGGACTGAGTAGGGATCAAATTGGATTTTGGGATGTTTATTACCAGCCCTAAATATTGAAGGATACGCATTGTGCAGGTTAGAGAACTCTTGGCCTCTGATTGAGTGGGAGCTCGAATGAGCCAGTCGTCCAGGTAAGGGAAGACGAATATTCCCAGGGTGCGCAGAAAAGCAGCTACCACTGCCATGCATTTCGTGAACACCCTTGGTGCAGAGGCCAGACCAAAAGGGAGCACTCTGTATTGATAGTGCTTCTCTTGAAAAAGGAACCGAAGGAACCTTCTGTGAGTTGGATGGATGAGAACATGAGTGTACGCATCCTTGAGATCTAGAGAACAAAGCCAATCCTGACTCTGAAGGTATGGCAGCAGAGTTCCCAGAGAAACCATCTTGAATCTTTCCTTGACTAGGAATCTGTTCAACTCTCTGAGATCTAAGATGGGTCTGAAGCCCCCTGTTTTCTTTGGAATAAGAAAATAGGGGGAGTAGAAACCTGTGCCCTGTTGTTGAAAAGGCACTTCCTCTATTGCCCCCTGGGCAAGAAGAGTGGCAACCTCCTGTCCCAACAGGTTGAGGAGGGAGGTTGGAGAATTGAACTGGTGCACTCTTGTGAGAGGGGGCAAGCTTGAAAAATGAAGTTTGTACCCCTCTCTTATGATGGAGAGTGTCCAATGCTCTGCTGTAATTTGCCCTCACCTGGGAGCAAAGTGACATAACCTTCCTGGAATGGTGGAGGGCTCTGGTCCTTCTAGAGCCAGGAAGGCTAAGTTCTCTAGCGGAAAGTCAAAGGCCCTGAGGGGGCTGAGGTTGCTGGGCTGGAGCAGGCCTAGCAGCCTTTGCTTTCCTCTGTTTGGATGATTGCTGACGTTTGGCAGGGAACTGAGCTGCAGAAGATGCCCGCTGACCTTAAGCAGGATAGAATCTTCCCTTTTTAGAAAAAGGTGTTTTCTTGAATAACCTTTTCTTAGCAGGAGCAGCTGTGGATTTGGATAGTCTATCCAAAGCAGAATTTTCAGCATCCATCTGATTGGCTTTTGCTTGCCAATCCTTACCAAACAGGTTCTCACCTGTACAAGGGATATTTCTCAATTCATCTTGAACCCAGATCTCCAAATCAGATGCTTGAAGCCAAGCAATCCTACGTGCACCTATAGCAATAGCTGAGGCTCTGCTTACGCATTCAAAGGAGTCGAAAGCTGCACGGTTGGAGAATTTGGAGATATCTTGGGCATGTTTGAGCCCAGTGAGAAAGTCCTGCCTTTTATCTTCAGACATAAAAGGACTTAAAGTCTGCAAATGGTCAGTGACTTCTTTTAAGAACATTCCCATGTAGAGACTATAAGAATTAATTCTCGCAGCAAGCATGGAAGCTTGGAAGACTCTTCTTCCAAAAGCATCCAGGGTTCTACATTCACGTCCTGGAGGATTAGAGTCATGTCTTTTGGCACTTCTAATCTTTCTCATTGCAGACTCAACCACAATAGAGTGGTGAGGAAGTTGAGTTTTATGGAAACCAGGACAAGGAGGGACACGATACATGGTATCCAACCTGCGAGAATGAGGAGAGGTGGTTAGAGGTGCTTCCCACATCCTCAACATGAGATTATACAGAATCTCATGAATAGGCAAGGTAGCTGCCTCCTTAGGAGTTTTAGGATATTGTAAAATATCTAACTCCTTGGCTCTGGGCTCTGTCTCAGGGGCCACTGTAATAGAGAGGCCCCGAGCCACCTCCCTGATAAAGTCTTGAAAAGACAAATCCTCTGGAGGAGACATCCTTCGTTTAGGAGAGGACTCCTCCTGTGGAAGAAGCATCACTGCATCAACAGACTCTTCAGAATCCTCAGAGTCTTCAGAGGAATCAAAGTATCGTCTGTCTGGATGCTCCTGCAAAGCCCGATACTCGTACCGACTGGGATCGGTATTGGGAATAACCGGTACCGGGTTATCGGTACCGGAGGGCTGCCGAGGACAGGGTACCGGCATAGTGGACACCGATGTCGATGTCGATGCCACCGGTACCGGGATCGGTACCGAAGGTGATGCTACAGCCAGTACCGGCAGGGTAGTCTGTTGCGGTACCACGGGCGTCGATGCCACAAGGAAAGCCACCAGACTGTGTTTTATGGACAGAATCCTCTGATCCATTGACGCTGCCAATGCTTGGAAGTCGGTACCGGTGGAGGCCACCGGTACCCCAGAGCATGGCACCAGGAGATCTGTCGAGGCCACGCCATCGAGATCATCCTGGAACCCCGATGATGATGCTTTAGAGGCCGAAGCCTTCTGCCGGGGTAATTTTGCCAGTGCAGAATCCTCGAGGGCAAGGCCAGAGGCATCTCGATGCTTAGAAGGAGATCTACCCTTTGAGGACCGGCTGGATTTATGTTTAGTTACCTGAGATCCATGTGAGGAAGAAGAAGCCCTGGAAGATGTCGATGCCACCGAAGCCGCATCAGAGGGAAACAGGGTACTGAGCTTGGCAGCTCGGTTCTGCCGACCTCTTTTAGACATCATAGAACAGGACATACAATCTGTTATGGAATGGTCAGGACCTAAACATTTTAGACACCAGTCATGGGTGTCGGTGACGGAAATGGTACCGCCACATTTTGTGCACTTCTTAAATCCTGAGGCAGGCTTTTCCATATTAAGGAAAAAAAGTTTTGGGCCTAAGAAGAAAAGAACAAAGACCGGCGGTACCGGTAGAGCGTTGAAGAAGGCAGACGTGACACAAAAGAAATAAAGAAAAAATAATGAAATTCTTCTGCAGTGACAGGAACACGACCTGTTGGCTCCGCGGAAAAAGAAGAACTGAGGAGAGACAGTTGGGAAAGGCAGGAAGGCAGCACGCAGGCGCTGTGGGATGCTCCCAAAAGCTTTCTGATTGGACGCTGGGGAGCGTTCCCGCGCAGGCTTCGTTGGTACCGACGAAACCCATATGTGAAGACTCATTCCTGCTTGTTTCTGGAGATAACACATTTCTCTAAATCTAAGAAGGAACAGAGCTGGTCCGGCTCAAATAGCCCATATTGAATATTTAAATATCTACTGTAACATAAGATAAGATATGCCATACTAGGTCAGACCAAGGACCCATCATCCTGTTTCCATCGTGGTCAATCCAGGTCACAAGTACCTGTTAGGTTCCAAAAGGGTATACAGATTCCATGCTGCTTGTCCAGTGGGTAAGCAGTATATTTCCTGGGTTCTCTTTAATAATGTTTTATGGACTTTTCCTCCAGGAACTTGTCCAAACCTTTTTTAAACCCAGCTACAGTAACAGCTTTTTCTACATCCTCCAGTAATGAATTCCAGAGTTTGATTATTATGCATTGAGTGAAAAAATATTTTCTGTTATTACTCCTGGACCCGATTCAGTCTTGGGCATGCCAGGCCCCTCTGTGCGCCCGGTCAAACCGGATGCATAGAGTGAGACGGGATTCTGATCCCGTGGGGCAGGTCTAGACCCGTGGGATCAGAATCACATCCAGGCTTGTACGTGCAGGCCAGGACCCTGATTCTGGTCGGCTGGCACGTACAGACCTTCGCCAGCTAACTCAGTCAGGGCTCCAGTTGCCATGGCACCATGGCTCCATTCAAGAGCTGTGATCCCTGGCCACCAGATTGCAAACTGCATCCCCTGCAGCCCAACCCCTGATCTGGCCTCCCAAGGCCAGGGTCGGGCTGTGAGGAATTTCCTCTGCCCCCTCCCGCCTTTTCTGCACCCTGGACCCGCTGTCCCCTGCCGACTAGGGGAACTTATTCCACCTCAGAGGTGGAATAAGTTCCCCGTTCAGGCCGCCAGCCCTAGACATAAAGGGCCGACATTGTAATCGGCCCTGTATGTCCGGAGCTGCCAACCGCCCACTGCCTGTCCTAACTCTGCCCTCGCAACGCCCCTTTCCCGCCTTCCTCTAACCTCCCCACACATGTGGGGAAGTTAGTCGGGGTTGGCAGAGGGGCCAAATAGCAGGGATGGATGTCCCAACGGGACGTCCATCCCCGCTTCTCACGCTTCAGAATGACCCTGCCTATGTTCAAACTGTTTATTGAAGCCAGACATTACAAACTTCCAGCCAAAACATAGCCTACGATCAATGGGAGAGGCCCAGGTCAATATATCATCAGTTTTTCCATATATCCCCCATCCCTCACCCTCCACCCACCCCTCTCTCACCCATACAGGTTACATTATGTTTACCCGTTTTACTCCATTCATTCATTTATAGACCCTTATCATGTCTCCTCTCAGCCATCTCTTTTCCAAGCTGAAGAACCCTAATCTTTTAAGCCTTTCCTCATGGGGTATTCTTCCATCCCTTTACCATTTTGATGGCTCTTCTCTGTACCTTTTCAAATTCCGTTATATCGTTTTTAAGATATAGTTGTAGCAGCAAAGCGCAGACAAACCAATGATACCAGGAGTCTGTTCAGAAGGTCCAAATCATTTATTTGTGCACAAGTCTCAAGCAAGACAATTTCAAAATGGCTGAGCAAAGTTTTCAAGCATTACAACAACTTTTATAGACTTCTGTTCCATTCTAGGTATAGAAAAACATTTCATTGGTCCCGGTACGCTCCCGTACCTCCCGTAGCCCTTCTATTGGTCCCGGTACTGATAAGTTTCTCCAATTATGTTCCTTCTGTGGGCTTCTGTAGGCATGACACCTGCCTGCCCCCCTTCTAGTCCCAATTACAATGGTCAGTTCATCAACTTGTTACTTTCACACTTTCAAGGCTATGGGACCATTTGTGCGTGCAGAAGAGCAAGGTTCTGTAACTCATCTGTCAGCACTCCTCAATATTTCTCTGCAAATGTACTCTTTCTTATCAGTAACTTTAAAACACATCTTTTCTGTATTTTTCCATTTCTTAATTCTGCAATTCTGCTTATCTAAGCTAATTCAATATTTCTACTGAGTTCTTTCTTACAATAGCAGCATATTGGGGGATGTGCAATCCTATATGCCTCTCCACAGGCCTCATTTACAGGTCAAGCTAGCCATGCTGGCCTGCCTATGTCAGACACCGTGGGTCACAGGCCTGCACCTGCCACATTCCCCCCTTTGATTAATCTCACCCTATTACTTAATAAGGTGTGAGAATTAAATCACTTTCTAGAAGATTCACATCCTGATTAAAGGATTCTTACTAGTTCCACTAGGGCTAGCTTATATAAAGCCATTATTCTAGTTGCGGTCTTCCGCTCTACTGTATTATCAATAGCACTATGAAGGGAACGCATACAACATGGGATTAAACATGGTAAGCAGAGGACAACAGCAACAAGGATTAGTACTAAGATAACAAAAGTCTTAAATCCTCCCAGCCAAGAGAAAAGGTTAGCAAACCAATTAGGAAATTTCAAGGCGTGCCAAGTCTGTACTGGCACATAAGCATGTCTTTGCATATCTTTAGCAATTTCTTCAACTACTTGACCTTTATCATCTATTTTCAAACAGCAATTAGTTAGATTCAGCTTACCACATACTCCTCCTTCAGCTGCTAGCAAATAATCAAGGGCTAAGCGATTCTGGTATATGGCAGTGCGCATCTGAGTACTTTGTCTAGCTAAGAGCGTGAGAGCATGACTAGTTTCATTGGTTATTATTTCAACTACTGCTTGTAAGCGAATATAAGATTAATAAATAAAATTGGGGTACGATAACCATACATACCATCATCATTCCAAGTGGCAGGTCCATAATACTCAATAATTCTTTCTGGTGGCCAATCATCACCTTGCCACTTCTCCCACTTGCCTATCTGTAAGGCCTCTCTTTTCTGTCTAGATGCTCCTTTGTGTTTGTGGGTAGTATATACAGGGTATCCTAATTGTTCTCCATGTTCAGTGTTTAACAGGAAGAAAGAAGGTCTGATGGTTCCTAAGACACATGCTCCTCCCCATTGTGGTGGGAGTTGCGCATATGCTCGGTTTCCACAGATCCAATATAGGCCAGGTGGGGCTTGCCAGGCTTGGACTTTGGCAAGATTAGTCCATAGACCTGCAAGTTCAGGAAATCTGGCTAATGGGTTAGGAGGTTCAGGATGTCTGATTCCTGACCACCATGCTGTCTTTTTAGTCGTGGCATTATAGTACTTCTGGCTAAGACAGACCAGCTGTCCTACTTTTTGGGTGAACTGGGGTCCAGTTCTGGCAAAGCAAAGACGTCCAACGATTGAGTGCGCTAACACCCATTCACTGGTAGTCTTGTGTAATTCAGTTTGGTTATAAATCATGGAATAATTCAATTCTTGGGCTTCCCAAGGCCATTGGTCTCCCATTTGGGTTCCGCCACAGAAATAACAATCTGTGATCTTAAGACTAGATACTACTGCTCCGGCTAATTCTAGAAACAAATTCTGTGAAGGGTGAGGGATCTCAAACTTATTTACATGCATAGCTTCATAAAAGGTATTATGAATATGATATTTAGATGACTTGTGGGCTTGGGTATTCAATCTAACATACACAATGGTCCCTGGATCTGTTCCTCCTCCTGCAATACGTAAACCAAACTTATATCCTTGTTTCCATGCATGGGGGTTATGTACACGCAAATGTAAGGGGTTACAAGCATCTTTCTGACATTTATCATTTGTGGTTGGCTTGGTTAGAGTAGCCATCCGTTTATCTATTTTCTCATCAGTTATACCAGTGTTCCAGGTAGCATAAAAAACACATTCCCAATACGGGCAATAGTAATCTGCCGCTGTAGCAGTACTATACCCTGGTTCCTTTTTACCTGTACACTTCCTCCATCCTGTGGCTCCTTCTGGACACATATACTTATGGTCATTCCGATACGCTTTCTCCCATGTACCACAGGTGGACTGACTATCTCTATTAATAGCATTACATGCATCAAAATTCAAAACAGCAGGTTTAGTAATGTCCTTAAGTGGTGGTGTAGCAGCTAATATAGGTCCATCTGCATCCTTCCATCTTATTTCCAACGTGTAATAGGATGGATTCTGATGCGGATTATAGCATGCTTTAATTTTGCCATGAGTGCAAACATTTAGTTCAGTGGTGTTATAGATACACCGAGTTATTGTTCCCTTGCAGGTATAATAAGAATGGTAAAGCAAAGTCTGAGTTACTTTCAGTCCAGTTCTAGTAGAAGTAATGCAAGCTGTGCATGGAGGTAGAGCATAAGTCTGTTCAAAACCTCCGAAGAAGGCAACCAAGGCAAAGCAGAAGCAAAGATACATGTTGATGTTGATTGGAGTTCTTCTGAATCCTCAGCTTGCTGATCTTGATCACGACGGTCTATTATTCTTCGTCCCGTTTGCTAATGAAGCAATTTAACGGGTGCTGAGTGTTGATTGAAGATCCTCAAGATGTCCAGCACACATTGACCAACTTAGCAATTCAGTTGGCTTGTGAAGTCTGGCTTAGTCAATGTAGTCTCAAAGTAGTGTGTCAAATCACACATGCAAATTGGGTTCGTTGAAACGAAACTGTTGCTGCATGGAAAACAGCAATCCTCTTCGAAAGACTTGGCTACTGCAAAGCACTTGTGATGAAGTGTCTATGCTGCTGGTTGCCGTCTCAAAGTAACTCGCAAGGGTACATCAGGGTGCTGCTCTGCTGTCCACCGCTCTGGTTCAGGATCGGCGGCGGGCTTGACTCGGCTGTGGTGGATCCAGGCGTCGATCTCGGCTACCTTTACTGCAGTTGGGGTAGACAGGATGACGGTGTACGGTCCCTTCCAATGGGGTTCCAACGGTATCTTCTTCCAATCTTTGATCCACACCGAAGTTCCAGGCTGGTAGGGATGCAAGGGTTCCGTCAAGTTGATAGGCAACTGGTCTTGGATCCACGTATGGAGAGTCTGCAGAACAAAACTAAGAGCTAGGAGTTCTTGTCTGGTTACTTCTGAACCAATCTGGGCTAGATTTCCTTTGACTCCCTGCACTATTGGTGGGGGTTTACCATACAAAACTTCAAAAGGGGAAAATCCTGTTGACTTTACAGGGGCTGAGCGTATTCTGAGTAAAGCTATGGGGAGCACTTGGGGCCATTTCAAGTGTGTCTCCTGACAAAGCTTAGATATTTGGGCTTTCAATGTACGATTCATTCGCTCAACTTTCCCTGAACTCTGGGGTCTGTATGCAGTGTGGAGCTTCCACTGTATCTGCAAAGCTTTTGCTAACTGCTGAGTAACTTGAGAGACAAATGAGGGTCCATTGTCTGACCCTATTACTGCTGGGATTCCAAATCTGGGGACAATCTCTCTCATTAAGGCTTTGGTAACTTCTCGGGCTTTCTCAGTTCTGGTTGGGAATGCTTCTACCCACCCAGAGAAAGTACAAACTAATACTAGTAGGTAATGGTATCCATTAGCTTTTGGCATTTCGGTGAAATCAACTTGGAGGTTGTGCATGGGGGTCACACCTCTTGACTGAACTCGGGGTGCTGTAATAAGGCCTTGCTTGGCATTATTCTTGGCACAGATTTGACATTGTCGGGCTACTGAGGCTGATATGGTTGTCATTAGAGGGATGTAGAAATGTGGTCTGAGTGCTTTCTCCATAGCACTCTTTCCATAGTGGGTGGCTTCATGAAAAGCTTTGACAAAGGATGGTCCTAACAGTTCAGGAATTACTATTCTTCCCGGAGGTTGACTGCCTTCTTCTGGTGGCAGCTCAATCCATCCATCTTTCAATACTCCATTTTCTTTGTCACAATAGTAGTCCAATTCTTTGGTGGTATATCGTGGGGTCCATAGATTCAAAGGTACTGGAAACAATGCTGCTTGCATTGGCATAGCTTGTGGGGCAATCTGTCCTGTCATAGCTGCTTGTCGTGCTGAGGCATCTGCGAATCTATTTCCTCGAGCAACTTCTCCTTTTCCTGCTTGATGTCCTCTACAATGCATGACAGCTACACGTGTTGGGGCCCAGACTGCATCAAGTAACATCAATATCTCGGGACCATATTTGACTGATTTTCCTCCGGATGTGATGAGTCCTCTTTCTTTGTAGAGAGCTCCATGGGCATGCAAGGTAGTGAAAGCATATTTGGAATCTGTATATACATTTAGCACAAGTTTTTCTCCTAATAACAATGCTCTGGTGAGTGCTATCAATTCGGCTTTCTGGGCTGATGTGCCTGAGGCTAGGGCTGATGATTCAACTACTTCGTGTTGAGTGACGACTGCATATCCGGCACAGCGTCGTCCGTCAAGGATGAGACTGCTCCCATCTACATAATAGATCTGGTCAGGATTGTCTATGGGTACATCTGTTAGGTCAGGTCGACTAGAGAGCACAGTTTCCATGACTTCGATACAGTCATGTTCTGGGAGTTCTTCACTGATGGGTATCAAGGTAGCTGGATTCAAGGCATGGCTCACTTCAAGTTGTATTTGTGGGTTTTCACATAACATGCTCTGGTACTTCAACATTCGGGAATTGGTGAGCCAATAATTTGCTTTTTGTTCCATAAGGGCAAGGACTGCATGTGGCACAGTGACTCGTATGTTCTGTCCTAATGTGAGTTTGTCTGCTTCACTCACTAATAGTGCTGTAGCTGCAACTGCTCTCAAGCAGGGTGGCCATCCCTTGGCCACAGGGTCCAATTGTTTCGATAGGTAGGCTACAGGTCGCTCCCAATTTCCTAATTTCTGGGTCAACATGCCTAAGGCATTTCCCTGTGCTTCATGTACAAACAAGTGGAAAGGTTTGTGGACATCTGGTAGTCCAAGTGCTGGTGACGACATCAATTCTTCTTTTAACTTCTGGAAGGCTGTATCCTGCTCAAGTCCCCACTCCAGTGGTGACTTCTCTTCTCCTTTTGTGGCTTCATACAGTGGTTTGGCAATTTGGGCAAAGTTGGGTATCCAGATTCGGCAATATCCTGCCGCTCCCAGAAAGGCTCTGACTTGCTTTCTGGTTGTTGGAGTTGGAATTCTACATACTGCTTCTTTTCTTTCTCTGCCTAATCTTCTGCTTCCTTGGGTAATACGAAAACCCAAGTATTTCACTTCTGTTTGGCATAGTTGTGCTTTGGCTCTGGAAACTTTATATCCAGCTTCATTTAGTAACTGCAAGAGATCTTTGGTGGCTAATATACATTCTCTTTCTGATACGGCAGCTATCAACAGATCATCCACGTACTGGAGAAGTACTCTCTTCCCCGGGGCTACTGGATAGCTTGAAAGGTCTTGATTTAGTGCAGCACTAAAGATGGTAGGTGAATTCTTGAATCCTTGGGGTAATCTTGTCCAGGTGAGTTGGCCCCCTCTTCCAGAGATGGGGTCCTGCCATTCGAATGCAAACAGTATTTGGCTTACAGGGGCTAATCTTATGCAAAAGAATGCATCTTTCAAATCCAGTACAGTGAAATGGGTAGCTTCAGCGGGTATCAATCCTAGTAGAGTGTAAGGATTGGGTACAACTGGGTGTATAGTTTCAACTGCATCATTTACTCTTCTCAAATCTTGCACTGGGCGATAATCATCTGTCTCAGGTTTCTTTACTGGCAAAAGTGGAGTGTTCCATGGGGATTGACATACTTTTAGTAGGCCATATTCGAGCAATCTCTGTAGGTGGCGATGAATGCCTTCAATTGCGGCTCTTGGGAGAGGGTACTGTTTGACGTGCACTGGTGTAGCGCTAGGCTTGAGGGTTACAATCACTGGTGCTATATGCTTGGCTAGGCCTGGGGGACTGCCTTCTGCCCACACTTCAAGTGGTGCATGAATGTTCTTTAAAGTTTGTTCAAAATAGGTATCTTGAATCGAATCATCAATGTAGTATCTCCACTCTTCTTCTCGGGGTACTGTCAGCAGCATTACTCCTGCTGGTTTGGCTTGGGAATTCACTGTCATTTGCATTTCTCCTTGCTCAGAGAAAGATATTTGGGCTTGAAGCTTGGCTAGCATATCTCGTCCCAGTAGGGGTACTGGACATTCGGGCATGTAAAGGAATTGATGAGTTACTTGCTGTCCTCCTAGACTGCATATTCGGTTTTGAAGAAAAGACTTCGTGGCTTTGGCACCAGTTGCTCCTATAATGGTGACTGCTTTCTTGGTGAATGGGGCTATCTTTTTGTCTATTACTGAATGTTCTGCTCCAGTATCAACCATAAAGTTCATAAATTGGTCTCCTATTTGTATTTCAACCATAGGCTCCTGGAGACCTAAAGCAAACTTGGAGCCCGGTCTGTCCTAATCCACGTCATCCTCATCATGGGCCTGTGTGGCCAATGCTTGGATGGCTCCTCCTCCCCTCTCTCTCGCTGGAATTGTTCTCGATTGGCTCCTCCTCGGCCTCGGGGACGGCCTCGTCTTTCTTCTCGCCACTGATGATCGTATTCGTCATCTTGCTGGGCGTCTTCGAGTTGCGGGCACGTATCTCTCCAATGTCCTTCTTCTTTGCAATAGGCGCATTGGTTCACGCCTAGTCTCTGGGTCCGGCCTCCGCCTTGACCCCGCCCTCTTCCTCTGCTCCTTCGATTAGGGACACCTCCCCTTTTCTTTTCAACTATGGCCGCAGCCAAAAAATCAGCTTTCTTCTTCATCTTTCTATCACATTCTCTCTGTCTTTCAGTATCACGATTCACATACACTTTATGAGCGACTTCCAATAACTGTGTTGCATTCATGCCCGCAAACCCTTCTAATTTCTGTAATTTACGTCTAATGTCTGGTTGAGACTGGTTTACAAAAGCAGAATTCACCATGCATAAACTTCCTGGTGCCTCGGGATCATAGGGAGTATACATTCTATAAGCTTCAGTTAATCTTTCATAATAATCTGCTGGGCTCTCATCTATTCCTTGGATAATTCCTGCTACTTTGGAAAGGTTCATAGCTTTTTGGCCTCCTCTTCTCAGGCCTTGTAAAAAGCCTTGGCGAAAACGGGCTAGGGCGGTGGATCCTTCATCTGTATTTGGATCCCATTGGGGGTCTTCATTCGGGAATTCTCTCTGAGCTGCTTCTCTACGATCTATTATATTCTGCCCCTGCGCCGGAGCTGCAGGGTTTTCTGCCATCCATTCGATAGCTGCTTTTCTAATTCTCGCTCGTTCTTCTGTAGTGAATAGGGTGGTCAGGAGCTGACGGCAATCTGGCCAAGTGGGTTGGTGAGTTTCCATAATACTAGTTACTAATTCTGTCAGCTCCTGGGGCTTGCTAGTATAGGAGGCATAGTGCGACCTGCAATTTAATAAATCAGTTGTAGAGAAGGGGATATACACATAAGTTAGGGGTCCCGCTACCACTTCATCATTATCATTCTTTACGGGCACCCCCGGGACTTGCCTTAAGGGAAACAGTTTGGCTGTCGTCCCAGGCGTCATTTGGGTCTGGGATCTAAGGGCTATTGTCGTTGTCTTTGCAGGAGTCGCTTTCTTTTTCTCAACTGTCCTCTTCTTCTTCTTCTGGGGTTTCCTTCCTACTTCTTCTTCTAGCTCCGCTTCTGGCTCACCTTTTACATCCTCCTCTTCTCTTCCCGCTAATTCTGTCTCTTCCTCTCCTCCAGGAGGAGGGGGATCAGGGGTTGGGTCTCGCCTCGGCTCCGGCGGTCTCTGGGGATCTGGGGCAGGACGCCGCCGGGCTATTCTTACTGGACCTGGGGTTCGGGGCTGCCTGAGGACTACTTCTGGGGAATCGGGATCTGCCAAGATGGGTTTCTTCTTGGCTTTCTTATCCTGCTCGTTCATTCTAGGCTGTTCCTTTTTCTGTCTAGAATCTGTTTTAGCTAACATTATTCTGCACTGTTCCTCATAACAGCGCTGCGCCCAGGAGGGCGGATCTTCACAAATACTTAACCAGGAATCTATATAGGGGTACTGATCTGGGTGCGCTACCCGCACTCTACGATGTATTGACTGGATAATCTCTACGGTGAACGTTCCCTCTCGGGGCCAGATGGGGTCTAGATCGGACCACTCCCTAGTACACAAAATCTGCAAACGGGCTGCTGTCATTTTAATACCATAATCTCCTGAATATCCCTCTTTAAAATGTGCGATCATACATTCTAATGGAGTGTTCCTAGTAGACTCCGCCCCTCCCATTTCGATGTGTGCGCGCAACAACAGACAGAAGGGAAAAGGTGGGCGGACCGTGGGTAAGGGGTCCTCACGGCCCTGGAAACATACAGGGAATACAAATAACAAGACAAGACGACAATCGCTTCCCCATTTTCGCGACCTGAACGCGGTCGCCCGGTCAGGAAATGCGCTAATCAGGGGTCCGCTTTCACTTGGTCCGTGCTGCCAGACCTCTCAATCACACTTTGTTCACACAATCATGCTAGCAACGTATTCCCAGAATGCATTCGTTTCTATCTGTTCTGACTAGTCTTTTTTCCAAATTACAAAAAGGATGAGGGTTTCACCTAGCGCATTCCCATGCCAGGCTACTCAGCTCTTCCTTGAGAGTTGATCAGGCTCTCTTACCAATTCCCAATATCTCGAGATTACAAATTCCAAATTCCAAGTTCCAATGGCAGTACTGCTCTTTCTATTTCTGTCTAGACCCAAAATCAAAACTATACTCACCGGATCCGGTCCTCAAAACTTCCCAAGCAGGCGCATGAGTTGGACCTCGGACTCCCCTCACTCAGGTTCGAGGCGTTGACTCCAGCCGGGCTCGTCACCCGCCGAGGTCCGACCAGCTCCCTCCGATACAAGGGACCGGTGGCGCCAGGGAGCGGCCCTCGTCGGAAGGGCGCGATCCCGGCAGGACCAAGCCTATAGAGGCGGAAAGTCGTGGTATATTGCCCTATATACACTTTGATTCCACAACTTCCCGGCCAACGCACCAAGGAATATGTAGCAGCAAAGCGCAGACAAACCAATGATACCAGGAGTCTGTTCAGAAGGTCCAAATCATTTATTTGTGCACAAGTCTCAAGCAAGACAATTTCAAAATGGCTGAGCAAAGTTTTCAAGCATTACAACAACTTTTATAGACTTCTGTTCCATTCTAGGTATAGAAAAACATTTCATTGGTCCCGGTACGCTCCCGTACCTCCCGTAGCCCTTCTATTGGTCCCGGTACTGATAAGTTTCTCCAATTATGTTCCTTCTGTGGGCTTCTGTAGGCATGACACCTGCCTGCCCCCCTTCTAGTCCCAATTACAATGGTCAGTTCATCAACTTGTTACTTTCACACTTTCAAGGCTATGGGACCATTTGTGCGTGCAGAAGAGCAAGGTTCTGTAACTCATCTGTCAGCACTCCTCAATATTTCTCTGCAAATGTACTCTTTCTTATCAGTAACTTTAAAACACATCTTTTCTGTATTTTTCCATTTCTTAATTCTGCAATTCTGCTTATCTAAGCTAATTCAATATTTCTACTGAGTTCTTTCTTACAATAGCAGCATATTGGGGGATGTGCAATCCTATATGCCTCTCCACAGGCCTCATTTACAGGTCAAGCTAGCCATGCTGGCCTGCCTATGTCAGACACCGTGGGTCACAGGCCTGCACCTGCCACATAGTGACCAGAATTGCACACAATATTCAAGGTGCGGTCACACCATGGAGCAATACAGAGGCATAGATATCTTAATTGTTGAGAATAAATGCCTTTCATTTTATGTCCTATACAGGCCACCCACAGCTGACCCAAATAGCCTCTCTGCCATCATCGAAACTGTCTGCTCTACCTCAATACAGAAACCCCTTATTTTATTAGGAGACTTCAACCTAACAGCTACAAATATTACTCATACTACCATCTTCCTTAATACTATGTCCAATATGGGTTATCAACAAATAATCAATGGACCTACACACATTAAAGGAAACACCCTAGACTTAAAGGGTATGTTTACTAAAGTGCGATAGTGTGATTCGCGTTAGGAGCCGTGTTAGTGGAAGGAAAGCCAAAAAAGGACATGGGCGGTACATCGTAACCGATAACGCGCAGTTGCGCACGTTATTACGCGCCGCGCAGCAACAATCGCTACAGCGCACGCGCTACTGCGCGCAAGCTTAAGACAGCGCGCAGACACCCAAATACAGAAACAGAGCTGTAGCACAATGGTTACTACACAGACTGATGGTACAAGGGTCATGGGTTTGATTCCCCAGTGTGCCTAATGAAGAAGGCTGGCTGAGACGTCATGTGTAACCCTTTGAAGGCCTATTATAATCCACATTCTGCAGCTGGGTTAATGTTTGCACATGTCAGGAAAATTGTACCCGTAGTATCCAATATGTCCCATTAGTGACGTTCCCTCTGGCATGGTCATGTATTATATACCATTTGATAGGAATATATAGGCAGAAGTTGGGATCATGAAAGCACTGGGCTTGGCCTGGAAAGGGTTAAGTAGTGGGCTGTGAGGAAGTTTAGTTGTACCTGAATAGTGCTGCCAGCAAACACACCCTCACAGTGGCGTAACCTAAGGTGCCACATAAGGCACCCTAGAGGGCACTCCATAGGGCACATTATAAAGTGCGCTGTCTGCCAAGGCACCCTATAATGTCCCCTATAGGACACCATATAGGGCGCCGTATAAAGTGCCCTATAGGGCGCCTTATGAGCCAGCCTAAGGGTGGTCCTGCTGGCAGAACTAATATGCAATAAAAATAGACAGTGCCTAAGACAGCCCTATTGATGAACCCCACTGTGGGTTTTGAACCCATGACCTCTGACTTGAAAGACTGGTAAGGGGGAATGTTGCTTCTGGAGGGAGATCTGCAACTGTGAGAATTTACTTCTGGTAATTTTCTAAAAGGAATTCTTTGTATTAAAGCTAATTAATCTGTGATCCACTATTTTTGTTAAATCAGTCAGGGCCTAGTAGCAGCAGTTTAAGTTTACATTTAAAACACAGAGGAGAACTCTCTGGTTACATTTCATACCCAGCAGAGAGCTTGTACTTTAAATTTAATAGTCACTCAGGGCCTAGTAACAGCAAAGTACTTTTAGTTTAAATTTAAAACACAGAAGAGAGCTTTCTGGTTACATTTGGAACCCAGCAGAGAGCTTGTAGTTTACATTTAATAGTCACTCAGGGCCTAGCATCAGCAAAGTTCTTTTAGCTTAAATTTACAACACAGAAAAGAGCTTTCTGGTTAAATTTAGAACCCAGCAGAGAGCTTGTACTTTAAATTTCATAAGACGTTAGAGCCTAGCAGCAGCTAAGAGCTATAATTTAAATCAAATCAGAATATAGCTTACCTCAGCAGCACAAGACAGGGTACTGTGTAGCAGCCCTCTTTTAATAAGTGTTAATTCCCTCCCACCCTCCCCTGGGATAATCGTAGCTTTATAGGTACTTACACATCTTAAAAGACAGGAGGTGCTCTCAGGTGAAGCTCATTACCCAAATCAGTCATACACTAAGGACCTGAGATTAGTTAAGCTTCAGGTGAACAAGGTATATTACACATATTAGGTTCAGTTTTATTAGTATAAATATCCATAGCAACCCTTAGTAAGTAAAGAACTTAGATCTAAACACAAACTTAAAACTAAGATGCAGACAGCAGTCCAGCAGCGGGATGGGGGCTTTCCAGTCTTTTGCATTGAGTGTCACATGTATGATTTTCTCCCAGTTGGTGAGAGGTCTTACGTGTGCACTAGGTGCAAGGAGCTCTTTGCTCTCAGGGAACGAGTCCGTTCTCTAGAGGCTAAAGTAGCAGACTTGGAAAGCATAAGACAGACAGAGAGGTACATAGACGACACCTACAGGGATATAGTCCTGAAGTCCCACCTCCAGTCTGGCAGCATCCCTGTTGCCATGGAGGAGAGAGGTCACGTGACAGGAGAGCATCACCCTGGTGTGGCAGGAAGTGATCCTGTAACTAGGACCTGTCCTCCAGGTGATGTAAAACCCTTTCGCACCGAGGAAGTTTCTCCAGGGCCATGTGCCCATGAGGGAAGGGTTAGGACAGCCGTTATAGTTGGTGATTCGATCATTAGGCATGTAGATAGCTGGATGGCTGGTGGACGTGAGGATCGCCTGGTAACATGCCTGCCTGGTGCGAAGGTAGCGGACCTCACGTGCCACCTAGATAAGGTCTTAAATAGTGCTGGGGAGGAGTCTGCTGTCTTGTTACATGTTGGTACCAATGACATAGGAAAATGTGGTAGGGAGGTTATGGAGGCTAAATTTAGGCTTTTAGGTAGGAAGTTGAAATCCAGAACTTCCAGGGTAGCATTCTCCGAAATGCTTCTTGTTCCACGCGCAGGACCCAAAAGGCAGACAGAGCTCCGGAGTCTCAATGCGGGGATGAGACAATGGTGCAGAGATGAGGGGTTTGGATTTGTTAGGAACTGGGGAACATTCTGGGGAAAGGAGGGGCTCTTCCGAAGGGATGGGCTTCACCTTAACCGGGATGGAACCAGGCTGCTGGCATTAACCTTTAAAAAGGAGATAGAGCAGCTTTTAAACTAAATATTAGGGGAAAGCCGACAGTCGCCCAAGAGCAGATGGTTCGGAAGAATGTATCTTTGAAGGATACTACCAAAAGCAGAGAGGTTCCACAAAAGAGTAAAGTAGCCCAAATGCCCTCAGGTATGGAGCAGACAGAGCTTAAAGATCCCAAATTACTCATGTCTAACAGACAAATTAATATGGATAAAATACATTCTCTAAAATGCTTGTATGCAAATGCTAGAAGTCTAAAAAATAAGATGGGAGAGTTAGAATATATAGCACTAAATGAAAGGTTAGATATGATTGGAATATCAGAGACATGGTGGAAGGACGACAACCAGTGGGACACTGTGATACCTGGGTACAAACTATATCGTAATGATAGAGCTGATCAAATTGGTGGAGGGGTTGCTCTCTATGTTAGAGAGGGCATTGAGTCAGAAAGGATTAAAGTTTTGCAGGAAACAAAATCTGCTGTAGAATCTATATGGATTGAAATTCCATGTAAAAGGGGGAAGGCAATGGCAGTGGGGGTGTACTATCGAGCGCCTGGCCAGAATGACCAAATGGATGATGAAATGCTCAAAGAAATCAAGGAAGCTAACAAAAGTTACAGCACAGTAATAATAATGGGTGATTTCAACTACCCCGGTATCGACTGGGTCAGTGTCACGTCAGGACATGCTAGGGAGATAAAGTTCCTAGATGAAATAAATGACTGCTTCTTGGAGCAGCTGGTTCATGAACCGACCAGAGGGGAAGCCATATTAGACCTAATCCTTAGTGGAACACCAGATCTAGTGCAAGAGATAAGGTTGTTGGGGCCACTTGGCAATAGTGATCATAGCATGATCGCCTTTGATTTAATTAGTGGAGGAGGGATAGTAAGGAAATCCACAGTACTACCTTTTAACTTTCGAAAGGGAGACTATGATAAAATGAGGAAAACAGTCAAGAAAAAACTAAAAGGAGCAGTTGCAAAGGTTAAAGACGTACATCAGGCTTGGCTGTTGTTGAAAAATACTATCTTGGAAGCCCAGACCAGCTGTATTCCACGCTTTAAGAAAAATGGAAAGAAGTCCAAAAAACTGCCAGCATGGTTTAAAGTTGAGGTCAGAGAGGCTGTTGTTGCCAAAAAAGCATCTTTCAGGAAATGGAAAAAAGAGCCAAACGACGAAACCTGGAAACAGCACAAGCACGGGCAAGTCAAATGCAAGGCATTGATAAGGCAGGCAAAGGGAGAATTTGAGAAGAAGCTTGCTGCGGAAGCAAAAACGCGAAGTAAAGACCTTTTCAAGTACATTCATAGCAAAAAACCTGTGAGAGAGTCAGTGGGTCCATTAGATGATAAAGGGGTTAAAGGAGCACTAAGAGGCGACAAGGCGATAGCGGAGAGACTGAACGAATTCTTTGCTTCAGTCTTTACTGAGGAAGATGTAGGGATGTTACCCATGACTGAAGTGGTATTTAAAGGTGCAGAAGAATTGAAGGAAATATCGATACATCGAGAAGATGTATTACAACTATTAGATAAGCTGAAGAGTAGCAAATCACCTGGGCCGGATGGTATACATCCAAGGGTATTGAAAGAACTGAAATATGAGATTGCAGACCTGCTATTAGTAATCTGTGAACTATCATTAAAATCATCTCTAATACCTGAAGATTGGAGGATCGCCAATGTAACACCAATTTTTAAAAAGGGTTCCAGGGGTGATCCGGGAAACTACAGACCGGTGAGCCTGACGTCAATACCGGGAAAAATGATAGAAACCATCATAAAGAATAAAATTACTCAGCATTTAGATAGTCATGAACTAATGAGAGACAGCCAACATGGCTTTAGACAAGGAAGATCTTGTCTTACTAATCTGTTATGTTTTTTTGAAGGAGTGAATAATCAGGTGAACAAAGGTGAGTCGGTTGATATTGTGTATCTGGACTTTCAGAAAGCCTTGGACAAGGTCCCTCATGAGAGACTTTTGGCAAAACTAAAGAGTCATGGGATAGGAGGCAGTGTACTATTGTGGATCAGGAACTGGTTAAAAGATAGAAAGCAGAAGGTAGGGCTAAATGGCCAATTTTCCCAATGCAGAAAGGTGAATAGTGGTGTACCCCAGGGATCTGTGCTGGGTCCGCTGCTTTTTGACATATTCATAAATGACCTGGAAAGTGGAATAACGAGTGAGGTTATCAAATTTGCAGATGACACAAAACTATTTAAAGTTGTTAAAACCCAAGAGGATTGTGGAAAATTGCAAGAGGATCTTGATAAATTGGAAGACTGGGCATCAAAATGGCAGATGAAATTTAATGTGGACAAATGCAAGGTTATGCACCTAGGGAAGAACAACCCAAACTATGGTTACACGATGCAAGGTTCCACATTAGGAACCACCACCCAGGAAAAAGATTTAGGCGTCATTGTGGATACCATGTTAAAACCCTTGGCCCAGTGTGCAGCGGCGGCCAAGAGAGCAAATAGAATGCTAGGTATGATAAGGAAAGGAATGGAAAATAAAACAAAGGATATTATAATGCCTCTATATCGTTCCATGGTGAGACCGCACCTTGAATATTGTGTGCAATTCTGGTCGCCGTATCTTAAAAAGGATATAGAGTTATTAGAAAAGGTTCAGAGAGGAGCCACCAAAATGGTAAAGGGGATGAAGGATACTCCTATGAAGAAAGGCTAAAAAGGTTAGGGCTCTTTAGCCTGGAAAAGAGACGGCTGAGGGGAGATATGATAGAAGTCTATAAATTAATGAGCGGAGTGGAACGGGTAAACGTAGATCGTTTGTTTACCTTATCAGAATATAGAAAGACTAGGGGACATGCAATGAAGCTACAGAGTAAACTATTTAAGACTAATAAAAGAAAATATTTTTTCACTCAACGTGTAATCAAACTCTGGAATTTGTTATCGGAGGATGTAGTAAAGGCTGTTAGTGTAGCTGGGTTTAAAAAAGGTTTGGACAAGTTCCTGGAGGAACGGTCCATAAGCCATTATTAAGAAGGGATCCAGGATATCAATGCTTGAACCAATACAAGCATTGTGGAACCTGTGTCCCTTGGGGAAACTGCTAGGTACATATGGCCTAGATTGGCCACTGTTGGAAACAGAATACTGGGCTTGATGGACCTTGGTCTGACCCAGTATGGCATATCTTATGTTCTTATGTTCTTATGACTCCACAGGCAGTGAAGTAACCAGTGGGCTAGAGCTGCTAACAAACAACTGGCTGGCTACAGGAGGACTGCACGGCACCACACCCAGATTCTGCTGTGGTTACCAGGATAGGGGTAACCCACCCATACCCATGATGCACTGCACATGCAAATCAGCAGTCGAGAGATGGGCACGGGATCGGGTATGCACCCCCACAGCACCTCGGCCTTGTAGGGGGAACGGACCGTGTGTGGCACTGCCACAGAGTAGCCATAGACAGTCACAGTGTGCGGGTACAGTGTCCACCCTGAGGTTGAGGTGGGGCGCCCAGCATCAGGTCCACAGCACCTTTCATGGCTGAAATATGCCATGCTGCAGTTCCCCATCAGTGTGTGATAGGTAGGTCCATTAGACACACCTAGGATACATCTGTGTCCTGCTGTATGTCTCGGTCATGTCTAGTCCTTATGGGCGATGATGCACCCAGAATAGTGCATATCCTGTGTTGGTGCCATGGTTACCTGCTGTAGGGGTGGGGGGGAAGGTGGGAGGGTGGGGGGAAGGTGGGAGGGTGGGGGGGAAGGTGGGAGGGTGGGGGGGGTGGAAGGGGGAAGGAGGGGGGAAGGGGAAGGGGTGGGTGGAAGGGGAAGGGGTGGGGGGGGGAAGGGGGGTGGGGGGGGAAGGGGGGTGGGGGAAGGGGGGTGGGGGGGGTGGGGGTGGTGGTGGGGGGGAAGGGAAGGGGTGGGTGGAAGGGGAAGGGGTGGGGGGGGAAGGGGAAGGGGTGGGGGGGGAAGGGGGAAGGGGGGTGGGGGGGGAAGGGGGAAGGGGGGAAGGGGTGGGTGGAAGGGGAAGGGGTGGGGGGGAAGGGGGAAGGGGGGTGGGGGGGGAAGGGGGAAGGGGGGAAGGGGTGGGGTGGGTGGGGGGGGTGTATGGACCCATTGGCAGATTATGTACCACCACACAACCCACCCTCTGGGGCTCAGGGTGGGAAACAGGAGCACCCACCAATAGATCCACAGTCTACCTCCCTACAATGGCAGAGGTAGAGGGGACCAGCAACAGCAGTCCTGCTGGGGAACAGACAGAGCGGCACACATCCATAATGCAATAGCGGACAGACGGCAGGCCTGGAAATGCTCAGCTGCCCCCCACCATTATCTGACATTCTCCAGCAGCAAGCCTCCAGCCGTTGCACCCTGCAAGGTGTTCCAGCAAGACACATAATAGCTGCAGACAGTCCGCCAGCTAGTCCATAGTGCATGGTCCTGGAGGAGATGCATGTACCCAGAACAGGGATGTCAGCATACACACCAAGCAGATAAGTCAGTGATTGGGCCCCAAAAGAACACCCATACATATCACATAAGAGAAATGCTATATAGCGCTATGGGGGAACCTAGCCATGCCATGGTCACTGCTCAGTCAGGGTGAGAGTGACCTCCCAGCAGGACATGCTGTGGCCACTCTGTCCGTGCAGGTGGTACCGGGCACTACAATGTCCGAGCTATTGCCCTATGCCCTGTGCAGATGCGGCAAGGCCAGGCCACCCTATCCAGGCTATTCCCACAGTACCTTGCTCCTCATTATGCACATTGGCAGGCCAATACTGGCAACAGTGCTAGCAGTGTGGGCTGCGGAGGGTGTTGGAAGTCACCACACACTGGATAGACAGACACACACTCCCCACACCTATGCCAGCAATGTGCAACTATAGAGGTGTTGGGAAGCCCAGGCCACCACACCAGTCCTGGGCACAGTGCAGGCATGGCTATGTTACACAATACTGTAGGAGTCACACCCCAGGTTGGTAAACACTGCCAGACACAGGACCTGTAGCACACTCCACAGACATCAGAAAGTTTGCTATGATGCAGCTCACTCAGGAAATTGTACTGTAGCAGCAAAGCGCAGACAAACCAATGATACCAGGAGTCTGTTCAGAAGGTCCAAATCATTTATTTGTGCACAAGTCTCAAGCAAGGCAATGTCAAAATGGCTGAGCAAGTTTTCAAGCATTACAGCAACTTTTATAGACTCTTGTTCCATTCTAGGTATAGAAAAACCTTTCATTGGTCCCGGTACTCCTCCCGTACCTCCCGTAGCCCTTCTATTGGTCCCGGTACTGATAAGTTTCTCCAATTATGTCCCTTCTGTGGGCTTCTGTGGGCATGACACCTGCCTGCCCCCCTTCTAGTCCCAATTACAATGGTCAGTTCATCAACTTGTTACTTTCACACTCTCAAGGTTATGGGGACCAATTTGTGCGTGCAGAAGAGCAAGGTTCTGTAACTCATCTGTCGGCACTCCTCATTATTTCTCTGCAAATGTACTTTTTCTTATCAGTAACTTTTAAACATGTCTTTTCTGTATTTTTCCATTTCTTAATTCTGCAGTTCTGCTTACCTAAGCTAATTCAATATTCTACTGAGTTCTTTCTTACAATAGCAGCATATTGGGGGATGTGCAATCCTATATGCCTCTCCACAGGCCTCATTTACAGGTCAAGCTAGCCATGCTGGCCTGCCTATGTCAGACACCGTGGGTCACAGGCCTGCACCTGCCACATTCCCCCCTTTGATTAATCTCACCCTATTACTTAATAAGGTGTGAGAATTAAATCACTTTTTGAAGAATCACATCTTGATTAAAGGATTCTTACTAGGGCTAGCTTTGTATAAAGCCATTATTTTAGTTGCGGTCTTCCGCTCTACTGTACTATCAATAGCACTATGAATGGAACGCATGCAACATGGGATTAAACATGGTAAGCAGAGGATAACAGCAACAAGGATTAGTACTAAGATAACGAAAGTCTTAAATCCTCCCAGCCAAGAGAAAAGGTTAGCAAACCAGTTAGGAAATTTCAATGCGTGCCAAGTCTGTACTGGCACATAGGCATGTTTTTGCATATCTTTAGCAATTTCTTCAACTACTTGACCTTTATCATCTATTTTTAAACAGCAATTAGTTAAATTCAGTTTACCACATACTCCTCCTTCAGCTGCTAGCAAATAATCAAGTGCTAAGCGATTCTGGTATATGGCAGTGCGCATCTGAGTACTTTGTCTAGCTAAGAGCGTGAGAGCATGACTAGTTTCATTGGTTATTATTTCAACTACTGCTTGTAAGCGGATAATACGATTGATCATATAGATTGGGGTACGATAACCATACATACCATCATCATTCCAAGTGGCAGGTCCATAATATTCAATAATTCTTTCTGGTGGCCAATCATCACCTCGCCACTTCTCCCACTTGCCTATCTGTAAGGCCTCTCTTTTCTGTCTTGATGCTCCTTTGTGTTTGTGGGTTGTGTATACAGGGTATCCTAATTGTTCTCCATGTTCAGTGTTTAACAGGAAGAAAGAAGGTCTGATGGTTCCTAAGACACATGCTCCTCCCCATTGTGGCGGGAGTTGCGCATATGCTCGGTTTCCACAGATCCAATATAGGCCAGGTGGGGCTTGCCAGGCTTGGACTTTGGCAAGGTTAGTCCATAGACCTGCAAGTTCAGGAAATCTAGCTAATGGGTTAGGAGGTTCAGGATGTCTGATTCCTGACCACCATGCTGTCTTTTTGGTCGTGGCATTGTAGTATTTCTGGCTAAGACAGACCAGCTGTCCTACCTTTTGGGTGAACTGGGGTCCAGTTCTGGCAAAGCAAAGACGTCCAACGATTGAGTGCGCTAACACCCATTCACTGGTTGTCTTGTGTAATTCAGTCTGGTTGTAAATCATGGAATAATTCAATTCTTGGGCTTCCCAGGGCCATTGGTCTCCCATTTGGGTTCCGCCACAGAAATAACAATCTGTGATCTTAAGACTAGAGACTACTGCTCCGGCTAATTCTAGAAACAAATTCTGTGAAGGGTGAGGGATCTCAAACTTATTTACATGCATTGCTTCATAAAAGGTATTATGAATATGATATTTAGATGACTTGTGGGCTTGAGTATTCAATCTAATATACACAATGGTCCCTGGATCTGTTCCCCCTCCAGCAATTCGTAAACCAAACTTATATCCTTGTTTCCATGCATGGGGATTATGTACACGCAAGTGTAAGGGGTTGCAAGCATCTTTCTGACATTTATCATTTGTGGTTGGCTTGGTTAGAGTAGCCATCCGTTTATCTATTTTCTCATCAGTTATACCAGTGTTCCAGGTAGCATAAAAAACACATTCCCAATATGGGCAATAGTAATTTGTCTGCCGCTGTAGCAGTACTATACCCTGATCCTGTTTTACCTGTACACTTCCACCAATTTGTGGCACCTTCTGGACACATATACTTATGGTCGTTTCGATACGCTTTCTCCCATGTACCACAGGTGGACTGACTATCTCTATTAATAGCATTACATGCATCAAAATTCAAAAACAGCAGGTTTAGTAATGTCCTTAAGTGGTGGTGTAGCAGATACTATAGGTCCATCTGCATCCGTCCATCTTATTTCCAACGTGTAATAGGATGGATTCTGATGCGGATTATAGCATGCTTTGATTTGGCCATGAGTGCAAACATTTAGTTCAGTGGTGTTATAGATACACCGAGTTAGTGTTCCCTTGCAGGTATAGTAAGAATGGTAAAGCAAAGTCTGAGTTACTTTCAGTCCAGTTCTAGTGGAAGTAATGCAAGCAGTGCATGGAGGTAGAGCATAAGTCAGTTCAAAACCTCCGAAGAAGGCAACCAAGGCGAAGCAAAAACAAAGATACATGTTGATATTGATTGGAGTTCTTCTGAATCCTCAGCTTGCTGATCTTGATCACGACGGTCTATTATTCTTCGTCCCGTTTGCTAATGAAGCAATTTATCGGGTGCTGAGTGTTGATTGAAGATCCTCAAGATGTCCAGCACACATTAACCAACTTAGCAATTCAGTTGGCTTGTGAAGTCTGGCTTAGTCAATGTAGTCTCAAAGTAGTGTGTCAAATCACACACAAATTGGGTTCGTTGAAACAAAACTGTTGCTGCATGGAAAACAGCAATCCTCTTTGAAAGACTTGGCTACTGCAAAGCACTTGTGATGAAGTGTCTATGCTGCTGGTTGCCGTCTCAGAGTAACTCGCAAGGGTACATCAGGGTGCTGCTCTGCTGTCCACCGCTCTGGTTCAGGATCGGCGGCGGGCTTGACTCTGCTGTGGTGGATCCAGGCGTCGATCTCGGCTACCTTTACTGCAGTGGGGGTAGACAGGATGACGGGGTACGGTCCCTTCCTAGGGGGATCCAACGGGGTCTTCGTCCAATCTTTGTTCCGCACCGAAGTTCCAGGCTTGAAAGGATGCAAGGGTTCCGTCAAGTTGATAGGCAACTGGTCTTGGATCCACGTATTGAGAGTTCTGCAGAACAAAACTAAGAGCTAGGAGTTCTTGCCTGGTTACTTCCGAACCAATCTGGGCTAAACTTCCTTTGACCCCCTGCACTATTGGTGGGGGTTTACCATACAAAACTTCAAAAGGGGAAAATCCTGTTGACCTTTACAGGGGCCCTGAGCGTATTCTGAGTAAAGCTATGGGGAGCACTTGGGGCCATTTCAAGTGTGTCTCCTGACAAAGCTTAGACATTTGGGCTTTTAATGTACGATTCATTCGCTCAACTTTCCCTGAAACTCTGGGGTCTGTATGCAGTGTGGAGTTTCCACTGTATCTGCAAAGCTTTTGCTAACTGCTGAGTAACGTGGGAGACAAATGAGGGTCCATTGTCTGACCCTATTACTGCTGGGATTCCATAATCTTGGGATTCCATACATCCTCTCTCATTAGGGCTTTTGGTAACCTTTCTCGGGCTTTCTCAGTTCCCGGCTTGGCGAATTCAGCCTTTCTACCCACCCAGAGGAAAAGTATTTCAAACTAAAACTATGTAGGTAATGGACCCTATCCATTGCGCTTTTGGCCCATTTTCGGTTTGAAAAATCAACTTGGAGGTTGTGACCATTGGGGCGGTGGGTTTTTAGTGACACCTCCTTGACTGAAACTCGGCCGAGTGCTGTAATTAAGGCCTTGCCTTGGCATTATTTTGGACAAGTTTGACACATTGACGTCGCTTACTGAGGCTGATTATAGTTGTCATCAGATTTTGGGATGTGAGACACTATGGTCGGTCTGAGGTTGACTTCTCCATAGCCACTCTTCCCATAGTGGCGGTGGCTTCGTGGAAAGCTGTTGACAAAGGATCGGTCCTCAAACAGTTCAGGAATTACTATTCGTCCCAGGACGGTTGACTGCCCTCTCCATGTCCGGCTCCCCCGTTTTTGGCCGAGCTACCCAATCCATCCATCTTTCAATACATCCATTCTTTGTTCACAATAGTCAATCCAATTCTTTGGTGGTATATAGTGGGGTCCATTAGATTCAAAGGGCTACTGGAAACAATGCTGCTGCCCATTGGCATAGGCCCTTGTGGGGCAATCTGTCCCTCGTCATAGCTGCCTTGGTACGCTGCTGACGGCATCTGTCAAACTCTATTTTCCTCGGGCAACTTCTCCTTTTCCTGTCTTGATGTCTCTCTACAACTGCATGACAGTACACGTGTTGGGGACCCAGGACCTGCATCAAGTAAGATCATTATATCTCGGGAACCATTACTTGACTGATTTTTTCCTCCCGGATGTGATGAGTCCTCTTTCTTTGTTGAGACGAGTCTCCCTGGGCATGCACACGGTTAGTGAAGGCATATTTGGAATCTGTATTATACAATTTAGCACAAGTTTCTTTTCTCCTAAACAAACAACCTGCTCTGGTGAGTGCTATCCAATTCGGGCTTTCTGGGCCTGATGTGCCTGAGGCTAGTAGCTGATGATTCAACTACTTCGTGTTGAGTGACGGACTTCGCATCATCCGGGCACAGCGTTCGTGCCGTCATAGGAATGAGGACTGATCCCATCA